>CM040123.1:128457273-129060112 GCA_022559845.1 Amorphophallus konjac | reverse complement strand
TCCCCCATCATGAACATGTTTGAGTCACCGAAACCCAAAGTGGTCAGAAAGACAGGCGCTGGTGTCCCGGGCGGAGCCACAGAAGGGGTCGTGACAAATGAGCAAGTCAGTGCGGTCAACAATGCCAACTATGCAGTCAACCCACGGCCTCCACAAATGCCCCGACTTCCACCCCAACCAGGTCCTTTCCCTCTTCGTCCTCCACCCCAAAATAATCCACCCCAGGATAATATGCCTCCATTACGCCAACCCCAGCAACAACAACCACAACCTCAGCAACAACAACCACCGCTTCAGTACAATCAAGTTCCATCCCCGGGGAACTATGGTCCCCAACAGCAACAAAGGAGGCCGCTCGGTCCAAGAGAGCCTACTATCCACCATTGCCGGAAACCTTAGCAGACATTTTTAATGCCCTCATGGCATCAAACCAACTCGCCCTACCCAGAGAAAGGCCCGCGTGGCCACCCAATGTTGATACCTCCAAATACTGTGTCTACCACAGGCAGCCGGGACACACAGTAGATTACTGCTTCCATTTCAAAGATTACATCCATGATATGAATGATGAACATCAAATAGGTTGGGATAGATGAGACGATACGTCGCGGCTCTCAAGGCTAGGAGACCCCCTCATAGGCCACAGCAGCAGTTACAACAGCAACAGCAACAGCAACAGCAACCACAACAACAACAGCAGGCTCAGCAGGCCCCACAACAACAGCCCGACATGGGCATAATCCAAAATCCATTACCGGAGCACCAACAGCCCAATCATCAGGTTAACCCCATCTCCTCCTTCCCGGAAGTCAGGAGAGAGCAGGTGTGGCACCAGGAAAGTACCTCCATTCTTTCTACCTCCAACCCTATCGTCATGTAACCCCCTCATCTTGCCCGGGTAGCACCTCTCTCTCATCAACCCGCGTCAGTATCACCATCACCATTTCCACTACCATTACGCCCTCTCATCCGCACCCCGACCTCCTATCAACCGACACTCTCCACTACGCCTTCACACCCTCTCATCTTCTCTCACTCCCCCACTTTACCATCCACTTCTACCACATTTACCCCTGCGCCTTCTAAACCCCTTATCATCCGTCAACCATATATAACCCCGTCTTTCTCCACCGCATCACCACTAATACCTTCAAAATCACTCATTAACCATCACCCACCTCAAAATCATTACCCACTTCAAGCCCTACCCACTCCTACTTCATCTCCACCGCCACCTTCTAGACCCCTTATCCTTCATAATCCGCGCAATATCCCCTCTACCTCCACCATGCCGCCACCTAACAAACCCCTCATCAGAATCCCTGCTCCCGTCATCACCCCTGCTTCATCAACCATTCCTCCACTACTACCCCTCAAACCCCTGTTAAAACTCACTGCTACCCCCACAGAGGTACAAAAGCCGCAGACAATGGTGCTCCGGAGTGGAAGGATTTTCCACAGGGTTTTCCCCCACAACAGTCAGAATCCCGAGCAATCTCAGCCAGAGAACGATGATGCAGAACAACCAGAAAGAGCTATCCCTGGAACACAGTATGATCTATTGAAACACTTGGACAAGACACCTGCCCGGATCTCCATCCTAGAGCTACTTCAAAGATCCACATCCCACCAGGCGGCCTTGATGGAATATCTTCAAAAGGTCATGGTTAATGAAGACCTCCCCGTGGAGAAGATTTCAACCGTCCTGACCCCAACAGACACACAACCAGCCATCATGTTTCACAACTACGAGCTCGCTCCCAAGGAAGCTCAGAAATATGCATTGTGCATTTCAATAAAAATTAATGGGGTATCCATAAACCCGTGTCTTGTGGACACGGGTGCATCCATAAATGTGATCTCCATGAGCACTCTTCAGTTGTGTGGGGTCAACGAGGAACAAATAAGACCTTCCTCGATCACGGTCACGGCTTATGACAATAGCAAAAGGCCGCCGCAGGGGATGATTATTCTGAAGGCAGAACTAGGCCCCATGTCAATTCCCACGGAATTCCATGTCCTCGACATGGACCCCACATTCAAGGCTATACTGGGTCGCCCTTACATCGAAGCCATGGACGTTGTGCCTTCCACCAACCATCAGTGCCTGAAGTTTCCTTACAATGGGAGAATTATTAAAGTGGTCAGTACACCTGTCCTTCACACAGTGGATGCTATCAACACCTCTCTGCCTTCTGTTTGGCCGTCTCATCGGCCCATATTGTCACTGCTGGACGTACGTGATCCATCTCATGTTCCACTAGCACCAAAGGAGCCGGTCAGGGCAACCACAACATCATGTCTCCCTTTTCACTCCAAAGGTTGGGAGATTATGAGGAACATCGGCTATCAACAAGGAAAAGGTCTGGGCGCACAGTTACAGGGTATGCTCAAACCGCCAAAGGAAATTAGGCCGAACCGCAGGTTTGGCCTAGGCTTCAAAGGACCGTTCAAGGCAGATTGGAAGCCCCTCACGTGGACTCTATCAAACCACTTCAACAGAGGGCCCGTTGTTCAGATGGGGGATCACCCACGAGAAGCATATGGGGGATCACATGCTGTATATTTGGCTGAAAAATGTCCGAGGATCACCAAAAGAGGCAAGATCAAAGATCCGGAATGCGAGTGGGACAAATGGTTCGACATACGAGACATTTCCGTTGCACTGGAAAGGATGTTCTCGTCTCCGCAGCTTGAAGGACCACCATTGATCTCCGAAATATCAGAGAATATTACCACTCTTGCCAAGGTTCCAAACTATCCTCGTCCTCGCCAGAAGGACTCTGTCATCGACGGATCTTCATCCGTCCTCAACATTGCCGTCGACGGCTCATTAGCCGCCATCTTCTCCATCCACTCGTCTCAGCCTTTGCTGATATCTTCTTCCTGGGCCAGACAATTGTCTGATGATCTTCCCAGATCCCCTTCTCTGTTTACATACCTACGTGGGCTTTTCAACCCGCGCCAGGTCTTCAACCATGATCTGCTCTATGAGCCTCACAATCCTCTAGCCATAACCACTTTTCTCTCTCCTCCAATCTCTTTTTACTGCTTTGTCATTAAAAATGAAAACGAAAAAAAAACGTCAATTTTCAAATTCCCCAACAACACATCTTCGTTGAGGAAACCTCCTACATCTCCCACGGGTGCGTACTGCCTTGCGGACCACCCGTCCAAGGTCCGATGAGCGACCTTTTCTACCCCTCCTCTGAGGGGTCTTCTCCTGTACATTCTACACCATCCTCTTCGTCTTCCTCTTCTTCTGTAAATATTGTCAGTCAATCTAGGAATGATAGGCCAAGGATAGTACCTAGGAAGAAATCAAAGGGTAAGCAGATCCCTCGTCGATTCCTTCTGGATTTGGCCGCCAGGTGTCAGGCCCTTCTTGCCATCCCCCAGTTGTTAGAAAATCCCATCCGGCTACCGGAAATAGAATTTGAGGGCGACTGTGCATCTGATGAAGGGTATGGAGTCTACGAGATCACGGATGAAGAATGCCCCCTGAAGAGGAGGGTGAAGAATATGAGGATGCGGCGGGCGCATACGCTAGTGGAATGAGGAGATTCGACGAGCCGTCAACCGCCGTAGAAGAATTCACTAAAGAAGTCAACTTGGGAACTGAGGAAGACCCTAGGATCATCCTCATAAGTGACAACCTACCACCCTCTGAAGAAGAGGCATTAATTGAGGTTCTCAAGGAATATAAGGACACGTTTGCATGGAGCTACGAGGATATGCCGGGTCTGGATTCAACCTTGGTCGAACACCGTTTAACCCTAAAACCAGGGTCCATCTCGGTAAAACAAAGGTTAAGGCGTTTCCACCCTCAGATGGCTTTGAAAATGAAAGAAGAGGTCGATAAGCTCCACAAAGTCAGGTTCATTAGAGTCGTTCTTTATCCTCAATGGGTGGCGAACATTGTCCCGGTCATGAAGAAAGATGGGAAAGTCAGGATTTGCATCGACTTCCGGGACCTTAACCGCGCGTGTCCAAAGGATGATTTTCCCTTGCCTCACATTGATGTGTTGATCGATAACACGGCAGGCTACGAAACCCTCTCTTTCATAGATGGATTTTCAGGATACAATCAAATTCGTTTGGCAGAAGAGGATCAGGAAAAGACGTCATTCACTACCCCTTGGGGAACATATTGTTACGTGGTCATGCCGTTCGGATTAAAGAATGCTGGAGCTACTTACCAAAGAGCGATGATGGCCATATTTCATGACATGATGCACATATATCTGGAAGTGTATGTGGATGACTTATTGGTGAAATCAAGGACCAGGATGGAACATCCAGAAGTTTTGGCTAAGGTCTTGCAGAGGTCAAGGGAGTTCCAACTGAAAATGAACCCGAAGAAGTGTGTGTTTGGTGTGTCGTCAGGTAAATTGCTGGGGTTCATTGTGAGCAAAAGAGGGATCGAGATAGATCCCGACAAAGCCAAGGCTATCAGGGATATGCCGCCTCCCAAGAATTTGAGGGAAGTCCAAGGTTTAATCGGGAGGTTACAGTTTATTCGTCGGTTTGTGTCCCAACATTCACAGAGGTGTAGACCTCTCTACGAGTTGACCAAGCCAGGAGTAGAATTCCACTGGAATTCTAAATGTCAGAAAGCTTTTGAAGGGTTGAAGGAATATCTGGCTAGTCCACCCGTTCTCATTCCACCCAAACCAGAAAAACCTCTGATCCTTTACGTCTCAGTCTTGGATGACTCCGTGGGAGCCGTCCTCGCACAAGCTGATGAAGAAGGCAAGGAACGGGCAACCTATTACTTGTCCAAACTTCTCAATCCCTGTGAGCAGAAGTACACCGTCATGGAGAAAACCTGTGCTGCCCTCGTTTGGGTAGTGCAGAAATTGAAGCACTACTTCTTGGCTCATGAGGTCCACTTGATTGCTCGAATGAATCCTATCAAATTCCTTCTGGAGAAATCCGTCCTTACGGATAGGCTAGCACGCTGGCAAAGTTTTCTCTCTCAGTTCGACATCACCTATATCCAGCAAAAGGTGATTAAAGGCTATGCCATAGCCGAGCATCTCGCTCACCATTCTCTTCCCAAATTCGATCCCGTCCAATCAGAGTTTCTAGATGAGGAACTAATGTCCATCAACCAATCAGATGAGTCAATGTGGACGCTATATTTTGATGGAGCTCTGAATTCTCAAGGGAGAGGAATCGGCATCGCCCTCCTGTCGCCTGAAGGCCTCACATTCCCATTGGCATACCAACTCAAATTTCCAGTCACCAACAATATAGCTGAATATGAAGCCCTTCTAGCTGGCCTAGAACTCGCTCATTCTTTTCGTATCACTGAGTTGCGAGTCGTAGATGATAGTCAACTCATCCTTCGCCAGGTGCTCACTAAATATCGCACTCGCGATCCCAAACTCAAGCCATACCAAGAACTCACTGCTGCCTTTGCCAAACTGTTCGCCAAACTGATCTTTGTTCATATCCCTCGTCATCAGAATATTCTCGCCGATGCCCTCGCCTCGTTGGCATCATCCATAAGGTTCCCTCTAGGAAGATGGTTTAAGTCCATTTCCATCTATAAACTTCACTCCCCTGCAATCGATGATGCTTCCTACGTAAATATCAAAGACAGGATAGCAAGGAAGATCCTGCAGGAAGATATCCTTGAGAAGAGGGAAATCATGTTGGCAGAGGCCGAAGAGAACTGGCTGATGAAGAGAAACCATGGTTCTATGAAATTGTCAAATACTGCCAAGATCAGTCTTATCCTGAAGGGGCCACCACAGAGGACAAGAAAGCCATAAGAAGGGTGGCTCAGAAATATACTTTGGTTGGAGGTCTACTCTATAGGAGGAGCCTTACTGGTATTCTGTTAAGATGTCTTGGTGACGATGAGGTTTGGAAATGTGTAGAGGAGACGCACTCGGGTGTGTGCGGTGGCCACGTGAATAGTCAGATGCTCGCCAAAAAGATCATTCGCCAAGGCTTTTATTGGCCCACTATGGAAGAGATTGTGCTGTCTATGTCCGTAGGTGTGTCAAGTGTCAACTTCACGCCGATAAAATCCATTCACCATCTTCCTCACTTCACCCAATATCCTCCCCGTGGCCTTTCTCCATGTGGGCATTCGACATCATTGGTCCCCTTGGTGATCCCAATTCCCTCACCAAGCAGAAATCTTTCATCCTTACTGCGACGGAATACTTCACCAAATGGGCCGAAGCCGAAGCTTACGCGGAAATCAAGGCGTCAACAGTCTGCAAGTTCATCATGAAGAACATCCTCGCCAGATTCGGCGTCCCAAGCACGATCGTCACCGACAATGGGCCACAGTTCATTTCTCAGGACCTACAGGACCTCTGCAAAAGGTACGCAATTGCATTGCATCATTCATCGCCTTATTACCCACAAGGTAATGGCCAAGCGGAGGCCACCAATAAAACATTGCTCAAAATCATCAAAAAAACCTGCGAGTCTAGTAAGTTTTCAGACTGGCCAGAAAAGCTTATCGAAGCTCTATGGGCCTATCGCACTTCAATCCGTACCCCCACCGGGCAGACTCCATTTGCCCTTACTTATGGTATGGAAGCGGTAGTCCCGTATGAGACTCTGATCCCTTCTCTCAGGGTACAATTGGACGAGGAATTTCCCCTCGACGATCGTCGTAATTCACTCCTTGCCCAGTTGGAACTCTTGGATGAGAAGCGACTGGCCGCTGCCGAACACGCGCGTGTGTATCAAAATAGACTCGCTCGCTTTTACCAAAAGAAAGTCGTTGAGAGAAAATTCAAAGTAAGTGAGATAGTCGTAAAAAGAATTTTTGTCAAACCTGGAGGTCCGCGTTCTAAGCTCCAACCCAATTGGGAAGGACCATTTGTAATTCAAGCCGTGTACCCTGGCAACGCCTACAAGCTAATCAACGCCGAAGGGACCGAGTTATCCCACCCTTGGAATGGGCTTTATCTTAAGAAATACTACCCTTAGCACAAAACAAACAAAAAAAGTGATGAAAAGATATAAACATCAAAAAATAAAGAAATTTTGAAAACCACTAAAAATATGGAAAATTTAAAATGCCGATGCCTGGCAGTCACCATGTAGTTAAGTCCCTGCATCTAACCTTTATGTTAGGATAGGGCCCATTAAGGCTTGGTAGGCACCGGGTCTTGGTTTGCCAGAACCGTGGAGATCCCTGTCCGGCCACGTCGGCCTATGCTCGCTCGAAGGAAGCCAACATGTGCTCACTTATGTATTTTATTCAAAAAAAAGGGGTCGGTAGCATCACCTACGGTGGAGCGTCACCCAAAAGATCTCCGGAAGCTATAATCTTTATTCTTTTCCCTTCGACCAAATGAGACAGTCGGCGCCCTTAAAACGCTGAGCATGAGAAACCGAAACTCAAACCCCAAAGACAAGAGTAGGATCCATTTCCTCGAGCATCGATCAGAGCACGAGAAGAGGGCAGTGTCCCCGCAGGCATACGAAAAGGGAGCCCACAAACGTCAAACGACTTTATCTCCCTCACAAAAAGAAATACAAAATCAAAATCAAGAGAAAAGCCTGGTCGTGACCGTGCCTGTTGCGATAAACGGAACCCCTCAAAGCAAAAGTCTGAATCCACAAAAGGGGCCGTGGAATGTAAATGCTCGAGATTTGGTCCGAAGTTGTCCGAAAGGAAAGAGTTAATGGGCCCTTATTCACTCGCCGGGTTAACGGTTTTGCCGGTCCTCTCAGGAGGTTTATCCCCTGCACTCTTCCTTCTTCCTCTAAAGATGAAGGTTCGATGGAGTTTCTGAAGGATGAAAACTGCCTAGGGTCTGCGACCTTATTTTAATATACACATTTGGTTGCCTACTTTGAAAAGTAAAAGCTATCGCTGCGAAGGAGTCTCTGTGTTTCTGGCTGGTCAAGACCCCTGTTTACCACCTTGATGTCTTCTTGTTTAACCTCGGGCTTAGGCCAATGCAAGCGCGTCACCTATGGGTGCAACGGCGTCTGATTCCGGGTCAGCGTCGCGCGGTTGGTCAATAGGGTTCCAGGGTGTTCCATCATATACCATCTAGAGTTGTGAGGAAACAGACCCGGGTCGGGCAAATCATTTACCTCGAACACCTTTTGGGTGAATACCTGTGGTCGGAAGCGACTGGGAGCCTAAGCATGGCATGACGGTATTGTCATCAGGGTAAGTCTTAGCCGGCGGGATCATCATTCGAGGGGTCTAGAGGCCCAAATCAACCTAGATGTGCACTTAGGATACCTGGGAGGTTAGTAAGAAACCCCTGTTCTCACGTAGGTTAGGTGCTATTTGAGTGCTTGCCGGGCGTTAGCAATAAAAATTTTTTATAATAAAAGCAAAAAAAATGGAAAAGAGAAAATGTACATATTTGCAAACAAAAAAAATCTTTTTTATGATAAAACAAAAAATGCCAAATATAAAAAAAGAAAACAAATCAATTTTTGCATGATTGCGTTTGCGTGCAGCATCTCACTTTAATACCGCTTGCATTCGTGTACTTGCCTGTCGCATTTATCATCACCGCATCTTTCCCTTGCCTTCGTTAAATAAAGGCTTGGCCCCTTGACCAGTTATCAAGGACAGTCACAGTGACCATTTGCTTATTGAGCAAGGGGCCAAGTCAGAACAGAAATTCTGATTTGTTTGTTTCAATGATATGTGCAGGGATTCAGGCAACTGAAGCATAGGTGAAAAACAAACAAACCGAACCTTATATTTTATTCCAAAAACCAAAAAAAATTACATCAAGTTCCGCCCTCTCTCTCTGCATTACTCGTCCCACTACTCTCTGGGCAAAACACTCTTAAAGGTGCTATCCAACTACGAAAAGCGGTACTCCTACCGCTCTGTACTCCCCTTCCTATTCCCACATCCCGGCGTTGATCCACGGAAGCAGCAGAGAAGCTACCAACACGAAAGCCACGCTCTCGTGCTCTTCGGTAGCGCTCCTCACCATCTCTCAGCCACTGTTCAGCAAGACCAAGGCTGATTCAGAGTTCGAATAGTTGGGCCTCCATGGCCCTTCGTTCCTCCCTTTCAGTCAATCTGTTGGCTCTTTCTCTCTCTGCGTCTCTTTCTCTCTCTGCACGTTCTCTCTCGCGGTCTTCCCTCTCCAACTGGAGAGTGATCCTCAGTTCTACGACATCCCTAGAGGAGTCGTCATCAGAATGATGCCGCAATTCCCTCTCCAGTTCTGCTATCCTAGCCTCCTTCTGCGCAGCCTTGGCAAGCGCTTCTTCCGTCTCCTTTTCCTGCCAAGTGTACCATCTCAGATACACGATAAGGCATAAACAAGGAGAACTCAACACTGAAACTTTTACCTGTATAGAGAGCATCCCTTCTGCCTCCGTAGCACGCTGCGTGGCATGAGCAAGTTGCTCATGAAGCAAGTCAAGTTCTGAGGTGGGAATCCACAAGCTGGAAGAGGCACCACCCACTCCCATCGCTGGGGAAGCCGCGCCAATCTGGGCATGCTACGACCGCGTGAATTAGTAGCTAACATCTAGAATCTGGGGTTTTAATTAGGAACGTACTGTACACCTACCAAGGCGCTTGTAGCTCCGCGGGCATCGCCCAACTGTTGTTCCATCTCTGCCAAGCGAGTTCGTAAATTCGCTATCATGGCATCCCGGACATCCTGCAGCCTTACAAGTCAGCATTTTCACCAGAAAACCAAGAAAAGGAGAAAGAAGAGAAGAGAAAAGGGGAAACCTACCTCCACAAGTCCCCGGGGTTGGAACCGTTCTGCGTACTTTGTCCTATATAGACGCAAGTAGTCCTCGCTATCCCGCGCCTGTGATTCTACAATCGTGCCACCCCGTTGTCAGTCCTCGTACTGTTCGGGGAATCGCACGCGCCAGTCAATGCAGGTCGCCAGTCCCCGCGTCTTTCTCCCGACACGAGGTGGCGCAGCTGAATCCACCCATTCTTGAGCCAGTCCTAAAGTCCTCATAACTAATCGTAGCTGAAGCGGCTCGATTTCATTCAGGCAGTGCATCCACAGTTCCCGTCCGAACCGGGCACGACTTGCTAGAACCCACGGCTGGTCGGCATCGACCATGTCTGAGTAGGGTCTCCAGTTTACCATCGCTGCAGGGAACTCCTGTAGCTCCCGCCTTAGCACCATCAGTTGGTAGGTTAGGGGTGCCGCACTCATGATGGGTTCCCACCGCCTGACTAACGGCACCATCACGGGTCGCCAATGCCGAGCTCTCCCCATAGGGAGGTAATAATAGCTCCATAGCTGCTCGGCGTAAGTCATCAGTACTTTGCAAAAACACAAAAAAATACAAAACAAGCAAAACCAAAAAATACCTGGATGAATGGTGTGAAACCACTCACAGTCATCTCACGATCCGTTTCTTGGAATAGGCCTGCAAACAAGTGTGCCAGCATGACGGCTCCCCAGGCATAATACCCTACTCTTTCAAGGTCTGATAGCAGCTCCAGGAAGCAACATTGGATACCGTCCCCTTTCGAGCTCAGTACCAATCTCCCCAAAAGGAAGAGGAGAAATCTCCTCAAATCTATGTTGCATCTTTCCCAGTCGCCGAAATCTGTGCAGTACACGGCACGACATCCTATTTCCATCCTTTCCATGAACTCTTCTGAGGATTCATCGTCTCGCCGACGAGTGTCGGTGAGCCCTAATGCATCCATGAGGGATGCCCTAGCTACCGACCTATTTTTCCGACCATCTAGGTCCAAACCCAGTAACTTCTGGACACCTTCTCTGTAGTCCGCGTAAGTGACTCCGGTCACTACCTCGCCCTCTACCTTCAGGCTTGTGATCCGGACCACATCCTCCAAGCTGGGCACCATGTGCCCCCACGGCATCAGGAATACCCGACTCACTGGGTCCCATCTCTCACACAAGGCTTGGATCAGGACCAGGTCGAGCTGGATCGGCTCGATCCGAAGGAAGGTACCAAATCCCATCACGTCTAGCCTCGCCTTCTGAAAATCTGGGAGGCCCCTGTACGCTGCTACTACCAACTCCCATAAGATTTGTGATTTCATCACAACCTACAAGGAATGGGGGTGAGGTTTGGTCAGAAGAAAGGAAGAAAGAATGGAAAAAAGGGCAAGAAAACTTGGCTTACGAGTTGTGATTGGGCCCTTTCGCTGAAGTGCCCTTCAAGGTCTGAAAGCCTCCTGGAACTACTACCACTGGACCTGCTTCTCTTCGAGGAATGGGAAGATTCGCCCTCCATCCAACCCTCGGAATTTCAAACTCCTCCTCTCCCGTGAGAACTTGTGCTCCTCGAGTTAGCTCTCGATATACCTGGGAAAAGAAAAGGGACAAGAATTTATAGAAACGGAAGGAGTGCGGGCCAAGATTGCCTCCATCACCTGTTGATGATAGCCCCCGCAATGAGGCACCTGCCATGCGGTCCCGTGTGTCACTTCACCGCGCGCACAGGGTGATTGACTGGACGAAGAATACGACGAATAGCCCCTATGTTGTCTAGGGATACCCTATCATGATTTGGAGGACGTCCGCAAAATTTGACACAGCATTCGGGAAAAGAAACTAGGACCGTCATTATTGACTTCGACGGCAGATTCCCGTGGAAAATGGTCACAACAAGACGCGATTCTCCGCTCGGGGCGGAGTCTCGGCAGACCCATCACATGGGAACAGTGCAAAGGAAAGGAAGTGTAGGGAAGAAGGAACGCACAAGAGAACAAACAAGTAGCAGAAAATCAAATCAGTCCATTCATAATTCTACATAAGCTGTCATAAGCACTACAATCATAGAGAGGTGGCGGGTCCACTAGCTCGCCAATCCTCACCATCACTCATCTCTCTGGGCACTCTCCTCCTCTCCCCTGAGGTGCGGGTCCCTCAGAAGCCTCCTGGATCCCCGTGCAGTAGCACCTGCCTCGCCTCTTGGTGCCTGCTCCGCAGCAGTGACTCGCTGCTCCTCCCCTGACGTGGCGAAGAAGCCACTAGTGGCAAAGCGACCGGACTGGCGGAGTCGCTCCCCAAACTCTCGCGCTCTCTCGTAGCGCGTCTCCATCCCTCCTAGCCTCTGCACGACGGCCTGAAGGCCCAGCTGGAGCTCCCTCACTTGGGCCTCCAAGGCCCTCCTCTCGGTCAGATCCCGCTGTCGCTCGGACCTTCTCTCGGCTTTCTCTCTCTCTACCTCTCTCCTCATCATCTGCAGAAGAACCCTTAACTCCAGGATGTCTGGAGAAGGTCTCTCCTCACCACGATGCCGCAGCTCCGCTACAGTCGCCACCCTGGCGTCACTCTCCTCTTCCGCCCGGGTCGCGCGGGCCACCGCACCGGCAAGTTGCTACCGGAGGGAGGCAATCTCGAGAAAAGGGGCCGAGGAGCTGGAAGATCCGCTAGCCACTCCCACCGTCGCTGTCTGCTGGGCACGCTGGAACAAAATAAACAACGGCCGTTAGTGAAACTCCAAAATCTGAAGTTAGAAGTGCGGCACGTAACTTACCAGGAGCGACAGCTCATGTTGAGCGACGGCCAGCTGCCGCCTAGTCTCTGACAGTTGGGCGCGCGAGCCGCCGATGTCACGCGTGTCCCCAGCTTGGGGAAGCCCCGCGTAACTCTCTCTCTGCCGCCGCAGGAAGTCGGCACTGTCCTGCACCAGTACACCCCCTTGCTGTCCAGGGAGACGGACGGGCCAGTCCTCGAGCCTCGCCTTGCCGCGACTCTCCCTCCTGACGCGGCTCGGCTCGTCCGCACTCGCCCACTCATCGGCCAGGCCCAGGGTCCTTGCCATGTCCTGCACCAAGAAAGGGGTCCCACATCAGTCAAAAATAATGCGTCCCCTGTCTAGGACGAATCCATCATTTAAGTGCGACACTAGCCGAACCCTTTCCCCCTTCGCACGGCTTGCTTCAAAACTCAAAATGGATCAAAGAGGGGGAAAACCAAGCACTCACCGAGCCGTGTTCACCTCCTCCCGCGCCATCGGGCCCCTCGGGTCCCTCGGGGGCCCGAAGCGGCCCTTCCTCCTCCATGGACGCCGTTCCGTGCTCTGGCGCGTCCCTCCTCGGGTGAGGAGTTCCTCGTCCCTCTCCACCTTCACCATGATCGGGCCCACCGAACTCCATCAATCAAAAGAGGAGGAAGACGAAAAAGGGGCAAGCGAGTTTCGGCGGAAGGCGGGCTCGTTTGCGGGTAAGGCACGGGAGAAGAAAGGCCACCCGACGCTTTAAATTTGAATTCAGGGACTAAGACGCGTCCTCGGGCCTGGACGCGCCCAAAAGGGGGAGAAAGGAAATAGAATCCCCCCATGCAAAGCGTAGTTCCCCGCTATTCAGGGTAAGGTCTCGTGGAGCGTGCCTCGAAGGATAACTCAGTGCAAAGAAGAAAGTGTGGGAGAGAGAAAAGTACACACAACACAAGAAATCCATTTCCATTTCATATAATAGCCAAAAGTACATCATACAATGAGAAGGGTGACGTGTACAAGCAACTCTCTAACTCTCACCATCACCCTCCTGGTCATCTCTCTCCTCCCTCCTCTGCCGGGGATCTCTAGGGGGCCTCTGCGAACCCTGAGAAGCCGTGCTCACCTCGCCCTGCGGTGGCACTCCAGCCTCGAAGGCGCGACGACGCTCCTCGGCCGAAGAAACCAGATAGCTGCCCATGGAAAAAGAACCGGACTGACAAAGTCGCGCCCCGTGTTCCTTCGCCCTCTGGTACCGCTCCTCGCTCTCCCGAAGCCTCCCCTCCGCCGTGCCGAGACTCAATCGGAGCTCCAGCAGCTGGGCCTCTAGAGCCCTCCTCTCGGTCTGATCCCGCTGTCGCTCCTCCCTCTCTCTCTCCCTATCCCTCTCCCTCTCTCTCTCCACGCTCTCCCTCTCCCTCTCCCTCTCCTCTCTCTCCCTCATCGCCTATCTCCTCGACAGCTCGAGGGCGATCCGCAGATCCACTACGTCGCGAGGGAGCTCCTCAGCCTCCCATCGACGCTCCTCCTCCAGCTCTGCAATCCGAGCGTCACGCTCCGCCACCCGAGCATCGCGCTCCTGCTCGGCACGAACAGCACGCGCCAGGGCCTCTCGAATCTCGGCCACCTGCAAAGCACGCATGCACCATAAGAGAACAACAGTGATAGAAGGAAAGCAGCCAGAAGAGAGTCAAGGTCAGGCAAGCACTCACTCGAGCCTCGCGGTCACGCTCGGCCTCCTTAGCCCGAGCCACTGCATACGCCAGCTGCTCCTGGAGGGCAGAAACCTCCGGAAGAGGGCCCCGCGAATTGGAACCCGCTCCACCAGCCGTCCCGGCTGCCGCTGTCTGGTGGGCCCGCTGAAACACGGGGCAAACGTCAGTCAAAGGCTAAGCATCAAAAATCCAGGTCACAAAAAAATGCATCGCATAAACTCACCAGGATCTCCAACTCCTGTCGGATGGCCACCAACTGTTGCCTGGCGTCCGCCAACTGGGCCCGCAGGTCGGCGATCATGGTATCACGAGCATCCTGCATTGCACGTAAGTTAGTACCACATGCATATACATATAGAAAGGTGAAGCAGTTTCATTTCACTTACCCTTGCCATACCACCCAAGGAGAGGCGGTCCCCGTACGTAGCTCGGTACCGTCTCATGTAGTCTGTGCTGTCCTGTACATGGGACACCACTGGGACCCCGCCCTGCTGCCAGTCCTGGTACTGTGCTGGGAAGCGTGTACGCCAGTCCACAACCTTCGCCTTCCCCTTAGTCTTCCGCCCAATGCGGGCCGGCTCTTCTACATCAACCCACTCCTGGGCCAGCCCCAACGTCCTCATAACCAGCCTCAGCCGAAGCGGCTCGATCTCGTTCAGGCAATGGACCCACACGTCCCGCCTGAAACGAGGAAGACCCGCTACAACCCAGGGCTGGCCAGCATCGCCCATGCCCAGGTAGGGCCTCCACACCACCTGCATCACCATGCATATATCATGATAGTCACATGCATAAAAACACAAAAAATCATACGCATCATACCATGGCCTCGGGATACTCGCTCAGCTCCCGACGAAGCGACGCCAGCTGGTAGCCGTGGGGTGCTGCAACCACGACCGGCCTCCACCGCCGCGCCAGAGGCACGGCCCTCCTGTTCCCATGCCTAGCCCTCCCCATCGGGAAATAGTAATAGCTCCACACCTGCATCCATCATACATCATTGCATATTTAACTGTGGGAATGCATATATAAAATGTTTACCTGGAGAAAAGGTGCGAAGCCGCTGACTATCGTCTCCTTCTCCGAAGTCTGGGAGAGATCAGCAATCAAATGGGCAAGCAGAGCCGCTCCCCACGCGTAGTGTCCCACTTTGTCCAGATCCGCCAAGATCCCGAGGAAACGGCAGTGGATGCCATCCCCCTTCGTCCCCAGCAAAAGGCGGCCCAGGAAGAAGAAAAGAAACCTCCGAAGGTCTAGATCCACCAGCTCCCGCTCACTCGGATCATGGGTAAAAGCAGCGCGAGCGTCCCCCTCTAGTCGAGCCAAGAACTCCGCTCCAGTCTCGCTAACCCGCTGGCGCGGGTCGACGAATCCGAGCGCCTCCATGATCTCCACTCGGCCAACTACCCTGCTGTCTCTATCAGTCACGCTCGTCTCTAACCACAGCAGGTCCAGGGCACTCTCTCGGTAGTCGGGGTAGGTGACCCCGCTGACTGCCTCTCCGTCAACTCGTAGCTCGGTAATCCGAGCCACGTCCTCCAGTGTCGGCACCATGTGCCCCCAGGGCATCAGAAACGCCCGGCTCGGTGCGTGCCACCGCTCCCTCAGTGCCTGAATAAGAGGAAGGTCGAGCCGGAAGGGCTCGATCCTAAGGAAAACTCCAAAGCCCATGGCGTCCACACGCACCCTCTGGAAGTCCGGCAGCCCACGGTATGCTGCCACCACTAGGGACCAGCTGATCCGTCCCTTCATCAGGCCCTGCACACCACAAAACCAATAGAGAACACATCAGCATCATGAATAGTAATAAACAATAACACTGTATATACTACTTATTCATTTTATTTTATTTTTCTTTTTAAAATATTTATTTTTTGTGGAGGCGTCTAGGTCCCTGGACGCCTCCTTTCCATTTCCTTTATTTTCTTTTATTTTTAGAAAAACCCCAAAACCAAAACAAAAAATATATTAATAATATATATATTATCATGGAGGCGTCCCAAGCCCTGGACGCCTCCTTATTTTTAATTATATTTCTATTATTTTCATAAATAAATAAAAAATAAAAAAAGAAAAAGAAAATGTGGAGGCGTCCAGGGCCCTGGACGCCTCCTTTCCCTCACTCCCCGGCCTTCTCTCACAGCCTCTCACCCGTCCGTTTAGCCTATTGAACCACAGAGTGAGAGTTCCGAGGGGCTTACCGGATCGTGCTCGTCCTCTCCCGCGTCGCCAGCGTCCACTGCAGCCTCCAAGGCCAAAGGAAGAGCCTCCTCACCCGCGGCAATCTCCTCCGCCGCAGCAGCCTCCTCGGCATCATCCCTCAACCTCCTCGCACGACGAGCCAGTCGTTTCCGCTTCTCTGGACCCTGGCTCGATCCTCCTCGCTCCATTAGGACTAAGAATGGGTTGTCTAGGGTGACTAGGTCGTCAGAATGAACAGTAAATGAGCAAAAGGGGGGGGGGCAACCCTTATATATAGAAGCTACCTTCTTTGGGGCGTCCAGGCGCCTGGACGCCCCCACAATTTTTATTTTTTTCAAAATTCAAAAATTTTGGGGCGTCCAGGAGCCTGGACGCCCCCAAAACAAAAAAAAAACAAAAAAAAATAATAAATAAAAGTTGGGGCGTCCAGGACCATGGACGCCCCCAAAACAAAAAATCAAATAAAATAAAAAATAAAACTTAGGGGCGTCCCTATAATAAAAAATTTTCAAAAAAAAATATGTATATATAATAAAAGTAAAAAGATAAGAGTATGTATATAATCCAAACAAAAAAATAAAAACACAAAGAAAAAGAAAAACCACAAAAAAGATAATAATAATTAACGGAACTGGTCCAAAACTGTCAAATACCAGATTTTATTCCATCAGAAAAGTAGAATGAGCTACATCAGGGGCTTAGGCGCCTTAGGCCTTAACTTCCCCAGTTCGGTTACATAAGCCCTCCACGGCTCGCATTCTTCCACCACGTGCGCTAAGGCCTTTCCCGCAACACTTGTCTTCCAGGGAGCTTTAATGGCCTTCGCTTCCTTTGCGTCCGCTTCAGTGCCCAACTCCCTTTTCTTCAAAGGAACGATGCCAGTCGGTGGCGGGAACGAATGTCGTGGGATGCCAATCTGGAGGCAGCACCGATGCGCATTATAAAGGATGAACTCGGTCGCGCCGATCAGTTGAAGATCAACTTCGGGAGAAGGCCTCATGAGGAGATCTAGCGAAAGCAAACATGCCGGTGCGCAAGTAAAGAAGCCTTGTGTCACGGTGCGGAAGTGAGACCGCCAGTCTTCACGTTTCTTCAGCCACGGAACGCGGTTCACTACAGTACCACCGAAGCCTAACACGTCGGCTATGTGATGAAGAGGGCTTTGTTGGAAGAGCTTCGAAGCAGTTGGCATTCCCTCGCGGTGGTCGAATTTGAAGTGCAAATCAAGCCAGCAATTCAAGACAAGTGCGCAACCAAAAGGAGGCTTACCCATGCTCGAGACAGTAAGGCCACTATACAGGTAGGCGAGGACAGCGGGTCCCACCCTCTTTCCACACCAGATCCCGCAGATAGCACTCAGTTGGTCTTCTTCCACCATGTTGTCGGTATAAGGAAACAAGAGAGTACCCGCCAGACAAATGGTGAACCCCTTCATATGTTCCTCCAAATAGTCATCGTCTGGTGACCCTCTCAGGGCGTCCATGACCCACTCCGCAAGCTTTTGGAGATCGATCCCCTTTTGAGTACGGACATTTCTGGCTGCGTCGGGCGACATGAAGCTTCCAAGGACGCTTTCGGAAGTCCCCCGTGTCAGCATCCGCATAGCCTTCACCTTCCTGTCACTCTTGAATTTCTTCAATCCAAGCAGAAGTTCCACCTCCTCGAGGAGGATGGTCACCTCGAAGGTCGGGAAAATAAAAGTGTGGGTCTGGGGATGCCAGAAATCCACTAGTGCGCCCATAGCCGCCCAGTCCATACGAATCTTCTCGTAGTGTTTGGCGTGAATAAGGAGCCCCTGCAGATGCCACTTCGAGAGTATGGCCCTCATGCCAATGGAGATATTGGAAGTTAGCTTTGAAAGCCATGGCAGTTTGGAAAACTTCCTCGGGCCTGGGAAGAGTGGATATGGCTGGAAGAGGAAAGAAAGAAGAAATGAAGGAAGTAAGAAGAAGGTTCACATGGAAAATTTGAAATGAATCAGCTTACCATATGCGACAAGATCGTCCCACTCAAATGACCCTCGAGGTCGGAGAGTCGCCTGATCTCGCTGCTAGGCCTGCTCCTCTTCATAACGCGGGAAGACTCTCCTTCCATCCTGAAAATCTCTAGATTCTCCTCTCTTTCCTCTCTTGAGCTTCCAAAACCCACCTTGGTGCATTTGAATGAACTAGCCTAAGGGGAGTTCTTATAGGAAGGGAAGATCGCTACAGGACCGAACATGTCACATCAGTGATCATTGTCAAGATTTTGTCTGGATCTCCTTTGCACTGTGGTGCGATTCTACTGTGATTCTGCTACTTTCTAATGTTACTAACCTTTGCTGGCTTGTGCAGGTTTTACTAACGGACGTCTTTGTCCAGTCTCCTGTCCCACCTTTCAATGGTTGGTCCCACCTTGTCATGCATCATAGTATATGATACGTACACTACTAGAACATGTCAAGGACCTTGCGGCCCGAGCGAATCCGGGATTTGAGTTCCCCTTCAACAAAAACGGTGATGATCCCGGAAGAATTTGGGTTGTACGGATAGGCCGTTAACTTGTGGTAGCATGGGGACGACGGTTTCATTCAGTGAGTTGGTGCGCGGATAAACGGGCCCCAGCCCAGTGTCAGCTCACCGGATCGGTATCCTGACCCGTTCTTAACAAGTTGACAATATTATCCTTGGCTATTTTCTATTTTAGTTTGTTTTAAATTTTTCTTTAAACCCAGCATGCATTCATATAGGACTTTGATTTATTGCGGAAGATCATTCAAGTGATTCGATTGTGAAAGCCGTTGTGTTTCAATTCCCACAAATATGAGATATTCCACTCCGAATGAAATACTGAGTTTCCTTGAGACAGCCCTACGCTACTCTTCCAAAGGAGACCCTTGTTTGGACAGACCCTCAGATATTCCTTTACTTTTGACCTTGTTTGACCCACCTTGGCCGCAGCACTTCCACATTGGCTGGTAACCGCTCCCCAAAGGTGAAACCTGCAGGTTTATGACCCAGGTACTTCCACATCGAGAAGTTGGTCTCTTTTTTTTTTCGTGCCTGAGCACACATCTCACCCTCCCTTATTTGATCTCCGTCCGAACAATCGTCTATATTTGAAAGACCTTCTTCAAGGCCGCCTCATTGAAACTCCAAGAAAGATTCCAAACAGTAACGTCAAAAGCGTGTCTCATCACACCTTGGCATCAACTTATCAGTCCGCTCCCACTTCATTTCACTCCACTTCGATACCATTCCACTACGTGTCGCTCCCTTGCAAAGCAGACGCCAAGGCGGCGCAGCTGTAGACACACCATTCTTGACGTCTCCTGAGAAAGTCTCATATTACTATACAACGCCCCGCAACAGCTTACGCATTTCGAATCACTCGAGTGCTTCCTTTTCTTGGGTCTTCTTCTGCCTTTTTCGGCATTCGGAATCGTCCCGTCACGGCATTCGGACAGCGTCAACACCAGTCAGACGCATTAGGAGGTTCCGGAATCAGGAAGGGTGTCTGACGGGCGACCGCCGACGTCTGATTTGAGGACCCGGGTGGGTCTTAATGGGGGCGTCTAGGCCCCTGGACGCCCCCATCTTTTTAATTTATTTTATTATTTTCTCAGGGCCCAAAACTAAATAAAAAATATATATATTAATGGAGGCGTCCAGGCCCCTGGACGCCTCCATAAAAATAAAAATAAAAAATGTGTGTAAAATGCCGGTTGGCATAAAAAAAAAACAAAAAACAAATAAAAATATATATATATTAATGGAGGCGTCCAGGCCCCTGGACGCCTCCATCAACTCTCTCACGGGCGCCGCTCACCGAACGACGGTTTGTCGTGTGCGAAAAAATCCAATTATAGAGACGTCCAGTCAACTGGACGCGCCTATTTCTGAATCACGAGGCGCCGCTCACAAAATCACGCGTTGTGCCAAACCGCGTGCGGCCGTCGTCGGTTTTCGGTGGACCTGTTTGAGGCGTCCGGAGCCCTGGACGCCTCCACAAAAGTATTCCAAAAAAATATATATAAATAGAATAAAATATTAATTCGGCCCTGATGGAGGTGTCCAGGGTCCTGGACGCCTCCAAACTCCAGAGCTCTATAAATAGAGGCCCATCCCCTCAGTTCTGGGAGAGCTTCGAAGTGATCCGATAGGCTGCCGGAGCCCAGAGGCTACGGAGTCATTTTCTAACCCGTGGGTTCTTTTGTAGGTGGAGGTTCTGCCGGCTTCTCGGGTGCTCACGCTCGCGAGAGCAAGGTCGTCTTCATCCACCGCGCTTCCACGTCATCCCCACGCTGCCGGAGCTCCGCCGGATTTCACCATCGGCACATCCAATAAGCCAATTCTTTCCTTTTCTTCGTAGTTCTTTTGCATTCATCATCTTGCATCCCCTATCCCCCTTCATAAGGGCGCCTTTTCTTATACACTTCTTACATCCATCATCTCATTTTCCTCCTACTCGAGTCCGAGAGGGGTTTAAAAGATAACACCAACCAGGTGTGTGTCTTGCCATCATTTTATTATTTTTATCGCAAGGATTTGAATACTACACCTCCATCTTTCTAATCCACTCGTCATTTATTTGTCGTTGTTTTGCAAGGGTAGCCGAGGAAAGCCCTCTCCGTCGGCCGGCCGGAGGGAGAGGAAGAAGCAACCCGCCATCTCCCGCTCTTGAGGTAGGCGCGATCACTTTCTTATTTTGGGGTCTTTCGGCCCCTAGTGATCACATCTTGTTTTCGAGGCCGCGGCGAGTCACTTCCCCAATGGCCGTTTAAATTTCCGTTCTTATATGTTATATTCTTATCTATTCATGTTTTCGAGGCCGCGGCGAGTCACTTCCCCAATGGCCGTTTAAATTTCCGTTCTTATATGTTATATTCTTATCTATTCATGTTCTCGAGGCCGCGGCGAGTCACTTCCCCAATGGCCGTTTAAATTTCCGTTCTTATATTCTCTTTATATTCTGTTATATTCTGCTCATATTCTCGAGGCCGCGGCGAGTCACTTCCCCAATGGCCGTTTAAATTCACGTTCTTATACGTTATATTCTTATCTGTTTATGTTCTCGAGGCCGCGACGAGTCACTTCCCCAATGGCCGTTTAAATTCCCGCTCTTTGTATTCTCTTTATATTCTGTCATCTTATTATCTGCTCATATTCTCGAGGCCGCGGCGAGTCACTTCCCCAATGGCCGTTTCAATTCTTGTTATTTAATTTCTACACCATTCCCATCCCCCTGAGGCCGCGGCGAGTCACTTCCCGCTATGACCCTTTAACCCCCATATCTTGCTATATCACACTTGTCCCGCTCGCCCCGCCGGAGCAATCTCCCGTGGTGGCCCCTTCTCTCTCTTCTGTTATTTCTGTGTTGCAGCAAACAAACACCAAAAAAAAAGAGGAGCGCGCACGCTCCGCGTCTTCTCCGCTCTTCCCCGAACCGTGTGACGTCGCTCACACTCCTGCCTGCATCTGAGTTTGGAGCTGTCTGGAGGAACGTCATCTTCAACGACTGCGCAATCTGTCCCAGACTGAAGGCCAGAGCGATCTTGGAAGCCGTTCAGCGGCCAACCTTGGATGAATTCGATCATGCTTCCTTCTACAAAATTCTTCTTCGTCTAGTCCTCCATCAGTAGCAAAAGGAACGACGCCAATCGCCCACCCGAGCTATTTGTTCTGAATTTCTTCGCCGAAGTGTGCAGTCTGCCCCCTGCAAGTCCAGGTTCGACCTGTCTTCACTTCTCTGGCCACCATTCTCCTCTCCGACCTCGGATTGTGGCCCCGTCAATTTCTGCTCGAAGCTACTCCGACCACGATCGCGTCACCGCCAGTTTAGTTTGATTTGGAGTTCTGGAGCGACCGCAGTGCCTTCTGAAATCCACTGTATCAGTTCTGCATCAGTCAGAGGCAGAGTGTTGCTGTCCTGCTCCAGTCACCGGTCCGATCAGCCCCGAGTTCCAGAGCTTCCCAAAAAATTCAAGCATCATCCTCGGCCAGCTGGGGAACTTTTTGCACCGGTTTCATCAAATTTGGAGCTCGGTTGAGTCCGTGGCCGCATCTTCATCGACAACCTGTTCAGCAAAACTGAAGAGTTGCAGAACCGGTGAAGCTTGGAGAGTCGGCGTTCTCTTCATAATTTCCTCACCCCGCTTGGCCGGCTGAAGGCCCCTCCCTGCGTGGAGGTAATCTTGGTTGTAATAAGTCTAACCCCCACCCCAAGAGCCCCCCCTCCTGCGAGAGGTGTAGTTCATGTAATAATATTTTCGCAGATTTGAAGCGACACCGACGCGGCTTGCGGGCGCAAACCCTTGCCTCCCCGCTCGCCCTCGTCTTCAGCCGGAGTTGGCGTCTTCACGCCGGCTAGGTGAGCCTCGATCCCCCCTTTCCTTGCTGGTCAATATCACTTGCTTAGCTTAGTATTCTTGCTTTGCTGCGTCGGACGGAGAGCGAGGGCCCGGCCCAAATTGCCGAACACGTGAGTGTCCATCGCGGGCGAGTTGTGAGCGAGCCATTTCAACCCACACCCATGGTGTGACGGCCGCCCGTGAGTGGGCATCCCTGGCCCAATTGGGGTTCTCCCCAAGCTTGCCAAGCACCGGAGCATCATTGTCCCACCCCGGACCCTCTCCATTATCGTTTAGTTGCCCACGGGCACAAGTGTGCACCAAGCGAGTGAGCCGCTCGAGTGGTATCATCGCTAATTTGCTTGCTTGCAACCTTAGGTCCAAAGGTCATATTATCTTGTGGTCATCACCCCAAGGTGGTGTCACATCAAATTGGTATCAGAGCAAGTTTTAGACTTGTCTCTACGAGTCTAGTCCTAGGGCATTAGCATTTGAGTCTCCCTTGCATCATGTTTTCCATCACTCCTTTGCACGACCACCCTAGGGAGATGCCCCAAATACACATGGGTCAATTTGACACTGTCGTCAACAAGATTCATAACTGTATAGATACCCTTACCTCCCGGCTTGAACGGCTTGAAGCAAAAGGGATCCACGGCCCTAGAGCTTGGTCACCTCGGGATGAATTTGGATGGGAAGCCAAAGGACCCATAAACTCATTGGAAGAGATAAGGACTGAGATTAGGAAGATCTTCACTCCCCGACCTTCCCACTCCTACCTTGAGAACCATAACCCGAGGAGCACTCCCACTCCCCCTTTCCCTCCCAGTCAACCCAAGACCTCCCTTAGGACCCAAACTCCACCACCCCAAATGATTCCAATCCCGATCACCACCACCACTCAAACCAAATTGGCCACCACCCAATCCAAAACCCCTCACCAAACCCGTACCCCACAAGCCCCCTTGACCACCACCACAAACCCACCATCGTCCCCAAAAAGGGACACATCTCCCAAAACAAATCAATCCAAAACCCCTCACCCAACCCACCTCCCACTTCCTACACCAATCTTTCCCCAACCTAGGCCTCCTCTACTTCCCCTTCCTATCCCAACCCAAGCCTCTGCTTGTTCACCACCCCGGGTGTGTCATACGCTAGCTATCACCAAACCACCCACCATATATCCCCCTACTCCATTAGCAATAGAAGTTGCTACCCACACACCTACCCAAGTGGAGAAGGATGCCCATCCGAATCCACCTCCCAACATAGAGGAAATCTAAAGGCCAAACAACTCACACACCTCTAGCCTAGCTCCTCTAGAGACACCCAACCTCACCATAGATAAGTCCATACTCCAATGGCTCAAGAAAGGTCTCACCATTCCTAGTTCACAACCATGCCACCTACCCATGGGATATCAATCCCGAATCATTCCCATTCAGCCACATGTCACTTATCAAACTTCCTATTGTGTGGAAGATTTGGGAGACTTAGTGAACTACCTACATTGGCAAATTCACTTGACCAATATGCTAGCCTTGAGGCCGTCCGAAACTAACACCATTAGCCTAGCATATCCCTCCATTGGCTCCATCACTTCCATCTACACTAATGGCCAAGTTACTAATGAGATCATCCTCCTTCTTCCCATGGAGGAAGAACCTATCCTAGTCCACTCCCCAACCATTAAGATCCCAAGTGCTTTGATCGGTCAACCCATTAGCAACCTTGGCCCAATTATTGAGGAGGATGACTCACCATTCGAGGACCTTGAGAGCATAGAGTACCCCTACCAAGGTGACCCTTACCATGATCCCTTTGACCCTTTTCTATGGGAGCCTAGATCTCAATGTAACCCACTCACCTTATTCACCACCCACCTTACCCTACCCTTACCACCCATGATAACCCAAAACCTTCCCTTCCTAGAATTGGGTTACACCAAAGAAGCCTTAACCATAGGCAACATACACAATGGGATTGATAGATGGCCCCACTCCATGATGTCTCCCTTCTTAGATCACTTTGACTCATACGAATGGAAGCTCAAGGGCCACCCCACACCTATGCACATAGAAGTCATCACTAGGATTGAAATGCATGTGCTTTGGCATACCACCCCACTTGACATGATTAGAAAGTCGGGTCCATTCATTCATATCATCCACATGTCAAGAAGAAAACATGAGTGGTCAATATTTGGTTGTAATGGTCCACCATCATTCATCATAAATCTCAAGCATGTTAGGAGCATTCATGGATGTCCGGGTCCCCCGACACTCATCACACTCACACATGAAATGGACACATATGGATACCCCGGTCCTCCCAAGACATTCAAAGTCTTCATAACATCAATTCATGATAGGTCTACATGTGGTTGCCCTGGACCACCTTTGCATACCACGCACTACTCACTCACACCGCATCTTAGTACATGGCATATGCATCAAAACATGCATCAAGCAAAAAGCGGTGAGAATTACAAAAAGCGGGCAAAAACTCGTGAGCGCCACTTGAAATTCCACGTTGGCGACTTGATGATGATGATGATTTTGGAGTGGCTCTACTCTAGGGTCACCTCCAATTTGAGGGCACGAGGACTTGGACCTTGCCAAGTTCCGAGTGGCCTTGGCACCCGACTTGCGGGTTGAACTTACCAATGGGTTTTGGGATTCATCCCACTTCCCACGTGGCGGATCCGGCACCCTCTAAGGGTACCGCGGTGGATCCTAGTGAGTTTCTTGAGCCTACACCTATCCTTGTGAGAGACACCCTCGGAGTGCCACCACAAACTAGCCCGAGAGCCCGACGTCAGCACATGGCGGCAATACTAAGCAAAGCAAGATCTCTTCGCCAGCCTAAGGGTGTGTCCGAGCCACTTTGTCAAGTGGAAGCACCGTTCCTCGGCTATGGACATAGGTCGAGTTTGGAGAACAAGGTTCGCCCGGAACTGCGTTTGGGATGCTACTTCCCCTGTGGACCCATACTCGACAGGGTCGAGTTTTCCCCACCCCGGGGGTATGATGGGGACATCCCTTGCCCCTCCACATTTTCTGAAGCTCGGATTGATCGTCGGTGTACGCCATTATGTTCCTCATGTGTTTGTGAGTCGAGTCATGTAATTTTCTTATTCTTATTTGAGTTTTAAACATGTAATTTTCCCTTTATTGAGTCATATATCTATGTTAGCAAGTCATTTTCCTAAGTCTTAAAGTCATTATGTTGGTTTGATAGGTTAATGGGCCCAATTCATTGGGCTAGGCCCAGGGGCGCCCCTCCCTTGGACTGTTTGGTCATTAGTTAATTTGTCAGGGTCAGTTTGGTCTTAGGAAAAGTGTGGGGTCTATAAATAGCCCCACCCCTCTCTCATTTGTAACAATTATGCTTGAATATTGAATCCAGAAAATTTCCACACCTTCTAGTTCCCTCTCAATATCTCCCTCTCTCTCTCTCTCTTACTATCACTCTCTCTAAGTGGGTTGTGCCCCCTCTCTCTCTCCTCCCCACCCCAATTTCGAAATTCATTCTCTCTCCTCCCCATTCACCCCTCATTAAGGCCCCTTCCCCTTCCCCATGCACTCATTCAATTCTCCCTCCAACCCCTAGGTGGAAACCCCTTCTCCTAGGCACCTTTCTACTCTCCCAAGCAACCCTCCCTCTCCCCAAGACTGAAAGAGCCCTTCCCTAGGCCAAATTTTGAATTTCCCTCTCCCTTGGGCTGTGCCCTTTCATCTCCCCACCTCCCTAACCACCCAAGGTCGCACCCCCCCTTCCCCATCCACCAAATAACCCCTTGTTCATGCCCTTCCCCACACCCTCTCCTCCACCTATTCTGTCCCTGTTGCAGGTTTCAGAAAAGCAGTGATTTGCAGTAGCAGCCACGACTTCCCCTGAAGGCTCTCAGTGGCATATCGTATATTGCTGAATCCATCTCCAAGTCTTCTTTCCAACGGTGGTACTCCTGCCTGCATCCGAGTTCGGAGCTATCCGGAGGAACGTCATCTTCAACGACTGCGCAATCTGTCCCAGACTGAAGGCCAGAGTGATCTTGGAAGCCGTTCAACGGCCAACCTTGGAGGAATTCAATCACGCTTACTTCTACAAAATTATTCTTCGTCTAGTCCTCCATCAGTAGCAGAAGGAACAACGCCAATCGCCCACCCTAGCTATTTGTTCTGAATTTCTTCGCCGGAGTGTGCAGTCTGCCCCCTGCAGGTCCAGGTTTGACCTATTTTCACTTCTCCGGCCACCATTCTCCTCTCCGACCTCGGATTGTGGCCCCGTCAATTTCTGCTCGAAGCTACTCCGACCATGATCGCGTCACCGCCAGTTTCGTTTGATTTGGAGTTCTGGAACGACCGCAGTGCCTTCTGCAATCCACCGTATCAGTTCTGCATCAGTCAGAGGCAGAGTGTTGCTGTCCTGCTCCAGTCGCCGCTCCGATCAGCCCTGAGTTCCAGAGCTTCCCAAAAAATTCAAGCATCATCCTCGACCAGCTGGGGAACTTTTGGCACCGGTTTCATCAAATTTGGAGCTCGGTTGAGTCCGTGGCCGCATCTTTATCGACAACCTGTTCAGCAAAACTGAAGAGTGGCAGAACCGGCGAAGCTTGGAGAGTCGGCGTTCTCTTCATAATTTCCCCACCCCGCTTGGCCGGCTGAAGGCCCCTCCCTGCGTGGAGGTAATCTTGGTTGTAATAAGTCTAACCCCCACCCCAAGAGTCCCCCCTCCTGCGAGAGGTGTAGTTCATGTAATAATATTTTCGCAGATTTGAAGCGACACCGACGCGGCTTGCGGGCGCAAACCCTTGCCTCCCCGCTCGCCCCCGTCTTTGGCCGGAGTTGGCGTCTTCACGCCGGCTAGGTGAGCCTCGATCCCCCCTTTCCTTGCTGGTCAATATCACTTGCTTAGCTTAGTATTCTTGCTTTGCTGCGTCGGACGGAGAGCGAGGGCCCGGCCCAAATTGCCGAACACGTGAGTGTCCATCGCGGGCGAGTTGTGAGCGAGCCATTTCAACCCACACCCATGGTGTGACGGCCGCCCATGAGTGGGCATCCCTGGCCCAATTGGGGTTCTCCCCAAGCTTGCCAAGCACCGGAGCATCATTGTCCCACCCCGGACCCTCTCCATTATCGTTTAGTTGCCCACGGGCACAAGTGTGCACCAAGCGAGTGAACTGCTCGAGTGGTATCATCACCAATTTGCTTGCTTGCAACCTTAGGTCCAAGGGTCATATTGTCTTGTGGTCATCACCCCAAGGTGGTGTCACATCAGGGGGACAAGTGGAGAGGGAGATTCCTACAGCCCACTCAAAGAGCAGACCCAACTAGGCCCAACAGGGCCCGACGAGGTAAGCTCGTCCAAGTGACAGTCCACAGGGCCCACTTGGAAAAGTCCAATAAAATAATGCTCGAGGAAACAACTCTCCTAGGCGGCCCCAAGGCTCGGAGAGCTCGAGCATCGGTCAGGTCACAGGAAGACCCACGCACGAGCTATCCCTCCGCACGGAGGAGGGAAGTGCTAGCCGGTCTGTCCGACCCATCTCCTCACCGAGCTAGGCCTATTGCACAAGAGGGCCGGCCCCTCTAAGCTCGGTACGACCGATAAAATGTTTATCATTGCAGCCGTTAGAGTCCACAGCGGGCCGGGCTCCAAGAAGTCCAGGAGCTCCGGCTTCCCCGCGAGGATAACGCCCCCACGATGAGGCCATAAAAGCCCACGACGAGGACGTAACCTCCACCGGAGACCCCTCGGCTTGCAGGACTCCAGAGGGTGGCGCACTATTTAAACCTGGGATACCCTCCGGCGAAAAGTAAGTCCAAAAAGGGCATTGATCCACCCCCAATTCCTGAGCACGGATCACTTCACCCCATTGGTGGAGAGGGATCTCGCGCCTTCACCTTCTCCTCCCTATCGCTGCTCCCACCATTGCTCTACTGACTTGAGCGTCGGAGGGTTTCGCCCCAGGGAATCCCTCTGGGCCCTCTAACCCGTTTCTCTGTCTTGCAGTTCACAAACTTGGTGATTACCAGCCCGCTCAGGAACCAGCGCGAGATTTCGCCTCTTCATAATCAATAACCTCATTTATTCAATGATGTAAGAATGACCTCAACCATTAACTAGTATTAGATTAATGCTAATAATTTTCTCCTAAATCGGATGCTACAGTAATGCTATAGTACCGACGTCTTGGCCTTCTCAAGATCGTGCAGTGAATCTCGTCGTTCGTTTTATCAAGTGGGATAGGGTTCATGTTTATGTATTCTATACTTTTAATGACATAATGGAAAATATTCATAATTTATTTTATTTTCATATTTCATTATTTCTTTTTGCATATAAATGCATATAAAAATTTTGAGTTACTACAAAGATGCATCGACCTGCTATACCAAGACTGCATGGATGCATCGACGTATGGTATGAATGCATCGACCTATCAACAAACATGCTCTCCATAACCAGATCAGCACAGTTTGGCCAACGTCCGCACAATTTTTCCAGCATCAAAATCCAGAGGAGACACAACATCCTCCATGTGGTAACTCTCGGGGTTTGTTCAGGAAATGATTAGGACTCCGGGTCCCAACCCGCTTGGGCATCACTTCCTCCTTCTAATATGGAGTAAATATCAAATTCCTCCCGCGGCCCTTTCTCGTTGTGAGTTCTGTCTAGGGAGGGGATGCTAGACCCTATCCCCTTCTCTGTGCTTCGTTAGAGGGAGGGGAAAAGTGGCCACTAGTCCCACTCAATTGTACCCCACACTGGTTTCTCCCTCGTCGTAGCAAAAGTGTCGCTCTTTGCTACCATCTTTGCGAACCGGCGTGACTTTGTCAACCTATGATATTCTTCTTCCCTCTATAACCTATCAAAGAGGGGGAGGGGAATTTGCCTAGAATCTGGCTATATTAGCCCATGTGATCGTCTTTCCCCCCCTTGGCACTTCACAGGGCGTTTCCTGCTTCTTTTCTGATACTCTGTTTTCATGAATAGCGATCCAGCAGAGTACAAACAGTTAGTCTGAAGACCCCCTCTATGTGCCACTGAATCAACACAGACGCACGCGCCCGGTTACCCCTCTCTTGCCCCTTGTCGTAGCTATTCTGGTAGGCTCTTGCCTACCTAATCCGACGCCAGGATGCGTAGGTGATCCGGTGAGAGTGGATGGGCGCCGATCGACCCCTCTCGCATTTTATCGTAACTGATCCGGCAGCCCGTTTGATGGGTTGATCCGGCACTCCCAGCGTGAATGATCCGACGGTGGCCAGGCGGCTTGGTCCGGTGTGGCCAAGCGGCTAGATCTGGCACTCCCCAGTGCGAATGATCCGGCGCTAGCTGGGCGGCCTGATTCGGCGTGGCCGAGTGGCCTGATCCGGGGCCATCCTTTATGCCTGATTCGACGCAACGTTTCATCCGGTTTTGCTCCGTCTTTCTGATCACAATTCTAGGCTTTTCAGCCCCTTTCGGAGCATCCTGGCAATCCCGATCCCTTCGTAGGCTGGCCCTCCGATATATGGTGCTACGAATAACTCGTTATGCTGCTATGCTAGACGTATCCGAACATTTAAGGGACCATCTCAGATTCTCCATGGATGAGTACCCACTTCTCACCCCTAAAATGTCTTGGGTCTAGGGGAGATGCTGCCAAAATTTCACCAGAAGACCAACCAACAAATAAATGAATGGCGGAGTGATACTAATTCTGAAGAGAGGGTAAAAGGAAGCGATAGATGAAACAATAAATAAAATAATAATCATAATCATAATCATGAAATATATGTATATATAATAAATGATGATCACAATAATAAATGATCACGATAAAAGAATAAAAAAGACACTAACAAAAATGATAAACACATATATAGGTGTACAACATATAAAACAAAAAAAGAGAAGAAGAAAGATGCGAAGGTTGATGGGTGTGTCGACCCACCCATATATTGGGTCGACGCACCCCCTTGAGATCGGTCGACCGATCTCCACCATTGGTCGACCCCCCCCCCATCCCGGTCGACGCATTCTTAAGTTTAGGTCGACCCACTCCAACCTGGGTTGATCCATCCTTGATCTAAGTCGGTTTGCTTTAAGCTTGGGTCGACTGGCCTTCAGTCCAAGTTGGCTTGCACAAAACCAAAAACAAACAAACAAACAAACAACAACAACAAAAAATAAACAACAAACAAAAAAAAAATAATAATAATAATAACAAACAAACAGCACAACCCCCCCCCCCCCAAAAAAAAGAAAGGTGGTGAAGTCAGTCGACTGACCTCAAGGTCAGTCGACTAACATTGAAGTCAGTTGACCAAGTTTAGTCAACTGACTTCAAAGTTAGCTGACTGATTTCGGTCGACCGACTTTGAAGTCAGTCGACCTAATTTGAATTCAGTCGATTGACTTCAGAGTCAGTTGACTTAACTCTTCCCCCCTCTCATCTATTAAAATAATTGAAGAGAAAAGAATAAATAAAATAAAATAAAATAATATTAAATGATAATGATAATAAGAAAAGAATGATGATAATAAAGCAAGAGACAATGGATAAAAGTGATAAAAATGCTAATAAAAAATATATGCAATTAGATTAAAAACAAAGAGTACACATGCATCCAAAAGGAATTGAAACAGTAAATAAAAATATACATATATATAATAATGTCTGTTCTGGAGTCCTCACCTCCCCCAGACCCTACGTGAAGGGAACATAAATGACGCCCTCGCAAGACAGGCTTGGATCTCGGAGACCAACACGTTATGGCCATGGTCTGACTTTACCTTAGGCTAACAACCCTTTGAACCTGATCTGTTTCCCACGGGATTCATCCCACTCTTTTTATTATCAAACATCAAACTTGCCGCATCCCCGACAGACATTTTCTCAAATATCATTCATGTTTTCGCTATGCTTCCGACTCGAAATGCTTTCCGAACATGGAACTTGCGATGAACAAATGAAGAGGCTTAAATGTCCCTGCTCTGCCATGGATCATCTCATTGTGTTTTTAAATTGTCCATTCTTTCTTTTATTAATGAAAATTTTAGGCTATGGGGCCCCTCTTCCTCGCTACTAATCAAGGGTTATCTCCCCTTCGGGGAGATGTAATTAACGTCATGGTCTTTATGGCAAGGCGGGTTCCAGTCTCGACACGATACCCACTATCGTCTGATCAGTCAGACAGCGCGCATTAGCGGCTCCAGGTCATCTTGGTCTCTGGAGTCCGAAAAAATTGTCACATTGTGACTGGCATGCCTGTGCACTGATAAATGATATAAAATAAATAAATAAATAAAATGAAATAAATAAAAAATGCATCCACAAGTCTGGCACGCCCGGTGGGACTGGAACTTCTCTTCATCTCTTCGCCAGGATTAGGGTCCCCATGGCCTCTTCCTAAAATTCTGATTGTTTAATTTCAAATTGTAGGTCATATTTCGATAACTTCAATGGCGATGACATTTGGACCTCTTGTTGTCACGAGCCATGCCGAGCATGGTTATCTGGCGGTGCCGACCAAGTTCGGTGATTTTCCTCCCGTCGTGGGCTTCCCTAACTTCCAAGGAGTTGCATTTGTGGATCTCATGAACGCATGAGAGATGGAGCCTGCAACCTTCAATGTTGCATCAAAGAAAGCTGAGAATGTGGGCTGCTACGTCCATCACGTTGACATCTGCGCTTCTACTAGCAAGAGACGCACTGCGGCCGTGAGGAGAGTGGCCAAGAAGAATGTAGGCACGTTGCAAGGCCGGCTATCTATATCGGGCAAGTCCGTATTGGTCGGAGGCATCCGAATATTCCTGAACGGCCGACAGGCCAAAACAATACTTGACAAAGTAACCTCTGTAGTGCCATTCCGTAACTCTTTTCAGGTGCTGGCCCAAGATAAAACGGACCATGCTGGGTCCAAACTGAAGGGCAGGTTGGCCCCAAAGCCAGCCAGATTCAAGCAAATTTGGGTGCCCAAGCAAGTTCAGGCCCCAGCTCTACCTCAACCGGGACCTGTCATGGTTGACAGGTTTGAAACAAAGAAAGAGAAGTAAGAAGAGGAGACTAAGATGCCGGTCTGGGCATCTCGTAAGACAGCTTTCCGGGCCTACGTTCGGCAGGCGAATATCTGTTTACATGACATAAATCATGGCGGGATAGCCCGACGAGGGCGGTTCGCCTACAAACCTCCGACACGTGTGAGGGTGCTATCGCCTGTGATTTGCCTAGCTGATGGGCAAGATGATATCACCCATACTGTGCGAGGATGCTTTCGCGGTCTTGGGAATACCACCCTGGGAAGGCAACGACTCCTTGAGGTTGTCAATGCTGCCGGAGAGAGCCGGGAACAGCAAGTCAACTCGAAAGAAATTGAAGATGCCGGGTCAGGCTGCTATGGGCCGCCCCTATATGAGAAGACTGCACCAAGAGTTTCGGTGTTTGACAGATTAACTGTAACGCCCGAGAATTTTCTAAGGATTTTTTTGGATTTAAAATATAATTATATCAATTATTAAAGCATTTAATGGGCTATTAATTGAATTATAATGAATTATATTTAATTATTTAGGCCCTACATTTGATCCAAGAGGATTAGGCCCATATAATAAACCCAAATAGGCCCAAAAGGTTGTTTTGGACTTTAGCCCATATTCTAGAAGCTAGGAATGAGTGCAATCACGGAATTAAGGAGATAATTACTCCTTGGGATATAAATAAAAGAATAATATTTGGGATAATATCAAAAGAGTTTGAAGTATTTCAAATTCGGCGCCTGGAATGAAAAACGTTCTATCGCGAGACCGCTAACAGGCAGAAAACGATCGTCCCAATGACCGCTACCCACTGCAGATTCCGTGAGAGAAGGAAAAAGTGAAAAGGTTGGATTTTTTCATGTCTAAATCATCTAGGATCGACCCTATCAGCTAATTAGATAGGTCTAGAAGGATTGTAGATCGAATTGAAAGTCTAATTGGGACTCTAAGTTCATTCTAATCCTCAAAACCCTAGCTAACCTTATAAATAGATCCCAGATTTGACGTGTGCGACCCTTGCTTTTGGCACTCGTGGAACTCTGGTAAGGAGGGCGAATTAGAGGTAAGTTTCCTCTATGAATTTGTTTACTATAGTTAGAACTAACTACCCTCCGAATTTCGTTCTAGGAGATCAAGCCTACATGAAGATAGAAGTCTCCAAAGTTGTAGATTCTACACAAGTAACTCAGGGAATAGTGCATCTGACCCAGATTGATCAAGGAATTTAGAGCCCTAAACGACGTATTTAGCAAATGTGTCTTTAAAACTTTCTCTTACCCTTCATATCTTCTATCTACCCTCAAAATTTCACGTCATTAGGATAAGGGAATCAAGAGATAGAAGGACGTGAAGTTGTTGATCTAGTTCAGGATGAGCAGAGAACTAGGGTTGACTTGCAGCCTTAAATTCGCAGACTACAGCCCAATACAGAGGTGGGTTATCTCATGGATGGCTTAAACTTTATGTCAGAAATAAAAGCCCTCTTGTTTCAATTGATTTCATGCATTGTACACTGTGAATTTCATGTTTTACTAGGACTATGCATCTTGTTAAGTCTTCATGCATGAACTAGACTTAATGAGAATAAAAGGAAATTTCTTGTTAATTACATGAACCTATGCATATTGTTGGCCTATCCTTGTTCTATCATGCCATAGAAAGTTTATATATGTTGATTTCCATACATGGTATGTCTTAGATTAGCATTTTATATTGTTTTCAATGAACTCGGTGTTGTACAGGAAGAAACGGTCTTCCTATCGACCGCCAGAGAATCTAGCGGTCGTACGATAGACCGCTAGCCAAAGATAGACGGTCCTGTATTAGACCATTTTCTATTTCTGATTCAGTAATATTGTTAACCCGAACCATATTACAGAATTAACCATAGTTATTATATAATAAGCCTAGTTAACTAAGTTTTAGTCCTGTTTTAAGTACTGTTTTCCTATATTTAGTTAAATTTCTGGTTCATCATAATAGATTTCATGTTTTGGTGCACATTGGTAGTATTTTTAACTAATGTTAATTTATGACCAAAACAATATACTCTTGTAATTAAATACATGTTTTAAGTAGAGGATGCATGATTTAACTTGATCACTATTTTATCACGATTTTCTCTCTCTTCTAAGAGAGTCATTTCTTAAGTACATGGCACATATCCCGGTATGTTATCATTAGTTACACTTTTTGCACATTAGGAACATAATCTTGGACATGAAGACCTCTCCTTTGGATATTCCTTCCAACGGACTAGAAAATCTTATTTTAAGGCCTTCGTAAAACTCCGCGAGCCTGGGATTCCCACTAGGACGCCGAGCTGGTTGTACCATTAAAACCCATTATCTAGAAAGAAACTTATACCGATGTTTTATATTCGGTACTTTAGCGGCCATTTGGTTGACCGTCTTACTCTGCTAACGGTTCTTCACGTGACCGCTAATGGATCCTTAACGGCCATGCATTAGACCACTAAGACCCAGGTGTTCTATTTTCAAAATATCGAATTGTCGTATTTACCAGTCTTGTACTAGACCGCCAGGGGCAAGAAACGGTCCGGTAAACGACCACTAATGTCATGAGTTTGATTAACCTGGGGTTTTACTCAAGGGTTGATTTTCCTATGTTCCTAGATGGTCCGATTGATTATCTAGAACCTGTCACATTATTCCAAAGATACCTAAGTAATTTTGAGAGTAAAAAGAATGTACCGTTATGCTGCCAATTTATTTCCATGGCATAACCTAGTTATTAAATAGATTTATTGAAATCTCTTATTCACAATAGAAGCATTCATATTTTTGAAACTATAGTTGAAATTGTACATTCTTGGCCATATTATTGTTATACTCGTGAAAGTAGCTTGATTTATACGTGAAGATGCAGTTCGGGCACTGATTGTGTCCAAGGGCTCTATGCTAGTCCCCTCGACTGATTGTCGAAAATATATTATAAACCATGGGATATGATACTACTAGCATTGTATTACGTTGGGAGTACTTTCTTTATAAATAAGTGAAATTCATGAGAATCTAAGTGACTATCTCATGATTGAATTGCTACATGCTTGTTACATGACATTCTAGTGCATTACCTTTATGGTTATGAAAAGTGAAAAGTGAAAGTGAAAGTGCGTTCGTGATACATGCAAGCATATTCTTGTTCGTGAAAGGCCAAGTGACGTTCTTGTTATATTCAACTTGATCTTGTCCATATATCATTTCTCATCATCTATCATGATCTTATCGTCGCTTGTTTTATCGTATTTACATGATTTATCTTATTCTCTAGAGCCAAAAAATGTTAATTACTTAAATATTGTCTTCATGTTGATACAAAGATACCTACGGGGCAAGTGTGCTCATTACCCTACTTTCCAATCTTTTTCAGGAAATTCTAGCGGGTTGGATTCGGATTACTCAAGTGATGGATCCGAGAGTGATTGATGGTTCGAGAGAAGCCATAGTTAGTCCAGTCAAGAGTCAATTATGTAATTTTCACTTTATTGTGTCCAGTTAGTCAACCAGTCAAGATCATGTACTAGATGATTATTATCAATAAAAGTCAGATTTTTGATCAATTATTGTCTCCATTCATCTTATGTGTGAATGATTTGCGCTTTGATCATTATTGTCACTTGAGGCTTCTCTTGCCGGCTGTTCATGTTCCCGAATATCTTCCGCTGTAATAAAAGCTCGGGGCGTGCCATTCACCTTCCCTAGTCAATCGTCCAGAAAGGTGATACGAAGAAGTGGACAGTTTCAGGTCTACACTTGCAATACGGCTGGAGTGGCCGGCCGTTATGGAGCTTCGCCGGAAGATCATGACGAGATGTTTAAGCTCATCAAGAGGCCATGCCTCTCACAAGAAGAAGGAAGGCCGCAGCTGAGGCATTGTAGACCCTCACCGGTGAAACAAGTGCAAAGGTGGTTACAATGGCCGTGGCTGCAAATGTGGTCACCACTGAAGATGACGGCGAAAGGCAGGTACTTTCTCTGGATATCCCATTGGAAGGGGGAAGCCATGTTCCCAGCCCCTCCATGCATGATCCAGCTATACTGATGCTGCTGCAGATGTACCAGCAGAAAGTTGAAACGCTGAAGAGACAGCTAAGTGAGCTGAGTATGCACGTTTCAATTTCTAAGTAGGTTGAAGTTCCTCCCGAAACGTCACGGCGAGGTGCCGATGTGTTCGAGGCTTCACCACAGACAATGGCCTCCCAACCGATATCCATCCACACTGGGGGCATGGCCCCAATGCAACATCCGACTCCTTAATACAAGGAGACTACCATTGCACCTCAAGCGATAGTATTGACCACGCCGCAGAGGCAGCAAGCCCACTTCTACCCAGATCTGGTGGATCCGATAGTAGTAAATAAACTGATGATAGAACAGATTATTGAAATGAAGCTGACTGATAGAGGCAGTGGTGATTATGCCTCATTAGAAGTGTACAAGGTACCCTACCCTGTCCATCATGTCGCTAAAAGATTTCCCCTGGCATCAACAAGCCCCCAAAGTTCGACATGTTCAACGGGCAAGGATCGCCGAAGGAACATATAGCCTATTACATCAATGTGATGGGCGATCTGGCAACTGATGAGTCCTACTTATTGAAGTTCTTCGGGCCCTCTCTTACAGGACTCACTTTTGAATGGTACTCAAACTTGCCGACCGGATCTATCGGTGATTGGCCAGATATGCAGCACAAGTTCATGGAAAGGTTCCACGTCGCTGAGAGGGAAGTGACTGTGGCCAAGCTATATGCATCCAGGCAGGGAAATGACGAGACAGCCCTGGAGTATATTAAGGATCTCAGTATGAGATGTAGGCGTCTACACCATCAAGAAGATGTAGTGCAGATCGGAATTAAAATTAGGTTTTTTGACCGACTAAATAATGTGGTGGTAGAAATTGAGGCCTTCCTCTCCAGATACTCCTCTGCCCCTACTACCTCAAGCCAAAAGGCTAGATCGATTGATAAAAAGCCAGTGCCTAAGGAAGTTCATACGGTTGACTTCAAGGCGTTTGAGGAGCAAAAGGAAAAGGATAAAGCGGTTGCTAACCCTCCTCCTGCCAAGCCGGTTGAGCGACAAGAAGACACCTCCTTACGAGTCAAGATGAAGAAACGTTACTCCTTCCCTAAAGACAAGACTCGGGTCCTGTTTGAATGGGCCACTAAATACAATAAGGTTACCCTTCCAAAGCCAAAGAGGCTGGACGATGCCAAGAGGAAAGACGATCCCCGTTTCTGCCCATATCACCAGATGCTTGGGCACCCCATTGAAGACTGCTATGTATTCAAAGATATCATTGAAAGTTATATCAAGAAGGGGGAACTACAAATGGGTGAATATAAGGTTGATCCTCCACGCCCTCATGAAATGCCCGCTCTGGGGCAGCAGTCAATATGGTATCGTTATACCAGTAGTTGCCTGGAGAGGTGTCAGAAGCTTGCACAAAGCACACCTACGAGGCATTTATTTTGAGCCCCACAAAGGACTACGAGAACTGGCAAACTGTGCCGACAAAGGCAAGAAGAAGGCTGGCATCCTGCCTAGCTTCGGGAGTCCAAATTCGTGGCGTTATGCCTCGGCCCGCTCTGCATTTTATAACGCCAGTCTGGTACGAAACAACCCCACAAATGGTCATCAGGAGGCCGACCAACAATAAAAAGAAGCAGACCCCATTGTGGGTACATAAAGAAGCCATCCAGCTGTGGAGCGGCTACAAGCAATCATAAATGGGTTGGATGAATATGGACAGCCCAACATTCACCTAGTGCAATTGAAAGAATATGTCCCTTGGGAGCATCTAGAATCCCTTGAGCTAACGTAGGAAGCTGAAGCTTGGGCTGAAGAGCCAATCACCTAGAAAGATTCTCCACGGGAGCAGATGTCAACAATGAAAAGAAAGAAAAAGAAGAAGTCGAAGAATAAAAGAAGGGGTAGCACTATCTCCTGCAATACACTATCGACCTTGTTCAACATGGCCCAAAACTTGGAAGAACAGGATGAAGAGATATGCTTCACACCGACGGAAGTAAGTCAGGCCGAAACTTCTACCTCCCATCATACCACTAGGTCTGGGAAAAAGTGGGGACGCCTTCCCCCAGCTAATCACAATATCATGTTTAGGGGTGAACAACCATATCAGATCCCCGAACCTGAGATAAAAGGCATAGAAATCCCACATCTACCGAACCTTTACCCCGAAGAAACAAGCGGCGAAGGGGTTCACTCATTCGCCGAATTTCTGCACTCGCAAAAGGGCAAGCAGCTGTGCCAACAAGCTGAGCCAAAGGCTAAGAAAACCTCGGCCCTAGCCTCGGCCGCTCCACCTCCGGCAGATAAAGATTATAGTGGCACTAACCCTATTGCTAGATCCATACAAATCAAAGAGCCAGCTGATCAGATGCGACGGGACCAGGCAACACCCGAAGAAGAAGATAAGCCATCATGTGAGCCGACTCCTCCGGCGCCAAATGACAGCCGACAAGGTAAAACCAAAGAGATAAGGTTGGCCAATGTCAAAGTCGGCATCAGAATACTGAAGTAGCTGAAGAGGATTCCCGCAAGATTTAGTGTTTGGGAGATACTTTCCCTAGATGAAGAGACCAGACAAGTTGTCATTGCAGACCTGAAAACCCCAGCATGCTTTGAGAGTTGCTTTGCTGAGCTGCGTTCTGGGACAACAATCACTTTTGCTGAGGAAGACATGCTCCTATCCTCTGTCAGCCATAATAGACCCATGTACATGAAGGGGCAGTAAAATGGGCAGCCTATAAACAAGATTCTAGATGACCCAGGGGCAGCCGTAAACATACTCCCCTATCGGGTCTATCAGAAACACTACTTTAATGTGCACCAGATTAAGGTCAGGGATATGAGGATCGCTGGGTTCAACCAGAAATTTGAAGTCCCCATAGGCATGGCTGAGTTTGATCTCTCACTAGGAGACTTCACTTGTAACAACCAAAGATTCGGATATCAGTAATAACCTAATATCATTCGAATCCTGGCCCGCCACCGACGAGTCGGAGGGCTCAGAAGGGTTATAAAAGAGTGTAGAGGTACATTGAAATTTAAAATAATGCAAGCAACATCTATATAATTAACACTTTAAATAATAGAAATAAAATTATATTTTCTATTAACAAACTAACTACAGAGTCTAGTCCAACAAAGTGCAGTCTATAGGGAAAAGGAACGTACTCTATCGTCGGGTACCCCCCCCCCCCCCCGATACTGGCAAGCTGGCACTACGAATCTCTACGCTGCACCTCCAAACTTCGAGGAGGAACTGCTACACCTGAAAAGATAGGGTTGAGCTTCATCTCATTGGCTCAATAGGGGTCCCGTGGAACCCTACGACAAACAACGGTGGTAAGCAATAGCACTAGAAAGACCAACAACAACAATAACAGGAGTAGCAACAGTAACAATAATGGCAGAAGGAACGGTCGTAACGAGAATAGTAACCGTGGTGGCCGAACCACGACCCTATAAGCTACTCCTAATGGCAAGAAAGGCAAACCCCGATCTCATAGTCGGGGGACCACCAAACTAACGAAAAACCCTGCTACACTGCCCAAGAAAACAACATGACATTTCTATCCTGAAGGCATGTCCTCACAGACGAAGGCCCAACCCAAGGCCACTACGTCGGGAAAGCACGCAGAAGCTGCCCGAAAAGCCACGTCACGTAGACGTGGAACTTGTAGCACCCCAAACAAAATATGCATGTAAATAAATAAGATTTGATAGATAAAAACTCAAACCAAACTAGAAGCCCAACAAAAAAATCAAAAATCCACCACTTTAAAGGTTAATGGGCCTTACGGTTAGTAAAAAGGGCCTTAGCCAATAACCCCATGGTTGCTAAACCCAATAGCCAAATGGGCCTTTACGGTTAGGGCTTATGGATATATATATAAATACAGATATATACGGGGCTTTTCGTTTCAACTAAAGCCTTATCACGTTCGATCATGCATGAAGGGCTTTAGGGTTTGAATTCAACAAGGAAAGCCGTTGTCAATAATTGGAGCTTGAGCTTCTTGTTCTATCTGACTTATTTGCTTTCACCCCTATTGCCTCAATCATCTGAGGTTGCTTAAGTCCAGTTGCTTTTCATGCCTAGCTTCAAGATGCCTTAGTCTACTGCTTTAGCATTGGATTCCCACAGCTACTTGCTACCTTGTTCTGACATTCTTTAGTTGACGTTTCTGCCTTCGTCATCTGAACCGGTTGGTCGACCGGGCCCTTCCTGTCGATCGACTGGCCCTTTAGTTGGGTCGACACACTTAGCATATGTGTCGACATAGCTTCTTAATTTCTGTCAACTTTCAGAATATCTGTTGGCTGAACTAGACTTCAGTCGACTGATTTTACATTCACTCGACCGAGTTTGCCTTTCTCTTGTCAGCTCCTTTTCTGATCTGTCAGCGTTTAAAACAACTCATTTACTCACATCATGAGGTGAATAAACATCATTCAAGATGTCATGAATATCAGAGTTTAAAGACAAATAAATTTAAACATAAAATCTTTATACTTAAAGATGTCTCATGAAGAGCATAGCAGCATGAGGAGTCATCAACACATAGTGAATCATAGTTGGATTATTATTAAATGCACAGTAATGAATCATAGTTGTACATCATCAAAACCACATTTGAACCATACTTGCACATAGCCTGATGAAATGGTTTTTAGCCTGGTTACTGTAGGGCCCCTTGTCTTTGCAGCCAGAGTTCAACTGGGGGAAAACCAGCTAGAGGACCTGACTTAAAGCAAATAGTATGTCTGTGCACACATGGTTGGGGGCTTTGGACCCACGCAGACGGGTGTGTCCCCAGCTAGTCCTTGTTCTCTGGTTTCTTGGTATCAGGGTCTCAGTTTCCACCTAGGACGTGTAGGGAGACACTTGGGGTGTGGTGTAAGATGTTTGTGGGATGCATCCAGCCGATGCAAAAGAGTGAGTACTTTAGTCACCTGTGGGTTTAGTTTCCTAACTACTAGCCATGGTTCCCTGGAGTAGAGTTAGTGCATTCTGACAAGGTGACTCTAGCGTGACTTCTCGATTGTGAGGCCGAGGCTTTCCTGACACTGTTGTCAGGATTCTCCCGATAGCTGAGATAGGATGTTACGGCGGTCTGGTTCCCGTAGTCGAGGAAGGAGAGGACACGGTCGATGAAGGATCGCTACAAGATGATCACGCACAACAAAGGGGGTGCAGGGGACTTTGGAGTTCAGCACTTCCTCGCCTTCCAGCCGGCTAGAAAGTAAGGGCCTCACTGTTGACACCTGTTTTCAGCCCGCAAGTTGCGCTATTTCTCTTATTTATCAACTTTGATGTCCCGAATTAACCATTATTTTGGAGCCTTCCTTAGATGGATTTCGAGCCCATTTCATTATTCCCTAGCCTTTGTACTTCGAAGATCATGATTTCTTAGAGCCCTGGGGCTTATTTTATCAACTTTCGGCCTTCCAAGTCGACTTGCGGCCTATTTAGGTCGACTTCCATCAAGCATTCGGCCCCTTTCATTGCACAGTTTTGAACATGGCCCTTTGTCATCCTCTTATGTTTCTCTATTCATTAAGTGTCCTTATCCAAAGTTGTTCATTTTTTAAAGCCATAGATTTTCTTCTTCTTTGCCATTAGCCAGTTCTCCACCTATTTTAAGTTATTTTCATTTTTCTGGCAGACTACGATGTTCACCCGCGAACCCAGCATTCTTTTCTATGTTCTCGCCCCATTTTTCCCTCTTCTGCTCGTTTTCTCATCTTGCTCCCTTCATGAAAGTTGTTTAATTTTTTGTTATCTACAATTTCTTCTTCTACACCTTTCACTAGTTCTACACCATTTTTGAGATATTCTTCGATTTCCAAAATCTATCGCACCTTGCCCAGAAAATGGTCTTCCATCAGCCGAGCGATCCTGGAAGACTGCTAGGTGATGGTGGCGGTCTTCCCAAGACCGCTAGGCCCCAAATAGTGCCCGATTTTCCCCGTTTCACCTCCTATTACCTTACGGTAGCCCCCATGACCGTTTGTGGTCCCCTTGCGGTCTTCACTAAACCGTTTTCCCCCAAACAGTGCCCGTTTGAGCCCATTCGTCTCCTATTTCCCTTGCGGTCCTCCCTAGACCTTTTGTGGGTACCCTAGTGGTCCTCCCATGACTGTTAGGCTCCGTATGCAGTCGTGCGATAAACCCTTTTCTAGACAGAGTCCTAAACTTTCTGAACTCTGATTTCTTCGCCGTGGGACTCTTTGGAACCCTTGTTCAATCTATTTTCTCCGAGAGGAAGCTTCCAGATCGGCTCTAATTGATCCAGGACTCTTATTCCCACTATTATCCACGAGATTGATTACGTATGAGAAATATTGAAACTGTCCTTTCCAGTTGTATCGCTGAGATCTTTCTCGATCAATCCCTTTGTCCCTCATTCTTCGAGATTTTATCAATCTAGAGCCCTATTTTGGGTGTTCATCTCGTATTTAAATTCCTGGGTTTATGCAGGTCAAGCTCTGTCCAATCATGCTCTGGGCCCTTCTTTCCACGCAAATATCTTCCAGATTCTTCCACGGAATTGAGTCCCGCTTGTTTCTATCTCTTGTCCTCACTATTATCTCGAGATTGACCCAAAGAACACAAGTTTTGGTGGGCTACATCTCCTAGAATCTTCACAAAACTTTCTGGGTTTCTATTGCACTCCTATATAAAGCACCCAGGTTCGCAGGTCGCGAAAGGGGGGCTCTTCTTCGATTCGAGGCGAAGGCATGCCGCATCTCCGACTCACATCTTCGACCTCGACCTGATGGGGGAAGTATTAACTTTCAATTCCACGTCTAAGGGCTTGATTTCATTGTCTCTATTCTTAGTTCTCTCCCTCCCAATTTCACAAATCGTCACAAATCCATGTTTTCTACACTTTTCTTCTACACATGCACTTTTCTCCATTTTGTATAGTATATTCCCGCAGTTGTGCTGCGTGATTTTTCAATCTATTTGTTCATACATCATCACAACACACACACACCTATCTTTTGCACCCTTCCACATGGGTTAAAAACCTCCCCCCGGTGCGTTCTCCCTCAATCTTTACCTCTATTATACCACTGCGGGATTGATACTACACATGCATGTTTCTAATGGGTTTTCTCTTGTTGGTTATCTTTGTTTTGTAGGAGAGCATGATATGAACATGAGGCCCTCTTCCTCTAGTGGACTGGAAGGAGAGGAGGTTGAATCCATGAAGATCCCCGCACCTTGTTCCTTAAGCGCGATCAAATCTTCATCTTTCCAAGGTACACGGTGCCATTGCACTCATCTCTTCATCCTTTTGGCATTGTTAACCCTTGGTGGCGATCACGGTATGTTTTCCTATTTATTCATCGCCCCTTTGTTCATTATCTTTCATGCTTGTTCATGCTATTATGTTATTAGTATAGTTTCAGGGCGGGGGTGATAGAACATAAACTATCAACAACCTAGTTTTTTGGCGATCACGGTGGGACACCTAGTGCCCATCACGTTATTCATGCTTTTTTGTAAGTTGGGTGTGTGTATGTGCATATTTAGATAGAGTTTTCTCCATTTTCCTGATGTTCTGGGTGTTTTCGGGTCTGTCAGGGCCTTGCGATCGTCTTCAGGACCGCCAAAGGAGCCTAGCGGTCATCACAGGGCCGCTAGGGCCTTTCTGGTAGCCTTGCGTTCATTTGGAAAAATGGTCATCTGGTAGACCACTTTCTGATTCTGGCAGTTCTGGCGTAGTGCTCACAGGGCCATGTTCGTTGATTCATAACTGGGCCTCCCGGGGTCGGATTGCCCTGTTCTTGGGCCCATTCTGTAGCCCTTTGTATTATCTTTCCATCCATATATCATATGCATCATTTGGGTCATGTTTGCATAGTTTAATTTTATCTTCATTTTTGAGTTTTCTACATAAAGTCTACAGGCAGACCCAGGGATAGGTTCACATGTACGTCTTTTCATGATAATTTGATTGCCTTCTCGAGGTCTGATTGTTTGGTTCTTGGTCCCATATTGTTCCCCGTTGTATTGTCTTTCCATCTATATCTTATTTTCATTATTTGGGTCACGTTTGCATAGTTAAACATTATCTCCATTTTTGCATTTTGTGCATAAAATCTGCATGTAGGTCTGGGGGCAGACATAAAGGTACGCCGTTCATTCATGATTTTTCATATCTTTTAGTGCTTGATTATGCATGTTTTTGGTCTTGCATAGTTGTCCTTCATATTGTTTTGGATTTCCCACTTTGTTTGCATCCATATCATTGTGTTTGCATAATTAAATCTTCTCTTGATTTTCTAGTTTTAGGCTAGAAATTGCATGCACTCCGGTGCACATAGGGCCATGCATTCTTCATATTGTAGTTGCATTCCTCTTTGGTAAGTGATCCTCTCGCCTCCATATTCCTTGGGGTCAACTAAGTGATCTTATCTGGGACCTCCATAAGTCCTCATGAGCTATGGATTCCTACACGGACGTCGGACCGGTTGTACCTTTTCCACCCCTTAGGCTGGCATTTGTATACGTGTGAGGGAGTTAACCTTAGTCAACCCAAAGCCTGGACCTTATTCCCATAGGATTCCTATCTTGAGGGAATTATTCCTAATTCAAATCATTAAAAGGTCTATTAAAACTCCTAAAATATTTCCATCATATTAACTTGTTTGGCTTGGGTGAAAACTCTCACTTTGCATTGTTTGTGTTGTTTGGGCTTGTCCAAGCCCATTTTGTGGTATTGTGTTGCATTCTTTCATCATCTACATTTTCTTTTTTATTAGGCCCATCCAGTTTAGCCCATTTTATGTGTCCATTGTCTAGTCCATTGTCCTAGGTCTATTTTCCCTTTGTCTTTGCATTAGTAGGTCAGTCCCTCTTGTTCTCAAGCCCATTAAGTCCTTGCTTCCCTCATTGTATTAAGTCTCCATTTGCCCTCATGGAGCATCATTCCAACCCCTTGTATCATTCGTCTTCCTAATTTTCTTCCTATTCCCGCGTGAAATCCTCTTCCCACGAGGGCCCATCTTCACGTGGTCCCTCTGATCCATCCGAGGAACAGGCTAATCTCATGGCCCATCTATCATGCCTTGTTTGCCAAATGGACCCGGCCCAGGCCCAACGCCTTATTGCAAACCATCTTAATGGGCCTCATCGTTTTAACGAACCTCATTCTTTTAGTGGGCCTCATTTTTCTCCTTCTCCTTATACTACTGGCCCAATGGGTACCCCATGTTAATGTGTCTTCCAGGCCCACATATCCTTCCACTATTGGAATGGGCTTTCCTCCTTCTTCTCAGCCCGGATCCTCTCATCCGGCCCATTATCATAATCCTGGTCTAAACTCACATTATGTTGCTCAAGCTGGCCTATATTCCTCTCGATCTCTCCCTACCCCGGAGATGATCGCTCAAATCCAACGCCAGCTTGATGAACTCCAACATCAAATTGATCCCAAGTCCTCCTTAAGTGTTCCATTCGTATTTTAAAATCTTCGGCTTCCGCCATCTTTACAAATTCTCGCATATCACCGTTATGGTGGAGTCGGTGACCCTTATGTGCACTTAAAGGAGTTCCTCTATGAGTCGGCCCAGTTTCGACACGACCAGCGCTTGATGGCTTATCTATTCGGTTTGTCATTAGAAGGCCCGGCTCGAGATTAGTTCTTCTCAGTGCCGCCAGATCAGATTATGAATTTCTGAGATGTCTAAGACAAGTTCATTCAGCATTTTTAGGACCAGGTTGGGCCCAAGTTCTCTGTTGTAGATCTAGCCCATAAGAAGATGAAGCCCGAAGTGGAATTATCTACTTTTGCCGATCGCTGGCGTCGCCTTACTGCACAAGTCCCGGAGCACATTCCGGAGGGAGAGCAAATCAAGATGCTAATATCTAATGCAATGCCTGAGTACTGGTTCATCTTAGCCCTCAATGACATCACCTCCTGGCAATGGCTTTATAGTCGAGCTCGCTCCATTCGCCAACAAATCCATGATTCTCTTGACCTCGAGTCTTATCCACCTTCTACGCCCACATCCACCCCGCCATCTACATCTACCCCCATATTTCAACCTTCCGCATATCAACCCTCCATGAGTCAACCTTCCACTTATATCGCGCCCTCCATGAGTCAGCCTTACACCGCATCCACCTCCATAAGTCAACCCTCCACAAGTCAGCCTTCCGCTTCCGCATACCCACATGTGTCTCCACCTTCGGTCAAGGAAACACCACACCCCGAGCAAGTGGATGTCGTCCACTATATTCCCGCTCCTACGCTGTCGCCTAGTTCATCCACTAGCCATGTACCCTTGCCTATGCAACTTCCACTTCCATCTTCGCAATCTCCACAACCCACTTTTCCACAACATACCCCTCGGCATCCGCCTTTCCCGAAGCGGGCTCCTCATCCTCCGTTGTTGGAGTGTTTTACAGATATTTTTCAGGCTTTGTTGGCCACTCACGCGTTGCTGCTCCCTCCGGTTGTGCCTTGCCGACTCGCGATCGGGGATTTGCTCCAATTTTATGATTATCATCGCCAGTAGGGGCATTTGATTGAGGACATTTGATTGAGGATTGCCCCGAGTTCCGGGAGTTTGTTTACGACCTGGAAGATAGGAAAAGGATCGATTGGGCCGTGATTCGTAAGGTTGTTCTACATCTCCGCAGCAAGCAGTAGCAGGCGTCGCCCAGGAAGCCGTCTCCATCACTACAAGGCCAGGGGCACCCATGTGATTCTTCATCTGGCGCTGCGCCCGCTCTGTCATCTATTCCATCACACGTTCCCTCACCTAGGCCATCGCCTACCCTATCATCTCCACCTACCCCATTACCTTCACCATCTCCTACCCCGTCTTCATTGCCTTCACCTACCCAAGCCCTTGCTCAAACTAGTGCCTCCCCTTCCTCTGTTCATTCTGTTATCACCGCTTCCACTACCAACACCACCCGACGCGTTGTGTCGATACGTCAACGATGGGCGCCGTGGCCTTCCCCTTTGCCTTCATCACTGCCTCCATCTCTACTACCCTCATTGCCTACGCCATCTCTACCACCCTCACCATCGCCTAAACCTCCATCATCTTTGCCTCCACCTTTACCTTCACCCGAGACTATCATCGCCACATCGCCTGTGCCTTCACTTGACATCACCATTCCCATTGAAACCTCCACGCCCTCAAAACCTATTCCCTCCACTTCACCATTTACCTCCACCCCACGGAGCGGGTGTGTGTTACCCATGGTGCCCCTCAGGTCTGGTCCCCAGGGAGACGATGAGCCGAGTCAGGATGATTTTGTGCCGGCTAGGCATTTTAAGATTCAAGATTTTATTTGTCGGATGCCAATCCGTGTCCTGGTCCCTGGCTATTTTGGGGTTGATGTGCCACTATCTCCTATGCCGGTTGCTGAGAAGAGTTCCTTCTCATTGTTGCCAGTTTCTTCAAGAGCGAGACCGGTGGCAATCTCTTTGCTCGCCGGAGAGGTCACCGTTGATGCTATTATTTCTCCTCGCTCCGTTGCTATTCAGATAATTGGCCAAGAGGGGTTCTCCACCCTAATTGTGCTAACTCATACGGCCGCCAAGAAGATTATGCACTCTATATTCAAGGGGAAATTGGCCGTATCTTCTACACTCTCGAAGGACATTGTACACTTTCTATGCAATCTCCCTCAGTTTATTAGTAAGACGGCCATGTCAACGTCGCGCATTACTCTCCCTTAGTGACGTCTTGCTCTTCTATCAAGGGAGTTATGCTTCATATCTGATTACCGAGGGGAGTTGTCGAATCTCATGTTGCTTGTGCCAAGTGACAGAACTCCAAGGTTCCATGATGCTCATCTATTCAAGGAGTTATCTGTTCAAGACTGTCCACATATTGTTAGCACTCGATGTCTAGGGGCAACCGCCCCAACGAGGCTGCATGTTCATGATCGAGCCAGGCTATCTGCCAAGTGGGCCCATTATTTGAGAAGGTATTGCAAGACAAGAGGCCCAAGGGTCCAAGTCCACGCTACGAGGGCCCATTTTCAAGAAATCTCTGCTAAGAAGATGCGGCGGCATAAGTTTAAGGGCCGTCAATTGTGCACTCAGGGGTTCACTTCTCCTTCTTCTCATTTTCACTCATCATTTCTTCTGCTCGGTTCCCACCCCTGGGTGGTGTATCTTCCCTCTTCTAACTCTGTCTCTACGATTCTCTCCTCTCCTCCTGGGTTTGTGAACCCCTGCTTTTCTTCTTCTCATTCGGGGTCTCCGGGTTTTCCACATTCTCGTTATTCTAGGCCTCGGCCTATGCCCTCTCATCATCCTGATCCTGGGACATCTTCTGATTCTTCTCCTCTGATATTCCCGGATTCTACTTTTGATTCTTCTCCGACCACGTCGGATGACCGTTATTCTCCTTCTCCGACCCTATCGGATGACCACTATTCTGATTCTTCTCCGACTACGTCGGATGATCTCTCCTTTTCTTCTTTATCTTTGCCACAATCTACTCATCATCTCTCTATTCCTTTTGTCTCACCCTTTCGGGGTTCTTGCCCTTTTTCATGCTGCTTTCGAGGCTTTAGTCCACCTTGATCTCAACTGATCTCTGGTTATTCTGTATCTGGTTCCTTGTTATCAGGGTCTCTGTACCTTAACGAGGGAGTTCTAGCCGTCGTCTCTCTTCCTTTTATCCTTCTTCGTCCAGTATGATGTCCGCCACTCCTCCATGTAGAGGAATCTTCAAGCCTTGTTATCCTCTCCATTCTTTGTCCTGTCAAGCGAGGAAAACAAAGCTACTCGCGCTCCTCAAAGCTCGATGACCAAGATCGCTTCAGGATGCTATTTTCACGCTATGGATATGCAAGGTATCTTTTATTTTGTGCAAGAATATGCTATCATTGTTATTACTCTTATTGTTATTCCGGCGCATGGTTATAATGTTGGTTCCTTAACATGTTTGAGTGGCTTTAGTTGAGTTTGCTTAGTTAATGCTAGTCTTTGAAGACTAGGTGCAATGGTGCACACATGGATTCAGAGGGGGGTGAATGAATCCCTTTTTAAAAGTTCTGCCCAATTTGAAAGTTAATCAGTAAGCTATGCGGAATTAAAACTGATTGACTTTAACTGAGTGTGAAGCACATGATCAAATACTCAGTGACTGACTGTGAGCAATGTTGAGGCACACTAACAAACAGATCGTCGGTCTAACCAGTGGGCTACTTGGCAGCAACAGTGCAGTTTATAGAAACAATCTAAGTATGCAATGCATTCAAGAGACACTCAGGCAGACTTGATTAAAAGTGTGGAAACCCGATAATTAAAAATGAGAAATAAAATTTTCAATTTCATTATGTAATTAGAATTTTCATGAAATAATTAAATTATATATTTTAAGCTAGTTTATTGAATTTACTTGAATTAACTAGAGGTAAATATATATTAAATGCTTTAAACCTTAGATAAATCATAATAAACCCAATAAAAGTCCATGTAATGGAGTAGGATAACAATTGGCCCATTGGATAATCCAAAATGGGCTAGATTAATAGATTAAAGGATTTATTAAAGGTTTAATTGACCTAAATTCGTAACATGTGTTTAATATGTAATTTAAGGGATTAAAATAACCCATTTTCTAGAAGATTGACTCAAGAATCAACCCTTACCTAACAGCCCACCTTAGACCAGCCGTTTTTACATTATTTTCACACATAAGATGGGCTAGATTAAGAAGAGAAATGGCATTTTTCTTCTAATTTGGACTTAATGGTTTTGGTGGAATTATGTGAGGACTCTTGACAAATTTGGCCAAGTTTTTACTATAAATAGAACCCCATTCGACCCTCAAACCATCCCTCGAGGTTAAGTATATGCTACTGCGAAGATTGGTGGAGATTTGAAGGAAGATTTGGAAGATCAAAGGGTTTTCTTATATTTGGGGATATTTCTTTAGATCCGTCTAAAGGTAGGTGTCTCTCAGGCTAAACTCTAATTAAATCATGCCATCTTGTTCATTTTTCTGTCCTTTTTCCATTGATAGCTCATTTATTAAATTCAGTTATGAAATGAGCAAGTTATGGTCATTTTATTAGAGGGGTATTCCCGTTTTTTATCAGGTCCAGAACGTGCTATACCTCAGCATAGCGCGTTCATACATAATATTTTTCAGCCCTTCGGGGGTCAAACTGATAATTTCAAAATTTTCCAGAACACGCTACCCTCTGGTAGCGCGATCTTCAGATCGCGCTAGCATAAGCTAACACGTTCATGAAATTAGAAGACCATGAAAAAAAATAATTAAAATATGGATATTTCCCAGAACGCGCTACCCTCGGGTAGCGTGCTCTTCAAGGCTGCGCTAGTATAAGCTAGCACGTTATAAATATATATATATATATATATATATCAACCGCACCACACCACACCACACCACAAACAAACGGCACAAATAAGTAAATAAGCTCCTCATCAACCGCACCTCGGCTCGGCTCGGCTCGGCTCGGCTCAAACAAACAAACAAATAAATATTACTAGTTTTGTATCCACACACAACTCGAGCCCACATCCTATGCCCCTTGGGTCCTGATCCAAGGGTGAGCTCTCCAACATATAAAGCCAAGGAAGTTTTTGTAACTTCCAATGTGGGACTAAACTTAAGCCACTATCCAATAGGAACTATATCACTTGGAAATCCACATTAATTGTATGTATATAGTCACCAAAAGTAAGAAAAGGTAATATTAACATGTTTTGATTCTTAAAGCATGTTAAAAAATTATTTTGTAGAATAAAATTATTTTTGCATGTAAAAATTTATTTTTAACCATATTAGTAAATCAATGCATGAAAAATATTTCCAGCATGTTAAAAATGACTTCCAACATGATAAAACTATTTTTTACATACTGAGATGTAAAAACTATTTCCATCATGTTAAAATCTATTTAAAACTATCTTTTGTGCATGCTAAACCTAATTTTCCTATTAAATAATTAGTAAAATGATGCATGAAAATTATTTCCAGCTTGATAAAATTTCTTCCAGTGTGGTCAAATTATTCAGCATGTTAGAATTATTTTTAGCATGTTATAATTATTTTCAGTGTATTAAAACTATTTTCTTACATGATAATTCTATTTTCCTATCAAATAATTAGCAAATAAATATAGAAAAATGATTTTTTAGGATGATAAAATTTATGTGGTTATCAGAGAATTTCTGTAATCAGCATGGTAAACTTATCTTATCATCCTATCAGTAAGTTAATGTATGAGAATTATTTTAGCATGTTAAGTATTAATTTTAGCATGTTAAATATTAATTTCTAGCATGTTAAAAATTAAATCCAGCATGAAAATTTTATTTTTATCATCTTATCAGTAAAGTAACATATGAAAATCATTTTCAGCATGTTAAGATTATTTTCAGCGAGTTAGAGTTATTTTTGACATAAAATTCTATTTTCTTATCATACGGTTAATTAATGTATGATTAAGTACTAATATCTAAACTCATGATTGTAATTTATAAAGCATATATTTTCATAACTAAAACTTTATGTTTTATGATTATGAGATTAAGCTAAGATATTTAAAAAAAATAATTCGAATAAAATTACTATCTTAAATTTTCTTCCTACTTACCGTTCATTTTTGAACTTCACGACTTAATGTCGTTAAACATGATGCCTTAAATTGTTATCTACTTTTCTTGCAACTTCTGAAATTTTATCAAATCTGTGCTTATTACAAACAGCATATTCTTGAAAATTATTGGCCATATACATTAAACTGGAAGTCTAAACGTACTTGGGATCTTCGGATCTATATGACTCAATACCTGACATTAATGGGGCCCGGTCTGGTCCTGGGGGGAGCACCCGAAAGTACTTGTGCCCATGGGAGTTGATTGACCAACGGTGTGACATTGCACCGAAGTGCATGATAGATTTACTTGATACAGCATTCCACTATTTGTACTTGTTTAAAATTACATGAATTACTTGACTTACGTGAAAATGGCCAATTACATGAAATTCTTTACTTGTTCAAAGTCATTACTTAGAAATTCATCTTGATATCATATTATCTCAATTACTTGGAAATTCCATTCATGTTTATACACTTCCCGATACAAGTTAGAAAATTGTTTAAATTGTTAATACTTAAAGATTGTCTGGTTCTTAGAGATATAAAATCCTACTGAGCTTTTAGCTCACCCTACGTTTTGGTTAATTGTTGCACGAATGAAAATGAACAAGGGAATGGACAAGAGTGAGAGAGTGATTTATCTTTTTACCTAGGTTTATGTGGATCATTAGTGTTTTTATAAGAATGATGTACTTTGGGATTGAAAGTTGTAATTTGCATTTAAGGCTTATCAATTAGTGTTGTAAACTTCATTTTGATGGAATAAAGGTACCATTTTCCCATTCATTTCTATCTTTAGAAATAAAATTGTACATGCTCTGATCGACACGATTGTTTACGACTCGTCGCGCCCTCGATATTCCGCGTCGGGACGTGACAGTCTTTGTGGTATCAGAGCCTAGGTTACATAAAATCCTAGGTTTCACAATTATAGGTTCATTCTTAAAACATAGTTTTCCCTCAAACATAGGTTCTAGATCAATATCTAAAAATTTGATAGATCTTGAACTTTCCCGGTAAGATTTGGGTAGAAACACGGGTTAAGTTTTAAGAAAAAGAGAATTATCAAGAAATAAATACTAAAACAAAAACATTAAACCTTGTAATTATGGTTTCAGGCTAATTCTCGCAAATCACCGCCGAGAGAGCTCAATGGTGCGAGATGGAGCGCACTGTTCAAGGCTTAACCCAAGCCCTCCAATAGGTTGCTCAGGGAGGAGCAAACCGAGGAGCCGGAGATTTGCATAGGAATTTCTGAAGCATGAACCCTCCCAAGTTCGCTGGATCTACGGATCCGGATGAAGCCGAACACTGGATTAAGGAGATCGAGAGGATATTCCGAGTCATGCAATGCGCTGATGAGGAGAAGGTCATACTTGCTACTTTCCAACTGGAAAGAGATGCACGTGCCTGGTGGGAATCAGTCGAAGCTACTTTACCGCACGACCAAATTCTATGGGAAGTGTTCGTGGAACACTTCAATAGTAAATACTTCTCCGATCGAGTACAAGAAAGGAAGGCCACCGAGTTTTTCGCTTTGAAGCAAAGGGGTTTATCAGTTGCGGAATATGAAGCTCAATTTTCAAGGTTATCTCGGTACGCTCCACATCTCATGGGTACTGAAAAAATGAGGGCACGGAGATTTCTTAATGGCCTTAAGTCTCAATATATTACTCAACTGGCCCCGATGGATATCCAAATTTATTCTGATGCGGTACGGAGAGCACAACTCCTAGAAGATGCAACGGAGTTATCGGATCGCATCCGAGGTAGAGAAGCCAAGAGAGAGCAAGTCACTGAGTCCGGAAGTTTCAAACCTTCCTTCGAGAAGAAAAGGCCCAATGACGGGCGCAACTTCATCAAGGACGGGCGTAATTTCAACAAAGGTGGACGTAATTTTCAAGGGGACAACAAGCCGAGGACATTCAACAAGCAAATTGTCCCTATATCGACAACATCAAAGGAATTATGCTAATACTGCGAGAAGCCCGGACATAAAGCCCAGGAATGTTGGAGAAAGCTCGGTGCATGTCTTCGATGCGGGAGTCGAGAGCATAGGATCCCGAATTGCCCTCTTCTCAACGAGCAAGCTCCATCACCGGCAAAGCTTCCTATTATTACCAAGAAGCAAGGAAGACTTCAAGCCCTTATGGGTACGGAACCTACCGAGGAAGGAGGCATCGTAGAAGGTACTCTTTTCATATACGCCAAGCCTGCCTCTGTCTTATTTGACACCGGAGCTACGCATTCATTTATATCTAGAAGATTTGCTCGTCTTTTACCTATGAAGCCTGTTCCGTTAGATTCTACACTCACTATCACTACCCCTATTGGAACGGGAACGGAGATTAAACACTTCTATCCTAATAGTGAAATTCTAATTAGTGGTTATAACTTACCCGCTGATTTGGTATTCATGGAGATGGAAGGATATGATGTTATTTTGGATGCCGACTGGCTATTACACATGGAGCTAGTTTCAATTGCAAGTTGGGTATAGTAACTTTTATGGGTTACCCCGACCTTCTATTTTCGGGCATCAAGCATTCTAGACACATATCTCTCATTTCGGCCCTCAAAGCTGAGAAATTATTAAGGAAGGGTTGTGTCGGTTTCTTAGTTTCTATCACTATGACCGAGCACACAGAACCCGTTCTAAAGGACATTCCTATCGTTCGGGATTATCCTGATGTATTTCCAGACGAGTTACCTGGTATTCCTCCCGAGAGAGAAGTGGTTTTCTCTATTGATTTAATTCCGGGAGCGGCACCAGTTTCTAAAGCTCCATATCGGATGTCTTCCATGGAAATGAAAGAATTAAAGGATCAATTATTGGAATTACTGGAGAAGGGGTTTATCTGACCAAGTACTTCACTTTGAGGAGCCCCGGTCTTCTTTGTTAAAAAGAAAGATGGTTCGATGAGACTATGTGTTGATTATCGGCAATTGAATCAACTCACCATCAAGAACAAATATCCTTTACCGAGGATTGATGAATTATTCGACCAGATTTTCGGAGCTCGATATTTCTCAAAGATCGACCTTCGATCTGGTTATCATCAATTGAAGATTAAGGAAAGTGATATTCACAAGACTGCATTCCGGAGTAGGTATGGACATTACGAGTTCACCGTTATGCCTTTTGGCTTAACAAATGCGCCTGCTGCATTCATGCAATTAATGAACAGCGTATTCAGGCCATACCTCGATCAATTTATGGTTGTATTCATCGACGACATTTTGATCTACTCCAAATCAAAGGAAGAACATGAGGAACATCTTAAGAAGGTCCTTCAATTATTAAGAGATCACAAGCTTTATGCCAAATTAAGTAAGTGTGATTTCTGGTTGGAGGAAGTTTCTTTTCTCGGTCACATAATTTCCCGGAATGGTATTACCGTCGATCCTTCAAAGGTTGAGGCCGTAAAGAACTAGAAAAGACCTACTAGTGTGACGTAAATCCGAAGCTTCTTGGGATTGGCTGGATATTATCGAAGATTTATCAAGGATTTCTCAAAGATCGCAGTATCTTTAACAAGATTGACAAGGAAGGAGAATCCTTTTATATGGTCCGAGGAATGCGAGAAAAACTTTCAAACTTTAAAGGATTTTCTAACGACTGCTCGTATTCTCACATTACCTACGGAAGGAGGAGGATTCGAAGTGTATGCCGATACATCTGGAATTGGCCTAGGTTGCATATTAATGCAACATGGCAAGGTCATAGCTTATTCTTCACGGCAATTGAAGAAACACGAGGAAAATTATCCCGTACATGACCTAGAGCTGGCAGCTGTGATCTTTGCTTTAAAGATCTAGCGACATTATCTCTATGGCGAAGCCTTTACGGTGTATTCTGATCACAAGAGTCTCAAATATTTATTCTCTCAAAAGGAGCTCAATATGAGACAAAGACGGTGGTTGGAATATTTAAAGGATTTCGATTTCTCAATACAATATCACCCAGGAAAAGGCAATGCCGTAGCTGATGCACTTAGCCGAAAACCAATGGCTTTATTATCGAGCATGATGGTTAAAGAATGGCATCTACTCGAAGAAATGGCCAACTTAAACCTCAATATGGAGGAGAAGGAAGGCGAAGTCTTTATTGCAAATATTCGACTCCAACCCGAGTTACTCTCGAAAATCAAGGAACGGCAAGTTGATGATCCGTTGATCGTGGAAATTAAAGACAAATTAGATCAACGACTGGATTTCCTTCTGGCTGATGATGGAAGGCTATTATTCAAAGGAAGAACTTGTATACCCGATTGTTCTACTATCAAGGGTAAAATCCTAGAGGAAGCACATCGGTCAAGGTACACTATTCACCCCGGTGCTACAAAAATGTACCAAGACCTCAAGAGAACATTCTGGTGGCCTAATATGAAGAGAGAGGTAGCCGAGTTTGTAAGCCAATGTTTGGTTTGTCAACAAGTCAAGGCCGAACACCTCAAACCGGCTGGCAAGCTCAAGCCTCTCGAAATACCAGAATGGAAATGGGATAGTATCGGTATGGACTTCATTGTTGGATTACCAAAGACCCGAAGTGGTTTTGATGCTATATGGGTAATTGTGGATCGGCTAACAAAGTCCGCTCACTTTTTACCTATCAAGACTAGATGGACCGTGGATATTCTAGTCGCTTTATATATCAAGGAGATCGTAAGGCTGCATGGTATTCCAAGCTCTATTATTTCAGACCGAGATCCGAGATTCACCTTTCATTTCTGGAAGGGTTTACAATAGTCTATGGGTACTAGACTAAGGTTTAGTACAACTTTTCACCCTCAGACGGATGGACAAACCGAGAGGATGAATCAAATTATTGAAGATATGTTGAGATCATGCATGATTAACTTCGGTGGTAGTTGGCATGAACACTTACCGCTGACTGAGTTCGCTTATAACAATAGCTATCAGTCGAGTATTCAAATGGCACCATTTGAAGCATTATATGGCCAAAGTTGCAGATTGCCTCTATGTTGGAGCAAGGTTGGTGACAAGGATTGCTTGGTCCCGACATTGTACAAGACACAACTGACAAAATCCAGTTGATACAAGAAAGGCTAAAGGTCGCTCAATCAAGGCAAAAGAGCTATGCCGACAATCGGAGGAGAGACCTTGAATTCCAAGTGGGGGAGCATGTCTTCTTAAAGATCTCACCCACCCGTGGAATTAGAAGATTCGGCATCAAAGGAAAGCTAAGTCCGAGATTTATCGGCCCTTTCGAGATTCTGGAGAGAATCGGCGAGGTAGCATACAAGCTGGCCTTACCTCCTCAACTGGCTGGTGTACACGACGTATTCCATGTATCCATGCTAAGAAAATACGTCTATGATCCTTCACATGTGATTCAATTTGAAGAATTGAAACTCCAAAAGGACTTATCTTATGAAGAAAGACCGATCAAGATACTGGATCAGAAATTACAGCAACTGAGAAATCGGGCCATACCGATGGTGAAAGTCCAATGGAGCAAGCGTGGGTTCGAGGAAGCAACCTGGGAATTGGAAGAATCCATCAAGAAGAAATACCCGGATTTAATCTCAGGTTAGAAATTCGACCTTTCTACTCGAATTTTTGAATTTTAGATGTATAATGTGAATTTGGAGGACCAAATTCTTTTAAGTGGGGGAGGATGTAGAAACCTGATAATTAAAAATGAGAAATAAAATTTTTAATTTCATTATGTAATTAAAATTGTCATGAAATAATTAAATTATATTTTTTAAGCTAGTTTATTGAATTTACTTGAATTGACTAGAGGTAAATAGATATTAAATGCTTTAAACCTTAGATAAATCATAGTAAGCCCAATAAAAGTCCATGTAATGGAGTAGGATAACAATTGGCCCATTGGATAATCCAAAATGGGCTAGATTAATAGAGTAAATGATTTATTAAAGGTTAAATTGACCTAAATTCGTAACATGTGTTTAATATGTAATTAAAGGGATTAAAATAACTCCTTTTCTAAAAGATTGACTCAAGAATCAACCCTTACCAAACAGCCCACCTTAGACCAGCCGTTTTTACATTATTTTCACACCTAAGATGGGCTAGATTAAGAAGATAAATGGCATTTTTCTTCTAATTCGGACATAATGGGTTTGATGGAATTAGGTGAGGAATTTTGACAAATTTGGTCAAGTTTTTGCTATAAATAGAACCTCATTCGACCCTCAAACCATCCCTGGAGGTTAAGTATACGCTACTGCGAAGATTGGTGGAGATTTGAAGGAAGATTTGGAAGATCAAAGGATTTTCTTATATTTGGGGATATTTCTTTAGATCCATCTAAATGTAGGTGTCTTTTAGGCTAAACTCTAATTAAATCATGCCATCTTGTTCATTTTTCTGTCCCCTTTCCATTGATAGCTCATTTATTAAATTCAGTTATGAAATGAGCAAGTTATGGTCATTTTATTGGAGGGGTATTTCTATTTTTTCATCAGGTCCAGAACGTGCTATACCTCAGTAGCGCGTTCTGAACGCGCTGGCCCTACATAGCGCATTCATACATAGTATTTTCTCGCCCTTCGGGGGTCAAACTGATAATTCCAAAATTTTCCAAAACGCGCTACCCCATTACCTTCACCATCTGCTACCCCGTCTTCATTGCCTTCACCTACCCAAGCCCTTGCTCAAGCTAGTGCCTCCCCTTCCTCCGTTCATTCTGTTATAACCGCTTCCACTACCAACACCACCCGACGCGTTGTGTCGATACGTCAACGATGGGCGCCATGGCCTTCCCCTTTGCCTTCATCACCGCCTCCATCTCTACTACACTCATTGCCTACGCCATCTCCACCACCCTCACCATCGCCTAAACCTCCATCATCTCTGCCTCCACCTTTACCTTCACCCGAGCCTATCATCGCCACATCGCCTGTGCCTTCACTTGACATCACCATCCCAATTGAAACCTCCACGCCCTCAGAACCTATTCCCTCCACTTCACCATTTACCTCCACCCCACGGAGCGGGTGTGCGTTACCCATGGTGCCCCTCAGGTCTGGTCTCCAGGGAGACGATGAGTCGAGTCAGGATGATTTTGTGCCGGCTGGGCATTTCAAGATTCAAGATTTTATCTGTCGGATGCCAATCCGTGTCCTGGTCCTTGGCTATTTTGGGGTTGATGTGCCACTATCTCCTATGCCGGTTGCTGAGAAGAGTTCCTTCTCATTGTTGCCAGTTTCTTCAAGAGCGAGACCAGTGGCAATCTCTTTGCTCGCCGGAGAGGTCACCGTTGATGCTATTATTTCTCCTCGCTCCGTTGCTATTCAGATAATTGGCCAAGAGGGGTTCTCCACCCTAATTGTGCTAACTCATACGGCCTCCAAGAAGATTATGCACTCTATATTCAAGGGGAAATTGGCCGTATCTTCTACACTCTCGAAGGACATTGTACACTTTCTATGCAATCTCCCTCAATTTATTAGTAAGCCGGCCATGTCAACGCCGCGCATTACTCTCCCTTAGTGACGTCTTGCTCTTCTATCAAGGGAGTTATACTTCATGTCTGATTACCGAGGGGAGTTGCCGAATCTCATGTTGCTTATGCCAAGTGACAGAACTCCAAGGTTCCATGATGCTCATCTATTCAAGGAGTTGTCTGTTCAAGAATGTCCACATATTGTTAGCACTGGATGTCTAGGGGCAACCGCCCCAACGAGGCTGCATGTTCATGATCGACCCAAGCTGTCTGCCAAGTGGGCCCGTTATTTGAGAAGGTATTGTAAGACAAGAGGCCCAAGGGTCCAAGTCCACGCTAGGAGGGCCCATTTTCAAGAAATCTCCGCTAAGAAGATGCGGCGGCATAAGTTTAAGGGCCGTCAGTTGTGCACTCAGGGGTTCACTTCTTCTTCTTCTCCTTTTCACTCATCATTTCTTCTGCTCGGTTCCCACCCTTGGGTGGTGTATCTTCCCTCTTCTAACTCTGTCTCTACGATTCTCTCCTCTCCTCCTGGGTCCGTGAACCCCTGCTTTTCTTCTTCTCGTTCGGGGTCTCCGGGTTTTCCACATTCTCGTTATTCTAGGCCTCGGCCTATGCCCTCTCATCATCCCGATCCTGGGACATCTTCTGATTCTTCTCATCCGATATTCCCGGATTCTACTTTTGATTCTTCTCCGACCACGTCGGATGACCATTATTCTCCTTCTCCGACCCTGTTGGATGACCACTATTCTGATTCTTCTCCGACTACGTCAGATGATCTCTCCTTTTCTTCTTTATCTTTGCCACAATCTACTCATCATCTCTCTATTCCTTTTGTCTCACCCTTTCGGGGTTATTGCCCTTTTTCATGCTGCTTTCGAGGCTTTAGTCCGCCTTGATCTCAACTGATCTCTGGTTATTCTGTATCTGGTTCCTTGTTATCAGGGTCTCTGTACCTTAACGAGGGAGTTCTAGCCGTCGTCTCTCTTCCTTTTATCCTTCTTCGTCCAGTATGATGTCCGCCGCTCCTCCATGTAGAGGAATCTTCAAGCCTTGTTATCCTCTCCATTCTTTGTCCTGTCAAGCGAGGAAAACAAAGCTACTCGCGCTCCTCAAAGCTCGATGACCAAGATCGCTTCAGGGTGCTATTTTCACGCTATGGATATGCAAGGTATCTTTTATTTTGTGCAAGAATATGCTATCATTGTTATTACTCTTATTGTTATTCCGGCGCATGGTTATAATGTTGGTTCCTTAACATGTTTGAGTGGCTTTAGTTGAGTTTGCTTAGTTAATGTTAGTCTTTGAAGACTAGGTGCAATGGTGCACACACGGATTCAGAGGGGGGTGAATGAATCCCCTTTTAAAAGTTCTACCCAATTTGAAAGTTAATCAGTAAGCTATGCGGAATTAAAACTGATTGACTTTAACTGAGTGTGAAGCACATGATCAAATACTCAGTGACTGACTGTGAGCAATGTTGAGGCACACTAACAAACAGATCGTCGGTCTAACCAGTGGGCTACTTGGCAGCAACAGTGCAGTTTACAGAAACAATCTAAGTATGCAATGCATTCAAGAGACACTCAGGCAGACTTGATTAAAAGTGTAGAAACCCAATAATTAAAAATGAGAAATAAAATTTTCAATTTCATTATGTAATTAGAATTTTCATGAAATAATTAAATTATATTTTTTAAGCTAGTTTATTGAATTTACTTGAATTAACTAGAGGTAAATATATATTAAATGCTTTAAACCTTAGATAAATCATAGTAAGCCCAATAAAAGTCCATGTAATAGAGTAGGATAACAATTGGCCCATTGGATAATCCAAAATGGGCTAGATTAATAGAGTAAATGATTTATTAAAGGTTAAATTGACCTAAATTCGTAACATGTGTTTAATATGTAATTAAAGGGATTAAAATAACTCCTTTTCTAAAAGATTGACTCAAGAATCAACCCTTACCAAATAGCCCACCTTAGACCAGCCGTTTTTACATTATTTTCACACCTAAGATGGGCTAGATTAAGAAGATAAATGGCATTTTTCTTCTAATTCGGATATAATGGGTTTGATGGAATTAGGTGAGGAATCTTGACAAATTTGGCCAAGTTTTTGCTATAAATAGAACCTCATTCGACCCTCAAACCATCCCTGGAGGTTAAGTATACGCTGCTGCGAAGATTGGTGGAGATTTGGAAGATCAAAGGGTTTTCTTATATTTGGGGATATTTCTTTAGATCCGTCTAAAGGTAGGTGTCTCTCAGGCTGAACTCTAATTAAATCATGCCATCTTGTTCATTTTTATGTCCTCTTTCCATTTATATCTCATTTATTAAATTCAGTTATGAAATGAGCAAGTTATGGTCATTTTATTGGAGGGGTATTCCCATTTTTTCATCAGGTCCAGAACGTGCTATACCTCAGTAGCGCGTTCTGAACGCGCTTGCCCGACATAGCGCGTTCATACATAGTATTTTTCCGCCCTTCGGGGGTCAAACTGATAATTTCAAAATTTTCCAGAACGCGCTACCCTCTGGTAGCACGATCTTCAGATAAATAATTAAAATAAAGATTATTCACCTCGGCGGCTCGGCTCGGCTCGGCTCGAACAAATAAATAAATAAATATTACTAGTTTTGTATCCACACACAACTCGAGCCCACATCCTATGCCCCTTGGGTCCTGACCTAAGAGTGAGCTCTCCAACATATAAAGCCAAGGAAGTTTTTGTAACTTCCAATGTGGGACTAAACTTAAGCCACTATCCAATAGAAACTATATCACTTGGAAATCCACATTAATTGTATGTATATAGTCACCAAAAGTAAGAAAAGGCAATATTAGCATGTTTTGATTCTTACAGCATGTTAAAAAATTATTTTATAGAATAAAATTATTTTTGCATGTAAAAATCTATTTTTAACCATATTAGTAAATTATAACCATATTAGTAAATCAATGCATGAAAAATATTTCCAGCATGTTAAAAATGACTTCCAACATGATAAAATTATTTTCTACATACTGAGATGTAAAAATTATTTCCATCATGTTAAAATCTATTTAAAACTATCTTTTGTGCATGCTAAACCTAATTTCCTATTAAATAATTAGTAAAATGATGCATGAAAATTATTTCCAGCTTGATAAAATTTATTCCAGCATGGTAAAATTATTCCAGCATGTTAGAATTATTTTTAGCATGTTAGAATTATTTTCAGTGTATTAAAACTATTTTTTTACATGATAATTCTATTTTCCTATCAAATAATTAGCAAATAAATATAGAAAAATGATTTTTTAGCATGATAAAATTTATGTGGTTATCAGAGAACTTCTGTAATCAGCATGGTAAACTTATCTTATCATCCTATCAGTAATTTAATGTATGAGAATTATTTTAGCATGTTAAGTATTAATTTTAGCATGTTAAATATTAATTTCTAGCATGTTAAAAATTAAATCTAATATGAAAATTTTATTTTTATCATCTTATCAGTAAAGTAACATATGAAAATCATTTTCAGCATGCTAAGATTATTTTTAGCGAGTTGGAGTTATTTTTGACATAAAATTCTATTTTTTATCATACGGTTAATTAATGTATGATTAAGTACTAATATCTAAACTCATGATTGTAATTCATAAAACATATATTTTCATAACTAAAACTTTATGTTTTATGATTATGAGATTAAGCTAAGATATTTAAAAAAAATAATTCTAATAAAATTACTATCTTAAATTTTCTTCCTACTTACCGTTCATTTTTTAACTCCACGACTTAATGTCGTTAAATATGATGCCTTAAATTGTTATATACTTTTATTGCAACTTGTGAAATCTTATCAAATCTGTGCTTATTACAAACAACATATTCTTGAAAATCATTGGCCATATACATTAAAGTGGATGTCTAAACGTACTTGGGATCTTCGGATCCATATGACTCAATGTCTGGCACTAATGGGGCACGGTCTGGTCTTGGGGGGAGCGCCCGAAAGTACTTGTGCCCATGGGAGTTGATTGACCAACGGTGTTGCATTGCACTGAAGTGCATGATAGATTTACTTGATATGGCATTCCACTATTCGTACATGTTTACTTGTTACTTGTTTACTTGAAAATTACATGAATTACTTGACTTGCGTGAAAATGGCCAATTACATGAAATTCTTTACTTGTTCAAAGTCATTACTTGGAAATTCATCTTGATATCATATTATCTCAATTACTTGAAAATTTCATTCATGTTTATACACTTCCCGATACAAGTTAGAAAATTGTTTAAATTGTTAATACTTAAAGATTGTCTGGTTCTTAGAGATATAAAATCCTACTGAGCTTTTAGCTCACCCTACGTTTTGGTTAATTATTGTAGAAAATAAAACTGAACAAGGGAATGGAGACGCGTGAGAGAGTGATTTTCCTTTTTACCTAGGTTTATGTAGATCATTAGTGTTTTTACAAGAATGATGTACTTTGGGATTGAAAGTTGTAATTTACCTTTATGGTTTATCAATTAGTGTTGTAAACTTCATTTTGATGGAATAAAGGTACCATTTTTCTATTCATTTCTGTCTTTAGAAATAAAATTGTACATGCTCTGATTGACACGATTGTTTACGACTCGTCGCGCCCTCGATATTTCACGTCGGGACGTGACAAAAAGTGAACCTAGACATTCATCTATCATAAAACGAATGACCAATCAAACCATAGAGCATAGAAGATTTTTAGGCGGTTCGATCCTCCCGACATACATCCACCCCACACTCCAACCAGAGTGTGGATTCTGCTGATACACAGCTTAAACTGCTGGGCCTTACAGCTTACCTACAACCGCTGACTTACAGCTTGCTCCGCTGGGCATTACAGCTTAGCCACTGCTGATTCACAGCTTCAAACCACTAGACCTTACAGCTTATGCCACCGCTGACACACTGCTTGGAAAAAGAGAAGAAAAAAAAATTGAAAACATATGGGTTCAGCATCAGAAAGCTGACAATAAAAACCGAAAGAGACAAGCTCACCCAGGAGCACTGTGTCTTGGATTTCATCCAAAGAACACAAAACAGAAAGATCCTTAGATCTTGTGGACTTTTGAATCACGAACTCTTCAAACCAGCACCTCTACTTCGCTCTCTGACTCTCTGTCACTCTATCTCAATCTACTCTCACTCTGATCTCTTTTTCTCACTCTCTTTCTCTACTAGCTTTCTGCCGCTCTCACTTCTTTCTTCTACTTTCTTGTTATTTTCTCCTGTCTCATATTTTCATGTCCTTCTCTGCAGGTGCTTTATATATAGAGAACAGGGGCGCCAGAGGTAATTTCGATGAAGATGATGATGCTCCCTCCTTCAGATGGCTCCACATGGTAGGATCTCAACGATCTCCAAAAAGAGTCGTCTGGTCGTGGGGAGGGAATGTTCTCGCCAATAATTGGAAGACCACGTGTCAGACGGAGGAGGTTCACTTTCCACGTGGCAGATGCTCCAGGCTACATTTCTTCTTGAAACACGTGCATTTTAAGCTAGTACTTTAATTCCACGTGAGGTAAATTCGTAGGTGCTCAGTAGATGTTTGACGATATGACTCACCTGTCAAAGAACCATTCATGAGGGTTAGTTGTTCGATGATATGCACTTATTTGTATATGTGCTCAGACTTAGTAGTGCTATATGCTAGGACTTGCATGAAACAGGTGCTTCGACCATGTAAGGGTAAATGCACAGACCTCATTATACATATGTTCTATATGTGCACCGACCTAGATGTGTAGTAAAAGGAAGCATGCACAGACTTGGTTTGACATTATGCATGGATGTGCACACCTTGGCAAAACATGCACCGACCTTGTATAGATACAAGGCAAATATGTACTGACTTAGGTATGCGTATGACAACACATGCACTGACCAATATGTATATGCACGGGACAAAAGATGCACCGACCTTGTGTAAAATATGCTCTGACTTCTACATGCGAAAGACAAGACATGCACCGACCTTTGCATGCACAATGTGCTTGGGTTTTATATACGAGCAGTAAAAGATGCACCGACCTTATGACAATGCAAAACGTGCAAACTATGCACCGACCCTAGTGAGACTATGTCATATATGCATTGACTCAGATCCAGTATGAACTTGAACGTGCACTGACCTTATATGTGAAGTGCTTACAAGTGCACCGACCTGACTATTCAGTCAATAGTGACTAGCACCGACTATGTATGCACAAGGTGCAACTGGCATCGGCCTTAGTATGCACAAGGTGCACCTAGCACTGACCCTGAATGCAATATGTGTGATGCTAGCATTGACTCTACATGTGATGCACTAACTCATGCACTTAAACAATCATCAACTAACATCGACCTTAGCTGTGTGAAAACACAACTAGCACCGACCCTAGTTATGCATGATGCAACTGGCATCGACCTTAGCTGTGTGAAAACGCAACTAGCACCGACCCTAGTTATGAGCGAAACAACTGGCGTTGACTCTATATAAGGATAATGCAATATGAAGATCATGCACACCACCTGTTCAACCAAATGCCATGCACACAGGTTATTTAGTAAAATGTCATGTGCACAAACTTTATGCAGACACGTTGACTTCATGTGCATAATATTTGTGACAACCCGGACTCCGGATACCGGATATACCCGATAGGACTACCGAGTAGACCCGATACCACTTGGAACCCGTGAAGCCTCCCAAGAGCTGTAAAGCTCCGAAGGGATAAAAGGAATGTCGAGTAGTACATTGAAGTCACAGATATAAAAGTAAGCAATTAAATTTCATTAAACAGGTTCGCTAAAGTAGCAGAAATAAAATTACTTTTTAATTAACAGTTAAAATTAACAATTATACCAGAGTCCAGTCTAAAGGAAAGACAAGTACAGTCCAACAGAAAGAAGGACGTACATTGAGGTTGGGGGAAACCTGACGCAGGTACCGCTGGCAACTACGAACACGTCACACTAGGAACCACAAGGAAGCAGAGACGACCCCACCTGAAAAGTAGGGGTGAGCCTCGTGTCACTGGCCCAGTATGGGTCACGCGGGTCCCCACTGAAAAACATGCAGTAATACGGAGCAACAGCTAAAACAGCAAGAGTAGTAAAGCAGGAAAAGTTAAACTACAACTAGAAAGCTGTAAAATAAAATCAGAAACGGAAGAAGTAGGAACAGTTAAAAGAAAAGGGAAAAGAAGCCGAACCAAACCAGAACCTCGACTCCTACGCTACTCCAACATCAATAGAAGGGTGAACCCTGATCTCATAGAGTCAGGAGTTACCGATCCGTTGACTAAGCACAAGGCCTAAGGCGAAGGCCTACAAAGGCAGGCAACAAGCCCTAGAAAAGACCTAGATAAACACAGAACACTAAAGCCTACACGATTGGATTGTCGTGCACGCTCCCTGAGCGCAACGCATACTCGACTGGATCGTCGTGCATATCACACAGCACTGACCTCGGGTAAGGCCAATAAAAGACTAACCCGAAGAGGTCACGATGCACGAGAAATGCGAGAGTCACGAGCCAAGTGATGGAAGCACCTACTCAGTAGAAGAACAGCCAGATGCGTCCACTGACGTCTTACACTGCGCTACAGGTATCTCGCTACGGACGTCGAGAACGACGGAGACTGAGATACTCACTGAACCAGAACAGGAGCTACAATAACGAGTGACTAGTAAGAGTCACGCCCGTCGGCGTTCGTCTAAACGCCCCTGACCACGTGTGCACACACCAGCTCACGCCTAGAGCTAAGCCTCTAGCTAGTTTTCCGACCCAGTAGGATGCTACTATAAAGCAAGGGCCCACGGAACTAGCTTACAAATCGTATATCGGGAACTTCCCCGCCACCACTCCCAGGTGGGTCGACACTCGAGGTCGTGAGGCTACGACTAGTGGAGGCTCACTAGACACAAAGACTCTGAAACACGAGTGCTAGAGTACAGACATGCTGAGAAAGCACTACCGTACGTACTACGAAGCACCAAGGCAGCATATCAAACTACCAACAGACTCAGGACAGGACAACTAGACCTATCAACGTAACAATCCTTGAGTCTCATGACTCGGGGCCAAGATCGTCGCATGACGGTAATGACAAACCGCCAATCAGTCTAATCCTAAGCCGCAGAAAAATGACACTAGATCATCATATCCACACAACTGTATAAAACGACTCACGGAGACCTGAGAGAATAGTAAGACCCTCAAAGTACCTGGACACACAAACCGAGGTAGGATAGTACCTCAAGGCATCCAGAACTACTGTCTCGAGCTATCCAGAATAGTCGAGACACACACAAGGTTACTTGTCAACCACTAGGTCTCACTGGGTTGACCAGGACCTAAATAATGACTCTGAAGCGATACAAAGGCACTCCTGGCTATCTGACTATGGTTGTAGCCCTCATAGGGTGTCAGAAGACATCCACGGGACGGCGGGCAAACCACAAAGTCAAGCCAAGATAATCAGAAGTCAAAACATCGGGAAATGACACTCAGAAATTAAGCGAAGGAACATACGCTGGCGGTCATAGAATGGGCTGCTAGGTGACTGTAGTGGTCAAGGATTAGGCCGCTAAACCTAGTCAACCCTGAACCGACCTATTCAGTCAAACCACCGAAGCAGTCTAATATAGATCCGCCACACGGACTAGGCGGTCCAAGAGACAACCGCCACACTAATCGCCCTAAAACATTGACCTAAGTCAAGCTATTTGTAGCGGCCTAAGAAAGGCGCACTGCAACGAAGAAACGCATGAAGGTTGGGCCGCTAAGGCCAACCGACTTAAAATATTGACCCGGTCAAAATCACTGTAGCGGCCTAAGGAAGGCGCGCTACATGGCTCTGGCGGTCAAAGACAGAGTCACCGGACCGAACCGGCATACGCTAAAATCAAGGAAAAATGAACCTTGGCGCACCCCCATAGGGCCGCCAGAGGCAAGTGGCGGTCAGAGGTTGGGCCGCCAACCTCAGCTGACCTAAAACTAACCGACACACTATCAAGTGTGGCGGTCCATCCTGGGGCCGCCAGAGACCTATAGCGGTCTCTGAAACGACCGCAAGCACGATACGGCGGGAAAATAGGGGAAATGGCGGATCTCGGCTGTTCCACGCTCCATACACGTCTAAACGCAGGGGAAACACTCCTAATCGACAAAATAAACCTTCCACATGCCGGAAGGGGTCCATGCAACATATAAATCGCAAGAAATAGGCGATTCCATCAAATCAACCCTAATTGGGTCACCAGTGTTCCCGGACTTGTACCGGCCCCAAATGACGACCAATCAACATGAAATCAACTGAAATGAAATACAAACATGCTGGGGGTCACAATGAGACTAATTTAGTCAAAAATCATGGCCATTTTTTGGTGAACCCGTCGTACACCCCAAAAGCATGCTTTTCCCAAAACTGAACGAAACCCGCTCAAACTCACACCGATCGACACGAAATTGCGAGGAAACGCAGAAGAGAAGTAGGTGATCCGTCTCCCTACCTCCACCAAAGATTCCATGCACCGTAGTGACTAAATCGCACCAAAAATCACGTCGCGAGCTCAACCATCGGCTTTGAATCCACCGTTCGGGATCGCGCCAGAAACGGTCCGATCCTCGCCCCATCGCGCTCCGGAACATCCCCATAGCATCTCCTCAGCCTGCCCCTGCCTCCTCCGTCTACAGCCGGAGCTGGGAGGGCGAGAGAAGAGAGAAAACGTGGGAGAGAGAGGGTCACGGCGCGAATGAGAAAAGGAAAGAAGAAAAAAGAAAGAAAAAGGAAAAGAATTAGGAAAATTTCCTAATTTCCAATAATTTGATAATTGACCCGAAAATGGACTAATTCAGAAAAATACGCAAAAATAGTCAAAATGATCCTCGGGAAGAGTACAATGCAATTGCGGTGTCCACGAGTCGATGAACTGAGAAATAAATTCACCACAGGGTTCCGTAACTTATACGAGAGAAAAACTCATGTGGATCGTAAAACTCAACTCAGGACCCACAAAAGTGATCCGAAACTCTCAAAAGAAGGTCCGAAAGACCCGATAAGGATCCAGGGTATTACAGTATTGACTTTGCGTTGACTTTTGGTTGACCTGTGATGCGTTGACTTATATGAACAGTTGTACAGGACTTTATGCAATGCTTATACAGAGACATCCACACACATGCACAGACATGCACGAATATGTACAGATATATACAGACAACCACAAATGAACTTAGATGCACATGTGCTGCAGTTCATTTCATGTGATTCATCTATATAGCAATATGAGCATTGTATGCACCACTGAATGTAGCAAGAGACATACTGTATGCAATAAGCACATATGGAATCATAAAAACACATATGACATCATACATATGAGTCATAGTGTTTGTCATCATCAAAACACAATATCCAACATTCTCCCCCCTTTTTGATGATGGAAGCACTATGAGTCATATGAATCATGAAAACCAGACACTGAAACTATGACAGTCTGCAAATAAGCAAAACTATGCTGACACAGATATGTACTAACATCAATGCAATCTCTCTCCCAATGCAATCTCTCTAATGACAATCAAAAACATTCTCCAAACATTCTCCCCCCTAATCTCATCCTCTTTTGACTTTATCAATATATGACTAGATGACTCTGTGTATGCATTGACCTCAGCTCTCATACCTACATGACGTATATGACTCAACCAATCTCTCCCCCTTTGACATCATCAAAAAGAGAAAAAGAAAAGGAATCCAAGTTATGAGAACAAGTAGGTAACAGGATGTAGACCCAAAATGATACAAGGTGATCGAAGGAGTTAGGAGAAAATAGAAAGAAACTAAAACTCCCCTTGAGAACATCATGGTCAATACCAGAAGCATGCTGATGGATAAGGAAATGCTAAAGATTCACATGCTCCCCCTGATATAGCCAAGACAAGTCACAGACAGTTCTCCCCCTATGAAATGCAATAAATGCAGTGTTGACATGATCTATCCTCCCCTTTAGATCAATGCAATCCAAAGCTTCAGAAAGAAATTTGCAACAGCAAAACACAAGGGTTTTCTGTGAAAGGTTCAGAAAGATAAAAAGATAAAAAAAAGGGACACAGTGCAAAGATAACAGGAGATATGAACAAATATGCAAGTTGACTAAGTTTTAAAAAAAATAACTGATCAGAAGAATTTTATAGCATGTACCACTGTTATAAATCCAAGTAAAGATTAGACTCTCCTATCATAAGGGGTTATGAATTAGACTGCATGACAAGACTGGTTTAAGCATGATGTATACCAAATTTATCAATCATATTCATTACTCATATCTGAAACTGAGTTTTAATAACGGTGAACCAATTATTCATATGACATTCCAGTTCAACCTTCTTCCATCTTACTCAATTAATCTCAATGAATCCTTTAGAAGTTACACATTGTAGTATTGAGATTAAACACCTTTAATTGTATTTGAAGTTAACTATGTTGCAGAAGATTTCTGATATCAATTGAAGATTCTCTAGTAATTTTACAAATTTCACTTTTTGAATAGCACTTTATTTTTCCTGAGCAATCTTGGTTGATCAACACCTTTTTACATGAGGTACAACACGTCTTAGGTGAAGTGACCCAGTTACTCAGTGTGATAACCGCATTGCCTCTCAATCATGAGAACAGAGTTATCAATAGGAGTGTCTTTTTACATGAGGAAACACCTTGATTAGAGGTCGGAATTCCAAGTTACTCAACACAACCATGACATTGCTCTGTCAGATTTTTACACAATTTTCAGAGAATTCATTCTTTTAGCAGAGTTAACTATGGTACTTCATGACACAATCCTTTGGACAAGTTTCTTGATAACCACAGTCATTGCTCTGACTTTTGTTTTCCCTTTTAGTCAACTTCATATAGATTTAATGTTTAAGAACAATACTAGCAACATGTATCTCAACCAAAGTAACCATGATTTCAAATTTTCAGATTTCAGAATATTTTATCCAGAGGTTACATGAAACAGTTGGTTAAAATTTATTAAAACTTATGATTTAGATACTTTCAAGTCTTTCAAATTCAAATTCAAATTCAAGAATCCATTAAACTTATACCAATCTAGATCCATCAGCTGTTCTTAAATCTATATAATAGGAGTTTCTTGATAGTTTTTAGATTCATAAACGAGGTATAATGATTTAAGTAACTTCAAGATCAGTTCGATCAACATCTTCAGTCAACTGGCTAACAGTAGTAGAATGATAGGTTTGTAAGGATGACAGTCAGAAGATTTGAGTGTGTAGAATCTGTGATCAGAACAGAAACCGACAAATAACACGCGTGATTCAGAAGTTTCTGATTAGAGAAGAGGTGAATTGATTTTCAAGTAAGTGCAGCATTAAGTATTTTTTATACCAAGATTCTTCGAAGTTCATAGCAAAGAACAAGATAAAACAAACCAGCTTGTCAGGAGTAGAGTGAAATGTATGATAAAGATATGCTAGTAGTAGATGAAAAGACTGAACTAATTACAGATGGATACATTGTACACTAATGAGTCATGAAGAGGTACGAAGAATAGTCCACCTTCCACGCAAACATAACCTACCCTTCATGTTATGTTTTTTGATATACCTTCTTCTAACTCATGAATACACAAGGAATCCAGCAATTATTTTAGACACATTAACATCAGTAACCAGAGTTTCAGAAATCTGATTTTAGATGAGAGTCAGTGATCATTTGGTAATGTGAGTCACTATCACACATACAATATGAATCAATTTAAGGACAGATGAATATGTGACTCACTGGTATGACAAATGAGGCAGAATAATCAATTTAGTTAGACAGTGGGATTTCAGTCAAGAATACATTGAGGAAATGAAATGCTCCCCGTGCCAATATGCAATGTAAAAGCTCTTTTTGTGATTTTCTGAGATGAGTGAAATGCAAAGGCTAGACAGACTCCCCTTGACTTTATGCAATATATGTAATAAAGGCTAAACATATGATTTTATGATTCATGCTCATGACCATTCAGACTGCCCTATGTGCAATATGACCCATAATACTAGGTAGAGGACTTGGTCTAAAGGACCACCTCACACATAGTAAGAACCTCTAGATAGATTTCATCTGCCCTTTAGTAGCTTACCATTTGATATACCATAATGGTCATGCATGACAATGCATCAGATTTTCAATGACTATATGTCAAACACATGTATGTAAGCAGACAATTGACATGTGCAATTCACATATATGCACTAATATGCAAAGTATGCTCATTAATTTCTAACCTCCTATATGTGCACAATCGAGTGATAGGACATTAATATATCCAGATGAGAAATGAATTCAACATATCTTCAATGAATGTGTGCACATATAGCTTAATATATGAAGAAGCTCAAGAATGTTACCTGAAAGGTGCAGAAATGGGGTTTTCTTGGTGCCCTGGCTTATTAACCCCCTTTTTATTCATCTCCAAGGCACACCTGCAACAAACACATCATTTTGATGCAGCAGGTACCCAAGAGACCTTGGGTCTTGGTTTACCATTAACACCACCAAATGGTGTTCTAGACTTTTTGTGAGCAACAGAGTCATCAAAATCCATCAACTTACAGTTGGACATGGAATGTCCAAATTGACCACAGTGATGACAAGAAACAGATTTAAAGTTCTTTTTATGCACATTATTATGAGCATTGAATCTATGTGCATGAACATTGAAGTTTTTGTTATGAACATGAAAATTCTATTTTCTGAAACCTGCCAACTATCACTGATATGCTCTGTGGCCAGGTTTTCCACAGTTAAAACAATAAAAAGTCTTTTTTATGAATTCAGTTCTCTTCTTATCAAAATTGTTTTGATGAACAGGGAGTTTATCAGATATATAAATGGGTTTACTCCCCTGTGCATGCCAACACTCAATGGCCCTATGACCTGGTTTACCACAATTAAAACACACAACATGCTGGTTCTCATGAGGATTTACATAATGAGAATGAAACTTATCTTTACTTTTAGTAGACCAGCATTCCGAGGCACGATGGCCTAGCTTACTATAATAAAAATAGTGAATTCTCTTTTTTTTAAATGCATGATTTCTTTCATGAGAATTCCTAGCATGCGTTGCACTTGCATTTATATCATCTTGTTCCATTAATCTACACTCATGCATCAAATGACCAAATCTATGACAATAATGGCATGACATTTTCTTTTTGTGTGCATGTGTATGTGTGTTCAAGCTGTGTACAGCATGCACAGTTCTAGTATGAGTGTTTCTTGACTCTTTCTGCAAGTGATCATTCTTTATCACTTTGTCAGGTTGTTTCTGAATTTTCTGAACATTGGACTGTTTAATCTCTGAAGTGGTGGCTACGTTTGAAGTAGTGACAAACTATGTCATGAACTTATTTTTAAAGGCTTTCTTATTAACATTATTGTAGCCCAGCCCTTCCTTCCTGAAACTTACCTTGACTCCTAGCAACTTGTTCAGATTATCTTGCCCACTAACAAATTTTGACAAAGAACTTTTCAAATCCTGAATCTAATTTTTTGGAGATGCAATGTGTATTTCATAACTTGCAATCTCTTGTTCACTACAGTTAATAGCTTCATTCAATACTTTGTTAGCAATTTTATATTTCTCAATTTCTTGTTCCAGATTGCTCAGTTTTTCAGATTCTTTATGATAAACAGTTTTTCCCTTTTCTAAGGCAAGAAGTCTTTTAGACATGATACTGTTAAACTCCTTTAATTTCTCCATTTCCTCCATTTGCTTCTCATTTTGGACAAGTTCATTTATTAGAACCTGATCATTTAAGTTAATCCCCTTTTTCAGATCATTTTTTGCCTCATCCAGATTCTTTTGCAGTTCAACATTAACAACTTTAATGGCTTCCAGTTTTTCAGACATTAAATTATTTTCTTCCTGAACTCTTTTCAATTCTTCCAATTCTTCTTTAAGAGAGTCAATTTGTTGTTCCTGCATTTTCAGTTCAGATTGAAGATTGTTATTCAAATTTTTCGCAAGAACACACTTATTGCATGAATTTTCATTTCTTTTCAAACTATCTTTCAGATTTTCATTTTCACATTTCAATTCTCTGATTTCATATAACATGCTCTTTTTCATCTTTCTCATTTCAGTTTTAGCAGATTTGTATTTGTTTAACAGATCATCATACATCTCAATCAATTCATCAAGAGACATTTGTTCAGAGTCAGAAGTTACCTAAGATGGAGATTCATCTGATTGATCACTTATGTGATCTCTTGTCATAAGGCACTGAATGTTTTCTTTACCATAGTCGATAGTCAATTTCTCCATAGCTTCCTTGGCACTCCTGCACTCAGATATACATGGAAGCACGTTAGATCTTATCGCCCCTTTCACTAGGTCCAGGGCCTTTTTATTTTCTGCATTCATCAATTCATGTCCCGACTTGACTAATGCACCAAATAGGTCAAGCAATCAGTAGAGTAAATAGATGTACCGAAATAGCAGGATCCACTGCAAATCGTTGGATCTGATAGTCAGTGACCCGCTCTGATATCAATTGTTAGTCTTTGAAGACTAAGTGCAATGGTGCACACACGGATTCAGAGGGGGGGTGAATGAATCCCCTTTTAAAAGTTCTGCCCAATTTGAAAGTTAATCAGTAAGCTATGCGGAATTAAAACTGATTAACTTTAACTGAGTGTGAAGCACATGATCAAATACTCAGTGACTGACTGTGAGCAATGTTGAGGCACACTAACAAATAGATCGTCGGTCTAAGCAGTGGGCTACTTGGCAGCAACAGTGCAGTTTACAGAAAGAATCTAGGTATGCAATGCATTCAAGATACACTCAGGCAGACTTGATTAAAAGTGAACCTAGACATTCATCGAGCATAAAATGAATGACCAATCAAACTAAAGGGCACAGAAGATTTTTAGGTGGTTCAGTCCTCCAGACCTACATCCATCCCACACTCCAACCAGAGTGTGGATTCCGCTGATACACAGCTTAAACTGCTGGGCCTTACAGCTTGCCGACAACCGCTGACTTACAGCTTGCCCCGCTGGGCATTATAGCTTAGCCACCGCTAATTCACAGCTTCAAACCGTTGACCTTACAACTTATGCCACCGCTGACACATAGCTTGGAAAAAGAGATGAAAAAGAAAAATAGAAAACATATGGGTTCAACATCAGAAAGCTGACAATAAAAACTGAAAGCGACAAGCTCACGCAGGAGCATTGTGTCTTGGATTTGATCCAAAGATCACAGAACAGAAAGATCCTCAGATCTTTTGGACTTCTGAATCACGAACTCTTCAAACCAGCACCTCTGCTTCGCTCTCTGTCTCTCTGTCACTCTATCTCAATCTACTCTCACTCTGATCTCTTTTTCTCACTCTCTTTCTCTACTAGCTTTCTGCCGCTCTCACTTCTTTCTTATATTGTCTTGTTATTTTCTCATGTCTCATATTTTCATGTCCTTCGCTGCGGGTGCTTTATATATAGAGAACAGGGGCGTCGAAGGTAATTTTGATGAAGACGATGATGCTCCCTCCGTCAGATGGCTCCACGTGGTAGGATCCCAGTGATCTCCAAAAAGAGTCGCCTGGTCGTGTGGAGGGAATGTTCCCGCCAATAATTGGAAGACCACGTGTCAAACGGAGGAGGTTCACTTTCCACATGACAGATGCTCCAGGCTATATTTCTTCTTGAAACATGTGCATTTTAACCTGGTACTTTAATTCCACGTGAGGTAAGTTCGCTGGTGCTTAGTAGATGTTTGACCATATGACTCACCTGTCAAAGAACCATTCATGAGGGTTAGTTGTTCGATGATATGCACTTATGTGTATATGTGCTCAGACTTAGTAGTGCTATATGCTAGGACTTGCATGAAACATGTGCTTCGACCATGTAAGGGTAAATGCACAGACCTCATTATACATATGTTCTATATGTGCACCGACCTAGATGTGTAGTAAAAGGAAGTATGCACAGACTTGGTTTGACATTATGCATGACTGTGCATACCTTGGCAAAACGTGCACCGACCTTGTATAGATACAAGGCAAATATGCACTGACTTTGGTATGCGTATGACAACACATGCACTGACCTATATATATATGCATGGGACAAAAGATACACCGACCTAGTGTAAAATATGCTCTGACTTCTACATGCGAAAGACAAGACATGCACCGACCTTTGCATGCACAATGTGCTTGGGTTTTAGATTCGAGTAGTAAAAGATGCACCGACCTTATGACAATGCAAAACGTGCAAACTATGCACCAACCTTAGTCAGACTATGTCAGATATGAACTTGAACGTGCACTGACCTTATATGCGAAATGATTACAAGTGCACCGACCTGACTATTCAGTCAATAGTGACTAGCACGGACTATGTATGCACAAGGTGCAACTAGCACCGACCCTGAATGCAATATGTGTGATGCTAGCATCGACTCTACATGTGATGGATTAACTCATGCACTTAAACAATCATCAACTAACATCGACCTTAGCTGTGTGAAAACATAACTAGCACTGACCCTAGTTATGCATGATGCAACTAGCATCGACCTTAGCTGTGTGAAAACATAACTAGCACCGACCCTAGTTATGCAAGATACAACTGGCGTTGACTCTATATAAGCATAATGCAATATGAAGATCATGCACACCACCTGTTCGACCAAATGCCATGCATACAGGTTATTCAGTAAAATGTCATGTGCACAAACTTTATGCAAACACATTGACTTCATGTGCCAGTATTGACTTTGCGTTGACTTTTGGTTGACCTATGATACGTTGACTTATATGAATAGTTGCACAAGACTTTATGCAATACTTATACAGAGACACCCTATCACGCCCCGAGCCTTTATTACAGTGGAAGCCTTGCTCGAGGAACGCGAACAGCCGGCATGGTAAGCCTCTTGCATGCAAGAACGATCAGAGCGCAAGGCAATCACACATAAGAATGTAATCGCACAATAATTACTCAAACTCCAACTTTATTTCATTAATAATCAAGTATTCAATTACAATAACCTTTTCATCCTTTTTCCATCCCACTAGACTCAAGAAACAAGAAATTACATAAACTCAATCTAAACATTGTAGACTTCCAAGGTCTTCACTCTCAATTTGATATGACTTTCATTCGCTCTTGGACCCGCTACTTGTATAACCTGAATCCGAATTCGTATCACTTCCATCTCCTGAAAAAGATTGGAAATAGATAATGAGCACACTTGTCCAGTAGGTATCTTCGCATCAACATGATTAGCAATGTTTAAGTAATTAGCATTTTAGCTCTAAAGAATTTAGGTAAAATCATGCAAATGTGATCAATCATGCGATTAAACCAAAGTAACAAGATGATCATGTAAGATAGAATGAACAAGTATGAACTAGCAAGAATGTAACAAGAGTGTAGCATGGCCTTTCATGAACAAGAATGTATCGAGAATGTACTAGCAAGTTCACATACTCCTCACCCAACATCTTTTGCTTATGAGCAAGTATTTGGTGAATTTCTGTGGAATATCATGTAACAATCAAAAAAGTCATGTAACGTGTACGTATATCGTGGATTTCACTTATTTATAGAGAAAGTACTCCCAGCGCAATGCGACGCCAGTAGCATCATACCCCATGGTTTATACTAGTATGTTTCCGGCAATCAGTCGAGGGGACTAGCATAGAGCCCTTGAAATCATAAATTAAATACAAACTAAAAAGTTTTAGCCAATGAAATTAACATAACTCAAAATAACTTCAAATGCTTGTAATCATGCAATTCCTATCCTGAATCAATAAATAAACTCAAAGTCATGATATCAGGTCAAAACTTAGATAACTAGACTTATTTATAAGTAGACTTGACTAATTTCCATTCCGTCTCGTGTTGACAAAAAATAGTGTTCTAACGGTCTAGCATAGGCGCGTTACAATCCGTGTGATGGTTTGTCTTGAGGCCGTTACAGTATGGTAACGGTCCTGCTATGGTGCGTCACAGACAATAGATCAATTTAAATACAACAGAGGGTGTGACGGCTTATCGTAGGGCCGTTACAATCATGTGACGGTTCTACCCTCATCCGTCAGAGCATCTGCTGATAGTAAAGATAAGGAACTATGTCCATGCAAGAAGAATCATAATCACTAGCTAGTCTAGTCATGATAAACGAAGTAAAGGCCAGGTATATGCATAGGTCGCAGTGAATAAACAAGATGATATCTTTTATCTTTGGTTAGGATAAAGGTATGCATGTATGCATGAACTTACTAAAACATGAAATTCACAATCTATAATGCATGAAATCAAGTCAAATCAGAGGGATTTTATCCCTAACGAGATCTTTTTATTGTTCATGAGATGACCTACCTTTTCCTTGGCTAATTTGGGTCTTCAAGACATGCCCTAGTTCTCTTCTTCCTGTAGTTTTTCAGCAACTTCACGTTACCCTAACTCTCCAATCCCTTGACCTAAAGAGGTGAAATTTTGAGGGTAAGAAGATTAATCTAAGGGGAACAAAAAGGTCTAAAACACCGAACTCTAATTATCTCGTTTATGCATCCTAATTCCTTAATCTTCAGTGGTCCTTTGCTCTGAATCCTGGGTTGTTATGACAGAATCAGCGACTTTAGAAGCCCTTATCTCCTTAGTTACTTGATCTCATAACATGAAATTTTGAGAGTTGTTAGGCCTTAGCATTATAAACAAAAAGTTTCAAAGGACTTACCCGAAATTCTATCTCATTACCTTGATTCTTCACGAGCCAAAAGTAAGGGTCGCTCAGTTCAGAACTGGGTCCTATTTATAGAGATTTGGCTAGGGTTCAAGGATTAGATCGATTCTAGAGTCCTTAGTTGGCCAAAACCTGATCCCTAAGAGTCCCTAGTAACCTTACATGTTCTCATAATTAGGTCTCTTGCAGATAGGATCCCAAAGATCCAATCTTTTCGCAAGTTCTTCAACTTACGGAATCAGCAGGGTGTAACGGTCGTGTCTAGATGCGTTACACCACTGTAGCAGTCGCCCGATAGACCGTTACATTCAACGTGTGTAGAGTTTCAATTTAATAAAACTCTTTTATTTATTTTATCTATATAATCATCTCTTAAAATAGTATTTATCCTTAAAATTCGTGAATAGGCTAAATAACCTTCTAGAATATGGGCTAAACTTAATGGGCTTGGTCCTTAAACCTTTTGGGTCCAAATTGAATAGGCTAAGCTAATTATTTAACACCATTGGGCCTTATAACCCATTTATAAATTCAATAATTCATTTATTAATCTATTTAGCCCTTATAAATTCCTAATAAATTCTAGGAAATTCCATTTATAATCAAAAATTATTTATATAAATTCTGGGGCACTACACCCTCCCCCACTTAAAAGAATTTTGTCCCCAAATTCAATACATGGATTGTGGAGGGTGTACTTATAGCTGAACAATTCTGAGAATCTTTTCCGCATAGCTTCTTCGGTTTCCCATGTTGCTTCATACGGCCATATTTTCTTCCATTGTATCTTGACCATAGGAATAACTTTATTCCTTAGTTGACGCACTTCTCGTTCCAAAATCTTTATTGGTGTTTGCTCGTACGTCATATCCTTCTGAATCTTTAAATTATTATAAGTGATAACATGGTCAGGGTCATATACATACTTTTTCAGCATAGAGACGTGAAATACATCATGAACTCCTGCTAATTGTGGAGGTAAAGCCAGTCTATAAGCCACTTCACCGACCCTTTCGAGAAATGAGCCAATAAACCTGGGAGTTAGCTTGCCTTTGATGTCAAATCTTCGAATACCACGACCCAGAGAAACCTTTAGATATACATGATTTCCAACCTGAAACTCCAAGTCGCGCCTTCGATTATCAGCATAAGACTTTTGCCTATCTTGCGCCATCTTCATTCTTTCTTGAATGAGCTTGATCTTCTCTGAAGAATCCCTTATAAGATCGGGGCCTAGGAATTGCTTTTCTCCTCTTTCATTCCAACATATTGGTGATCTACAACCTTTTCCATATAAAGCTTCAAAGGGTGCCATCTGTATGCTGGCCTGATAACTGTTGTTGTATGCAAACTCTACTAGAGGTAAGTGATCATGCCAACTTCCTCCAAAGTCAATAGCACAAGCCCTGAGCATATCTTCTACCACCTGATTTATTCTTTCAGTCTGACCATCAGTTTGTGGGTGAAATACTGTACTAAAGCTCAATCTAGACCCTAGTGAGTTTTGTAGACCCTTCTAGAAATGTGATGTGAATCGAGGATCTCTATCAGATATAATAGTGACAGGGACACCATGTAATTTGACAATTTCTTTTATGTATAATGCTGCTAGAATATCCACAGACCATCGACTTTTTATGGGTAGAAAATGTGCAGACTTTGTCAATCGGTCTATGATTATCCATATACCATCGTGTCCTCCTCTGGTCTTAGGTAAACCCATAATGAAATCATCCCTATGCTCTCCCATTTTCACTCGAGAATATTCAAGGGATGTAATTTACCAACGGGTCTAAAATGCTCTGCCTTAACTTATTGGCAAGTGAGACAGCGAGACACGAAATCAGCTATTTCTCTCTTCATATTGGGCCACCAGAAATTTCTTTTGAGATCTTGATACATCTTTGTACCACCTGGGTGAATGGTATACTTGGAATTGTGTGCTTCTTCTAGGATCAGTTTCTTTGTATCCTCATGATCTGGTACACACACTCGGCCCTTGAATAGCAATCCTCCGTCATTGGAAATAGAGAAATCCAGTCTTTGTTCAATATTGGCTTTAATCTCCAGTAACGTAGGATCATCATTTTGCAGCTTGACCAGATCCTCTATCAACGTAGGTTGAGCTTGGATATTAGCTATGAAACAATCTTCTCCCTTCATGTCAATATCTAAGTTTAACTGAGCAAATTGAGGAATAAGGTTAGTCATACTAATCATAAGACTTGATAGCATACCCATTGGTTTTCTGCTGAGTGCATCTGCTATAGTGTTAGCCTTGCTAGGATGATATTGAATAGCAAAATCAAAGTCCTTGAGATATTCTAACCATCTCCTCTGCCTCATATTTAACTCTTTTTGAGAAAATAAGTATTTCAAGCTTTTGTGGTCCGAGTAGACCGTGAACTTTTCTCCATAGAGATAATGACGCCAAATTTTTAAGGCGAAAATAACCGCTGCTAGTTCTAAATCATGCACGGGATAATTTTCCTCGTGACGTTTCAATTGTCTTGAGGAATAACAGATTGCCTTTCCATCTTGCATGAGAACGCATCCCAAACCAATGCCAGATGCATCTGTATATACTTCGAATCCACCACCTTGGATAGGTAGTGATAGAATAGGAGCTGTAGTAAGGTGATTCTTAAGAGTTTGAAAACTCTTTTCACATTCCTCTGACCAGACAAAAGGATTTTTTTTTCTTGTGAGTCTAGTTAAAGGAAATGTAATCTTTGAGAAGTCCCTAATGAACCTCCTATAATAACCAGCTAGACCCAGAAATGATGAGGGCATCCCTTGCCCCTCCACATTTTCTCCGGACTCAGATTGTTCGTCGGCAAGCGTCATTATGTTAGTCATGTATTTCTGAGTCTAGTCATGAGTCAATATCATGTAATTTTCTCTTTATTTGAGTCATGTACCTAGGTTAGAAAGTTATTTTCCTAAGTGTTGAAGTCATTATGTTGGTTTGATAGGTTAATGGGCCCAATTCATTGGGCTAGGCCCAGGGGCGCCCCTCCCTTGGACTGTTTGGTCATTGGTTAGCTTGTCAGGGTCAGTTTGGTCTTAGGAAAAGTGTGGAGTCTATAAATAGCCCCACCCCTCTCTCATTTGTGAGAACTTATGCATGAATATTGAATTCCAGATATACTCCAAATCCCTCTAGCCTTCTCTCTCAATATCTCTCTCTCTCTCTCTCTCAAGGGGAAGAATTCGCCCCATTCTCTCTCTCCTCCCCCCCTCTCAATCACTTCCAACCCCCACCTACCTCCAATAACTCCCCACAACTTCCCACAACCCTCCTTTACTCTCCATCTAGTCCCAACAACCCTCCACCAATCTAAACCCTACTTCCCAACCACCACCACTTCCCTAGGCACCTCTCCACCTTCCCAAAGCTGAATTAACCCCTCCCAAAGTCCAAATTCGAATTTCCCTCCCCTCTCCCATCCCTCCCACACCCTAGGTCGACCCAAACCAGACCCCCCGTGGTCTGGTCGCCCTCCTCCCCCTCCTCTCTTCTCACCCTCTCTCTTGTGCACACCCACTCCCCCATCTCCACCTCTAGCAGTTCCATCCCTCCCTCTCCTTCCACCACTGCCACTCCTGACCTCCTGGAGCCCTAGCCACATCCTCCCCCTCTCCCTAAACCTTCAGCCATCATTCACAAGCCTAGCTAACCCCCTTCCACTCCCTTTATTCTTGCTAGTTTGCAGTTTCAGATAGCAGGTCGCAGGCAGCAGAGTTGGGTCCTGAAGATTGCATCGGGTCCGGCCACTCCCTGGTCCTCCAGGTGTCAAGGCCTACATCTATGGAAAGGTCATCTAGATAGCTTTCAAGGAGAGGTGATTTCGTCAATATCCGAGGTCGGAGCTGTCCACAGGAGCCGATCTCCCTAGACTGCGCAGAAGACCCCAGGCAGAGAACCAGAGCGAGAGTGGGAGCTCGGCCACGGTGAACCTTTTGGGATTCAGATCAAGTGTTCTTCAGAAGAATTCTTCCCTCTCAAGTTCTCTTTCATCCTCAAGAAGCAGAGCTGCATTTGGACATTGGCATCTAAAGTTACGAATTTTCTACTCCAAGTGTGTCAGGTCAGTTTACAGAAGCCAGAACCGACACCCCTCTACTCATCTGATCACCCTGGTCTTCTCCGACATCTTCCGACCCCGCCGTTAGCGCCGAAAGAAAGAAGACTTGACCACGGTTCCAACGGTTCAGGTCTCGTCTCAATCAGATCTTGGTAGTGATCGTGGCACCCTCTGCAACCAGCCACATTGTTCTGCACCAGATAGAGGCAGAACCAATCAGTCCGGTTCCAGACTCTGCCCCGGCCAACAACGACTGTACCGAGCTCAGCAAAAATTCAGAGATCATCCTTGGTCTGTTGGCAAGCTTTTGGCGCAAAGCTCATCAAGTTCTGAGCTCTGTGGAATTTGTGGCGGCATCATCACCGCACCCCTGTCCAGCCATTCTGAAGATTGGCAGAACCGGCATCAATCCGAACGTCGAGTTTTCTTCATAATTCCCCACCCCGCTTGGCCGGCTGAAGGCCCCTCCCTGCGTGGAGATATTTTTGGCTGTAATTCACATAATCCCCACCCTAGATCCCCCCCCTTGCATGGGGTGTAGTTCATGTCATTATTAAGTCGCAGGTTTGAAGCTTCAATCGACGCGGCGTGCGGGTGCATACCCTCGCCTCCCCGCTCGCCCTCGTCTCCGGCCGGAGTCGGCATCTTCACGCCGGCTAGGTGAGCCTCGGGCCCTCTCTTGACTGGTTTAATCACTTTATTAGCTTAGTATTATTGCTATTGCTTCGTCGGACGGAGAGTGAGAGCTCGACTCAAATTGCTAGTACCGTGAGTGACCACCGCGGGCAAGTTGAGAGTGAATCCACTTAACCCACACCCTTGGTGTGTTGGCCGCCCATGATTTGGGCATCCTAGGCCCATTTGGGGTTCTTCCCAACCTAGCCAACCATTGGAGCCTAAAGGTCCCGCCTCGGACCCTCTCCAACATTGCCTAGTCGCCATCGGGTACTAGTGTGCGCCATACGGGTGAGCTCGCTAGTGTGAGCCCGCTGCTCAAACTTGAATGCTTGTAAATAGGTCCAAGGTTGGTTTTACATCAAGAAAGCTTCTTACTTTTGATACAGTCGTTGGTCGGCTCCAATTTCTGACAGCTTCCACTTTCGAAGGATCCACAGTGATACCTTCCTTGGAAATAATGTGGCATAGGAATGAAACTTCCTTGAGCCAGAATTCACATTTGTTATGCTTGGCATAAAGTTTATGTTCCCTAAGTGTTTGCAAAGCTATCCTCAGATGTTCTTCATGTTCCTCTTTTGTCTTGGAATATAGCAAGATGTCATCGATGAAGACGACGATGAATTGGTCCAGATATGGTTGAAAAATACTGTTCATGAGTTGCATAAATGCTGTTGGGGCATTAGTTAACCCGAACGGCATTACCACGAATTCATAGTGGCCATAACGACTCTGAAAAGCCGATTTATAGATGTCTTCTTCTTTAATTCTAAGCTGATGATAACCTGATCTGAGGTCAATCTTGGAGAAATATTCTGCTCCCGAAAGTTGATCGAAGAGCTCATCAATACATGACAACGGATACTTATTTTTGATTGTGAGTTGATTCAGTCGCCGGTAGTCGATGCATAGCCTGAGAGAGCCATCCTTCTTCTTGACAAAAAGAACTGGCGCACCCCAAGGGGATGTGCTAGGTCTAATAAAACCCTTGTCTAGTAGTTCCTACAACTTCCTCTTTAGTTCCTTGACTTCTGTGGGGGACATCCTGTAAGGGGCTATAGAAACAAGTGCTGCTCCTGGAATGAGTTCAATAGTGAAGTTCACTTCCCTCTCGGGTGGTAAACTGGGTAATTCGGAAGCGAATATATCTGGGAACTCATTTACAATAGGGATGTCTGCTATGATGATTTCCTTGGATTCCGTAACAATGACAGAAGCAAGAAAAGCTTCACATCCTTGTAAGATAAGTTTGTAAGCATGAAGAGAAGATATGATAGTGGGGTGTTTCTTGTACTTGACGTCGAGGAAAGGAAATCATGGAAGGCCGAGTTTTCGAAAGGATATAATCCTATTTCGGCAGTTGATATAAGCATCATGATCTACAAACCAATCTACCCCTATAATGGCATCATAACCTTTCATGTCAAGACATACAAAGTTTGCGGGGAGATTATGACCTTCTACTATCACTTCACTATCAGGATAATAGTCGGTAAGCCTTGTTCCAGAACCTAAGGGTGTGGTAATAGCAAGATCTGAAGGTAAAGGAACTGATGCAATTGGTAAAGTTTTTGTAAAAATAGTGGAGATAAAAGAATGAGAGGCACCAGTATCAAATAGCACAAATGCAGGATGGGAATAAATTTGAAGAGTACCTTTTATAAGTCCACCATCCCTGGGTGCTTCTTCTTCCTCTAGAACGGCATTGAGGCGAGCCTGCCTCCTACGTCCACCACCAGATGACTGGTCCTTCATAAGGGGGCAATCCGGCATGTGATGCTCCCTGCTTCCACAGCGTAGACAAGCACCAAGGCGCTTCCAACACTCTTCAGCCGAATGTCTGAACTTCTCACAAAATGTGCAAGCCGTGGTGACTTGCTCTTCCTCCTTAATCTTCTTGTTCTTCTGAGAACTTCTACCGTTCCCGCTCCTGGATCGCTTTTTACTATCACGGCTTTTATGAGGCTCCGTGATACTGAACCTTTCTTTCTTATAATGCCGATCAGATCGTCGACTGGACACTTCTCTTTTTCCTTTCAATTTCTCGACCTTCTCCAAGATCCTTTCACATAAATATGCCCGTTGAACCATCTCCGCATAGGTACGGATGTTTTGGGTCCCGAGCTGCTGAATAAAGCCAGGTCATAGCCCGTCCATAAATCGATTTGCCTTCAATAGATCAGTGCTGATTAGATGCGGTGCATAAGGTGCTAGCCTTGAGAACTGAAGTTCATATTCCGCAACTGTCATCATTCCTTGTCGAAGAGAGGCAAACTCCATAGCCTTTCTTTCCTTTACATGCTCAGAAAAGTACTTTGCACAGAACAAGGTGAGGAAACCATCCCATGTATGAGGTGCTTCGGCCGGAGGTGCCGGAACTGACTTCCACCATGTACGGGCATCCTTGTTAAGTTGAAAAATTACAAGACACACCTTCTCTTGATCGGTGCATTGGATGACGTCAAATATACGGTTCATCTCGTCAATCCAGTTCTCTGCTTCGTCTAGATTAGAAGAACCATAGAAACGCTGAGGGTTTAAACTCTAAAAATTACGATGTAAATCACCAGCTCTTGCCCCTGCGCCAGCTTGCACCATGGTTTGTAATGCTTGAGTAAGGCCAGCAATAGTTTGTTGCATGCCATTCTAATCTACGCGATGAGCCATGGTAATAATAAGGTGCCTAAGAATATAACAACTTGTTATTTCTTATGAAATTGGAAGAAAATCAATCTTAAAGCTAATTAATTATCTCATCCCGGGCTCTACCCAATTCTCGCATGGGTATGGAAATTCATTCCTTAGTTCATAGGTAGGGGTCCTTAAGCCTTGGGCTTATCCTATGACATGATTCTTCTCCCTAAGTCCTGAGACTTAGGCTCTGATACCAACTTAACTGTCACGTCCCGAGCCTTTATTACAGCGGAAGACTTGCTCGAGGAACGCGAACAGCTGGTATGGTAAGCCTCTTGCAAGCAAGAACGATCAGAGCGCAAGGCAATCACACATAAGAATACAATCGCACAATAATTACTCAAACTCCAACTTTATTTCATTAATAATCAAGTATTCAAGTACAATAACCTTTTCATCCTTTTTCCATCCCACTAGACTCAAGAAATAAAAAATTACATAAACTCAATCTAAACATTGTAGACTTCCAAGGTCTTCACTCTCAATTTGATATGACTTTCATTCGCTCTCGGACCTGCTACTTGTATAACCCGAATCCGAATTCGTATCACTTCCATCTCCTGAAAAAGATTAGAAATAGGTAATGAGCACACTTGCCCAGTAGGTATCTTTGCATCAACATGATTAGCAATGTTTAAGTAATTAGCATTTTAGCTCTAAAGAATTTAGGTAAAATCATGCGAATGCAATCAATCATGCGATTAAACCAAAGTAACCAGATGATCATGTAAGATAGAATGAACAAGTATGAACTAGCAAGAATGTAACAAGAGTGTAGCATGGCCTTTCATGAACAAGAATGTATCGAGAATGTACTAGCAAGTTCACATACTCATCACCCAACATCTTTTGCTTATGAGCAAGTATTTGGTGAATTTCTGTGGAATATCATGTAACAATCAAGAAAGTCATGTAACGTGTACGTATATCGTAGATTTCACTTATTTATAGAGAAAGTACTCCCAGCGCAATGCGACGCCAGTAGCATCATACCCCATGGTTTATAATAGTATGTTTCCGACAATCAGCCGAGAGGACTAGCATAGAGCCCTTGAACACAATCAGTGCTCGATCGCATCTTCAAGTATAAATCAAGCTATTTCCACGTTTCAAGCAATAAAATTATGGCCAAGAATGTAAATAAGTTCATGATAACAATAATCAACAATGAGCGTTTCAATGAAGAAATGCGGGGTCAAGAATGACTTAAAATAAGGTTATGCTCATAGAAATAATTCGGTAGCATAACGGTACATTTATTATCATTCATAATTTAAATTAAGTTTCTTTGGACAATATGACAAGTCCTAGATCATCAATAATCCATCTAGAATCTTTAGAATATCAACCCTTTGGTCAAACCTTGGGTTAATGTATTCAAGAACTGTGACAGTCTTATACTGGGCCGTTACATAACGTGACGCTCTAGTATTGGGCCGTTACAATAGTCTGAATCCCGAAACAATAAATTGGACTCAGATAGTGTGACGGTCATAGATTGGTCCGTTAGACGTACCTAACGGTCCAACATTGATCCGTTACATCTCCAAAAACTAGAAACCATCGATAGTATTTTCTAATGATTGGGCTTTCATGGTACAACCAACTCGACGTCCTAGTGAGAATCCCAGGCTCACGGAGAATTATGGAGGCCTTGAAATAAGATTTCCTAGTCCATTGGAAGGAATATCCAATAGAGAGGTCCTCATGTTCAAGATAATGTTCCTATAGTGCAAAGTGTGAACTAATGGCCATATACCGGAATATATGCCATGTACTTAAGAAAAATGACTCTATAGATAGAAAAGACTATGAAACGGTGTAAAACCATGATAAAACTCCGTCAATACATCATTTGAAATCATAAATTAAATACAAACTATAAAGTTTTAGCCAATGAAATTAACATAACTCAAAATAACTTCAAATGCTTGTAATCATGCAATTCCTATCATGAATCAATAAATAAACTCAAAGTCGTGATATCAGGTCAAAACTTAAATAACTAGGCTTATTTATAAGTAGACTTGACTAATTTCCATTCCATCTCGAGTTGACTGAAAATAGTGTTCTAACGGTTTAGCATAGACGCGTTACAGTCCATGTGACGGTTTGTCAAGGGGCCGTTACAGTATGGTAACGCTCCTGCTATGGTGCGTCAGAGACAACAGATCAATTTAAATACAACAGAGGGTGTGACGGCTTATCGTAGGGCCGTTACAATCATGTGACGGTTCTACCCTCATCCGTCAGAGCTTCTGCTGATAGTAAAGATAAGGAACTATGTCCATGCAAGAAGAATCGTAATCACTAGCTAGTCTAGTCATGATAAACGAAGTAAAGGCCAGGTATATGCATAGGTCGTAGTGAATAAACAAGATGATATCTTTTATCTTTGGTTAGGCTAAAGGTATGCATGTATGCATGAACTTACTAAAACATGAAATTCACAATCTATAATGCATGAAATCAAGTCAAAGCAGAGGACTTTTATCCCTAACGAGATCTTTTTGCTGTTCATGAGATGACCTACCTTTTCCCTGGCTTTATACTTCCAATTTGGGTCTTCAAGACATGCCCTAGTTCTTTTCTTCCTGTAGTTTTTCAGCAACTTCACGTTGTCCTAACTCTCCAATCCCTTGACCTAAAGAGGTGAAATTTTGAGGGTAAGAAGATTAATCTAAGGGGAACAAAAAATTCTAAAACACCGAACTCTAATTATCTCGTTTAGGCGTCCTAATTCCTTGATCTTCAGTGGTCCTTTGCTCTGAATCCTGGGTTGCTATGACAGAATCAGCGACTTTAGAAGCCCTTATCTCGTTGGTTACTTGATCTCCTAACATGAAATTTTGAGAGTTGTTAGACCTTAGCATTATAAAAAAAAAGTTTCAAAGGACTTATCCAAAATTCTATCTCCTTACCTTGATTCTTCACGAGCCAAAAATAAGGGTCGCTCAGTTCAGAACTGGGTCCTATTTATAGAGATTTGGCTAGGGTTCAAGGATTAGATTGATTCTAGAGTCCTTAGTTGGCCAAAACCTGATCCCTAAGAGTCCCTAGTAACCTTACATGTTCTCCTAATTAGGTCTCTTGCAGATAGGATCCCAAAGATCCATTCTTTTCGCAAGTTCTTCAACTTACAGAATCAGCAGGGTGTAACGGTTGTGTCTAGGTACGTTACACCACTGTAGCGGTCTCCCGATAGACCATTACATTCAACGTGTGCAGAGTTTCAATTTAATAAAACTCTTTTATTCATTTTATCTATATAATTATCTATAAAAATAGTATTTATCCTTAAAATTCGTGAATAGGCTAAATAACTTTCTAGAATATGGGCTAAACTTAATGGGCTTGGTCCTTAAACCTTTTGGGTCCAAATTGAATAGGCTAGGCTAATTATTTAACACCATTGGGCCTTATAACCCATTTATAAATTCAATAATCCTTTTATTAATCTATTTAGCCCTTATAAATTCCTATTAAATTCCAGGAAATTCCATTTATAATCAAAAATTATTTATATAAATTCTGGGACACTACACACCCACACACATGTTATGCCCCTGGTTTTGATGATGACAACCATGAGATGTGAATGTTAAATTCAACTCAAAATGTTGAATTAAATCTTGATTCAGTAACGCTTCCATTTGATTTCTTTTTGTTGCAAGAAAGGAACATGGTCGACGCTAGGAGTTCAAGGCGTCCACGCATCAGTTGAAGAGGCAAAATCATAAGTCACTAATATAATATCAGTGCGTCAACTCCATGCTATTGCAGCGTCAACTCATCAGCTTAAGAAGAAGAGGTATTCACAGATCTACTTCACTGCGTCAACGCCACAGTAGAGCAGCGTCGACGCAGCAGTTAAAAAAGGTAGAGCTATGGGTCACTGGAATACCCCTGTGCGTCAACGCTACCTGCATGATAGCGTCGACGCAGCAGTTCAATCTGTGGTGAAGTTGGCTCTGGGTCAGTTCAATGGGTCGATGCAGTGACCCCACGCGTCAACGCATCCAACATTACATTCAAAGCCATGTGAGGGATTTCAAGGCTGCGTCAACCCCGTGAACTCAATGGGTTGACGCCATTTGAACCACTTACGAGATTAGTTGGGTGGACCCCAATCGTAAGTGACGTCAAAGGCCACATCAGCCAAAAGCGCTTGCGATCTGGTTTTCTCTCGCGATTCCAGAAGGCTCTATGCAGAGCAATCATTGGGCTAACCAAAAAATCTGGATGGGGCCCACTAGACATATATAATACATGAATCTGGAAGTGAGCGCGGGAACTTGATTATCGAAGAAGGTTTTGGAGATTTCAAAGTTGCTGCGGACAAGGCAGAGCAAGAGAAGCTCACGAGAGGAACTGGGAGTTCATCTTCTTCCTGATGGCGATCTGCTGAAGACATGAGGAGATCTAGGAGCAGTGATCCATCGCAAGTTCATCTACATTTCAGAAGAAGAAGAATAGCTGATCGTTGAAGCTGTTTCTCCCAGATTTCTGAATTCAAGCCTGAGATCCGGCTGCCCCACAGATCTAAGATTATTCTTTCATTACTGAGTGATTTCGTTTATTGATTGTCTTTTCAATTTGAACTCTGTTATATTGTTTCTCCCTCGTACTGGTTTGAGTAGAGGGAGGGGTTTGATCCAGCAGACTGTGCTTGGATCAAGGGAAGTTGGGGGGCGTGTTGCCTGCAAGCTGTTTGTCAGCGGTTTAGAGGATCTGTTCCTCTGGGTAAGCCAAGCTGTAATGCTCAGCGGTGTGTGAGGAAGTAGTTCCCTGGTGTAGCCAAGCTGTAAAGCTCAGCAGGGATCCTCACTGGTTTAGTGAGGGGTGGACGTAGGTCTCCACAGGGAGACCGAACCACCATAAAAATCTGTGTTCCTTTTTGTGGTTTACTTTCTCACATAATTCACTTATCGTTAGATGTTTGATTAGGCACGATATTAATATTGTCTGTTTACTGAACTTCTAATTAGCATTCTACTTTCTATAGCTAGTGTGATCGTGCATTAATTTTTTAAAGGGTCAACCTATTCACCCCTCCCCTCTAGTTTGACCTTCCACCTAATCCAACACGTGGTATCAGAGCTCGGCTCTCTTGTCAAGGGTCTCACAACCCAGAGAGATTTAGTGGAATGGAAAACAAGGGGTTCATGCTTGAGGGGTATGCAGTGAATAGGCCACCCTTCTTTAATGGCACTAACTATGCTTACTGGAAAAATCAGATGCAGGTATTTCTGAGGGCTCAGGACCATGAGATTTGGAGAGTCGTGAGCAAGGGACCATATCAGTTAGAAGGAGATGAAGAACTGTGGGTGAAGGAGCAGATTCGGAAGTCCAATGTCAATTGGCAAGCTATGAACATCATGCAATGCTCATTGCATCCTATGGAGTTTTCACGAGTATCCTCATGTGCCAGTGCCAAGGAAATGTGGGACAGACTTCAAGTCATCTATGAAGGTACGTCAGAGGTAAGAGAGACAAAAGCCAATATGTTAATTTCTGAATATGAAGCTTTTAGAATGAAGCCAGAGGAAAATATATCTGAAATGTATGCTAGACTAACCCTATTAGTGAATGTTCTTAAAGGTCTGGGAAAGGCATACACTGATTACGAACTGGTCAGAAAAATTCTTAGATCCCTAACTGCAGTTTGGCACACCAAGGCCACTGTTGTTGAGGAATCTAGGAACCTTCCTACCACTACCCCTGATGTGCTTATTGGATCTCTGATAGCTTATGAGCTGAACCTCAAAAGGACAGATGAGGATGTGAAAAAGAAAAAGCCTCTTGCATTGAAGGCAGGACCAAGTAGCAAGGAGAGCTCAGATGACAGTCATTCATCTACCTCAGATAATGACTCAGGTGAGACAGCAATGCTCACCAGGAAATTCAGGAAGTTTCTAGGGAAGGAAGGTAAATTTAGAAACAATAGAAGACCAGAGGTAAGAAAGAGTTTAAAATTCAAATCAGAAAACTCTAGGAAATCTGACAAGGTTATCTGTTACCAATGTAGGAAACAAGGTCATATAAAATCTGAATGTCCAGAGAATGTGAAGAAAGTCCAACCGAAATTGAAGAATAAGAAGCCCAAGGCCATGATAAGTACGTGGAGTGACGAGGAGAAAGATGAAGATGAAGAAGAAAGCACTTCTGAAGAAGAGAGTGATGTTAAGCTGTGTTTCATGGCTAAGGGAGATGATAAGGATGAGGTAACTTCCTCTTCTGAAAATTTTTCTTGCAGTGATTGGGAAGAAGCATTTAATGAATTGCTAGATAAGTATGATCATGTAAAGAAAGAAAATAAATCACTCAAGAAAAAGAAAAATCTGACTAGTCAAGAAAATTCATTGAATGATAAAATCAAGTGCCTAGAAGCTGAAATTACCAGTTTAAGAAAATCTCTTGATGAAAATAACCAATGTAGAGATCAATTAATAGAGATGAATAGAGAAAACGAATATTTACTGAAAATTCAGGATGACCTGAAACTCGGAATGCAAAAGTTGGAGAGTGATGTAAAAATTATTGAAGAAAAATATGAAGCAATTCAAGGAGTAAATCAGGAACTCCAAGAAAATTTGAAGAAACTGGAAGATGAGAATTCAAGCAAACAAACCTCTCTTGAGAAATTAACACAAGGTAAAAATAATCTTGAAGCTGTCATGGGAATAAGAAGCAATTTTGGAAAAGAAGGACTTGGTTATAATCCAACCAAGAAGAAGGATCTAGGAACTAGATTTATAACATTTGTTTCTGAACAAGGTACATTTGAGCAGAGCCAAATGGCTAAAAAGAAGTCTTGTGAGGAAAATCAGGAAGAAGGAAAACAGACAGATGAAATCAGAAAAGAAAAGGGCAAAGAGAAAATGTATGATATATTAAATGTGAACCATCATAAGAATGTGCCTAAGTTCAGAAGTAAACCCTCAGGTCAGCCTATAGACCCTAGTTCATCAACCCAGCATCAAGAATATAGAAATTCAGGAAGTCATAGGACTGATACACGACAGTCGCGTCAACGCACTGAGTATCCTGCGTCCACTCATCCCATGTCCCAGGGGTTCTACAGAAATAATGCTAGAACAAACCATTGGGCGCGTCAACGCAGTGTCCACACTGCGTCAACGCATATACCCTTCCCGGGTGGGTACTCTTTCAGAAATATGAGAATGAGTCGACGCAACGACTACAGTGCGTCAACGCACCCTATGTACCAGAACCCATATGACAGAAAGGTTAGGTGGATGAGTCAACGCAATCATATGATAGGGTCTACTTAGCGAACCTTCATTCCTTCAAGAATTCAATATTCCTCTAGAACCTCTCATCCTAGGTTCTCCAATACCTCTTAGAGTCACAATAACTATTGGAATGAGAACAAGAATAAAGCTTCATACTTCTCTAACAATAGAAATGGTTCAAAAAGGTCATTCCAAAGGGTACCTCAACCTAATCAGAAAAATTTCAAATCTATGACTCCCACATCTCAAAAACCCTCAAAACAATAGATTTGGATTCCCAAAAGTATGCTATCTTACTTGACACAATCATATGGTCTGATGGGACCCTGTGGAACGTGGATTTTTATTTTTAAATTATTTAAATTTTATTATTATTTTTAATTTATTTGGGGAATTCTCTTATTTGTATTTATTGATTATTAGGCGTGCCAGTCACCGGGGTGACAATTTAATTGTGCGCTCGATCTGACTTTTAATCAGTCGATTGTGAAGTCCGAGTCGAGACCCGAAGTCCGTCATACCATAAAGGCTATGACGTTAATTACGCCCTTCCTAAGAAGGACAACCCTTGATTAAACGCCAAAATAGGAGGCCTCATAAGGCAAACATATATTCATGTACATAACTTTGAACTTCATACCAGGCCCGGAAGGCAGGTAGGAGAATAACATCGACCACAGAAACAAACTATATCGCTGAATCGGCGGTTCAAAAACAATCAGACTCAGGGGAAAGGTGAAACAGAGGATATCAATCACGGACAGGATGAGCCACGATCATGACGGAGGTTTAAAGCATCGATTAACATTTTGGTAGCACCTCCCCATAGTCTGGATCATGCCCAGAGGGAAATAGGCTATCACCCACGGAGTGCCGGGATGAAAGCCGAAAAGAAGAGAGAGGTCGGACCTCTCCACGTTATACATGTATGCCCTAGGGCAATGTTTGACTCTTCCCTCACAGGAGCTGGTGGCACTCATGCATTGGCATAGCTCACCGGAGCTAAGAGGGAGGCGCGTCGTTGTGACTTCGACACGAATCGATGGAACATAAGGGAGTCTACCTCCCTTTAACTTTATCCTCGGGACATATCTGGTGATCCATGAATATCTCTGTGTGGGTTAGCTCTGGGCATTTGGGCTCACAGGGTGGCAACTTAGGCTCTCGGCATGACCACAGATGGAAGGTTAAGGCTCCCGGCGTGAGTGGCAAGAAGGTGGAGGTTCCCGGCGTAGCCGAAGGGAAGAGTCCAAGAAGCTCCCAGCGCCGACTTCCCGGCGCGACGGAGACTCTCCAAGGGGGTTCTCGGCGTAGGCTGAAGGGAGGAAGAGGAGTTCTCGGCGTGAGGGTTCCCGGCGCGTTGAAAGCCGCGCCGGGAGCTGATGGCGCCGAGAGTTCGGTGCTGAGAAGGTATTGGTGTTTGGGCGCCGTGAGGAGTTTAGGATTTTACGGTACCCTGTTTTTGGGATTTTAAGAGTTTTCTGGGAATTTATATCAAAGTAGATTGGCTCTGGGGACTCAGAGATGGGGTTCGACTGGTTTTAGTTGTATATGTTTCAAAGGAGGCCGAGAGCTGAGAGGGATTGGAGGAGAAGAGTCCAACGTAGAGAACTTTTTCACCATTACTATGCGAAGTCCCGAGGACAGCTTCAGTGTTATCTTTCATCGGCCTGGGAGGATTTCAGCAGCACCTCCCCCGTACCTAGCGTCTTCCAGGGAGTGATAGACGATCACCCACGGAGTGCCGGGATGAAAGCCAGAATAAGGGGGGTATGGGACCCCTAGCCCGTGTATGTGATTACAGCACCAACTTAATATTCCTTTGAGGCCATTGAAACTTATGCAGTGGCAGAGTTTCCTTGGCTCGTAAGGTTATGTAGGGGGGTTATCCCAGTAATCTTTATCCCTTAGGTATATATGGTGATCTGGGGTGTCCTTCGACCGAATTCAAGGTCACACTGAACGGACTGTAGGGGCTATCGGTGTGGTTTCTTCATTGGTGGCAGGAAAGTTTATCAGGGGTTCGAGGGGTATATCTGTGCGGTTTACAGTTCGGAGGGGTGGAAGGTACAAGGGGTGTTTCCCGGCGTGGGGAACTTCTTGGCGCGCCCGTCACCGCGCCAGGAACCTGGCACCGGGAAGCCCGAGCCGGGAAGGCTATATTGAAGGGCTTTATTGACTTGCTGAAGGGGCTAAAGAAAGGGACCTCTCGGCGGCGTAGCTCTCGGTGGGGAAATGACCACGCCGGGAAGGGGCTAAAGTGTTTATGGCTTGATTGCGATACTCTGCTCAGGAGACTTCTGGGATTTCTGGCTCAGATTGAGGCAAGATCTGGAGTGCAGGAGGGGATTACATGGAGGTTAGTATCAGTCGAAGGGCAGACCATCCATTATCGAATCCTCGTGGGACGTATGGCGTTTTCTCTACTCACCTGCTGCTCAGACGGTCAAGAGATTGATGTCTCTGACCCTGAACGAGATGGGAGCTCGGCAGACATCTATGATATTCGAGAAAACCATGATCCGAGGGGAGGGAAGAGGGGAGACAGAGCCCAATAACCCATTGAACGAGGGTTGAGGCTCCGTCTTCGTCCTTCACCAGAGAACGGGCTAGGGGGGAGGTCGAAACACGAGTCGGAAAGCTGGAGCATCTAGGCAAACCGATATTCCGAAGAACAACCGATGCAAGAAGGGGAGAAAGACAGCAGATATCTCAATCAATCGAATGCCCAAACGGGCCATGTTGATACTTTATTTCATTGCATCATCCCAAACTTACACAGATCGTAGAAGGGAAATGAAAGACAGAGAGGTGGAAATCGAGACCGGAATCCTCCGGCTACATTGATAAATCGAGAAAGACTCGCCAGATTACATCAGAAAAAAAAAAGGAAAGCATGGGGAGGGCGGAGCATTGACTCCTCTCCCTCCCCGGTTACCCACCTGAGTCTTCCTTTCTTCTTCTTCCAGCTTCTTCTTTTTTCCCTCTCGGTCTCTCTTCTGTCTTTTTCTATCTCTCCCTATCTCTATCTTCTATCTCTCTTTTTTCTTGTCCCCCTTTTTTTCTTCGAAGGGAAGGGGGCTTTATAACCGTCCCTCTTTGCCTTCTCGGCAGGCATCTCATGGTGCGCCTCAGCTGAGGGCTTCCCGGCGCGCAGGACTCCAGCCTTTCGGTGCAGCCATTGGGCTTCGACAAGGGGCTCCCGGCGCCACTATTACAGGCCCACTTAGGTCTCTCAGACCAGGCCCTTTATCGACCCCTCAAGTACATCAGCACCCAAAAGGGTCCTCCGTTGGTGATATAGTTTGTATTGAGATCATTAGTAGGGTTTTCATCAGTCCGCAGACAGGGGTTTCATCAGTATTGCCATCTAAATGATGACAAAACCGGGCATCATTTTATCGATATCGTCACTTGAATGGTGACGAGATCGGACATCAGCTTTTAGTCTGGGAAGACTTCAGCCGGGTGTATAATCTGTGGAGACGATTCTTCTTGTGTTCTGACTTTGCAAAAGCCTTTACAATCTTCATCTGTCGGTACCGGCTTCATCTTTATCTCACATCACATCTGTCAATAAGCCAACATCTGACTTACCCTGACATGTCATCTGTGGATTCTTGGATGAGGCAGTAACACATCTCTTATTAAAGTGTGCTAGGAGGTCTCATTAGTCAAGCGACTACTGCTTTGTCAGTGTTGCCGTCTAAGTGACATCGGCACCGGACATCAGCTTGGCCGACAAAGGCTTCAACCGGGTAAATGGTTGACGAGCTTCATCATTGGTCTTTCACTGTGGGTATGATCTGCTTCCACCCTTGTTCATTTTCAAGGTGTCAACAAATGCCCCCCACTTGCGGGCGGCGTAAGCGCAGAATAAGCGGCACGGGGCCTACAGGTGACTTTCATTATTCGAGGGTATCTTCCTCAATTTCTCTTCAATCCGGTCCTTAGACCTGATCATTTCGTTGCAACAATATTCTGCACACGTATCTTTCTTTTATATCTTCATATTGTCTAATTTTATTTTCAGCACTTTGGAGCTTCTCGGCATGAGGCCATAGGCTTCTCGGCGCGTGAAGACCTCTCGACGTGGAGACGGGGGGTCTCGGCGCGCCTAGCTTCCCGGCGCGGAGGACTTCTCGGCGCGCCTTTTGGCCGAATGGGGCTCTCGGCCTGGGGGTTCTCGGCGCGCGTTTTACCGCGCCGAGAACCTTTCGCTTCGGGCTTCTATTTGAGGCGCCGAAAGCCTCTTTCCTTCTCAATATTCACAGCTCGTTCTCTCTCTTCATTTTCTTTTCTCTCTCGACGGTGGCGGCGAGTTCCTCCCCTCCGACCATCCGGCTTTTTCCCCGTCTTATTAGATTTCGCCCGGGTATGACGATCTTTGGGGATTCAATCCCTTTTGTTTCTGGGATCACCCCCTCTTGGTTGGTGACTCCCTATTCTTCTTGGGCAGACCCCAAATAAGGGGAGATGCTGCCGAAATTTTCATAGGGTCTCATGTTACAATCTTTATAAGACTGCCCATTATTCTAGGACTTTTAATTCACTTTTCTTCTTTGACTGCAGACACTGCAATGGCTTCAGGCTCTGCTGCGGCATCCCCTGGAGATGTCAGGGCCAGCTCGTCAGCCCAGCCAGATATATCATGGGCCACAGTAAACTGGCTGAACGTGCACAGTCTAGACTTCGGATATGACAAAATCGCTTCCGTTGATGAATCGTCTGATTCTGATACCGACACGGTGTCAACATCCCGGGTATACTCCACTGCCATGGAAACATGCTTCAGACGGGGCACTGATTATCGTCCGAATTTCCCGAAGGACAAGCACTTGATGCCGTTTATTCGGACTTTCACCGTGGGTGGAATGCGGAACTATCGAATAGCTCGTGCAGTTGAAGCCGCAATTCTGGTCGAGAGAGACAGCCTGAAAGATTCAGTGTATCGTGGGAAGGCTATATACCTTCCCGGGGAGAAGCGTGACTGGGATGCAGTCCTTGGCATATCGGAGCTGGAGCCGGAAAAGAAAATGCTGACTCGGGCCCCGGAGTTCACACCTGCTCGGTGGGATAATGCCAGTGGCCGAGTCACTAGGGAGAAGCCCGGCTATGGTCTCTTCCTGGCACCAGTAAAGTGGGGGTACCGCGAAGAACCTTTTGTGCTGAATTGTTCGGCCATTCAGTTCAAGTATCATTTGGCCGCTGGTTGGTTTGGAGACACCAAGATCACTGACGCCCACCTATTTCGAGTAGGAGCAGTGGAGTTTACTGAGTTTGTTCTGAAGGAATATGCCCCTCTGCTGATCAGAGCCGGGGTATATCATAGTGTCTTTGCTTCCAGATTTCGATATCCCATATCCCGAGGGTTATGCTGTGGGATGTTTGAAGTCTTCTGCCCCTTATTCAACATATTTTATACAGCAGAGGGTGAGACATCTCTTGACCTCTGGAGTCTGTCACAGCTTTCTGGACTGCCTATTGATGGCGAGCCGTATGAAGAAGTCTGCTTGGCAGATTCTGAGAAGGATAGTTCCGATGGTGAAGGCAAGTATTCCCTCGGCTTCTCATACCGGTATCTGATGAAGGCATATCGCTCCATCTGTCTGGCGTACAGTAGAGGGTCCTCCAAAGGCTATCATCCCCGAGAGAAAGGCAGCAAGCTGAGGGTACGGATAGGGCAGCGGATTCAATATTTCTTTGACGGTCCCTTGAGACATGCAGACTTTCCTTCCCTGGGACCGGCTGCTAGCAAGCAGATAAGGGCCCCTCGCTATAAGTCAGCGCTGCCATCTTCATTGTGCCGTGCAGGCAGAGGTGGTCCCAACCCAGCAGGCGTAGACCCCATCACACATTGTGCGACTTACTTCACATTCTGGTTGTGCACTTTCGCTCTCCCTCAAGGGGACGAGATAATCATCCGGCCAGAAGCTATATACCCGGCCTGTCAGATGGCCTGGGGAATGAGGATGTCGCTTTGCCCAGTGGCCTTGTGTTTAATCTATAAATCTTTGGGAGATTTGTACAAGCATCGGACTCCCCGTTCTTTGAGGACCGTGGGTCCTTTTCATTTCTTCAACGCCTGGGTCTGCAGTCTATTTCCTGAATTGGCTCCCAGAACTTTGCAGGCAGATACAGTACTGCCCAGAATGATTGAGTTTGCCAGTGCTGAACCTGGTCCTTTCTATGATCAGCTGTTCAAAATAAGGGGTCGACTGATAAAGGTGCCGGTGGATGCCCCTGGCAGCATTCATTTCTGGAGCTTGGCGGCAGGTTCAGCTCCTTTGATTCATTCTCAGAGATAGTGCAAGCTGGAAGAGGTAGAGACCTATATCCATCCTGTCTCAGGGGTTGATACTGCTCGGTCTATCCTGGAGCCAGAGCTGGTCAGATGGGCCATGGCCATTCGGCCTAGTGTCTTAGTTTTCAGAAAGGGTGGCCTGCTTCTTCTGGAACCATACTATCCATTCCGCTTTAGGCGAAACTTTGGTTACGACCAGCATATCCCTACATCAGTTGCTCAATTTCCCCTGGATAGCCGGGCTAAGCATGGGTCCACCATTGTTGGCGATGGCCAGTTGTGGTGGGATTTCTATCATCGCCAGGACGGTGCAGTTTTCAGAGTTCCCACCGTTTCCAACCGTGTACCCCGGGTAACATCAGAATACATCAAATGGTGGAACATTCGAACCAGCTTTTACAGGGATAGTAGAGGTGCATTCTGGGACGTGGCCGAGTGTTCCTTTTTGAAACAACATCCCGGACCAGTGTTTGACATCCCCGAGGCCCACCTGAAGAGGCTTTATTCACAACACCAGAGGGAGGCGGAGAAATATCTGACCCAGCGTCGGGCTTTGAAGGAAACAGATTCCGACCCGCCTGCTCCTGTCTTTGCTACTATCAACGAGGACACTTTCATGCAGAGCTTGAAACATCTGTGCCGTGTGGGGGGCGCTCGTTTGGAGGCACAACAATACCCATTTCCTGTCGAAGAGCCGCTCCCGGCAGTCGTCCCTTGGATTGGTCCGACAGATAGATTTCATCCATACAGGACGTTTGTGCGTAGGGAGGATAGGACCCAGATGTACTACAAGCAAACGTCTTGGCTGTTCATTCTGCTGAACTTACATGGATTGTCTGCGGAAAGCCCGCTAGCCGGCATCTTGAATAAGCCACTGTTCATCTCCTTTCATTATGTCGACGGTTGGGGCATGGACCACCTCGACTTATTTCGATGCCTTGACTCACGTGGTCATAGTGATCTAGCAGCTTTAGTGGAGAAATGCCAGATATTTGGTGATGTCTGCTGGCTTATCAAGGAGGCTGCTTCCCGCTCCAAGGAGGTAGCTTATCTATACTGGCCGCTCTTTGTCTTTTATGATGGCCCAGCAGGTATGATCTTTTCTTTTCTGACTGTAGTGCTTTCTGATAAATATTTCAGCTCTGCATTTACTGACCTCACTGCTTCTCTGCCGTCTTCAACAGACAGGCCAGATATAAAGCGCCAGGGGTTATACAGAAAGATCATTGCGCAGGCTGAGAAGCCTACTTATTTTGAAGTCCCTGCAGCAGCACCGACTACCACTCCCCTGCCTCCTGGCAAGAAGAGAAAGGTTTCTGCAGTCAAGGCTGCAGTCGGGAAGGCCAGGAAGGCCAAGAAGGCTCATGCTCAGCAGTCGGTTTCGGTAGCTATGGACACTGGGACCCCTCTCCCTGATATTCCCTCATTTGATGAGTTCGAATCTGAAAGGGAGGCTGCTCAGACATCGGTTCAGGGTAACATCAATAGCCTGCAGTTGTATTCCTCATCCTCTTTTGCTGGATTTCAAAGAAGTCCTTGAATCTGACCCCTTCCTTTTGCACAGCCCAAGAGCCAGTTGTGGCATCTTCTGTGGTGGAGACCAGGCTGCCTTCTCCCACGCCGGCTAGTGAGACGGAGGGTAAGTATGCCTTTTTCATCTTTTCCTGCATATTTCAATTACTTTTCATTGTCCTTCTCACAAGCTTTTCCCTATAGTGACGGTCGATGAGGAGACCGAAATTACGGGAGAGGCTGGCGATATCACTCAGCCACAAGAGGGTCATAAGACCCAGACGAAACGGGGCCTCGTCCCTGTGAGGCGTATAGTTACCCGGTCTTCGTCCAGGCAGACATTAGAAATGGCGGTCCCGCCTGTGGATAGTGTAGAAATCTCTTCTAGTAGCTCCGCGACCGCTTCTGAGGCAGATGGAGAGGAAGCAGGTTTCAGCGAGAGCGAGACGGAGGGTGTTTCCAAATCAGAGGCCCCATCTGCATGCACCGCCATTGTTCCATTATTCACCCCCTCCAAGTTGCTGGTGCCATCTCCTGAGGAGGAATTACAAGAAAAGTTCGCCGGCTTAGATACCGAGGCAGATATAACTACTCCTTTTGTTGATTCAGCAGCGGGACTTTCTCCTCCTCTGCACTCCTTTGAGGACATTGACATTATATTAGAAGTGAGTCTCTTTTCTTCTCCTCATTGTTTACCATTTTTATCTGCTGCTTGATGCTGTATTGATCTGTTCACAGGAATCCCCTGTTGCTAGCCCGGTGATGACTGCAGCCATTGAAGCCACTCTGTCTGACGCCTTGGCCATTGTTCCTGCTTCGACAGTAGCCTGGGCAGGCGTTCCTGAGATAATCCGCCCTGTGCCGGTGAGGGTGCAGTCCTCTACGGACTTAGCATTGTTGGACTTGAGGACTTCGGGGGAAAGCCCGGCTCTCATCAAGGTCTTGGATTTCAGAGCTGAGATGGACCCAATTAGGGGTTCCGCCTTTATACCGGCCGCAGTGCTGACCATTGCGCCTGAATCGGCAATTCCCATAACATCAATCATGGAGAGTGAACCCTTGCCTCTCCGGGCTGTGACCCCTGCAGCCTTGACATTGAAGGAACTCGCTGTTGTAGCGGGGGTGGAAGAAGGAGAGATAGCCATTACAAAAATTGGAGTATTGTCTATAACTGCCCCAGAATCTATCTCCATACTTTCAGAATCTGAGGAGGAGGTACCCTGCGAAGAGGATGTTGAAGGTGCGGGTATTGCATTAGAGACCCAGGAAGCAACCACTCCGGCACTTACTGGAGTCACCCCCGCGAGCATCCAAACGGTGACCCTCGAGGAGATGGAGGTGGAAGGTCCCTCAGCTTCGTCAGAGGTTGGGGAGAGAGCTCAGTTGGTGCCTTCGGCAGACCTCCCGTCTTCCTCTTCTCAGCCAGATATCACCCTATGGGCATACATTGATAGTGAAGTAACCTTTGAAGTGGCTCCACTTCCGTTGCCTGGCTTTGCTTCACCTGAGAGTTTTGTCTGGCAACATCTGGACATGTTGCGCCAGCTAGTGGAATCCCAGCCCGGACTAACTTATCCTCAGTTGAAGGAGATAGCCGAGCGTTTCACCGCCGGTTTACAGGCAATGGGTTGTCCTCTAGAGATATGGACCCAGCGGGTTCTGTTGCTGTTAAAATTTGTGCATCGCCGGGATTTCTTGGCACACATCATGTCTGACAGACAGGCGGCTTTGAAGTTGCAAAGGATGGAGTGCAAGTCTGAGCTAGAAAAGATGAACTTTACTCTTCAGGAGCGACAGTGCCAACTGCAGTCTCTGGCGCAGCGGGAGCAGTTCGTGCGCGGCCGAATAACCATTCTGGAGGCTGAACTGTCTGGTCTCCGAGCTGAGCTGCCGCAGATAATAACTTCCCGGCCGCAGCTCGAGGAAGAAGCGGCTCTATTGGAGGGGCAGGTAGCATCCTTTCGGGACGAGTCTGTTCGACTGCAGGAGGAGGAGGCTCGACTTCATGAACTAGGGGCCGCCCCCTATGTGGGTCTTCTGGCCTTCGAAGACATTTTCTGGCGGCCATGAGCCATTTCTCTTCTTTTTTTTCTTTTTGTCTTTTATTGCGATACAATGTCTCCTCGGGGACCCTATATGTACTCCCCTCTTTAATGAAAAGGACTTTTTGGCTCTATATGTATCCATCTTCTCTTTTTTTTTTTGCATGTGGTTTTATCACTGTGGGAAGTGGGGTAGTGGTTTTAACAGTCCCTCATGCGAATGACTCGTACTAGGCATGAGAGCGTCCACCCCTTCATAGAAAGGATGGGGGACTCGCTCCACCGCGTAACGGCATCCGAGGAGGTGCTTAAACTGAATTCTGTTGGTAGCAGCAAACGTCCTTCTTGGCCATATGTGCCGCGGGGGAGACAATTTGCAGGAATACTAATAAAGAGGTTCCATTAGAGTAGACGTAAGGTCTATACTGGGCAGAGGTTATAGCAGGCGGGACATTAAAGGGTGTATAGTTTTCATCAGGACAGACGTAGGGTCTGAACTTGATAGGATTTCATCATTGATCGGGCGAGGTGCCGGTCGATCAATAGCTGGTTTCATCATCGATATTGGGTTGATATCGATGCAAGGGAGCTTCATAGGTTTCATCAGAATAGACGAAAGGTCCAAACTGGCAGGATTTCATCATTGATCGGGCGAGGTGCCGATCGATCAATAGTTGGTTTCATCATCGATATTGGGTTTATATCGACGCAAAGAAAGCGTTATAAGTTTCATCAGAATAGACGAAAGGTCTAAAGTGGCAGGGTTTCATCATTGATCGGGCGAGGTGCCGGTTGATCAACTGTTGGTTTCATCATCGATATTGGGTTGATATCGATGCAAGGGAGCTTCATAGGTTTCATCAGAATAGACGAAAGGTCTAAACTGGATAGAGGATTTCACCATTGATCGGGCGAGGTGTCGGTCGATCAACGGTGGGACGTATGTAAAGGTGTAGGTCTCGTCAGGACAGACGTAAGGTCTATCCCAGCAGGTTTTATGGCGGGTGGGACTTTGCCAAGAAATACGTAGGTTTCATCAGGACAGACGTGAGGTCTGAGCTGGACAGGCTTCATCAGAATGGTGATGGGTTTCATTGTTGGTGGGACATGTGAAAGAGGGTATGTAGATTTCATTAGAGCAAACGTAAGGTCTACCCCGGAAAGGCTTTATCATCGGTGGGGCATAGAGCTAGATGACCGACGGAAGGCTTTATCAGTGGAGGGGAGGTAAAGGTAGCGTGCTGGTTGGCATGGAATTTTGAATTACCACATTACTGACCCAAGTGCCCTTTCGGATTTTCACCGGAGTCAGCCCCCTCTTGCTTTTGCCCACGCGTCCTTTCGGATTTTCACGTGGCGGGGTACCCGATTTTGCCTGCCGTGCCCTTTCGGGTTTTCACCACAGCTGGGTTTTAGCCCTTTTTGCCCTTGTCCAGAATGCCTGAACAAGTCTGGCGGGATATCTCTATTTTCAACCCCATTTTTTATATTTTATTTTTTTGTCATTTTCTTTCTACTTTTTTATTATCTTTTCTGGGACCGGAGCTTTCATCATATGGACCATGGCGCCATATGTTTATTATGGGCGCCCGCTCATTGATGTGGGTGTCAACATCAATGCAAAGGGAAGTAGGGTTTTATGATCTATCCAGACGGAGGGTCTGAATAGATTCAAAGAGCAGTGTTGTGCTATGTCAGAGCGGACAGAAGGTCCACCCCGGATGGATTTTAGCGTCGATCAGGCAGCGCGCCAGCCGACTGATAGTAGATTTCATCATTGGTATTGGGTTCATATCAATGCAAGGATTTCATAGGTTTCATCGGGATAGACGTAGGGTCTAGCCCAGATAAGTTTCATCGCTGATCGGGCAGTGTGCCAGTCGATCGGCAGTGAGTTTCATCATCGGTATTGGGTTTATACCAATGCAAGGATTTCATAGGTTTCATCGGGATAAACATAGGGTCTAGCCCGGACATGTTTCATCGCTGATCGGGCAGTGTGCCAGTCGATCGGCAGCGAGTTTCATCATCGGTATTGGGTTTATACCAATGCAAGGATTTCATAGGTTTCATCAGGATAGACGTAGGGTCTAGCCCGGACAGGTTTCATCGCTGATCGGGCAGTGTGCCAATCAACCAGTAGCGAGTTTCATCATCGGTATTGGGTTTATACCAATGCAAGGATTTCATAGGTTTCATCGGGATAAACGTAGGGTCTAGCCCGGACAGGTTTCATCGCTGATCGGGCAGTGTGCCAATCGATCGGCAGTAAGTTTCATCACGGCGGGACGTAGAGAAATATGTAGATCTAGTCGGAACAGACGTAGGGTCTAAACCGGATCAGTTTCTTTGCCGATCGGGTAGCAAGCCCGTCGACCAAAGGTGGGTTTCATCATCGGTATTGGGTTTATACCAATGCAAAGGAATTCATAGGTTTCATCAGGATAGACGTAAGGTCTAAACTGGACATGTCTTATCATTGATCGGGCGGGGTGCCGGTCGATCAACGGTGAATTTCACCATGGCGGGACTTTGGATAGGGTGAATGAGGGTCTCATCAGGATAAACGTAGGGTCTAAACTGAGTGGGTTTAATCGCTGATTGGGCAAGGTGTCGGCCGATTGACAAGGAGTTTATGGTGGGAGACGAGGCTTTCTTTGGGGCTACCACATTACTGACCCAAGTGCCCTTTCGGGTTTTCACCGGAGCCAGCCCCCTCTTGCTTTTGCTCACGCGCCCTTTCGGATTTTCACGTGGCGGGGTACCCGATTTTGCCTGCAGTGCCCTTTCAGGTTTTCACCACAGCTGGATTTTAGGCCATTTTTGCACTTGTCCCTAATATAGGAGCAAGTCTGGTGGGGTATCTCTATTTTTAGCCCCATTTCTTTTTACTTTCTTTTTCTTTCCCTCCCTTTTTAGAAGGTGACAGGTGGGAATGCCACAAGCTTAAGATGAGGGCAGCTTGGCTAGGGTGGAGTGTTGTTATACCAAGAAAAGGGTGTAGCTTGGCTAGGGCGGAGTGTCGCTAGACCAAGAAATGGGTAGCTTGGCTAGGGCGGAGTGCCGCTAGACGAAGAAAAGGGTGTAGCTCGGATAGGGCGGAGTGCCATTAAACCAAGGAAGGTAGCTCGGTTAGGGCAGAATGCCACTAGACCAAGGAAAGAGGGTAGATCGGTTAGGGCGGAGTGCTGCTAAACCAAGGAAGAGGTAGCTTGGCTAGGGCGGAGCACCGCTAGACCGAGAAATGGGTAGCTCGGCTAGGGCGGAGTGCCGCTAGACGAAGAAAAAGGTGTAGCTCGGATAGGGCGGAGTGCCATTAAACCAAGGAAGTTAGCTCGGTTAGGGCGGAATGCCACTAGACCAAGGAAAGAGGGTAGCTTGGTTAGGGCGGAGTGCCCTTAAACCAAGGAAGGTAGCTCGGTTAGGGCGGAATGCCACTAAACTAAGGAGAGGTAGCTTGATCAGGCCGACTGCAGCTAGATCAAGGAAAGGGTAGCTCGGTTAGGGCGGAATGCCACTAAACCAAGGAGAGGTAGCTTGATCAGGGCGGAATGCCACTAGACCAAGGGAAGGGTAGCTCGGTTAGGGCAGAATGCCACTAAACCAAGGAGAGGTAGCTTGATCAGGGTGGAATGTCACTAGACCAAGGGAAAGGGTAGCTTGGCTAGGGCGGTGTGCCGCTAAACCAAGGGAAGAGAGTAGCTCGATTAGGGCGGAGTGCCATTAAACCAAGGAAGGTAGCTCGGTTAGGGCGGAATGCCACTAGACCAAGGAAAGAGGGTAGCTCGGTTAGGGCGGAGTGCCACTAAACCAAGGAAAGAGGGTAGCTTGGTTAGGGCGGAGTGCCGCTAAACCAAGGAAAGAGGGTAGCTCGGTTAGGGCGGAGTGCCATTAAACCAAGGAAGGTAGCTTGGTTAGGGCGGAATGCCGCTAAACCAAGGAAAGAGGGTAGCTTGGTTAGGGTGGAGTGCCGCTAAACCAAAGAAGAGGTAGCTTGGCTAGGGCGGAGCGCCGCTAAACCAAGGAGGAGTAGCTCGGTTAGGGCGGAGTGCCGCTAGACCGAGGAAAGAGGGTAGCTTGGTTAGGGCGGAGTGCCGCTAAACCAAGGAAGAGGTAGCTTGGCTAGGGCGGAGCGCTGCTAAACCAAGGAAAGAGGGTAGCTTGGTTAGGGCGGAGCGCCGCTAAACCAAGGAAGAGGTAGCTTGGCTAGGGCGGAGCGCCGCTAAACCAAGGAGGAGTAGCTTTTATCCGATTACTCGGGGAATGTTGGTTGTGCAGCATGATACAGCTTTAGGTGTCTATCGTTGAGTGGCGAGGATCGGATTTCTCCTCGATGGTTAACAACCATGTAGGCCCCTCCTTTGTAGACCCTCTGTATCACATAAGGGCCCTCCCAATTAGCATTTAGCTTTCCTTTTGGGTTGTACGCCATGACTTCTTTTTTCTTGACCATGACGAGGTCACCTTTCTTAAATTCTCGTCCTTTTACGAGTTTGTTGAATACAGTGGCCATGCGTGCCTGATACATTTGGATATTCTTCTGAGCTTGGAGGCGCTTCCCTTCCAATTTAGCCAGTTCTTCTAGTCTTCTTTCTGCATTGGTCTGTTCACCACGGGCCAGGCCATATTGGACTGCCACTCTGAGTGACGGGACTTCCAGCTCTAGCGGAACCACTGCCTCTGAGCCGTATACCAGCGAGTATGGTGAGCACCCTATAGGTGTCTTGAAGACGGTGCGGTACGCCCACAGAGCTTCATACATTTTTTCTTCCCAGTCCTTCTTATTGGAACTGACGACTTTGGCCAGCAAGGTGCAGAGAGTCTTGTTAAAAGCTTCTGCCAATCCGTTTGCTTGAGGATTGTAAGGGGTGGAAGTCCTCCATTCGATTTTATACTTCTCAGCAAGCCGATGGACCTTCTATTTTCTGAAATGACTTCCATTGTCAGATATTATTCGGCTGGGGATCCCGAACCAGAAGATAATGTTCCGCTTGATGAATCTGGCGACCAGTTCACCAGCCACCTCTCTTAATGCTATAGCCTCCGCCCATCTGGAGAAGTAATCTGTTATGGCCAGTATGTACTTATGTCCGGCCGAGGAAGTCGGCAGTGGCCCGACTACATCAGTTCCCCATTGTGCAAATGGCCAGCTGGGAACTGTAGGGTGCAGAGTTGTAGGAGGCCTTCTAGGCACAGTAGCATGCTCCTGGCATTTCTGGCATGATTTTGCAAATTTACAGCAGTCTTCAAACATGGTGGGCCAATAGTAGCCCAGCTTCTTGATTTCTATCTTCATCTTAGGACCAGCCTGGTGGGCACCTGCTGTCCCAGCATGTATCCCTTTCATCGCTTGCCAGGCTTCCTCAGTGGACAGACAGCGGAGTAGAATCTTCTTGCATGCATCTGCCATTATTCGGAACAAAATTCCATTCCTGAGTTCATAAGAATCTTTGATTCTTATGAGTTTTATCCTTTCTTCTCTTATCTGCGGCAGTTGTTGGTGTAGAAACCACTGCAGCAGGTGCTGTCTCCAATCAGGCGCTTGCTCTGTGCTAACAGTAGCGACTTCTTCTTCTTCGGGGCACCCTTCTAGCATACTGGGGACTTGCCTCCGGTTCATAACAATAATGTTCAGTGTCTCATTTGGCGGGACTGCTAGTGAGCTAGCTAGCTTTGCCAGTGCATCAGCCTGGGCATTATGTCCACGGCCCACATGCTTGAGCTCAATATGATAGAATTTTGCCATGAGGCGCACAGCTTCTTGGTGGTAGGGATTCAGTTCTGGCTTCCGCACTTCAAACTCCCCTTGGATCTGTTTTATTATCAGCATTGAATCCCCGAATACTTGAAGCATTTGGATACCCATGTTGAGGCTGACATATAGACCGATTATCAGAGCTTCATACTCGGCCTCATTATTGGTGCAGGGCTTGTTTATAGAACAGGAAGTATGCACGACCTCCCCTTCTGGTGATTTCAGCACAATACCGGCTCCAGCCCGTATTCTGGTCTTTCCATCGGAGTCTGTCTCTGTTCTAGATGCTCCATCAAAGAATAGTTGCCACATAACAGACTGGGTCTGGCAGGCCTCGAGTATCTCATCATCGGGTAACTCAGTCCCTAGCATATCATTTTCCGGCACAGGATGCTCTGCGAAGAAATCAGCCACGGCCTGTCCCTTTATCACCCTCTGGGGTGTATAGGTAATATCGAATTCCATCAGGATCACTGCCCACTTGCCCAACCGGCCCTTTAGCACTGGCTGAGTCAATATGTATTTGAGCGGATCTGCTGCAGATATTAATCTGACTTCATGTGACAACATATAGTGTCGGAGCTTTTTGACAGCAAAGACTAGTGCCAAGCAGGTCTTCTCTATGTAGCTGTAGCTTTCTTCAGTTCTCATCAGCCTCCTACTTAGGTAGTACAAGGCTTGTTCTTTGCCTTCCTCATTTATCTGTGCCAGCATTGCGCCCAGGGAACAGTATGTGGCTGCGATATACAGTATCAAGGGCCTGCCCTTAATGGGTGCCCCCAGCACCGGAGGGGTCTTGAGATATTCTTTCAGCTTCTCAAAAGCTTCTTGACAGCCATCGTCCCAGAGGAACGGTACATCTTTCATCATGAGCTTGTGAAAGGGGTGGCATCTTCCCGATAGATTAGATATAAATCGTCGGATGTAGGCCGGACGCCCTTGTAGGGATCTCAACTCGTGTAGATTCCTTGGTGGAGGGAGCTCCTGATAGCTTTAATCTTGGACGGGTCAATTTCAATGCCCTATGACGGACAATAAACCCGAGGAATTTTCCACTGGACACGCCGAAGGCACATTTCATGGGGTTCATCTTGAGTTCATATTTGCGCAGCCTTTGGAATACTACCCTCAGGTCTTGCAAATGGTCTTCTCTTCTGTTAGTTTTTACTACCAAATCATCAATGTAGCACTCTACTTTCTTGAAGAGAAAATCATCAAAGATCTTTGTCATGAACCTTGGACCTAGACTTGCAAGCCCACTTACAAATTGGCGGACTCGATGTTGGCGGACCGATATCGCAACACAACCCTTTTCCCGTGGTGACTAAATGATGGTAGGGTGGATTTGAGAGTCTAAACCATGCTGCTTAGGGTGATTGAGTTGGCCAATGAGGTCCCCTCCCTTGGATCGGAGCACCCACATCAGTGGGGCGGACGCCGTGCCTTGAGGGTACGGGGGTCTCTCCTCACTCAATCCGCGGTGGCCACTCGCGATCGGGAATCACGGGATCGGGCACTCTCTTCCTTGCCGGCTGAACTAAGAGATGATACTAATAAAACACAAATATTCAGGGAGGGTTCAGCTTATACCTGACCGGTGTGAGGACACCGGCCCCGAGTCGGAGACGTGGGCGAGCGGGGAAGCGTGGGTTCCCCACACGCCGCGCCGGGGAAGCTTGATCTGCCCAAACAAAGTACACCACTACACCTCTCGCAGGAGGGGGATCTTGGGGTGGGGATTAAAGCAATTACAAATAATACTACCTCCACGCAGGGAGGGGCCTTCAGCCGGCCAAGCGGGATGGGGAAGGCAAGGCAAGAACAACGACTAATAGTGGATGCCGAGTCTGCCAACTGTCTACGAACAGAGACAGTGGGTTGGTGTTGCAGCTATAGATTCCACTCACGAATTTCTCTGATGGCGAGATCAGTGGCAAAAGCTTCGTAACAGGAAGGGGAATGCTTCATAATTTTTGTGATTTCTTCTGGAGAAGCTACCGATCGGGGCAGAAGATGGAACAGGACCTCTGTTTCTCGGACTAGCAGGGACTGACTTCCAATAGTAAGATGCAGAGGGTACTCCGGCCGCTTCCGTTGTTGAAATCAGGCGCCGTCAGAGTCGTTGGAATCGTAGTCAAGTTCTCTTCGCAGAAAAACTGACGGGGAAGCCTTCCGATGTCGGGGGAGGTCTGAGGACGCCGAACACTGCTGACAGGTCGAAGCAGACTGTGTTGTAGCAGAGCGATGCAGCAGAGGAAAAAAATGGTAACTTCGGCCACCGGAGGCCAAATGGAATTCCGCTTCCTGATTCTGAAAATAGACAGGGAGAAGTAGAACTTTGTAGAAGAAATGGTTGACTTATTCCTCCGAGGTTTGACGTGGCAGGACTCTCAATCCGGTTCTGTTGCTCAGCAGGATCTGTTCTGCGCAGTCGGGGGAGAACGGAGTTTCTGAACAGCCCCGAGCTCCGATGAAGACGAAACCACTTCTGTTGCGAAGAAGACCCAGAGACGCTTCCAACGATGGCTCTTGTGTCTTCAAACTCGTCCGGATGGCATCGTGGTGGTCACTGCAACAGACTGATTTGTCTGTAACCTGTGGACAGCAACCTGCAGCTCTTGTGTTGGCTTCTAAAGAAGGAGATGGGGGAGGTGTATGTATGAGAGGGGTGATGGGGTGGAAGAAGTAGTGTGTATGGAGGGATGGGGAATGCTAATGGAGATAGGAAGAGGATGAGAGGGCAGTGGGGCAGGTCCTCAGCTGGATGCAGGGGAAGGTGGAGTCAATGGAGGTGAATGGAGGGAGATGAGAGGGGCGACCAAGACTAGAAGGGAGGAGAGGGGGGCGGCCAAAACATGGAGGGAAGGTGGATTTCAAATTTGAATTGGCCTAGGGAGGTGGAGGGTTGTGTGGGAACTAGTGGCATTGCATTGGGAGGGAGGAGATTATGTTGGAAGTGGAGGAGATGCCACCTAGGGACAATGGAAGTGGAGTAATGGCAACTTGGGGAAGTGGAGGGGTATTGAATGAGGTGGGTAGCTAGTGGAGGTGGTTGGGGAGGGGAGGAGAGAGAAGAAAATTCAAAATTGGGGTTGGAGGAGAGAGAAAGAGGGGTGAAATAGAGAGATTAAGAGGGGAATGGGTGGGGAATCTCTCCCCTAGGGTCTCTCACCCAATAACTAGAGGAATCACTCCTTAAACTAAATTTGAACACTCAAATAGAAGGCTTTGTATTCATTCATTCATTCCGTTCAAATGGAGGAAATGGGGTCCTATATATAGGAAACCCACATTTCTACAAAAGACCCTGACAAAAGACTCATTGACAAATAACCGAAGGGGTAGGGGAGCTCATTGGGCTAAGCCCGAAGAAATGGGCCCAATTAGCACATTACACATTCTAATGACACTCAAACATAGGAAAATAAATGCTAGACCTAGGGACATGACTCTAAAAAATTAAAATTACATCAATGACTCAAATAAAAATTACATTGGACTCAAAATTAAATGGCTAGACCATGCCGGATGAAATAGGAGGTGATGTTCTCATCATACTCCCGGGGTGCGAAGAACTCGACTCCGTCGAGTAAGAGTCTTTCCTAGCTCGCCCATGTCTCCACCATCGTGGTCGGCCCTTCCACCTCATAAGATACTGCTGGATTGCCCTGCTCCTGATGGTGTCGTTATGTTCAACCAGTATCAAATCTTTGTGCTCATGCCGGGCTCTCAAGGTTAGAAGGGGATTCTTATTGGTGGGGTCACTCTTAAAGGGGGGTATGGGCTCAATATCCTCGCTAGGTGCCACCGCGGGGCCCTTGCAGGGCACAAGGTCCGCCACACTACAATGAGGGTTGACCCCACATTCCTTCAGAAGGAACAACTCATTGGCATATATACTCAATCGCCCCAAGACCTTAAAGGGTCCAGTCTCACGATCCCTGAGCGTAAAGGCGACTCTAGGGAAGAGCCTCTTTATCCTGACCATCAGATAGTCACCCTCTTGGAAGTCTAGGTTTCTTTTGCGGGTATCAATTCGCCTTTGACAAATCCTTTTACCTTTGATGATTGGCTTGCAAGTATGCAATCCTGAGACATAGTTGGTGAATGCTGGCACTCTATTGGATGTTGGGGGTCCCGGGCACCCAAATGTGGACCTAGCATGTCTAGACTCCCTATGAAGATTAGTAAAGATAGGAGGGCCTGGACCTCCAAATGTAGCTCTATCATGCAAAGGGGTGGTAAATGCCGGGGGACCTGGACATCCAAGAATGCACCTATCATGCTTAAGACTCATGATGAATGGAGGTGGACCATTACATCCGAAAATGGCCCATTCATGCTTCCTACTTGACATGTGGGTGATGTGAATGAATGGAACCGTCTTATGAATCATGCCAAGTGATGTGTTGTGCCAAGACTTATGCATTCCTATCCCAAAGATCACTTCTATGTGTATGGGTGTGGGATGACCTTTGAACTTCCATGTAAAAGGGTCAAACATATCTAGGAAGGTGGGCATTATGGAGAGGGGCTCTTTCTTGCTTCCTAGGCAGACGTTATCTATGGCGATGGTTCCCTTTGTGTAGTCCAAGTCTTGTAAGAGGTGATCTTGGTCCAACATGGTTGGTTGGGGTAGGGAAATGTGAGTTGTGGGTAACGTGGGTGTATCACATGGGTAACTAAGCTCCCATTGGAAGGAATCAAAGGGGTCATGGACTGGGCTTCCTAGAGGAAGGAACTCTATGTCCACATGGCCTATGCATGGTGGGTCATCCTTACTAAGGTCTTTAGTGGGCCAGTTGATCAAGGTACTTGGGATTTTAATGGTAGTGGAGTGGACCATGATGGGTTCTTCATCCATGGGGAGAATGAGAAGGAGGTCACTAGTGTAGCAACCAATGGTGAAGACTGAGGTGATAGAACCATCACATGGGTGGATGAGACTAAGTCTTCTTGGGTGGGCCGCTCCTATGGTCAATAAGCAAGTCAACTTTAGTTGCCATTCTAAACCCTTGAGGAGATCATCCCAACCATTTACCTCATAGTAGGATTGGAATGTGGTGTGATAGGAGTTAAAGGGTGCTAATTGGAAAGGGTGCTCCATGGTTGGGGTTTGAAAGTATAAGGCATGAGGGATGGGATTTTGCTTGAGCCATTTGATGATGAGTTCTCCTACGGTCACAACCTTTTGCGTGAGATTGAGTGATTTGGGGAGGCATGTGTTTGTTTGGACGGGGATGAGTTGATGTCTTTCTTCCTTATTGATTGGGGATGAATTTACTTGAATGTGGGGAAGAGATTTGTGTTGGTGTCCAATCCCGGGGATTTGGTTTTGTGGGCCGGGTTCTCCTCATGTTCACTCATGACCTCATTCATTATTTGTAGTGGGTTGAGAGGGCATGGTGGCCGGGTATGGGGCTCCGGTGGGTGAGGGAATAAAAGGTTGTTGAAACCATAGGCTCCCGGGAGATGTGGGGGATGAACTAGGCAAGACCAACGCAATGGGTGGAAGGTGGTATTCCGTTCATCAAGCCATTGTTTTCCTAGGATTATGCAAGGGCCTTTCAAAGTACCAATTTGACACCAAGCTCCATCAAAGTATTTGATCTCTCCAAACCATTTATGAAATTCAACGAAGACTAGGTCTCCGTTGTGCACAATTTGTCCGGTCGTAGAGAGGGTGGCTACAATTTCGGGGGATACCCAATTATCTTCTACCATGTAGATGAAGTCAATTTCTGTGGGGCTCCCATTAGGTAGGTATGCTTGGGATATGATGGGAATTTGGGCCTTCTGGTCTGTAGACTCAATGACAATGGGAGGTGGATAATGCATGGAACGATCTGATGAGAACTCTAATGCAAGCGTGCCCATGGACTTGACTTGATAGAGACAAGTCAATGACTTGCTCTGATACCACTTGATGTGACACCACCTAAGGGTGTACTAGTAACAACCAAATGAACCTTGGACCTAGACTTGCAAGCCCACTTACAAATTGGCGGACTCGATGTTGGCGGACCGATATCGCAACACAACCCTTTTCCCGTGGTGACTAAATGATGGTAGGGTGGATTTGAGAGTCTAAACCATGCTGCTTAGGGTGATTGACTTGGCCAATGAGTTCCCCTCCCTTGGATCGGAGCACCCACATCAGTGGGGCGGACGCCGTGCCTTGAGGGTACGGGGGTCTCTCCTCACTCAATCCGCGGTGGCCACTCGCGATCGGGAATCACGGGATCGGGCACTCTCTTCCTTGCCGGCTGAACTAAGAGATGATACTAATAAAACATAAATATTCAGGGAGGGTTCAGCTTATACCTGACCGGTGTGAGGACACCGGCCCCGAGTCGGAGACGTGGGCGAGCGGGGAAGCGTGGGTTCCCCACACGCCGCGCCGGGGAAGCTTGATCTGCCCAAACAAAGTACACCACTACACCTCTCGCAGGAGGGGGATCTTGGGGTGGGGATTAAAGCAATTACAAATAATACTACCTCCACGCAGGGAGGGGCCTTCAGCCGGCCAAGCGGGATGGGGAAGGCAAGGCAAGAACAACGACTAATAGTGGATGCCGAGTCTGCCAACTGTCTACGAACAGAGACAGTGGGTTGGTGTTGCAGCTATAGATTCCACTCACGAATTTCTATGATGGCGAGATCAGTGGCAAAAGCTTCGTAACAGGAAGGGGAATGCTTCATAATTTTTGTGATTTCTTCTGGAGAAGCTACCGATCGGGGCAGAAGATGGAACAGGACCTCTGTTTCTCGGACTAGCAGGGACTGACTTCCAATAGTAGGATGCAGAGGGTACTCCAGCCGCTCCCGTTGTTGAAATCAGGTGCCGTCAGAGTCGTTGGAATCGTAGTCAAGTTCTCTTCGCAGAAAAACTGACGGGGAAGCCTTCCGATGTCGGGGAAGGTCTGAGGACGCCGAACACTGCTGACAGGTCGAGGCAGACTGTGTTGTAGCAGAGCGACGCAGCAGAGGAAAAAAATGGTAACTTCGGCCACCGGAGGCCAAATGGAATTACGCTTCCTGATTCTGAAAATAGACAGGGAGAAGTAGAACTTTGTAGAAGAAATGGTTGACTTATTCCTCCGAGGTTTGACGTGGCAGGACTCTCAATCCGGTTCTGTTGCTCAGCAGGATCTGTTCTGCGCAGTCGGGGGAGAACGGAGTTTCTGAACAGCCCCGAGCTCCGATGAAGACGAAACCACTTCTGTTGCGAAGAAGACCCAGAGACGCTTCCAACGATGGCTCTTGTGTCTTCAAACTCGTCCGGATGGCGTCGTGGTGGTCGCTGCAACAGACTGATTTTTCTGTAACCTGTGGACAGCAACCTGCAGCTCTTGTGTTGGCTTCTAAAGAAGGAGATGGGGGAGGTGTATGTATGAGAGGGGTGATGGGGTGGAAGAAGTAGTGTGTATGGAGGGATGGGGAATGCTAATGGAGATAGGAAGAGGATGGGAGGGCAGTGGGGCAGGTCCTCAGCTGGAGGTAGGGGAAGGTGGAGTCAATGGAGGTGAATGGAGGGAGATGAGAGGGGCGACCAAGACTAGAAGGGAGGAGAGGGGGGCGGCCAAAACATGGAGGGAAGGTGGATTTCAAATTTGAATTGGCCTAGGGAGGTAGAGGGTTGTGTGGGAACTAGTGGCATTGCATTGGGAGGGAGGAGATTATGTTGGAAGTGGAGGAGATGCCACCTAGGGACAATGGAAGTGGAGTAATGGCAACTTGGGGAAGTGGAGGGGTATTGAATGAGGTGGGTAGCTAGTGGAGGTGGTTGGAGAGGGGAGGGGAGAGAAGAAAATTCGAAATTGGGGTTGGAGGAGAGAGAAAGAGGGGTGAAATAGAGAGATTAAGAGGGGAATGGGTGGGGAATCTCTCCCCTAGGGTCTCTCACCCAATAACTAGAGGAATCACTCCTTAAACTAAATTTGAACACTCAAATAGAAGGCTTTGTATTCATTCATTCATTCCGTTCAAATGGAGGAAATGGGGTCCTATATATAGGAAACCCACATTTCTACAAAAGATCCTGACAAAAGACTCATTGACAAATAACCGAAGGGGTAGGGGAGCTCATTGGGCTAAGCCCGAAGAAATGGGCCCAATTAGCACATTACACATTCTAATGACACTCAAACATAGGAAAATAAATGCTAGACCTAGGGACATGACTCTAAAAAATTAAAATTACATCAATGACTCAAATAAAAATTACATTGGACTCAAAATTAAATGGCTAGACCATGCCGGATGAAATAGGAGGTGATGTTCTCATCACCTCGAGTATCTCATCATCGGGTAACTCAGTCCCTAGCATATCATTTTCTGGCACAGGATGCTCTGCGAAGAAATCAGCCACGGCCTGTCCCTTTATCACCCTCTGGGGTGTATAGGTAATATCGAATTCCATCAGGATCACTGCCCACTTGCCCAACCGGCCCTTTAGCACTGGCTGAGTCAATATGTATTTGAGCGGATCTGCTGCAGATATTAATCTGACTTCATGTGACAACATATAGTGTCGGAGCTTTTTGACAGCAAAGACTAGTGCCAAGCAGGTCTTCTCTATGTAGCTGTAGCTTTCTTCAGTTCTCATCAGCCTCCTACTTAGGTAGTACAAGGCTTGTTCTTTGCCTTCCTCATTTATCTGTGCCAGCATTGCGCCCAGGGAACAGTATGTGGCTGCGATATACAGTATCAAGGGCCTGCCCTTAATGGGTGCCCCCAGCACCGGAGGGGTCTTGAGATATTCTTTCAGCTTCTCAAAAGCTTCTTGACAGCCATCGTCTCAGAGGAACGGTACATCTTTCATCATGAGCTTGTGAAAGGGGTGGCATCTTCCCGATAGATTAGATATAAATCATCGGATGTAGGCCGGACGCCCTTGTAGGGATCTCAACTCGTGTAGATTCCTTGGTGGAGGGAGCTCCTGATAGCTTTAATCTTGGACGGGTCAATTTCAATGCCCCTATGACGGACAATAAACCCGAGGAATTTTCCACTGGACACGCCGAAGGCGCATTTCATGGGGTTCATCTTGAGTTCATATTTGCGCAGCCTCTGGAATACTACCCTCAGGTCTTGCAAATGGTCTTCTCTTCTTTTAGTTTTTACTACCAAATCATCAATGTAGCACTCTACTTTCTTGAAGAGCAAATCATCAAAGATCTTTGTCATGGCTCTTTGGTAGGTAGCGCCGGCATTCTTGAGGCCGAACAGCATCCTTTTGTAGTGAAATCTCCCCTTCGGAGTGCGGAATGCAGTGTGCACTCTGTCTTCTTCAGCAATCCAGATCTGATTGTATCCGGATGACCCATCCATAAATGATAGGGCCTCATGGCCAGTAGTTGCATCTATCATCACCTCAGTGATTGACACCGGGAAATCATCTTTCGGGCAGGCCTTATTAAGGTCCCGAAAATCAACACATATTCTGATCTGCCCATTCTTCTTCTTTACGGGCACTATATTGGCCAGCCATGTAGTATACTGGTTTTCTTCGACAAAGCCTACATCAATCAGCTTGTCAACCTCTTTGTTAATCTGATTTATTAGTTCAGGACGCATTCTCCTGGAAGGCTGCTTTACAGGGTTAGCCTCTGGGTTTATTGCCAATCGGTGCTGTGCCACATCAGAACTCAGTCCCGGCATTTCATCATATGTCCATGCAAAGCAGTCTCGAATTCCTTCAAAAACTGTATATACTGTTCCCTGGTAGCTGGCTCTAGCAGTGCGCTGAGGAATGTCGACCATGGCTCATCTGCGGTTCCCAGATTTATTTCTACAAGCTCATCGACGGTGGCCTGACCTCCGTCTTCGACCTCGGGCGGGGCTTCTTGTAAGTCAACGAAGCCTCCCGGGATATAATCTTCTTCAGTTTCATGATTTTTTGTTTCATCACATTGGTCATCAGCGGTTGCTGGCTCATCATATACGACCAATAATGCTGTATTCTGTTCAGTACGCCCCGAGGACGTAACTGGATCAGCAATAAAATCGAAGACGGAGTCTTCCGCCCTTAGAGGCTCTTCTGACGCAGACTCCCTTGGGAGATCATCGTTCTGCAGAGCCCGGACTTCTTCTAGGATGCGCTCACACTCCAGGCATTCCCTCAGCTCTTTGGCTGCTTGATCCTCATCCGGGATTCCTGTGTCGAACTTTGCTTCAGCATGTAACAGATCTTCTTTGCAAGGTAGGTCTTCCCAGCACCAATCTTTCTTTGCTTCATCAGACGTCCCCGTCTCCGGCTGACTGTCTGGGGCTTCATTGTTCATTATGGATTGATAAATGATTTCTTCATCTTCCAAGGGGTACTTGTCATATCCCACCTCGGGAGGGTCTTCATGCTGGTAGGAGGTAGAGATGACATCCACCTCGGCCTCATAGTATTCTTGAAGGGTATAACCCAATCCTGGGTGCTGAGTGATCTTCCTCAGTTCTTTATTATCCCGAGGCAGATCCCATAGCTCATGGAACGCCTTCTTTTGGGCAGCAGGTTGTAGCGATGGCATCTGCATCTTAGAGAACATCTGCGAAACCCGTCGGGTAGTATAGTCCAAGCCCGTAATTGGCACCATCTGGTTTGCAGCCTCTTCAAGGACCATGCAGTCTTGATCATCTTCCTCGACTGACTCCCCAGTGTAGAATATGGTAGGAGGCTCGCAGAAGCGAGGGACTTCCATAGTCTTCAGTGGTAGCACCGTCTGGTACTCAAGGCTGATGATGGGTTTAAATGAACCCTGCGGCACCTCCACTTGTGTGTACTTTTCTTTCATTTCTTCATTGATATCATCCGGGTGAATGCTAGGAGGGGTGATCCGAGCAAAGTCACCGGCATAAGAGATGTGAGCTACCTCATGCTTTTTAATATAGCCCTTTGGCGGCGGTGGAGACCAATCTCTTGCCTTCGTTGCCGGCTTTTTCTGGCTGACCACAGCCTCTTTCTCTTCACCCTTTCGCGACACCTCCGTGTAGTAGGATGCATCGAGCATATGGCACTCGAATACTTCGAAGGGATGCAGATCCGCAAACACCCTCTCTTCTTTTCCTTCATGGCAGTATTTAATGCATTGATGTAGCATGGACAGCACTACCTGATATTCATGCAGCCACGGTCTCCCCAGCAGGGCCTTATACGTGGTGTTGGAATCGATCACATAAAATCGTACCACGGTAGTGAGGTCGCCCAATGTGAGGTTGAAATCAGCCACCCCAAGAGGTGTTTCACATTTCTGGTTAAACCCTGCAATCTTCATATCTCTGACCTTGGTAAGTTACAGATCAAAGTAATATTTCTGATAGATGCAGTATGGGAGGATGTTCACGGCAGCCCCGGGATCTATCAGTATCCTGTTCAGTGGTTGACAGTTTAGGGAGCCCCTCATATACAGTGGTCTGTTATGGCCAGAATTCGGAATCAGCATGTCATCCTCTGTGAATGTAACTGACGGCCCTGAATTCACTTCTGTCAAGAGTGCTTCATATTGTGCCGGCGACTGCAAGGCATCAACAATTGCCTGGCGAGCCTCTTCACTCAGAGAGAGAATCTCCCAGATGGAGAATCTGGTAGGGAGCTTCTTTAGCATTTTCATGATCCGGCTGCCCACCCTGACATTAGACAGTCTCATTTCCTCTACCCATCGGGGCTTTGGAGGTTCATGTGGTGCCCGTGGCCTTTGCTGCCTGGTGCTGGCCTCAATCTCTGGACTGGTTTCTTGGGGGGACTCTTCTGTGGCAATGGCCCCTGGTGCCGTCAGAGGGTCACTTCCTTCATTTTCTTCATGTTGCTTTTGCTTCCTAACTGCAGTCTGCTGGCATTTATTGCTTTCAGCTGAAGCAGTGTGAGCCAATTGCTCATTCTCCAAACTGGACAAGAATTCCAGGAATGAAGGAGCTTCTTCTTTCTCTTGGTACAAGCTGGCAGGGGGAGGAACCTGGACACCTCGTACTTCTGGTTCTGGGATCTGATAGGGTTGCTCCCCTCTGAATATAATATTATGATTAGCTGGTGGTGGGCGCCCCCATCTTTTCCCAGAACGTGTTGCATGGGCTGAGGTAGAGGCCTCAGCATGGTTGGCTTCTAGCGGGGCATTTGATGCTTCAGCCTCATCATCCTCTCCGGGCAAGGAAAAGAGCACTGACAGAGTGTTACACTGTGCTGTCGTGACTCTCTTTCCCTTTTTGGACTTGGGCCGTCTCTTCTTCTTCCGGGAATTTGGCTTTGCCAGTTCCTGCCCCCAGAAGGGCTCAGTCTCATCTTTTCTTTGTTCTGCCTCTGGCTGCTCTTCAATTTTCAATTCTTCGAGCTGCTCCCAGAGTATACAGTCTTTTACCAGCAGGTGTTTGGGCTTTTTCTGCTCATATTCATCGAGCTCATTGATATACTGCTGTAGACGCCTGGCTGCAGGACTTACTTCTTTATGTGCAGGTAGGGGAGTTTGTCTCCTCCGGTTGTGAGTAGGGATCCGGATGACTGGCCCGGTCTCATCTGTGTGCCATACTGGCTTTACTGGAGGCGGTTCAGGCCTTGGTGTGACACCTCGAATAATCACCCCGCTGGTGCTGGCTGCAGGAGTTTTTCTTCTATTCTTTATGGGTTTCATCTGCCATCCCTCCTGATCCTTCAGTGGGGTGAGGAAGCAAGCTTCATAGGTATGCCTGGTACGTTCCTCAACGGCTTCCTTAGGCAGCTGCTGGTAAACTGAGATCGTATTGGCGGCCATTCTCTAGGGCGGAGGCTCATGTGGATGAGGCGGCTTTACCTGATAATCTCCCAGCTGCAGCTCACCCTTTCTAACCATTCCTTCCATGATATCTTTGAAGACATAACAGTCCTCAATTGCGTGCCCCAGCGCACGGTGAAATGGACAGAACAGTGGATCATCTTTCTTTGCCGCATCCTCGGGTCTCTTTGGTTCAGGCAATGTTACCTTGTTGAACTTGTATGCCCAGTTAAATAGTGCTACCGTCTTCTCCTTGGGAAAAGGGTAAGCCTTCTTCATCTTGTCTCTTAGAGAGACCTTGTCTTTTGTTTCTGCTGCACCCTCAGGCGGGGGAGCTTCATCTGCCCCCTTCTTCCATTTCTGCTGCTCGAAGGTTCTGAAATCGACGGTGTTGGCCTCAGAATGTGATGGTCGTCGCTCGTTAGATTTACCTTTCAGCACATTGGGAACATTGGCGGTTGGACGTTTGGACAATAATGTCTCAACCTCCGCCACTATATTGTTTAATCGGTCAAATGTTCTGACATCTGCACCGATCATCTTTTCTAGCACCTCTCTCCTGAGGCTCTGTTTACATATCTGCACTGCATCTTCTTGATGGGGGGGTCTTCTGCATCTCATGGCTAAGTTCCTCTATCTTTTGATGTAGTCCAGTGCAGTTTCATCTTGCTTCTGCCTGGTCGCATATAGCTCTGCTATTGTGATTTCTCTTTCAGTGACATGAAATCTATCACGGAATTTTCTCTGCATATCAGGCCAATCAACCACCGATCCAGCTGGCAGGCTTGAATACCATTCAAAGGCTAACCCAGTAAGGGATGAGCCAAAGAACTTAAGCAGGTAAGCTTCGTCGACTGCCAGGTCGCCCATGATTGTGGTGTAGTAAGCTATGTGCTCTCTGGGGGAGCCCTGGCCATTAAATTTTTCGAACTTAGGCGGCTTACTGACGCCTGGATGTAGTCTCTTAGCAGCATATTGGGGAGGATATGGCACCTTGTACACATCATAGGTACTAACATCATCGCCATTCTTCTCAGACAGCTTTATCTCCACAATTCTTTCGATCATTAGCTTGTGGGCTACGGCTGGATCTATGTCTTCTGGGAAGAAGTGAGCTTGTTGCTGACTATGAGGAGTTGTCATCACAGTGGCGCGCAAGGTGGGCGCGGTAGGTTGTGTCTGAGATGTAGAGGGCTGAGCTACTGTTTGCTGTGGAACAGGTTGGCTCGGTGTTTTGCCCTTATCAGCCAGGAGAGGATTAGCTGGGATAGCCGTGTCTGTTGAGCTGGAAGTATGCCCCACAGGCTCGGCTTGCTTGGAAACCGGCGTAGCTTCATGTCTCTCATTGAGCTGTCTTCTGAGAGCATTGATCTCCTGCTGGTATCTTCTGAACATCATCTGGATCATGGGATCCAGGGTGGACGGGATCTGTATATCTTCTGAAGTCCCTTCAGCATCATCAATGAAGGGATTATCTTCTTCTTCCGTTGTCACCACATTAACTGTCATGGTGGTGATCTTGCGGGTTTCATCATCAGTTTTCATCTTATCTTTCGCCGCTTGGCCTCTTCTTGTGACAGGCCTGGGTCTGGTTGCCAGCATGAGTAGCTCGTCCGGTTGAGTTGGTAGCATGTCTTGCCCCCTGACAAGTCCAACCATGTTACAGGTGAAGATCTGCATCTTTCCCTTCCGCCTGTAGACTTTTCTTTTTGCCTGGTCGGGGTAGTTGAGTCGGTCAAAGACCGATATTCTTTCTTCAGGTTCTTCCCCACACATGTCTTCTTTCCCATATCTGGCCCCGCGGCCTTCCCCATGATCATTGGAATCGGAGGAGGAGACTTCGAGCATCACTTCTTGAAAGGTTTCTTCCTCTTCTTCATCCACGGTGCCCAGGGCACGGGATAATCTTTGCTGACCGAGGGCAGAATTCCCCAGGTAGTGGAAGTAGTCTTGAGCCACATGCTTCATCTCTTCTTGATTGTGCCTTTGTGGCTCTGGTTGGAGCATTAGTCTTTCCTGGCCTCTTTGCTGATGAGCCAGTCTTGCCACCTGAGCATTGAGATGCGCGGCTTTGGAATATCTAAATATATCAGCCTGTCTGGCACAGGCTCTTGGTCTTCTTGTAATGGCAGCAGCGACTGGTTCGCTTGTTCTCATTCTTTCTTCTTTCTCAAATCTTCTGTCGCCATTCTGGCAGCAGTTGGCAGTAGCCTCATAGTTCTTCCTTTGCCATCTTCTGCCCCCAGCCCTGGGATGGGGGACCGAGAGGTCTTGTTTCTGCTCATATTTTTTGCCCCTCATCCTGGGGTGAGCAGTGGTCAGATTTCTTTCTTCACTTTCTTTCTCATCTTTCTTACCCCAAGCCCTGGGGTGAACAGCAGCATCATTTCTTATGTCTTTTCCTTCTCTTCTTCTGCTTCCTACCCTGAAGAGGGCAACAACATCCTCGGTAGCTTTCCCCTCATCTCGAGTTGGGGCCCAGCTCTGAATCTTCTTTGGTCGCCAGACCTGTTTATATCTTGTTGGCTTGGGCGCCAGCGGCTTCCTCTTATCAGTTTCCCAGTTGGCCCTCCTGGTGGCCAGAACTTGGAACTTGTTGTCGATCTGGACGGTTGGGACAATCCTGTCCGACCGGACTTCTCTCGGGCGACCGTTGAGGTTCACCCTAACGTCACCCATCATCATCGTCCTCCCAGAGTTTGAGAGACGATGGTCGGCAGCAGCATACCGGCTCCTCCGGTTAGTTCTTTTCTTCATTTGGGCAGCAGCGGGGACCGCGTCCCTTCTTTGAACATGGTGAACATAGCAGGCGACGATTGTCGAGGTCGTCTTCTCTGGTAAGCTACCCTTGTTATCAGCAGTCTTCATCGGGGCACTTGCAGCAGTGCCTTGCTCGTTGTTGTCGACCTGCAGAAGGTCGGTGAAGACGAGGCCCAGGCAGTTGGGCAGCCCGACAGCAGGGGGCATCGACCCGAATGACACCGGTACCGCCAGGTAACCTTCTCGGACATGCACATCGATCGGTTGTTGGTCGAAGCACACGGACATGAGTCCAGCAGTCATTGTAGCTTTCTGGAAATAAGGAAAGCGCACAGAATCAGAAATTTGAGGGGGGCCCGCTGGGCCTCCTATTTTGGCGTAGAGATGAAGGGAGACTCGGTCCCATCGGGCGTGCCAGACTTGTGGAACGCGGATTTTTTATTTTTAAATTATTTAAATTTTATTATTATTTTTAATTTATTTGGGGAATTCTCTTATTTGTATTTATTGATTATTAGGCGTGCCAGTCACCGGGGTGACAATTTAATTGTGCGCTCGATCTGACTTTTAATCAGTCGATTGTGAAGTCCGAGTCGGGACCCGAAGTCCGTCATACCATAAAGGCTATGACGTTAATTATGCCCTTCCTAAGAAGGATAACCCTTGATTAAACGCCAAAATAGGAGGCCTCATAAGGCAAACATATATTCATGTACATAACTTTGAACTTCATACCAGGCCCGGAAGGCAGGTAGGAGAATAACATCGACCACAGAAACAAACTATATCGCTTAATCGGCGGTTCAAAAACAATCAGACTCAGGGGAAAGGTGAAACAGAGGATATCAATCGCGGACAGGATGAGCCACGATCATGATGGAGGTTTAAAGCATCGATTAACATTTTGGCAGCACCTCCCCATAGTCTGGATCATGCCCAGAGGGAAATAGGCTATCACCCACGGAGTGCCGGGATGAAAGTTGAAAGGAAGAGAGAGGTCGAACCTCTCCACGTTACACATGTATGCCCTAGGGCAATGTTTGACTCTTCCCTCACAGGAGCTGGTGGCACTCATGCATTGGCATAGCTCACCGGAGCTAAGAGGGAGGCGCGTCGTTGTGACTTCGACACGAATCGATGGAACATAAGGGAGTCTACCTCCCTTTAACTTTATCCTCGGGACATATCAGGTGATCCATGAATATCTCTGTGTGGGTTAGCTCTGGGCATTTGGGCTCACAGGGTGGCAACTTAGGCTCTCGGCATGACCACAGATGGAAGGTTAAGGCTCCCGGCGTGAGTGGCAAGAAGGTGGAGGTTCCCAGCGTAGCCGAAGGGAAGAGTCCAAGAAGCTCCCAGCGCCGACTTCCCGGCGTGACGGAGACTCTCCAAGGGGGTTCTTGGCATAGGCTGAAGGGCGGAAGAGGAGTTCTCGGCGTGAGGGTTCCCGGCGCGCTGAAAGCCGCGCCGGGAGCTGATGGCGCCGAGAGTTCGGTGCCGAGAAGGTATTGGTGTTTGGGCGTCGTGAAGAGTTTAGGATTTTACGGTACCCTGTTTTTGGGATTTTAAGAGTTTTCTGGGAATTTATATCACAGTAGATTGGCTCTGGGGACTCAGAGATGGGGTTCGACTGGTTTTAGTTGTATATGTTTCAAAGGAGGCCGAGAGCTGAGAGGGATTGGAGGAGAAGAGTCCAACGCAGAGAACTTTTTCACCATTACTATGCGAAGTCCCGAGGATAGCTTCAGTGTTATCTTTCATCGGCCTGGGAGGATTTCAGCAGCACCTCCCCCGTACCTAGTGTCTGCCAGGGAGTGATAGACGATCACCCACGGAGTACCGAGATGAAAGCCAGAATAAGGGGGGTATGGGACCCCTAGCCCGTGTATGTGATTACAGCACCAACTTAATATTCCTTTGAGGCCATTGAAACTTATGCAATGGCAGAGTTTCCTTGGCTCGTAAGGTTATGTAGGGGGGTTATCCCCAATAATCTTTATCCCTTAGGTATATATGGTGATCTGGGGCGTCCTTCGACCGAATTCAAGGTCACACTAAACGGACTGTAGGGGCTATCGGTGTGGTTTCTTCATTGGTGGCAGGAAAGTTTATCAGGGGTTCGAGGGGTATATCTGTGCGGTTTACAGTTCGGAGGGGTGGAAGGCACAAGGGGTGGTTCCCGGCGTGGGGAACTTCTCGGCGCGCCCGTCACCGCGCCGGGAACCTGGCGCCTGGAAGCCCGGGCCGGGAAGGCTATATTGAAGGGCTTTATTGACTTGCTGAAGGGGCTAAAGAAAGGGACCTCTCGGCGGCATAGCTCTCGGCGAGGAAATGACCACGCCAGGAAGGGGCTAAAGGGTTTATGGCTTGATTGTGATACTCTGCTAACGAGACTTCTGGGATTTCTGGCTCAGATTGAGGCAAGATCTGGAGTGCAGGAGGGGATTACATGGAGGTTAGTATCAGTCGAAGGGAAGACCATCCATTATCGAATCCTCGTGGGACGTATGGCATTTTCTCTACTCACCTGCTGCTCAGACGGTCAAGAGATTGATGTCTCTGACCCTGAACGAGATGGGAGCTCGGCAGACATCTATGATATTCGAGAAAACCATGATCCGAGGGGAGGGAAGAGGGGAGACAAAGCCCAATAACCCATTGAACGAGGGTTGAGGCTCCGTCTTCGTCCTTCACTAGAGAACGGGCTAGGGGGGAGGTCGAAACACGAGTCGGAAAGCTGGAGCATCTAGGCAAACCGATATTCCGAAGAACAACCGATGCAAGAAGGGGAGAAAGACAGCAGATATCTCAATCAATCGAATGCCCAAACGGGCCATGTTGATACTTCATTTCATTGCATCATCCCAAACTTACACAGATCGTAGAAGGGAAATGAAAGACAGAGAGGTGGAAATCGAGACCGGAATCCTCCGGCTACATTGATAAATCGAGAAAGACTCGCCAGATTACATGAGAAAAAAAAAGGAAAGCATGGGGGAGGGCGGAGCATTGACTCCTCTCCCTCCCCGGTTACCCACCTGAGTCTTCCTTTCTTCTTCTTCCAGCTTCTTCTTTTTTCCCTCTCGGTCTCTCTTCTGTCTTTTTCTATCTCTCCCTATCTCTATCTTCTATCTCTCTTTTTTCTTGTCCCCCTTTTTTTCTTCGAAGGGAAGGGGGCTTTATAACCGTCCCTCTTTGCCTTGTCGGCAGGCATCTCACGGTGCGCCTCAGCTGAGGGCTTCCCGGCGCGCAGGACTCCAGCCTTTCGGTGCAGCCGTTGGGCTTCGACAAGGGGCTCCCGACGCCACTATTACAGGCCCACTTAGGTCTCTCAGACCAGGCCCTTTATCGGCCCCTCAAGTACATCAGCACCCAAAAGGGTCCTCCGTTGGTGATATAGTTTGTATTGAGATCATTAGTAGGGTTTTCATCAGTCCGCAGACATGGGTTTCATCAGTATTGCCATCTGAATGATGACAAAACCGGGCATCATTTTATCAATATCGTCACCTGAATGGTGACGAGATCGGACATCAGCTTTTTGTCTGGGAAGACTGCAGCCGGGTGTATAATCTGTGGAGACGATTCTTCTTGTGTTCTGACTTTGCAAAAGCCTTTACAATCTTCATCTGCCGGTACCGGCTTCATCTTTATCTCACATCACATCTGTCAATAAGCCGACATCTGACTTACCCTGACATGTCATCTGTGGATTCTTGGATGAGGCAGTAACACATCTCTTATTAAAATGTGCTAGGAGGTCTCATTAGTCAAGCGACTACTGCTTTGTCAGTGCTGCCGTCTGAGTGACATCGGCACCGGACATTAGCTTGGCCGACAAAGGCTTCAGCCGGGTAAATGGTTGACGAGCTTCATCATTGGTCTTTCACTATGGGTATGATCTGCTTCCACCCTTGTTCATTTTCAAGGTGTCAACAGACCCAAGTGTATTTGGGTTCCAAAATCCCTTGTTTGATGTGATTTGCAGGAGTGCCTTGCAGCTGTACACAATAAATGGTACCTTGACAGCGGCTGCTCAAGGCACATGACGGGCGATAAGGCAAAATTCTGTCTCCTAGTTGAGAAAGAAGGAGGACATGTCACGTTTGGGGGGAACAATAAAGGTAAACTAATTGGAAAAGGTAAAGTTGGCAAAACTCCCCTGAACTCTATTGATGATGTGTTACTTGTTGAAGGATTAGAATACAATCTTCTTAGTATAAGCCAACTGTGTGATAAGGGGCACAAAGTTGTGTTTGATTCTAATGCATGCACCATTATTGAAAAACAGTCTGATAGTGTCAAATTCTCTGGAAAAAGAATAAATAACATGTACATGGTAGATTTAGATGATCATGCTCATAACAATCTTTGTCTAGCTGTGAATAAAAGTGAGCTGGCTTGGCTATGGCATCATAGACTAGGACATGCTAGCTATAGTGTCATGCATAAGTTAGCCAAATTCAACATGGTGAATGGTCTGCCTGATGTATCATTTAAGCAAAATGAAAAAATTTGTAATGCATGCACTCAAGGCAAGCATACTAGGAAGTCATTTAAATCCAGAATTGAAAACCAATCTTCTAGACCTCTTGAACTTGTTTACATGGATTTGTTTGGACCCACTAGAACAGCAAGTTTGAGTGGCAATAAATATGGATTTGTTTTGGTAGATGACTTTTCTAGGTTTACTTGGGTGTTCTTTTTAACTCATAAGAATGATGCATTTGAATAATTTCAGGCATTCTTCAGAAAAGTTCAGCAGGATGGTAAGTATACTATTTCATCTATCATGTCAGATCATGGAGGAGAATTTGAAAATTCAGAATTCGATGATTTTTGCAGGGCAATGGGAATAACTCACAAATTCTCATCTCCAAGAACTCCTGAACAGAATGGAGTGGTGGAAAGAAGAAACAGAACCCTTGTCGAGATGGCTAGAACTATGTTGATCGAAGGACAACTCCCAAGGAAGTTCTGGGCAGAGGCAGTAAATACAGCTTGCTACATTGTAAACCGGGCAATGGTAAGACCTTTGTCCAAAAAGACTCCATATGAATTGTTGAAAGGTAAGAAGCCTTCTGTTATACATTTCAGAGTTTTTGGATCTAAATGTTTTGTTCAAAATAATCACAAACGGGACTTAGATAAATTTGAACCTAAGAGTGAACCAGCCATATTTCTAGGATACTCAAATCACTCTAGGGCCTATAGAGTCCTAAATGTCAAAACTCAGTCTGTTGAAGAATCTTCACATATTGTATTCGATGAAATGAATATCAGGTCTGAAAATGAACAATCTTGCAGGGACAAAGATGATGGAGAGTTTCTTTAAGAAAAGGAAGAACAATACACTCAAGAGGAAGAGCCAAGGTCAAATGAGAATCTAGCAGAATCAAGTACTAGAGGTAATGTAGATGCTAATGAAGGTAACTCCTTGACCAATGTTAGAATGCTAAAAGACCACCCTCTATCAAGCATTATTGGTAATCCGCATGACCCTACTAGAACTAGATCTCATTTTAGAGCTATTGAAGAAATGGACAATTTAGCTCTTATATCTCAAATTGAACCTAAAAATGTAACTGAAGCCCTGAAAGATGATTGCTGGATAAATGCAATGCATGAGGAATTAAATCAATTCAAAAGAAATAAAGTGTGGCACCTTGTGCCAAGACCCAATGAACTCTCAATAATTGGAACTAAGTGGATCTTTAGAAATAAACAAAATGAAAATGGAATTTTGATAAGAAATAAAGCAAGACTGGTAGCACAAGGATATAATTAACCAAGAATTTGGCATTAATTTCGAAGAATCCTTTGCACCAGTCGCTAGATTAGAAGCTATTAGATTATTACTTGCATATGCATGTTGTCATGGAATAAAACTCATCAAATGGATGTAAAAAGTGCATTTCTTAATGGTTTAATAAAAGAAGAGGTGTATGTTGAACAACCCCCTAGTTTTTAATCTATAGACTGCCCTGACCATGTTTACAGATTAGACAAAGCTCTCTATGGGCTCAAACAGGCACCTCGAACATGGTATGATAGACTCAGCTCATACCTCACTGAGAAAGGATATTCAAGAGGTAAAGTGGACCAAACCCTATTCACCAAGGTAAGAAATAATGACATTATTCTGGTTCAAATCTACGTTGATGATATAGTCTTTGGATCCACTAAACCAAGCATGTGTGAGGAATTTACAAATTTGATGACCATAGAATTTGAGATGAGTCTCATGGGTGAGCTTCAATTTTTTCTAGGTCTACAAATCACTCAAAGCAAGGATGGATGCTTCATCAACCAGGCAAAGTACATTTCTGAACTATTGAAGAAATATCAAATGGAGAATCTTAAGGCAATCAGCACTCCCATGAGCACCAATACTAGTTTGGATGCAGATCTGAAAGGTAAATCAGTAGATGCAAAGACCTATCGAGGTATGATCGGATCACTCCTCTATCTTACTGCATCTAGGCCAGACATCCAATTTTGTGTATGTATGTGTGCTCGGTTTCAGTCTGATCCTACAGAATCCCACTTGATTTCTGTCAAGCGTATCTTTCGATACCTTGCTGGAACTCGAGACTTAGGGATTTGGTTTCCTGCATCTTGCACTTTTGATCTTGTATCATACTCAGATGCAGACTATGCTGGATACAAACTTGACAGGAAAAGCACAAGTGGCTATTGCCATTTTTTGGGAGGGTGTTTGGTTTCTTGGGCATCCAAGAAACAACACTCAGTGGCACTATCCACTGTAGAGGCAGAATATGTCGCTGCATGGAGTTGTGGCACTCAAGTGTTGTGGATCAAACATCAACTCCAAGATTATCAAACTGATCTTGGATGTGTCCCAATATTGTGTGATAACATAAGTTCTATTAACCTAGCAAAGAACCCCATCCAGCACTCTAGGACCAAACATATAGAAATAAGGCATCACTTCTTGTGAGATGAAGTTAATAAAGGAAGCTTTAAATTGATTTTTGTAGACTCAGAACATCAACTAGCTGACATCTTCACCAAGCCACTGAATAATGAAAGATTCTCTTATCTTGGGAGAGAGCTTGGATTGTGCAATCCTCATCTTGCTACCTAAATTGATTGCTTGTTTTCTTCTTTAAAACTTGTCTGATTAACTTTGCCTAGAAATAAATTGATTACATTTCTTGTTTGAATTGCAAATGCTTGATTTCTAAATAAGTCACAGACTTAGGGGGAGTTTAATTTTGAGCATATCTGTTTAATAACTCATGATAAATAAAAAGCCATCATGTCAACAATTGCATCTTCATTCATATTTTCAGTCATGAATAAATGGAGAGAAATTCTGTCCTGTTAGATTCAGTTATCTGGGTATCTGAAGAGTGGTTTATGAGATTGAGTCAATGCACTGACAGAAACCTTCTGGAAAAAGGCTGGAAACTAAACTGACTGGTTGAGTGAGTTAACGCAGTCACCTGGTTGAGTCAACGCACTGATATAAACCTGATGCAAATGAGTTCTGGAATTAATTGAATTACTTCAGAAGGGTTACCGAAGCTCTGAAGTTTGGATCTCACATATCCTTTTCTTGTTGAAATCTTCTAGTACCTCAGTGTGTCTGAGACTTGGTGTCATCTTCTCAACCTCTCATCAACCTTATTTCTTCTACATTCAGTTTTTCAACATGTAGTGAAGAACCACTCAATCTTGAGTATGAGGGAAGTTTCTTGAGATCTGAAATGTGAATTGATGTCATAGATTCAGGGGGAGCTAAAATGATAATTCCCTTATAAGAGGTGGTGATCTTTATTGACTGTCTCTATGCTGCATTAATGGTTGGAGATCTCAAAATCTTTTGATCTTTGAATGCTAAAATTCATGAACACAAAAGTGATGTGCATATGGAATAGTTTTAGAACTATTTAATAAAAATGAGAACTCATCATTTCTTGAACTATGATGATCAAAAGTAAAGAGACCTTTGTGCAAATGAATTTAATATATGTATTGACTTTAAACTCAGCATAGGGGTAATAAGAGCTGAAGAAACATATCATATATATAAAAATATACATATACTAAATTATAGCCTAATGGCAAGCTTTCACTGAGAAACTGTCTCTATGCACCAAAGAAGTGCTAATGAGCATGTCATGATGTGGGCTGTTACCTCTGTTTTAAAGGAAAAATAATTCATTGCAGAGCAATGGTAACTTTCCACTGAGAAACTACCTTCATGCACCACTGAAGTGCTAAAAAGCATGTCATGATATGAGTTGCCAACTCTGTTTCAGTTGTGCAGAATAGTTAGCTATGCTAAGTAACCGGGGACTCTGGCATCTGATAAACATGTGCACCCGTGTCAAAAGGCTAGATATACTTGACTGTAATTGATGAAAAATGAAAAATGTCAATGTTCATATGGGGTTGACCTGATGCTCAAAAATAAAAGCCTTTAGAGTTCATCCTCAATTCGAGTTAAATTCACTACTATAAGGGTCTCTTGAAATTGAACATTCTAGGGACAAGATTTGAGAAAGTTCCAAGTGTGAAAATTGTTCAATCCTTATTCCACAATTATGCTCTTCTTGTTCAAGGATTTATCTCAAAGTCTTAAGATTGTTTTTCTCAACATCATTAAATGAATTAGGGGTGGAGTGGGGGATTTCCGTAGCCCACCACAAAGGCAGCCCAACAAGACCCACGCGGTCCAACTAGGCAAGCCCGCCCGAGTGATAGCCCGCTGGGCCCACTCAGGGAAGAAAAGCCCCATAAATAAAGACTCGAGGAACCAACTCTCCCCGACGGCCTTCAAGGCTCGGAGGGCCCGAGACAGCGGTCAGGTCCCAAGGATGGTTCGGTCTAAAAGCCCTCTCCTCACCCGAGAGAGATAGGCTCCAGCCGACCTATCCGACCCCACCCTCGCCGGGCCATGCCTATCGCTCGGACATGAGCTAGCATCCCCGAGGCTCGGTAAGACCGGTCGATTATCTGCAGGTGCGGCCGTTCAGAGTCCTCCGCCAGCGGGAGAGTCATGGGAGCTGCCGGACTCCAAGGGGATAACGTCCCCACGATCAGGCCATGAAAGCCCCCGCTGAAGACGTAACTCCCGCCGGGAAGCCCTCAGCTCACCGGACTCTTAAAAGGCGACGCACTATTTAAGCAAGGGATATCCTCCGGAAGATGGTAAGATGAACTAGGCATTCACATACCCTAAGCTCCTGAGCATGATTCGCTTCACCCTTTGGTGGAGAGGATTCTCGCGCATCAGCTCTCTCCTCCTCCCATTATCGCTTCCACCATCGCTCTACTGACTTAGCCATCGGAGGGTTTGCCCCAGGGAGATCCCCTGGGCCCTCTGACACGTTTCCCTCTCTTGCAGATTCATCTTCTGATGATCCACAGCCCGCTCAGGACCCAGCACGAGATTCCGCCTCTTCATCTGGCGCCGTCTGTGGGAAACACACGAAGAGTCAAGATGGTAAGAAAAAGCTCAGGGAGGAGATCCGCCGGTGGGGCAGGTAAGGCTGTGGCGGCGGCGGGAGGCGCCCCCTCTAGGGTCTCACAGAGCCCCCCCTCCAACGCCAGCGTCCCCACCAACGGGCCACCACCCCCCCCCCCCGGCGAAGACAGGGGCACCCCTCGACGGCGGCGCCAATGCCTTCCAGGACCTCAACGAAAAGATGGACGTCCTCGTGGAGCTCATGAGGGCCCAGGCGGCCCGGGACACGAGGTCCCGCGCCCCGTCAGGAAGTCCCCCTCGAAGGAGTGCAACGCAGCACACCGCCGGAGGCCGCTTCACCCTCCACGACCGATAGCTCCTCCGCAACGACGTCGGAGGACCCTCGCAAGCTCCGCCTGCGGAGCAAGAGGCTTCCTCCACACCGAGGAGAGGGAAGCAGGGGGCGAGGCCGCCGCGCCCGGGCACCAGTGCTCCGGGAGATCGCCATGACGCCCCCCCCAGCCCCACGGCGCGGCCACAGCCGGAACTGTCTCTCCGGCTACGAGATTTTGAAAGACGGTTCACAGAGCAAGAGCGCGCTCTCCGCGCCCTGCAGAAGACCTCTTTCCCGAAGGACGAGGAGAAATCCCCTTTCTCCGAGTACATCTTGAAGGCAGAGGTCTCTCCTAGAGCCTCCATCCCAACCTTCAAGCTCTACAACGGCCAGGGCGACCCAGCCGACCACTACGATAGCTTCGACGCCCTGGTGACCCTGCATGGAACGCCGGATCCCATCAAATGCCGAGCCTTCGCGGCCACCCTAGTCCAAGGCACTCAGGCATGGTTCCGGGCCCTCGCCCCGGGGTCCATTCGAGACTTCAGGCAATTCGGGCGAATTTTCAAGGAGAGCTTCACCGGTAGCGCCCCCCCAAGGTCAGTAGCGGGGCTCCTGGCTCTCAAACAAGCGCAAGGGGAGAGGCTCCGGACTTATGTCCACCGATTTAAATCTGAATCCCTTAGGATCCCCCGCCTAGATGTGGCCTCAGCCACAACCGCACTGACCGGGGGCACCCGGGACGAGAATCTCCGCCGCGAGCTTGTCCTCCACCCTCCCTCGACCCTCGCCGAGCTAGTGGCTCTGGCACTGCGCCACGCCGAGTGCGAAGAAGTACTCAGCGCCTGCCGAGACGCAACCGGCTCGGGTCGGGAGGGGGACAAAAAGTGGACCTCCGAGCCAAACCCCGGCTCGAGTAAGAAGCGCGATCGAGAAGGAGAGCGCAAGAGAAAGTACGAGCGGTATACCCCCTTGACCGCACCAGTCTACGAGATCTATGAAGACATCAAAGACTCGGGACTTCTCCGCCAGCCCGAGCCAATGAGGTCGAAGAACCACAAGCGGGACAGGCATTGCCTGTTCCACGGTGACCACGGGCACCACACCGGAGACTGCCATCAGCTCCAGGACGAGATCGAGCGCCTCATCCTTCTGGGGCATCTAGCCCGGTTCACGACCGGGCACAAAGAAGACCGAGACGCCGCAGAGGAGATCGACAACACCCCCTGAGGGGTCCACATCAACGTCATCTCCGGAGGGGCGGCATCGGGCGGCGACACCAGCCGAGGAAGGAAACGTCATGCCGAGCGGGCCAGCCAAGCCTTAGAGCCTCCCAGAGGTCCGCCGATGGAGCCCCAGGTCATAGTCTTCTCCGACCAAGACCTGGAAGGGCTGAGCACCCCGCATGACGATGCCCTCGTTATCTCGGCCACGATAAATCACTGTAATGTAGACAGGATTTTGATTGATAATGGGAGCGCCCCGATGTATTATCTTATGACTGTTTTCTCAAGATGGGGGAAGACCCATCCAAGCTCCGCCCGATCCGAACACCCCTTAGCGGGTTTAATGGCCTGGCCACCTACCCCAAGGGAGCCCTAAGCCTGCCGGTCACTATCGGCACCCCACCCAAAACCGTTACGGTCTTAGTGGACTTCATAGTGATTAAAGGTATGATAGCGTACAACGCCATTTTCGGCCAAAAATTTCTTAGCCGAATAAAGGCCGTACCATCTACCTATCACCAAAAAATGAAGTTTCCCACCAAAAACGGGTTGGGGGAAGTCCGAGGTAACCAGGCCACGGCTAGAAGGTGCTACAATATCTCGGTGGAAGCCTCAAGGCCGGACGGGAAGGATAAGGGCCCCAGGGGAGTCGAAGGAAAAGCCGTGACCACCGAGCCCGGTGGCGAATTATTAACGGTATTCCTGAACGACGACCCGGCCCTTGGAGTAAGGATCGGTGCCGACCTACCACCGAAGGAACAGCAGCAATACAAGGAATTTCTTTCTGGGTACATCCGGGTCTTCGCTTGATCCGATGATCAACTCCCTGGTATACCAGAGGAAACTGTGATGCACAAGCTTAACCTCGATGCCACCGTGAGACCCGTACAGCAGTGGAGGAGGAAGCATGCGCCCGAGAAACAGGCGATCATCAAGGCGCAGGTCACCAAGGGACAAGAGACTGGTCTTTTCAGACCGGTCCTATACCCAACGTGACTAGCCAACGTCGTCCTGGTGCCGAAGACCACCGGCAAGTGGCGAATGTGCGTAGACTTCACCGATCTGAACAAGGCCACCCCCAAGGACTGCTATCCGCTACCGAGCATCGACCAACTGGTTGACTCAACCTCGGGCAACGAGATACTCAGTATCCTGGATGCCTATTCGGGTTATCATCAGATCCGAATGAGCCCTGACGATGTCGAGAGGACCGCATTCATCACCGACTACGGCGTGTACTGCTACACCCGGATGCCCTTCGGATTGAAGAATGCTGGAGCCACATACCAGCGACTGGTCAACCATATGTTCGAGGGACAGTTAGGTCGGAACGTCGAGGCCTACATCGACGACATGCTCGTCAAGACCCCGAGGGCCCAAGACCACTTCACCGACCTCGCTGAGACTTTCGGCACCCTCTTGAAGTACTGCATGAAGCTCAACCCCGCCAAGTGCGCCTTTGGAGTAAGATCGGGGAAGTTCCTGGGTTTCCTGGTCACTCAGCGAGGGATCGAAGCCAACCCCGATAAGGTCCAGGCCATCCTGGACATGCGCCCGCCCGCGTGCATTAAAGACGTCTAACGGGGCGTGTCGCTGCTCTCAGTCGTTTCCTGCCCCGTGCGGCCGAACGATGCTTGCCCTTCTTCAAGCTGATGAGGGGGCCCAAGGTAGCATCTGCCACGTTCGCATGGGATGGGGAATGCCAGACAGCGTTCGCCGAGCTCAAAGAGTTCCTGGCTTCGCCCCCGGTGCTTTCCAAGCCCGTCTCGGGCGAGGTCTTGTTGCTCTATCTCTCGGCGACGCCATCAACGGTCAGCTCGGTCCTAGTCAGAAATGACTCGGGAGTCGAGAGGCCGGTCTACTACACCAGCAAGGTGCTCAACGAGGCCGAGCGGAGGTACCCCGTAACCGAGAAACTCATGCTAGCGTTGGTTACCTCCGCGAGGCGCCTCCGACCCTACTTCCAGGGGCATCCCATCACAGTGCTAACCGGCGAGCCACTGAAGAGGATTCTGGCCCACCCCGAAGCCTCGGGGTGACTTGTCAAATGGGCCATCATGCTCGGGGCATACGACATCTCATATCGGCCACGATCAGCTATCAAAGGGCAGGCGCTCGCCGACTTCATCGCCGAGAGCACCGTTCCGGTCGAGGATAGGCCTCCGACAGCAACCGGGCCAACCTGGGAGCTGTTCGTCGATGGATCGTCCAACTCGGTCGGCAGCGGCGCAGGGATCCTCCTAAGGTCCCCCGAAGGAATAGAGCTGCAATACGCCCTAAAGTTCAACTTCTTGGCATCCAACAATGCTTCCGAGTACGAGGCCCTTATCTCGGGGGCCCGCATGGCCCGACGGTTGGGGGCTGAGCGAGTCAGGATCCACACCGACTCCCAGCTAGTTGCAAGCCAGGTCAGTGGCGAGTACGAAGCACGGGAGGCACCTATGATCAAATACCTCCAGTTGGTCCGGAGCCTGGCCCAGCAGTTCGAGGAGTTCGAGGTAGTCCGAATAGCTCGGGAGCAAAACTCTCGGGTGGACGCCCTCTCCCGACTGGCCTCCTCCCTAGACCCGGAAGGTACACGATCGGTCCTCCTAGAAGAGCTAGAGCGCCCGAGCATAGACTCGGAGCTCCTCGCCATTGACTCGGCCATTCCCGACGACTGGCGCTCCCCCTACCTATCCTGGCTACGAGACTCCCAGGAACCCTCCGACCCTCGAGAAGCCCGCCAGATGAAGTACCAGGCTCGGCACTTCGTCATCCTCGATAACGCTCTCTACCGAAGATCGTTCTCCGGGCCCCTTCTGAAGTGTCTCGGCCCTGACGAAGCGAGCCAAGCTATTGAAGAGATTCATCGAGGCCTGTGCGGAGCACATTCGGGAGGTCGGTCGCTGGCTAGAATCCTACTAAGGCAAGGATACTGGTGGCCGACCCTACAGCGTGACTGCACGGCTTACGTACAACATTGCGACCGTTGCCAGCGGTTCGACCATTTGGTCCACCAGTCGGCCACGAAACTTGTCACCCTTACCGAGCCCTACCCTTTCGCTCGGTGGGGGATCGACATCCTTGGGCCATTCCCAATGGCTCAATCCCAGAAAAAGTTCATCATCGTCGCCATCGACTACTTCACCAAGTGGATCGAGGCTGAAGCAACAACGAGGATCACCGAGACAGTCGTCTGGGGTTTCGTATGGAAATCGATCATTTGTCGCTTCGGCGTCCCCCGAGTGATAGTGAGCGATAACGGGCGGCAATTCGACTCTCGATACTTCCGAGACAGATGTGCCGACCTAAATATCCGCAACCACTTCACCTCGGTCGCCCACCCTCAGGCCAACGGGCTGGTTGAAAATGCCAACAAGACCATCTTGAAGGGCATAAAGACCAGACTCGGCAAGGCTAAGGGTAGCTGGCTCGAGGAACTGCCTAGCGTACTATGGTCGCACCGAACGACCCCCAGAACGGCAACCGGTGAGACCCCTTTTCAACTGGTATATGGCACCGAAGCCGTCGTTCCGTTAGAAATCGCCAATCCGTCTCTCTGAGTGATCAGCTTTTTGCCCGAGGCAAACGAGCAGAAGCTGCTCGAGAACCTCGACCTGGCAGACGAACTCCGAGAGATCGCGAACGTCCGAGCTACGGAATACCAGCGCCGCCTCACTCGGTACTACAACGCCAAGGTCCGAGGCAGACAATTCCGACCAGGGGACTTCGTTCTCAGGAAGACCGAAGCATCTCGACCACTGGAGGCGGCGGGCAAGCTATCCCCCAACTGGGAAGGCCCCTACCGAGTGATCGAGACGCTCGGGAAAGGTGTGTACAGGTTAGCCACAATGGAAGGGGAACCCATTCCCCGGACATGGAATGCAACCACGCTACGCAGATTTTATTTCTGAATACTGTATCAACAAATCGGGTAAAATAAACCCCCTTATCTTTCGCATTCATTCAAGATTACTGTTGGTACATCAGAAAGGCAACTGCCAATACATTACATAGTGAAAAGCAAAAATCCATCTAGCACCGTGGCAAACGGCCATCACCCGGCCGACCCGGTCTTGACCTTCTCGCATCCAGCCACTGACTCTACCTCGCGTAGAAACTGGCTCGAACAAGAGATGGTCGACCCAGTTGGCTCGGGTGGACCGTGACAAAGGTGACAGAGGGACAGCAAGGAGAAGGCCACCTTTCACACGAGGAAGGCTACCTTCCAAGTTGGCAACAACCTGGAAAAAGGAACGCCGTGAAGGTCTCCTCTCCGCCAAACTACCAACTCTTTGGAGGCGAACAGAAAGCAAGCAGCCCCCGAAGAGTGAAAGAAATGAAGAACAAAAGAGAGAGAAAGAGGCTGCGAATAGGGGTGAGGAAGGGACTGGAGCCGCCTCCTCCCCTCCCACGGAGGGGAATGGCGGCCGGCATCCCTAACTCCCCCATCCGCCCTCCATCTCGGCGTCCGCCCGGAAGCCTCGCCGGAGCCAAGAGGAGGCAAACGGCGTGCCCCCGCACGTCGAAGCCCTCTCCAGATCCGCGCGGCGACCGTCGGACCCGTCTCATGCACGCGCGGCGACCGTGGGACCCGACCGATATTCCAGGACAGCTGGAACTGGCCGCTCCCCGTCGTCTGCAGCGTCACCTTCTGAAGGGTCCTCCATGCTCCGATCGCGGCGGCGCAACGCAGAGCGAAGACGAGGGAATAAGAGCAGACCGCCGGCGAGAGTCCTAAGTGTTAAGAGGGAAGGAGCACCCTTCGGTCCTTTTTATAGGCCAAGGGAGGCCACGCGCCTTAAATGACTCCCCCCCTCGAAAACACGCTATAGGACCTCCCCTGAAAGATCACCTCAAATTCCTCGATCTCCACCCCAGCGGGATTCGCGAAGCACCTCGACTTTCAAAGCATGGTAATACGGAAGGACGCCCGCAAGAAGTCTCCCGAATCGGCGTGCGAAAATGGCGCAAAAAATATCGGCACTTTCCAACTGCCGCGATACGCCAACCAAATCACAGCAAAGATAGCGATCAAATAAAGTAAGTCATTTATTGCCTCTCATAAAAACCTCTTACAAAAGGAAAGACAGACAAAAAGGGGAAGGGGCAAAATGAAGCTACATCAGGCCTCGGGCCCACTTTGAAGCTCGGGAACAGCAGTAGGGGATGCGTCACCCCCGGTACCCTCGGCGACGGCCGGCCCGGACACTGACCTCGCCTGTGCGAGAACTGTCCCGGTCGTGAGCCCTCCCGAGGCCTCCGGAGTTGGTGACCCCGCTGGAGGCAACTCCTCCAGTTCTTCCCCGGCCGAAGATGAGGAGCTGGAATCTGACTCGTCCGAGTCATAACTCTGGCCATAAGGAAAATCACCCCCGGCAAGGTGCTCATTGGCATAGTTCATCGCCCGGCGATAGCCCTGCCTGAACCCCTTTCGAGCACCCCGGCGGAGCGCCACCTCGTAGTAGGGTAGGGCAGCTGCAATCAGGTCGGCCGAGTAAGCTTCCGAGCCTTTATAGCGCTCGATCGCCTCCACCTCGACCTGCCCGTCCCGAACCCACTCCGCCTCGGCCGCACGCTCTTCCGCCCTCGCCAGACGCTCCTCCAGCTCGGTCATCCTCCGCTCGGCTTCGATCATCCGACCCTCCGCCCGGGCTCGGTCCGCCTCGGCCTCAGCGCGAAGGTGCTCCGCGTCCTCCGCCCGATCCTGCAGCTCGCTGCGCTCAAGTTCCCAGAGGCTATCCAGCTCGATGTGACGTTGACGCTCGTCTTCTAGATGTTTGCTCTTCCTCTCGAGCGATTCTTGGGCCCTTGTCAGCTGCTCGGCCAGCACCTCGGCTTCCCGTCGGCTCGACCGCGCCAACTCCCTGAATGTGAGGAACTCCCGCCGGAGCCCCTCGTGCTCCCCCTCGAGCGGAGCTAGTTTCCCCTCGCATCCACCAAGGGTCCAGGCGAGCTTCGACCGCTCTGCCTCCGTCCGAGCGTGCGGCTCCGCCATCACGGCCGCTGTCCGAGCTATGACCAGGCCGCCCTCCATCAGGATGTCAAGGACCCCGGTAGGAGTGCTGCGCTTTTCTCCCCCCCTCGTCCTATCGGCGATCGACCGGCAGAGCCGGTACAGGTCACCCGAGACACCGAGCCTGACCAGAGATTCCGGCAAAGGGGACTGCTCCACCCTGGGCACCCCGCCAGAAGACCCTGTTGTGGCGGCGAGACCAACCGCCCCGCGCGCCCAGGTCGGTTGGGGTTGCAACGCCTCCCCTGGCGAACCCCCACCCTCGACCGGCGCCGCGGGATCAACCGCACCAGAAGCTGCCGGCACTTGGGGTTGTGACGCCCCCGCGGGCAAACCCCCATCCGCGCCGACCGAACCCTCAGTCCCAGCGCCGGCCACGACGGCATCGGCCCCTTCTGTCCTGACGGAGGGGAGAGCCGACCCATCACCTCCCTCTGCGGGGCCCCTGGTCTCCTCGGCCCCCTCTCGCTCGGCGGATGGGAGAGCCAGCCCGGAAGGGTCAGCCCCATCCTGCCCCCGAGGGGGGAGCGCCGCCGAGCCAGAGTCGCCCCCGACGGCGGTAGGAAGACCGGCTTTCCTAGCCCTCTTCCTAGCCTTCGCGGCCTCCCGCAATTTCCCCACCAGGGGATCCTTGCGCTTCAGACCAGTCGATCGAGAAGACCCCTCGGAGGCCGCCCCCTTGCCCTTATCTCGGGCATTGACGCGACCCACCGGGGCTCGACCTCGGCCGCCTCCTCCAGAGGCTCCTGCCTCACGTCTGCAGCAAAAAGAAGCCCCGGTCAGGAGGAGAAAAGAGAGCTACCACCCCAGAAAAGAGCCTCAAGAGCCGTACCTGACGACGTCAACCGCGAGAGAAGACTCCGTTCGATGTTCTCTGGCGTCACCAGCTCCTCGGTCGATTGGCGATTCTCCAGCAGACGGGCAGCCTGCTGCTCCACGTGGGGAGGGAACTCCTCCTGGTGAGGGGGCAGATTCGGGTGAAAGTTGGGAAAGGTCCGGCATCTCCAGATCTCGTCCGTCGCCATCGCCTTCACCCAGAAGAATTGGGTCTTCCACCCCTTGTGCGATGAGTCCTTCGCCGCAAGCGAGATGCAGCTCCTGTTCCTCTGCGCCTGGATGAAGTAGAAGCCTTTCCCCGCCTGCGGGTGCGCTTTCAACTCAAAGAAGAAGTGGAAGAGGTCCAGAGAAGGGTAGATGTCGCGCTGGCGACACAGAATCCCGAAGGCCGAAAGAAGAAGATAGGAATTGGCCACCAACTGAATAGGTGCCAATCGAAAAAAATTGAGAAGCTGCAGCACGTAAGGATCGAAAGGAAGTCAGAATCCGCTCTTCCAAGCCAGAAGGAAGGTGCAAATACACCCAGCACGATCATCCAAACTCGTCTCGTACGGAGTGGCGGCAGCAAAACTATAGCGGAGAGGCAGACGGAAACGGTGCTCTAACCTCCTCACCTCCGTCTCCCCCAACTTGCTACAGTTGGGGACGGGTTCCCGCCTCACCGGCACAGGCTCCGGGCTCCGGTCCGCCATTGAGTCGGGAGACGATCCCTCGCACGAGCTTGAAGACTCCGGGGGAGAAGGAAGCTGTCGGATCGCCTCCGCGGTTATCCTCGCCAACTCTTCGAACGCCGCCGCAAGGCTCCGCGTCTCCGCTGTGCTCTCACGGCGCATCAAGAAGCAAGGAAAGCCTAAAACCCTGGAAGCCTAGAACGATGAACAGCGCCCCTTAAAAAACCCCTGAGGGTGGCGGCGCGCCGTTCCGTGCTCTGAGAAAAAGGGGGGCCCCTTCGCTCCCAATCCGTCAGGATCATCATTATGGGCCTCGGCGACCGCTATAAGCGGCTCCACCACGCCAACGGGATTCCACCCACCTGAGCCACGCCGGTCCAAAGCCTCGAAAAACTACTCATCCGAGCCTCCTTGGCTCGGGAGTAGGAGGGGGACAAGTGGAGAGGGGGATTTCCGTAGCCCACCACAAAGGCAGCCCAATAAGACCCACGCGGTCCAACTAGGCAAGCCCACCCGAGTGATAGCCCGCTGGGCCCACTCAGGGAAGAAAAGCCCAATAAATAAAGACTCGAGGAACCAACTCTCCCCGGCGGCCTTCAAGGCTCGGAGGGCCCGAGACAGCGGTCAGGTCCCAAGGAAGGTATGGTCTAAAAGCCCTCTCCTCACCCGAGAGAGACAGGCTCCAGCCGACCTATCCGACCCCACCCTCGCCGGGCCATGCCTATCGCTCGGACATGAGCTAGCATCCCCGAGGCTCAGTAAGACCGGTCGATTATCTGCAGGTGCGGCCGTTCAGAGTCCTCCGCCAGCGGGAGAGTCATGGGAGCTGCCGGACTCCAAGGGGATAACGTTCCCACGATCAGGCCATGAAAGCCCCCGCTGAAGACGTAACTCCCGCCGGGAAGCCCTCAGCTCACCGGACTCTTAAAAGGTGACGCACTATTTAAGCAAGGGATATCCTCCGGAAGATGGTAAGATGAACTAGGCATTCACATACCCTAAGCTCCTGAGCACGATTCGCTTCACCCTTTGGTGGAGAGGATTCTCGCGCATCAGCTCTCTCCTCCTCCCATTATCGCTTCCACCATCGCTCTACTGACTTAGCCATCGGAGGGTTTGCCCCAGGGAGATCCCCTGGGCCCTCTGACACGTTTCCCTCTCTTGCAGATTCATCTTCTGGTGATCCACAGCCCGCTCAGGACCCAGCGCGAGATTCCGCCTCTTCAAGGGGCTCTCATAATTTCTCATCATATATCTCATAAGGGAACTTGAATTTTATCGATTAAAAATCCCTGAATGTAATTTCATCTCTTCATAATTTCAATGTCTTTAGAATGCCTAAATACTAAGGGTCTTCACTATTTCCTGTCCACTTCACAATACATTCATGACTCGCTTTGGTGGCGTCGACGCAGTGCCTCACTGCGTAAACGCTGTCATTCAATAACTCCCATTTCGTCCCGGTCCGGTTCAGAACAGTAAACCGATTCAATCCTTTGAATTGAACTTGAGTCGTCACCTTCTTTAAAACCCCGCAGCGTAAACGCTACCGTCTACTTAACTCATTCCAAGACCTAGTGGGTCTCTACCTCTCGATTTTTTTCCCAGCTCCTTCTCTCAATTTTTTTTGATTCTCGCTATGGCTCCTCCGGAACAAGTGAAGAAGGGGAAGAACAAAAAAGATCTAAAGAGAAGAGATCCCATCTCTGCTATGGGCAGGATTGAGCCTCGAACCAAATATCAAGAGGAGACGCCATCTCAGTCAGCTCCACCACAACGGAAAGGAAAAGAGAAAGCTCGCCGGCAAAGACAAGGGTAGCAAAGCAGAAGGGCAAAGACAAGGGCGTGGCAGATCCTTCAGAGGAGGTACCGGCAAAGACAAGGGCAGCAAAGCAGAAGGGCAAAGACAAGGGCGTGGCATATCCTTCAGAGGAGATACTGTCTCCTTCAGTTCCAAGGAAACGGAAAGGCAAAGAGATAGAGTTATCACTTCGGAAACGCCGTCTTCATCCAAGCCCGCCAACCAAAAAGAGAAAGCTCTCTACCGTAAGGACAGAGGAGCAGGTTACATCTTCAGGTGCTGCGAAGGGGAAGAAAGGTGTCGCTAGTTCACATGCAAGGTCTTCTGATCCCTCTCTCATCATCAATGTGGAAGAACCTCTGAAAGTCCTTATTCTACGGTATATTGTTGCTACCGACGTTGAGATGCTTGAGGTTTTTCCGCAACTATTCCCTATTTTGGATTATCAGGGTTGGTGGTCTTTCGTTACAAATCATAAGATTTATTACCACACCCTAATTAGGGAATTTTACCACAATTTAAAGTATGAACCTCAGATCCCCAAAATTTCTTCAACTGTCAGGAATGTTAGTTTCGAATTGACCAACAAACTGTTTGCCAGAGCTTGGAAAATACCAATGAATGGGGTTCAGTTACACAGTTTTCAGCTTGATGAACATGCAGCTTATGCTCTTCTGACTGACAAACCCAGTGATCCTACAGACGTTAAGGAGACTTTCTTATCTAGTCTTAAAGCAAATAGGTTCCCTCCATTCAATAGACTGCTCCACCATATTTGCACATCAATGATAACACCTCAGAGCAGTGGTAGGGAACGGGTCACTGAGATGCAGAGATTTTTACTGTATTGCATGCTGAAAAAGATAAACATTTCTCTGTCAGATGTAGTCATTCAGACTATGGGATCTTACTTAACACAATCTAGGACACTCCCATATGATGCTCCATTGACTGCCATATTTCAAAAAGTTGGAGTAGATTTTGGTGATGAGAATAAACTGACTATTCCTAAAGGGAACATATACTCCCTTTCCTACATTCAGAAATTCATGGGATTTAAAGTCATAAATGGACAGCCAGTCAGGGTTCTGCCAAGTCAGAAACCTGTCTCTACCTCAGTAGAAATTGGTCAAGAAGTAAGAACTGACACACAAAATCTGCAAGAGGCCAGTCTACACAGAATGGAAAGATCAGAGGTTAGGGAAGATAGACTTGAAGCTAGTTCAGCCAGAATGAACTACCAAGACTTCAGCAATATCCAAGATGATTACAATGTACAAGATGATACTCCTGTGTTTCCTGTTGCTTCCAGAGAGCTTATCATAGTACAAGGTCCTCTTCCAGAACCCTCTCCACCAAGGGGACCTGCATCTACTTCTGAGGAGATTCCAGCTAACTCTCAGAATGACTTTTCTGGCATCAATCCTACACTCATTCAATTTTTGGAAATGAAATTCAGGAGTATTGACTCTTCCATAATGCACCTAAGTTCAACAACAGATATGAGGCTGTCACACCTTGAACAGAAATTAGATAGCAGATGGGAAAAGTTTACACGTGATAAATTCAAGTCAGACAAGAAGCTTCATGAATTTATGGAATCTCTTCTTCAAGCTTGTCAGAAAGCTGGTTCAGTCATGCGTAACTTACAAAACTTGCATCAACAATGTTTGCACAGGATACAGAGTGTACAGACATACAACTATGATGTCAGGGAAAACCAATCCAAGTTGAACTTGAAATATTCCACCCTCATTGACAAGAACAATGAGTTTAGTGAAAAGGTTCAAATCATGTTTGAAAAGATTACATCTTTTGGTCAGGACATTGCTAAACTGTTTGAACGAACCACTCTAGTCGGTGATGAGGTTGTGGATGTGTTGCATATTCTAAAAGAAAACTTCCCACCCACCATTGAAGATCAGCGTGATGTGTACTGCCCTCCACCAACAGAAGCATCCTCCTCTGCACCTGAATGGGGATCTCAGCAGAAAGCTCAGGTGGACTATCTGTTTGATATACTACACAACTAGTTTGATGGTATTTCTACTAAGGTCAAAGAATACCACAAGTTTGTGGTGAACAGAGATCAACTGCTTTCTGAAAGGATGGACACTATGGCAGCATCCATGGCTCAGCTTCAGCAACAGCTGGATATTGTGTCTGCATCTATACTTCAATCTTCCTCATCTACTCCCCTTCCTGATGATGTCAAAGGGGGAGAGACATGAACTCAAGTTGAAGTCTAGACTAGAATTGCATTGCATCTGCATCAAATATGTTGACTGACTGAAGTTTCTTTCTTTTTGTCCTTTTCTATGATGTAAAACTTTGGACTTAAATGAATGAAAAAAAATGGTGTTTGTTTCCGTCACTAAAGTGAATTCTTTGTTTGATCTGAACTTTCTTATTTGATCTGAATGATACATTTTTATTTAGATGCAATGGCATTCACCTCATAGTTGCCATCATCAAAAAGGGGGAGATTGTTGTGCCCCTGATTTTGATCATGACAACCATGAGATGTGAATGTTGAATTCAACTCAAAATGTTGAATTAAATCTTGATTCAGTAATGCTTCCATTTGATTTCTTTTTGTTGCAAGAAAGGAACATGGTCGATGCTAGGAGTTCAAGGCGTCCACGCATCAGTTGAAGAGGAAAAATCATAAGTCACTGATATAATATCAGTGCGTCAACTCCACACTATTGCAGCGTCAACTCCTCAGCTTAAGAAGCAGAGGTATTCACAAATCTACTTCACTGCGTCAACGCCACAATAGAGCAGCGTCGACGCAGTAGTTAAAAAAGGCAGAGCTATGGGTCACTAGAATACCCCAGTGCGTCAACGCTTCAGCATGATAGCGTCGACGCAGCAGTTCACTCTGAGGTGAAGTTGGCTCTGGGTCAGTTCAGTGGGTCGACGCAGTGACCCCACGCGTCAACGTATCCAACATTACATTCAAAGCCATGTGAGGGATTTCAAGGCTACGTCAACCCCGTGAACTCAATGGGTTGACGCCATCTGAACCACTTACGAGATTAGTTGGGTGGACCCCAATCGTAAGTGACGTCAAAGGCCACATCAGCCAAAAGCGCTTACGATATGGTTTTCTCTCGCGATTCCAGAAGGCTCTATGCAGAGCAATCATTGGGCTAACCAGAAAATCTGGATGGGGCCCACTAGACGTATATAATACATGAATCTGGAAGTGAGCGTGGGAACTTGATTATCGAAGAAGGTTTTGGAGATTTCAAAGTTGCTGCGGACAAGGCAGAGCAAGAGAAGCTCACGAGAGGAACTGGGAGTTCATCTTCTTCCTAATGGCGATCTGCTGAAGACCTGAGGAGATCTAGGAGCAGTGATCCATCGCAAGTTCATCTACATTTCAGAAGAAGAAGAATAGCTGATCGTTGAAGCTGTTTCTCCCAGATTTCTGAATTCAAGCCTGAGATCCGGCTGCCCCACAGATCTAAGATTATTCTTTCATTACTGAGTGATTTCGTTTATTGATTGTCTTTTCAATTTGAACTCTGTTATATTGTTTCTCCCTCGTACTGGTTTGAGTAGAGGGAGGGGTTTGATCCAGCAGACTGTGCTTGGATCAAGAGAAGTTGGGCGTGTTGCCTGCAAGCTGTTTGTCAGCGGTTTAGAGGATCTGTTCCTCTGGTTAAGCCAAGCTATAATGCTCAGCGGTGTATGAGGAAGTAGTTCCTCGGTGTAGCCAAGCTGTAAAGCTCAGCAGGGATCCTCACTGGTTTAGTGAGGGGTGGACGTAGGTCTCCACAGGGAGACCGAACCACCATAAAAATCTGTGTTCCTTTTTGTGGTTTGCTTTCTCACATAATTCACTTATCGTTAGATGTTTGATTAGGCACGATATTAATACTGTCTGTTTACTGAACTTCTAATTAGCATTCTGCCTTCTATAGCTAGTGTGATCATGCATTAATTTTTTAAAGGGTCAACCTATTCACCCCTCCCCTCTAGTTTGACCTTCCACCTAATCCAACAACACATGCACAGACATGCACGAATATGTAAGGATATATACAAACAACCACAAATGAACTAAGATGCACATGTGCTGCAGTTCATTTTCTGTGATTCATCTATATAGCAAAATGAGCATTGTATGCACCACTGAATGTAGCAAGATACATACTGTATGTAATAAGCACATATGGAATCATAAAAACACATATGACATCATACATATGAGTCATAGTGTTTGTCATCATCAAAACACAATATCCAACAATTAAGTGTCAAAATTTCTAGTTTGCTTTTGCAGTATCCCTTAGACTGGTGATAGCTCCATGCTGGGAGGCTAGTTTCTTTTCCCGATCGTTGAGGGTGACCTTTTTGAGTATGGGTTTTCACACACTACACGGCAAGCCATAGCCGATCGTCTTTTTGGGCAACACCGTTGTTGCTTTGGCCATACTTTGGGTATGCACGAATGTCTTTTTCTTTTCTCTGCTCGGTCAAGTGCAGGGGCAAGAGATGGATGGATGAGATGACCAACCTAGGCGCTCCCTAATACGAGAGAGGTCTCAAATACGGGCAGTCTTGACCCTTGAAACATGAGCTTTCATGCTAAATCTAGCCAATAAGGGCTCTCAAAATCAAAATGAATTATGTAAAATTATGAAATGAAAGGCATGGCAAGGGTGGCAGTATAGTTCCCCGCGAGACATCATGAGCCCGGTCGCATGCTTGCCAAATATGAGTCTCAAAATCAAAGACACAAAGCCCCGGCGCAACAAACTGTATCTTTGAGGGGTAGTGCCCTGGATGGAATTCAAGTCCTGATATCTCCCATCTTGCATAAAGTTTATCTCTATTTTTTCTTCTGCTTCTCCCTCTTAGGCTAGGTTGAATCCCGGGTGTGGCCTTAGTATGGACACCCTTCTTTAGAGGCGGTTGGTTGTGGTAAGTCACCCTCATATGCACGCCCTGCTCAAGGGAAGCCTTTAATGAGAGAGGTAGGAACGACGATCTCTAGCCAATAGTTTTAGCCCGTCTTTGGGTGCTGCAGATTACTTTGTCAAAAAAAATAAAATAAAATTTCAAAAATCTAAAAAAATCATATATTGTCAAAATTCTAAAAAAAATCATATATGCCAAAAATCTAAAAAAATCAAATATTATCAAAAATCTCAAAAATCAAATATTACAAAAATGCCAAAAAATCAAATATTGTTGAACATTCAAAAAAACAAAAAAATCATCAAAAATCTAAAAATATGTGTCTTTGGCTCCCTTCTTCATGCATTTTTCGTTTTCTATTTGTTTTTAGGATAGGTATGATTCGTTCGTTAAGTGTGTAGGTTGCAAGTTACAAGTACTCAAAGCTTCCTAGCTCTGTATCTTTCGCTCTACCTCCTGTTCACGTGCTTCTGATCTATTCTCTCTTCTTCAATCATATCTCTCAATTTGCTGAAGCTCATGTCCTTCTAAACTTTTGATTATTTCATCATATCTTCATGAGAGGGCTTTGCCTCACGATTACGAACATGGCGGTTCTGCTTCATCTGATCTTAGGTTTTGATTGAGCAGCGTATTTGTTTGTGTCTTTTGTTCCGCCGTGTCCATGTCACACGTGTCTATGTCCCTCCGTGTCGTATCACAGGAGTTCTTTTCTCTCACCGTGTCGCCATCCCACCATATTTTTCGTCCCACTATGTCACCATGCCATGTGTTGTTGTTGTCATCCCATACATGTGTTGTCCGTATCTTTTGCCTCCCGTGGTATTGCCGTCCCACGTCACTTTGTCCCACCATGGTCTTATCCCATCGCGCATGTTGTCCCACCATATTGTGGTGTTGTCTTGTCCCACCGTGTGACGACCCAAGATCCGGATACCGGGAAAGGAACCCGATACCATTCGAATCCTAGCCCGTCGCCCACGAGCCGAGGCTAGGAAGGGCTAAAAGGAGTCTAGAGGCACAAGGAAAAAGGAAATAAAGCAGGATAATTGAACAATTAACAGAAATAAATAAATAACTACAACAGAGTCTAGTCTAACAGAAAGTATAGTCTAAGGCAGAAGAACGTACCCAATGCCTAGTGAACACTCGGCCCGGTAAGTTGGCGATTAAAAACCTCCGCACAGCACCCTCAGATCTCGAGGAAGAACCGCCGCACCTGAAAAGCAGGGGTGAGCCTCCTGTCACTGGCTCAGTAGGGATCCCGCGGAACCCCAACCGTAAACAACGGTAGTAACGGAAAGCAGCAACAACAGTAGGAATAGCAAACCGGTTGCCGGTAAAAACTCAACACTATAGCTACTCCTACTGTACCGAAAAACACGCCCCGATCTCACAGTCGGGGGACCACTAGACTACAACCCACCCTGGTCACACTGCCAGCGGAAACATCGCGACAACCCTGTCGTGGACCGAACACTGCATAGGAAAAATCCTCGGTGATGCTCACTGGAACCCTAGGCCTCTACCTCGAGAAACCAGCCGAAAACTACAAGTAAAACCACGTCTCGCAAACGTGAGACGGGACTCGAGTCACTAGAAACTCACGTCACGTGACGGGAGCACTGCTCACCAGAAGCAATGCCGGATGCGTCCACTACCGACTTAGTCCGCAGCCTCAGGTGTCTCGCTGCGACGCCCCAGGCGGAGACTGAGACACCGCACAATAACCATGAACTCAGAACAAAGACTAGCTGGGGTCACACTCGTCAGCACGCCTCCACTGCCCCCAACTACGTGTGCACACACAGACCATCTGCTCTAGGTCAGGTCCTCTAGTTGGTTTTCTCCCCAGCCGGACTCAGGCTGCAAAGGCAAGGGGCCCTACGGTAACTAGACTAAAACCGTCTCTCTCGGGTGTAGCTCTCCACCTACTCCCAGGTGGGTCCGCACACGCGTGAGCAGGAAAGCTACGACTAGTGGCAGGTCACTAAATGTGAACACGGAAAGCCACACACGCACCCAGTACGAGTAACGCGGAGTAACCGATGGCTCGGAGCCACCAGACTTTGGATGGTCCACTAGACCTACTGAACCCAACGGTCCTTGAGTCACGAGACTCAGGTCAAGACCGTCGTACATAATGGCATATCATCGTTAATCTAGCCTAATCCCTAGGTCTAAAACCTCGGTACGAAGACTCACGAGGTAGTTCATAACTACTGAGACCATTCTCTCATAAGGGAACTCAAAAGGCCTCAAGCCCCAGGTTAGGTGACTGGACTCACAGTCTGAGGGCCTAACTCACGGCCCACAAGGAAAACACTTTCCGGAAAGCCAATGATGTGCAGGAGCAGACCTCCGCACTCATACCAACACACAGTGACTCGATCTAGCGAGAACACGGAAGCCCGGAACACATGGGGTCACCCAGACCCTCCAAACCCACGGGCATGCTAATCAAGGTAACACGGTACCTCCGGACACCCAAAAACACGGTCATGGAACCCAAAGGGTGTCTGGGACTCACACGGGTCAAGGGAAGCATGCCCGGTGGCTTCCCCCGCTCTGGCCTGCAAAACAAGTCACCTTCATTAACGAGCACACCACTCAGGGTGCGTTAATGGACGCAGCGCAAGACTCGAGCACGTTCTCCATGAACGCGACGGAAACGACCACCGCGATATGCAGTTAACACGGTGGGAACCCCAAGCGCGACACGGTGTTGACCGTTGACGCCCCAAGTCAACGAAGCGTGTTAACCCTTAGACGCGGTAGAACCACCGGGCGCGTTACCCGATGAACGTGATCGACATGGCGAGCGTGACCTAGTCACACCTGGTCAACGGGGCACGACCCTAACTGCCTTACTGCTCATCTTCCTCGATAAACATGGTGGCGCGATACATCGCCTTTATTAAGAACGTTGCCACTGCGGTGGGCGCGTTCTCGACCCGAAATCAAAAATGACGAATCTGCGGAAAAACCTCATTCCACGCCCCATTCACACCCATGTGAAGGGGAAGACAAGGGCAAACCATTCCCCAACCTCTCTAGCACCGGAAGGACCCATTCAAACCCCAAAAATAGGATCAAAACACCAGATCGGGCTTACACCGTAAAACATGCTCTTTTCCCAAAAATGCTCAAATAAGCTCGCTCGGCTCACCACGGCCTACCAAAATCACTGAATAGAAGTACAATGGTCAAGGACCCGTCCCCCTACCTCCACCGAAGATTTCACGCACCGTGGATGACGATCCGCCAAGAAAACGCCACACGAACAATCACGGCGCCCTGAACTCGCGACCGAGCTTCGCCGCGCCTCCACCGCCTCGATCGTCATCCCATCCGCGCCTGCTCCTCACCTGCGTCGCCACCACCTCGCCCCCGTCCACCTCCGTCGGCCACTAGAGAAGAGAGGGAGAGAAGAGAGAGCATGAGAGAAGAGAGAGGGAGAGAGTGAGAAATGAGAGGAGAGAGAGAAAAGGGGTTACATATAGCAAATTCAAAAATTTTGGAAAATACCAAAAATAGGGAAAAATACTCCCCACGATCCTCAAAAAACGCACAACGCAGTGGTAACGTCCCGGAGTCAGAGAACACAACGGTTCACCCTACACGGGATTCCGAAGGTCCGACAGGCAAAAACACACGTGAACTGTTAAAACTCAATCCGGGACCCACGAAGGTGATCCGAAACCCACGGATCCTGATCTGATAATTATCCAAAAAATTCGGGGCATTACAGCCCTCCCCCCTTAAACAAATTTCATCCTCAAAATTCAGGATTAGCACCAAACCACAAGGGAAAGACACCGGACCAACTGACAACGCTGTCAGAGCCCCAGCACAGAAAAATCTTGATTCTCACGGAAACACAGATCATGAGGGATACCGCCAGACCTTAACCACAGACAATGCCACGCTCCGCACACCGCACACACATCGGTCATCAGAGCAGGCATACAACAAAATCACAAGTCCAGTATCACCTCAGCTACACGGAAGCCAACTCTGCTAGAAGATAAACTTTCACAATTCCTAGATCCAATCCAGGAAAGGGCACATCACAGAAACGGCCACCAAAGGCCTCGCTTTCACACGGCTCTCACCGTTCTCCAACCACTACAACCAACATCTTCTGTCTATGAAAGACCAATCACCGGTCACCAGACACTCGTCAACGGGGAACCTCCACCGGCCCAGCAGGCACGATCCAACTCATGACAGGCCATCCACTGACTCACGCATAGACCGACACCACGTCCAGACCTATCATCATGCCAACTCTACCCTCTCGGAGGAGTACGGTGAAATCACATGATAGGATCTCTCCTCGGTCCTCACGTCACTCGACTTAGACTTACAGGGGAATCCTCCCTTTCTGGTCGTAGAGCAGGGACCACCATTCCCACGTCAACCTCTCTTCACAGACCTTGCACAGGCATCGACCACCGTCCTATCTCACCAAATCCTATCTCATCTCAATCGCTTCAAATGGACACCTGCCAATCCCAGTTCCGCTCTTACCATAGAACCACGGGACACAACCTGAACAATTCACGGCACACGACTCCAAAGCAACTAAGTGTCACTTGCTACCACAGCAACCTGGTCGATGACGCCACGACCAATGCACACGTGTCCCCAGACAAATACACACCTCACCATGGTCGACCAATCGGTCAACCTGACCAGCCGCTCGCAGCTACCAACTAGGACCCATAATCTGTCAGAGATCACTTCTCCAAAACATGATCTCATCCGAGGACAACTTCAAACACACGAAGAGGGTACTCATGAGGTGCACTTACCAACACATTTCCCTAACTCTCCATCTTGCCAGTGCCACTAACCATAATACCTCTAGCAACGGCACGGCAACAACACGTCTCACACCGAGGAACCAATCCTCTGATGCTCAACTCATTCTCGGGAAATCCGCCCGTAGCAACCAACGTCACGTTCTTCCGCTGCGCACTCAGATCCACGCGCACCACCATCACAATGACAACTCGGGATTCTCCATCCCGACATTCCTCTGCAACTCCGCAGGCTCCGATCCTCAAGATATCGAAAATCACAACACCAGTCACAATTTCTCACAAAAACTGCCCAACCGGCACTCGTCCTTCTGGAACAGCTCCACCACCCTTACACACCAGGGAAATGGACACGACTTCTCACAGGCAACCACCTTGTCAAAACACAGGACGTGTCTCACACGGACTTCATGGCACGTAGAGGGCCAACTAATCCGGACACACGATGCAAGACGAGGAACCTTAGCTAAACGCAATCTCTCCAACCAAAGAGAAACTGGCACACCTCCGACCAATAGGGAGGAAAACTCCACGCTTGACCTGACCTCGAATCTCGCACACGCTGGGAACCACACCTTCCAACAACAGGAAAACCAATACTATCGTCAAGTCAGCACCTCCGACAACACTTGCCGTGTGTCTCGTCAGACCACGATCACAGCATCTATCAATGCACCATCGCGGTAATTTCTCGAACTGCAACATGCCACGCTAAGAGCCGCAACACGAGCCATAACCGATAATCACCAACGCTCATCCTCGAGTCCCGAACTCACCGCAGAACCTTCACATCTCAAATTGAATCCAGGGCGAACACAACCCATTCACCCGCAGAAGCACGGGAGCTAGAACTTACTGGGACATCTCTACCCAATCCTATCTCGAAATCCGCAAAGACAACTGGGACCGACACGTCATTTCTGACGCCATACAACATGACAAGAACATCGAGCTTGACAATCAGCAGCTCAACAGAAGATCTTCCGCTCGCCCAAGCACACCTCTCGATCAGAGCACTCGCTCGGCCACTTCAAACCACAATCTCGACACCTCAGGGGCTGGATAAATCTCAAGCTGGAGTGGCCAAACTCTATAATAGCTCCCACAGAGCACACTCACGGCCACTTAACCACAAACAATTCTCACCAGTCACCTAACCTTACTGAAAATACCTCGAACGTAGCACCACACCTACCGGCAACCTTTACCCGACACAGCATCACTGGGGCCACCGCCCATCAGGAAAAAATCTCTCTATCACATCCCTTGGGCCCCATGCCGGCACTCCAACGAAAACAGCAACCACTTTCACAGCGCCAACGCCGTGCCCTAAAGCTCTTACGTGAGAAACCAAACGGAAAAATAAGCGCAATACCCTATGCCTACTACCGACTGTACTGGACCTTACGGACTCTGATTACTGCTATATGTCTCAAATTCCCATGCACGTCCACAACCACACTCTGATACGAACTGTGATGACCCAATATCCGGATACCGGGAAAGGAATCTGATACCATTCGAATCATGGCCCGCCGTCCACGAACCGGGGCTCGGAAGGGCTAAAAGGAGTGTGGAGGCAGTCTAAGGTAGAAGAACGTACCCAACGTCAAGTGAACACTCGGCCCGGCAAGCTGGCGACTAAAAACCTCTACACAGCACCCTCAGACTTCGATGAAGAACCGTCGCACTTGAAAAGCAGGGGTGAGCCTCATGTCACTAGCTCAGTAAGGATCCCGTGGAACCCCAACCGTAAACAATGGTGGTAACGGAAAGCAGGAACAGCAAACCGGTGGCCGGTAAAAACTCGGCACTACAGCTACTCCTACTGTACCGAAAAACACGCCCCGATCTCATAGTCGGGGGACCACTAGACTACAACCCACCCTGGTCACACTGCCAAGGGAAACATCACGACAACCCTATCATGGACCGAACACTTCCTAGGAAAAACCCTCAGTGACACTCACCGGAACCCTAGGCCTCTACCTCGGGAAACCACCCAGAAACTACGAGTAAAACCACGTCTTGCAGACGTGAAACAGGACTCGAGTCACTAGAAACTCACGTCACGTGACGGGAGCACTGCCCACCAGAAGCAAGGCCGAATGCGTCCACTAGCGACTTAGTCCGCAGCCTCAGGTGTCTCGCTGCGACGCCCCAGGCGGAGACTGAGACACCGCACAGTAACGAGGAACTCAGAACAAGGACTAGCTGCGATCGCGCTCGTCAGCACGCGTCCACTGCCCCCAACTATGTGTGCACACACAGATCATCTGCTCTAGGTCGAGTCCTCTAGTTGGTTTTCCCCCCAGCCGGACACAGGCTGTAAAGGCAAGGGGCCCTATGGTAACCAGCCTAAAACCGTCTCTCTCGGGTGTAGCTCTCCACCTACTCCCAGGTGGGTCCGCACATGCATGCGTAGGAAAGTTACAACTAGTGGCAGGTCACTAAACGTGAACACGGAAAGCCACACACGCACCCAGTACGAGTAATGCAGAGTAACCGATGGCTCAGAGCCACCAGACTCTGGGTGGTCCACTAGACCTACTAAACCCAACGGTCCTTGAGTCACGAGACTCAGGTCAAGACTGTCATACATAACGGCACAACGTCGTTAATCTAGCCTAATCCCTAGGTCTAAAATCTCGGCACAAAGATTCACGAGGCAGTTCATAACTACCGAGACCATTCTCTCATAAGCGAACTCAAGAGGCCTCCAGCCCCAGGCTGGGTGACTGGACTCACAGTCCGAGGGCCTAATTCATAGTCCACACAGAAAACACTTTTTGGAAAGCCAATGATATGCAGGAGCAGCCCTCCGCACTCATACTGACACACAGTGACTCGATCTAGCAAGAACACGGAAGCCCGGAACACATGGGGTCTAACAAGGTACCTCCAGATACCCAAGGTACCTTTGGAAACCCACGGGCATGCTAATCGAGATAACAAGGTATCGTCGGATACCCAAAAACACGTTCACGGAACCCAAAGGGTGTCTGGGACTCACACGGGCCAAGGGAAGCGCACACGGTGGCTTCCCCCGCTCTGGCCCGCAAAACAGGTCGCCTTCATTAACGCGCACACCACTCAGGGCACATTAATGGTTGTGTCGCAAGACTCCAGCCCGTTCTCCATGAACGCGGTGGAAACAACCACCGCGATACGCAGTTAACACGGCGGGAACCCTAAGCGCGACACGGTGTTGACCGTTGACGCGCCTGGTCAATGGAGCGCGTTAACCCTTAGACGCGGCAGAACCACCGGGCGTGTTACCCGATGGACGCGACCGACATGGCGAGCGCAACCTGGTCACGCTTGGTCAACGGGGTGCGACCCTAACCGCCTTACTATTCATCTTCCTTGATGAACGTAGTGGCGCGATACGTCGCGTTTATTAAGAACGCGGCCACTGCGGTGGGCACGTTCTCGACCCGAAACTAAAAATGGGAAATCCACGAAAAATCCCCATTCCATGCCCCATTTACTCCCATGTGAAGGAGAAGACAAGGGGAAACCGTTCCCCAACCTCTCTAGCACCGGGAGGACCCATTCAAACCGTAAAAACACGATCAAAACACCATATCGGGCTCACACCCTAAAACATGCTCTTTTCCCCAAAACACTAAAATAAGCCCACTCGGCTCACCACGGCCAACCAAAATCATGGGAATGGAAGTACAAGGGTCAAGGATCCGTCCCTCTACCTCCACCGAAGATTTCACGTGTCGTGGATGCCAATCCGCCAAGAAAACGCCGCACGAACCACCGCGGAGCCCCGAACTCGCGGCCGAGCTTCGCCGCGCCTCCACCGCCTCGATCCTCATCCCGTCCGCACCTGCTCCTCGCTTGCGTCGCCTCCACCTCGCCCCCGTTCACCTCTGTCGATCGCCGGAGAAGAGAGGGAGAGAAGAGAAAGCGTGAGAGAAGAGAGAGGGAGAGGGTGAGAAATGAGAGGAGAGAGAGAAAAGGGGTTAACATATAGAAAATCTAGAAATTCTAAAAAATACCAAAAATAGGAAAAAATATTTCCCACGATCCTTGAAAAATGCACAACACAATGGTAATATCCGGAGTCGGAGAACGCAACGGTTCTCCCTACACGGAATTCTAAAGGTCCGACAGGCAAAAATACGCGTGAACCGTAAAAACTCAATCCGGGACTCACGAAGGCGATCCGAAACCCACGGATCCTGATCTGATAATTATCCAAAAAATCCGGGGCGTTACACACCGTGTCCCACGCATGCCTATTGTTTGTTCTTGTGATGTTTTGCTTCATTCATCTTTGTATGCTATGTTTCATTCATCTTCACTTGTTATGATGTGATTCATTGTTATGTTATGTTCATCCTCGTGCTTGTTTTGTTTGTTGTTGTCTTATATCAAAAATCCAACAAAAATGTCATTTCGCTTGGCAGGTAAGTCAAGTATGGCTCTTTCTATCCCTGCTCATTGTTGCATTACTATATGGTATCTACCTTATTATAGCCTCCCAAGGATCGACTGGTTGTCAGTGTGTTCTAGGATCTGATGTTCCCCTTTAACAAAAATGATGATGATCTAGGAGCATACGGTTAATCGTTGGATAAGCCGCTCGGTTGAGTCGAGTGGGAGACGATGGACTTTGTCTCGCACGCCGTGGTTGGAAGAAGACTCTTGACCCCGTCTTGCTCGGTCTAGAAATATTATTCTTGAGTACTTTCTATTTTTATCTTTCCTTACATTCGTTTTGATGATTTCTTTATTTTTGCCCAGCATGCATCATGTCATTTTTGAGCATTCATGTCTCATGATTCTTTCAAGGTTTCTCCTCAGCAATGGTTAATTGCACTTCGGTTCTTTTGGATAAGAGATCCTCATTCCACTCTGAATTTGAACGATTTCTCTGATCTACTCGCTCGGTCTGGTTGGCCAGCGTGATTCCTGTCTGGATTTTATCTCAGTTTATCTTCCCTTTTTCCAGCTTCTCAACTGTGTTCTTCCGATCCCCTCATTATCCGTGGATTGTGTCCCCGATGAGGTCTGTCGTGTTTCCTTCTCCTCCCTTAGTTTAGTTCTCCAAACATGTTTCATCCGCGTCATCCATTCCTTGTGGCTAGTTCGGCGTTTTCAGGAGAATTCATGTCGCTTGTTGGTTGTGACGGGTGTCATTTACCTTGATGCCCACTTTTCAGTTCTCTCCGCTTTATCTCTACTTCATCTCCATTTCACGTTACTGTCGCTTTCACTCCATCTCCATTCCATTTCACCTTTGCGACGCTTTCGCTCGTTCCCTTACAAAGTGAACATCAAGGAGGGGCATCTGTTGACACCCGTTTTCAACCCGCAAGTTGCGTTATTTCTCTTTTTCATCATTTTTGATGTCTCGAATTAACCATTGTTTTAGAGCCTTCCTTAGTTGGATTTCGAGCCCATTTCATTGTTCCCTAGCCTTTGGACTTTAGATATCTAGATTTCTTAGAGTCCCGGGGCTTATTTTATCAACTTCCGGACTTCCAAGTCGACTTGCGGCCCATTTAGGTCGACTTCCATCAAGCATTCAGCCCCTTTCATTGCATAGTATTGAACACGGCCCTTTTTCATCCCCTTATGTTCCTCTATTCATTAAGTGTCCGTCACCAAAGTTGTTCATTTTTTAAAGCCCTAGATTTTATTCACTTATGCCATTAGCCAGTTGTCCACCAATTGTAAGTTATTTACATTTTTCTGGTAGACTGTGATGTTCACCTGCGAACCCAGCATTCTTTTCTATGTTCTGGCCCCATTTTCTCCCTCTTCTGCCTGTCTTCTCATCTTACTCCCTTCATGAAAGTTGTTTAATTTTTTGTTATCTACAATTTCTTCTTTTACACCTTTCACTAGTTTAGCACCGTTTTCGAGATATTCTGTCACGTCCCGAGATTTATGTATAGCAGAAGATATTCGGGAACGTGAACAGCCGGCAAGAGAAGCCTCAAGTGACAATAATAATCAGAGCGCAATCATTCATACATAAGATGAATGGAGACAATATTTGATAAAAAGTTCACTTTTATTGATAATAACAATCTAGTACATGATCTTGACTCATTGACCAACTAGACTCAATAAAGTGAAAATTACATATTTGACTCTTGACTAGACTAACTATGGCTTCTCTCGAACCATCAATCACTCTCGGATCCATCACTTGAATAATCCAAATCCACCCCGCTAGAATTTCTTGAAAAAGATTAGAAAGTAGGGTCATGAGCACACTTGCCCAGTAGGTATCTTCGTATCAATATGTAGGCAATGTTTAAGTAATTATCATTTTAGCTCTAGAAAGCTAGATAAAACATGCAAGTACGAAGAATCACGTGGATAACACAAGTAACATAATAGCATGATAAGATCACGATGAGAAATGATATGTGAACAAGATCGAGTGGAATATAACAAGAACGTAAATTGGCCTTTCATGAATAAGAATATGCTTGCATGCATCAAGAACGCACTTTCACTTTTACTTTTCACTTTTCATAACCATAAAGGTTATGCACGAGAATGTCATGTAACTAGCATGTAGCAATTCAATCAAGAAAGAGTCTCGCAAGAATTCCATGGATTTTCACTTATTTATAAAGAAAGTACTCCTGGTACAATGCGACGCCAGTAGCATCATACCCCATGGTTTACAATAGTATGTTTCCGACAATCAGCCGAGGGGACTAGCATAGAGCCCTTGAACACAATCAGTGCTCAAACTGCATCTTCACGTATAAATCAAGCTACTTCCACGTTTATAACAATAAAGTATGTCCATTAGTTTAATTCCAAATAATAAGCTTCATGATGAAGTAACCAAAGACAAGAGTGCTTCTATTGAGAGTAAGAGATTTCAATGAATGTATTTAATAACTAGGTTATGCCATGAAAATAAATCGGCAGCATAACGGTACATTCTTTAATCTCTCAAAATTACTTAGATATCTTTGGAATAATGTGACAGGTTCTAGATAATCAATTGAACCATCTAGGAACTTAGGAAAATCAACCCTTGAGTCAAACCCCGGGTTAACTGTACTCAGGAAAATAGCGGTCGTTTACTGGGCCGTTTCTTAAAGAAAGCGATCTAGTTCTGGACTGTTAATGACAAGATTGTTCGATATTTAAAACAGATTATCTGGAGTCTTTAGTGGTCAAAAGAAGAACCATCTAGGATCCGTTAGCGGTCTAGTGTAGGTCCGCTAGCAGCTGTTGGCGGTCAACCATAAGGCCGCTAATAATCTAGAAATATAAAACACCAGTAAGTGATTTCTAGATAATTGGGATTTAATGATACAACCAGCTCGGCGTCCTAGAGGGAAACCCAGGCTCACGGAGTCTTACGGAGGCCTTGAAACAAGATTTCCTAATCCATTGGAAGGAATATCCAAGGGGGAGGTCATCATGTCCAAGATTGTGTTCCTAATGTTCAATAGTGTAACTAATGACAACATACCAGGATATGCGTCATGTACTTAAGAAAATGACTCTTAGATGAGAAAGAGAACAGTGATAAAACCAAGAGTAAATCTCATTCATCCAACATTTAAAATATGCATTTATTACAAATATATATAATTTGGTATGAAATTAACATAAGTTAAAATAATGCTAATGTGCATGAAAACATGAAAACTATCATGATAACAAATGAGATCAACTCAGTATATTAAACTCGTAGTCAAAATCAGGAATAAAGCTTAGCTATCTAGGCTTAACATATAATAATTAAGGTAATTCTGCACTAAGCCTCGGGCAGAATTTCAGTAAATCAAAAACGGTCAAGTGAACGCCCGCTACTTGCTGTTAGTGATTTATCATACAACCGCTACAGTTATGTTAGCGGTCCAAGGTTTAACCGTTTCTTCCTATGAAAAATCGAGTCTAACAACAACAATAGAATATGCTTAACCTATGGCACATCATGTCTGGAAATCAACATATTCTAACTTCCATGATCATGATAGAACAATCTACGGCTAACAATATGCATGGTTTATGTAACTTACATGGAAAATTCATATTTTTACTTCATTAGGCTAGTTCATGCATGAAGACTAAACTAAATGCATAGTTTTAAGTAAAACTTGAAATTCACAAAACACAATGCATGGAAACGTATGAAACAAGAGGGATTTTATTCCTGACATAAGGTTTGGGCCTTTCATGAGATAACCTATCTCAATTGATCCTTCTAAATCTCGAATTTCTGACTGAAATCAAGCCCTAGTTTCTGCACTTTCTTCCTCTAAGTCAGCCACTTCACGTCCCTCTATCTCCTGATTTCCTTGATCTATGGACGTGAAATTTTGAGGGTAAGTAGATAATATATAGGGGGACATAAAGTTCTAAAGAATCTCTATCTAATTATCTCGTTTATGGCTCCGAATTCCTTGATCTTCTTGGGTCAAACACACTATTTCCTGAGTTCTTAATGTAAAATCAATAACTTTGGGCGTCTCCAACTTCATGTAGGCTTGATCTCCTAGAACAAAAATTGGAGGTTAGTTAGTTCTAAGCATAATGATCAAATTCTTAGAAGTAACTTACCTCAGAATCGGCCTCCTTACCTGAGTTCTATGCGTGCCAAAAGTAAAGGTCGCACAGGTCAAATCTGGGATCTATTTATAGGGTTTAGGTAGGGTTTGAGGATTAGAACGAACTTAGAGTCATAATTAGACTTTCAATTCGATCTACAATCTTTCCAGACCTATCTATTTAGCTGATAGAGTTGATCTAAGATGATTTGGAAGCCAAAAAATCAACCTTTTCACGTTTTCTTTCTCTCACGGAACTGACAGACATTAGCGGTCTAATATTGGACCGCCAACCATCCTCTAGCGGTCCCGCGATAGACCGCTAGCAATTGTGAGCTCTGAATTTGAATTGGTTCAAACTCTTTTGATATTATCCATGGTATTGTCCTTTAACTTATCTTCTAAAGAGTCATTATCTCTTAAATTCCGAGAATACACCTATTCCTAGCTTTTAGAGTATGGGCCAAGGCTTGTGGGCTTGTTTTTGAATTCTTTTGGCTTATTTAATTATCCCAATTAGTTGGTTATTATTTTGGGCTTCAAGAATAATGTATTTATCCCAAAATTAACTCAATATTCTATTTAAGCTTTAATTAATCCTTTATTTAGTTTTAGAAAAATCCTAGAAATTCCTAAAAATTTCTAAAATGCCTTGAAATAATTTATATAAAATTTTAGGGTGTTACATATTCTCCGATTTCCAAAATCTATCGCATCCTGCCCATAAAATGGTCTTCCATCAGCCTAGCAATCCTGGGAAGACCGCTAGGTGATGGTGGCAGTCTTCCCAAAACCGCTAGGCAGCAAATAGTGCCTGATTTTCCCCGTTTCACCTCCTATTTCCTTGCGGTAGCCCCCATGACCGTTTGTGGTCCCCTTGCGGTCTTCACTAAACCATTTTCCCCCAAACAGTGCCCGTTTGAGCCCGTTCGTCCCCTGTTTCCCTTGTGGTCCTCCCTAGACCGTTTGTGGGTACCCTAGCGATCCTCCCATGACCGTTAGACTCCGTATGCGATCGTGAGATAGACCATTTTCCAGACAATGAGTCCTAAACTTCCTGAACTCCGATTTCTTCGCCGTGGGACTCTATGTTGTTCGATCCATTTTCTTCGAGAGGAAGCTTCCAGATCAGCTCTAATTGATCCAGGACTCTTATTCCCACTATTATCGACGAGATTTATCAATCTAGAGCCCTATTTCGGGTAAGCATCTCGGATTTGAATTTTTGGGTTTATGCAAGTCAAACTCTGTCCAATCAAGCTCTGGGCCCTTCTTTCCACGCAAATATCTTCCAGATTCTTTCACGGAATTGAGTCCCGCTTGTTTCTATCTCTTGTCCTCACTATTATCTCGAGATTGACCCAAAGAACTCGAGTTTTGGTGGACTAATTCTCCTGGAACCTTGGTAGAACTTTCTGGTTTCTTGCACTCCTATATAAAGCACCCAGGTTCGCAGGTCGCGAAAGGGGGGCTCTTCTTCGGTTCGAGGCGAAGCCATGCCGCATCTCCGACTCACATCTTCAACCTCAACCTGAAGGGGGAAGTATTAGCTTTCAATTCTATGTCCAAGGGCTTGATTTCATTGTCTCTATTCTTAGTTCTCTCCCTGCCAATTTCACAAATCGTCACAAATCTTTGTTTTCTGCACTTTTCTTCTACACATGCACTTTTCTCCATTTTGTATAGTATATTCCCGTAGTTGTGCTACGTGATTTTTCAATCTATTTATTCATACATCATCACAAAACACACACCTATCTTTTGCACCCTTCCACAGGGGTTAAAAACTTTAGCTAATTAAATAGATCCTACTGAAAGACTATGACCAATTAAAAACTTTAGCTAATTAAATCATAAACAAAAACTAGAGTGCACATGAGGCACTTAGACATAAAGCACAGCGGAATTAGTAGATGGCTCAAGTGAAAACGGCAAAGCACAGTCCTACGAGCTTGAGTGTGCGATGGAGATAACCAAGATCTCATGCGTTGAAACACACCCACCAACATGTGAATGGGGATAGAGAAGATTGATCAATCTCACAAAGAACAACCAACTGCACAGTGCATTTTTAAGGTGGTTCAGTCTGCAATCCTGCAGACCTACGCCCACCTCTCACCAAATCAGTGAGGCTTTACCACATGCTACAAACGCAGCTTCACTTCCTACACACAAACCGGTAGGGACGGTTTTCCACACACGCTGCGAGTGCAGCACCACACAGGGACGACGCCCCCCCCCCCACACACACACGAGGACGAGGTCCTCCACACACACACACATAGAGAAAAATAGACAAACACAGGCTGCAAGTGCAGCAACAACACTTGGGACAGTCTCCCAAGAACACACAAGTCTACACACAGCCAAGGACTCACTTCCGATCTCTAAACAGAGCACCGGGCACACACTTGCAACATTGATTCAGAAAAGTAAAATGAAGGTCTAACGCAAGGCAGGAAGAATGCACGGTGGCTTCTGATCACTATGATGAAGCACTATTAAGCTTGGGGCTGGCTGCAAGGAGGGGATGCACTCCCATCAACTTCCTCTTCCTTTTTCACCAATGTTTTAGCTCGAACAAGAGCTGGTCTGCTCTCTCTCTCTTTCTTTTCTCCCTTCTCACTGATATTCTTCTTGAATGCACAATAGCTAGGCACTTTCTCTGGATAGCAGCTTCAGCTCTCTCTCGGGTGAACATCCGTAGTTCTTCTCTTGAGGAAGCTTCATATAAATAGAAGAGCCCAGGGAACCTTTCCAGCCAAGAAGGTCTTCGAACACTCTCCAAATCTTCTGGGAGATGGGTCCTGGCAGCCTCTGATTGGCCAGAGGGGTAGCAGAAAAAGGTTTTAGCTTTTTTGAACCTTGGTTGATCAGAGAGTATGTGAGTAGAGCTTCCCAAGTGGATCTACAGCATCTATTTTCTCTGCTGGCAGGACAGTCAAGGACGTCCTTTTAACTTGGTGATCTTAGTGACAGAGAACTATGATTGGGTGGAGCAAAAAGCTGGGTACCAGGAAAGGTGACTACTCCCAGATATGGTAACCTGCTTTTCTAATTACCAAAAGGACTGATTTAGCAAGCCAATGATGACAAGGATGGTTGACTGACCAAGGACACCTTCCAGACCTCAAAATACGTGTTTTTGGGCATTTGTGGTTCCTATTTTTGCTCTCTGGATTCTTTTCTGAACAGATCGCAGGTTTGCTAAAAGAGGCCTTGGGAGCCGCTCACTGAGGCATTTCATCAAACAGGTTATGTTGCTTCATTGTTGAGGTCGATGTATAAGAGGGCTTGAGCAAGTGAGGTCAGTGCAGTTGAATTAGGCTCACTGAGGCATTTCATCAAACAGTATGTATATGCATAGACTTTGCTCTCTACATGTGCATAGACCCTGGACAAGCTTGGACTTCAATGTACATGGACATATACATGTGCGTAGACCTGAATTCTAAATGTGCACAGACTTGGTTATGCAAATATGAATGTGCACAGACTTGGTTAGTCAAATGTGATTGTTCATAGACTTGGTTAGTCAAATGTGCACAAACTTAGGTATGTGACACATGCTTAGACCCAGATGTGTAGAAGGCAAACATGCACAGACCTACATATGACTAAGACGCATATGTGCACCGACCTGCATGTGCTGTCTAACATAATGTGCACCGACCTTGTGAGCAGAAATGCACATGTGCACCGACCTTGGTTTGGCATGTGCACCGACCTTGCAAAGCAAGAAGTGAAATGTGCATCGACCTTGATGTGTTAGATGCAGATGTGCACAGACTTGATATGTGCTATAATGCAAATGTGCACAGGCATGCGGTCGTACAAATGTGCACCGACCTTGCTGGGCGCCGATGAAAATGTGCATCGACCTTAGTATGTAATATGCAAGATGTGCGTGGACCTTAGTATGCACTATGCAAGATGTGCGTCGACCTTAGTATGCACGATGCAAGATGTGCACCGACCTTGTACAGCTTAGGTTCAAATGTGCACCGACCTGGTATGCCACAAGGTGGATGTGCACCGACCTTGTATAGCTTAGGTTCAAATGTGCAACGACCTGGTATGCCACAAGGTGGATGTGCACCGACCTTGTTTCTTCATGAACAGTAACGTGCATCAACCTTAGTCTAGCTGGCAGAATGTGCATCGACCTTCGTCTTCATGAATAATAACATGCATCGACCTTAGTGCTTCATGAATAGTAACATGCATCGACCTTGACTTGTGCTAGCGAGATGTGCTCCAACCTTAGTTTTCACCAGACTAAAATGTGCAGAATAATATTTTCTTTCTTTTGCCAGGCTCTTTCCTGGTTTCTATGCCAGTCAACCATTTCTTGATGTCTGTGCACCAATTACCTTGGATTACATGCCACTCTTGATTTCTTTCACTTTACTTACAATGACCTGAAATACAAGAGTATTGACATCATCAAATGCACATAAGACTCATCAATGAGTCATAGTCAAACATCATCAAAACAGCATATATCCAACACTATTATGTTATTAGCATAGTTTGGGGGCGGGGGTGATAGAACATAAACTATCAACACTCACGTCCACACTTGCCTATCCTGCGAAACAAAGCAACCACAAGAGATAAAAACCCATTAGAACATGAAGTGTAGCATCAATCCCATAGAAACATAAGCATGAAAAATTGAGGGAAGAACGCACCGGGGGAGGGTTTTTAACCCCTGGAGTGTAGTGATGATTAAAGAGTCTAAAGGAGATAGAAAACGCAGGAGAACTGAGATGTAAAACGTGCTAGGTGCATGCAATAGATGTGCAAAAGATAGTGCAGAAAATAGTGCCGAGAATAAGAAAGACAATAAAGAAAAGAAGAACTAGAAGAAGGAGGACGAAGGCATGAAGCTTCCCTGATGATTGGGGGTCGAAGAAGCAAGTTGGCAGTGCGGCATGGCTTCGCCCCACATCGAAAAACGTCCTCTCTTCGCGCCCATGGCCCTAGGAGGCTATTTATAGGCCTTAGAAGCCCTAGATCAGAATTCAGAGGATAAATCCCAGAAAGGGAGGATTTTGATTGATAAATATGTCGGATAATAGCAAGATAATACCCCTAGAAGGGATAGAAATTGATCTGGCATGAAATCCTTGGAGTTAATGGCACAAACTAGGACTCTAAGGCGTCCTCCGCCGAAGAAAATGGAGTCCAAGATGAACTAGGCTCTGCAACAAGAATGTGGTCAGTCGTGAGACCGCCACCTGAAGAACGCGGTCATGCAAGAATCGCGACCTAGCCAGAGAGGAAAAGGCCCAAAGAAGCCGAGTCGACGCACAACGGTCATGGAGTCAACGTACCAGGAAGAACAAAGAGAACACGGTCTGGTCGGCGACCGCGATCATGCAACAAAGAGAACACGGTCTGGTCGGCGACCGCGATCTCATGATCACGGTCGCCCGACAGACCGCGGCTCGGGGTCGGAGGAGAGATAGAAACTCAGTCAACTAAATTGGCGTAGGTCGATCGATTTTTGGCAATAGGTCGACTCATCTTAGGAGAACGCGATCTATTAGTCAACCACGATCTGATTATCACGGCCGGCCAACAGACTACGACTAGGGGGTCAGCAGAGCTTGAGATAGGTTGACTGATTTTTGAAAATCAGTCGACCGAACTAAGAATTTGGTCGGTCAAAGTATGCTCCAGAATAAGAAATGAGTCCAAAAATGTGACAACCGATTAAAATAGCCTCCAAGGGTTAATGGGCTCGAAGAATGATCAAGAATGGGCTTGAAATACACTCAAGGAAGACCCCATAACAATGGCAAAAATCATTGAGCAAGAAGCAGCAAGAGACCAAATGTTCTGATGGCAGATGTCAGAACGGCTAGACCGTAGTCTGGTTGCAAGGAGTTGACACTAAGGGTCGACACTTGGAGATTTTTGAGGCAGAGAATCCAAGGGATGATAAGATATCGGATCCTCAACCTGAAGCCAAGTTCACAAATACAGAGTTACAGATTTTTCAGAATATCCAATCATTGAACTCTAGTGATAATGCCCTTAAATTCAGATTGGTTTAATACTGATGAATTCTGAGTTTTTCAATAAAAGACACTTGAAAGCATGTGCATTTGAAATTAATAGAGATGAACCAGAAATTCATACTTACAACAGGTTAACCTCCTCTCATCTTACTTATTCAAAAACCATTAGCCCCCTTGAGTTTGCAAGAAGTATTGAAGATAAATAATTAGACAAATCTGATTTTAACTAGGAGGACCACAAACACAGATTTTTCTATGGAGATCATTATTGGAACCAATTTTTAACCCTGTTACGAGCAGTCACGTGTGGCATGCACCTTTTGACGTGAGAGTGCATGTTGATTAGACGCCAGCACTCCCAGTTACTCAGTTTAGCTCACCATCTTGCCTTAGCCAGAGCAGAGGTAGCATGGCACTTCATGACACTGTCCACTCCACTTCTTTGGTGAAGAGACTTGATTTCTTGGTGAATCCAATGCCATTGCTCTACCTTAGAGCACTGAATTTAGCACACACTTTTTACGTAATTATATACGTTTATCAGATGCCAATATCCCTAGTTACTCAGTATGACTGAAGCTCATTGCTTTTATTGTAGCCTCTTTTTGAAATCTACAGATTTAATAAATATTTAGGAACAATACTTTCAATGTTGTGTAGTGGACAGCGGATCTAGAGGGGAAGGGTGAATAGATCTGCCTCTCTTTTCGTAATGTAACCCTCTATATAGCTAGATGAGATAAATTGCAGCAGAATATAACTAGCTAAACAAAGGACACAACGATTTGCTTAGCAAGATGATTACTAATATATCGATTCGAATCTAAGCATACATTTAGAACGAAGCAATCACACGAACAAACCACAACACATGGGATTTTAAGGTTGTTCGGACAGAATCTCCAGTCCTACGTCCACCCCTCACCAAATCTGGTGAGGCTCCACTAGTGCCACACATTGAACCGCAAATCGAAAAGACCACCGATTGCCTTCCTACTAACCGCCGGTAGGGACGTCAACATCGCAGATCGGACAGCTTCCGATTGCCTTCCTACTAACCACCGGTAGGGACGATCTTCAGTTCCAAATGTTTGAATGAAATGGAAAAGAACAAGATATGAAAACACTCAAACAAGATATGAAATATGTTCAAAGAGAAAAGATCTTGTATGAGTTTGCTGGAGCTTGAATCTGATGATTCACTTGGCTTAGAGTTGATCTCCTCTTGAAGTAGCTTGAATCACTTGGAGATATGATGAAGAGCTTCTTCCCGGAGTACTGTTCACAGCTACAGTAACTCGAACTCATTTCCCTTGAACACACCCTTGCAGCTTCTATGGATCACCTTGAGATTAGGAAGAGGAAGATGATTGCAGCTTTTTCTTCACTTGGCTTGAAGTTGATTTCCTCTTGAAGTAGCTTCAATCACTTGAAGATTTGATGAAGAACTTCTTCCCGGAGTAGCTTGATTTCCTTCTTGAAACACCCTGCTTGTGGCTTCCTTTGATCACCCTTCTTATCCTTGAGTGCTTCTAGCTTTGGTGGAGGTTGCTTGCTTCAGATCTCACCTTGAAACACCTTGGATGGATGAAGAACTCCAGCCCGAAGTACTGTTCACGGAGGTGCTACAGTACCTCGAAAATGGCCTCCCTTGATCTCTCTTGAAGCCTTGAAGCATTAGAGTTTCTAACCCCTCATGTGTTGGTTTTATAACCCTTAGAATGGTCCTTGGACACCCCCCAGACCATATCCATAAATCATGGGAGATTAGGTGAGTTTTGATTAAACAAATATATGGAAAGGGGCTGGCCACGAGGTGGAATTCGAAGTCAAACATGGCTGCATCGGGGCTGGCGGTCGACCGGAATTCATGGGGCGGTCGACCGGAATCTGTAAAATCTCCAACTTGTCGGTTCTGGGAAAACCGGTCGACCGGAAAAGTAGGGGCGGTCGACCGAAATCTGTAATTCCTGGAGTGTTTCATTTCTGGAAGAACCGGTCGACCGGAAAGGCAGGGGCGGTCGACCGAAACCTGTAAAACGTGAATTCTTAGGCTCTGGCAAATCTGGTCGACCGGCCAAGGTGTGTAGGTCGACCGGAAACACCTATACCTGCAAAAATGAAGTGTTAGACCAATGAAACATGTTCATAAGTCAAGATATTCATGTCCTCATCAATTTCATGTATTTTGGGATTGAAATCAACTTAGAATATGCTTTGAGCATTTCTAAATTTTGTTCCGGGGGCTCCGCCCCCGGAAACCCCCGCAAGGGGCGCTGCCCCCTTGACCCCCCGCGACCTGACCGCGCAGGTCGATCCGCGTGCGAGGGCGCAACATTGAGCTTTCACCTTTGCCATTTCCACTGAATTCCTTCGTATCTGTCATGAACAAAACATCGCGTGTGTCAGTCACATGAGAGTGGAAAGTATCAATGACTAATAGTGTTTAGCCATTATCAAAACCAAGAATATCACAGAACTCATATGACCATAGGATGATGTCGAATGACCCAAGTGACCACAGAATGACTCAAATGACTTCAGGGACACAACATTCTCCCCCTTTTTGATGATGGCAACACTGTGAGTCATTATGTGATGTAATGTTTAAAATGGCACAAGTTATAACAAATGCAATATATGCAGCTCAAGATTCATGATAGTAATAGCATGGGAATGCAATTATGAATGCAGATATGAATGCTATGCAATATGAATGCTATGAATGCTAGAAGTTATGCAAGCCCCAAGCCCCATCACATACACATATGAGATGCAAAGTGAGCAATGATTCTCTCCCCTTGGACTCTCCCCGTACACCATTCACACAACCCCCAAAGACAACGCGATAACGCATAGCTAACGCGACAAAGGACTCACACAAAGAATTCTCCCCCTTTGCCAACAGCAAAAAGGAGTAATAAGTGAAATATCTGTGAGACTAGAGCTGAAAGGAGTGAAGAGCAAGCCATTATATGCAAACCTGAAACAGACCGTGAGCAACATATATGGTTCAAAGCTAATGAAATCCGAGATCATCAACAGAGTTCGAAAAGCAGCTACATCCAAGATTTAATAGAAATGAACCAAAGGTGCATATCATGGCAGTGTTTAACCTTCCCTTGTCTTATATATCCATATGCAATAACGACAAAGGCAATAACACAAAAGTATGTATTGAGGCTAAACAATCATGATTGAAGCATGGAATTGAATGATTGTAGCATATGTTGATTTTCAATATCTTTAGTATGGGAAGGCACATGACTCACTTTATGCGAGCAATAAAGTCTAGTTAATGCCTCCTAGCCGTAAGAATACACGTTGTTTAGACGCCAGTATCCCTAGGTATTTGGCAAGACTGACGGTTATGCTTCAGAATGAACAGAGATAGCAAAGTCACGTCATGACATATCCAATATCATTTCTTTGATGAGAGGATATATTTCTCAGCAATCATGCCAGTGCTCTGCCTAGAGTCCAAATAGAATGACGACAGAGATAACAGAGGCACATCATGACATATCATTTGTCACTTGATTTGATGACATGACATGTTTCTCCGTGCAACAATATCATTACTCTGTCAAATTGATTTTCAAGAATTTCAGCTCATCAAGATGTTTAAAAATAATACTAAGCCTGAGTGTATCACCAAGATGGTCATGAACTTTGAATTTTCAGATATCGGGATAGTCATTCAAAGCACAATATGCAATCGCTAGTTAAGGTCTATTAAAACCACAGAACATAGATGATTTCAAACAAGATATATCAGAACTACAAGGAAATCATTAAATCTGAACCATTTTCATTGAATGGACAATCATTAGGGCATATAATAGAAAACTCTTACACCATATGTCCATCTGTCTTGTGAACTCAAACCAGACTATAAGCCACTGAAGTGCAGTTTGCAAGATGTTATGAGAATCAACAAAACTCCCCCTAAGGATATGCAATGGATACGCGAAGAGTTATGTGTGCAGGCAAGTGTAATGATAAGTGTCAAGAGGAGAATGACCTAAAACATGCAGGGGTTGACATGGCATGCATTACCCAACACCTGGTTGTACACTTATTAAATGCAACAGAATGAAGATGAAATATATGCATGAATGTAGCACAAGGACAACTCCCCCTTACTATATGGCTTATATGCGACATTGACACATGGTACTTGGCGGAGGTGAAACCTCACGCATATTGAGTGCTTCGTGACAAGCATAGCCTGCCCTTCCATACATCAATAATTGATATACCATGGCCATGCAAGAATGATGCGACATAAACCATGCAATGCATTGTGAACATAGATTCAACTTGATTATGCAACTACATGCAATGCGACACCATATGTAAAAAGACATATTGACATATAAACAATGCATGAATACCAACGTGCAAAACACACAACTAATTGAACATGATCATCATTTCAAATACTTATTGGCCTGAGGTCGGCAAAGACCAAGCCCCCTTCTGAGTGTTGAAAACCTGTCATTACACAAGGGCTTGGTGAAAATATCAGCAATTTGATTTAGAGTATCAACAAAATACAGTTCAAAATTTTTCTTACTGACCTCGTCCCTAATGAAGTGATGGCTAATCTCAATTTGCTTAGTCCTAGAGTGCTGGACTGGATTTTTTGCAAGGTTGATAGCACTAGTGTTATCACACAGAATCGGGACACAACGGAGATCCACCAAGTAGTCTTGGAGTTGGTGTTTAATCCACAACACTTGGGTGCCACAGCTCCCCGCAGTAACATATTCTGCCTCCGCGGTTGAGAGGGCAACTGAGTGTTGTTTCTTGGAGGCCCAAGAAACTAAACACCCGCCTAGAAACTGGCAATAGCCACTAGTACTCTTACGATCCAGCTTGCATCCAGCGTAATCCGCATCAGAATAAGATATAAGAGATAAATCACATGATGACGGATACCACAATCCCAAGTCCTGAGTGCCGGCAAGCTATCGAAGGATACGTTTGACGGCAGTCAAGTGGGATTCTCTAGGACTAGCTTGAAATCTAGCACAAAGGCATACACTAAACTGGATATCTGGTCGGGATGCAGTCAAATAAAGTAAAGAGCCAATCATACCTCTATAGACCTTTGCATCCACCAATTTACCATTTTCATCCGAATCTAGTGAAGTTGAGGTGCTCATAGGAGTTGCAATGATTTTGCTGTTTGCCATATCAAATCTTTTCAGCAGCTCCTTGATGTATTTGTATTGATTTATGAAGCACCCATCTTCTCCTTGGTTGACCTGCAAACCGAGAAAGAATTGAAGTTCTCCCATTAGGCTCATCTCAAATTTGCTAGTAGTGAGGTTAGCAAATTCCTCACACATTTCAGATTTTGTAGAACCAAACACAATGTCATCAACATAAATTTGAACAATCAAGATGTTCTTACCTTGCTTCTTGGTAAAAAGAGTTTGATCTACCTTACCTCGTGTGTACCCTTTTTCAATGAGGAACGAGCTTAGTCTCTCATACCAAGCTCTTGGTGCTTGCTTAAGTCCATAAAGTGCCATGTCTAGCTTGTATACAAAATCTACATTGTTAGAATTCTCAAAGCCAGGGGGCTGCTCAACATAGACTTCTTCTTTGATCAAGCCATTCGAGAAAGCACTTTTGACATCCATTTGATAAAGCTTTATTCTAAGGGAGCATGCAAAGGCAAGTAAAATTCTGATGGCTTCGAGTCTAGCAACAGGGGCATAAGATTCATCAAAGTCTACCCCAAACTCTTGATTATACCCTTGAGCCACCAATCTGGCCTTGTTTCTTATTATCTTGCCATCCTCACTTAGTTTGTTCTTAAAAACCCATTTAGTGCCTATGACAAATTGTAATGTAGGTCTAGGAACAAGATGCCAAACTTTGTTTCTCTCAAACTGGTTTAGCTCTTCTTGCATGGAATTTATCCAGTTTTCATCTTTTAAAGCATCATCAATATTTTTGGGTTCATGCTGCGAGACAAGAGCAAGTTGATCTAATTCTTCCACAATTTTAAAATGTGACCTAGTTCTAGGTGGGTCATTCAAGCTACCAATGACATTCTCCAAGGGATGATCCTTAACAATTCTAATATTTGTAGAATCGTTACCTTCTCCTGGAGCTTGATCCCTTGCATTGCTTGATTCAGCTAGGTCACCATCTTCTTTTATTTCTTCTTGTAGAAGATCACTCTTGTCCTTTATGCTTAAGAATTCCCCATCTTCATCGTTTTTCCTGCAAGAGTTATCATTGTTGGAATCATGATATTCATCAAAGGAAACATGGGGTGATTCTTCCACAGTTTGATTTTTGATATTATAAATTCTATAAGCCCTAGATCTACCAGAATATCCAAGGAATATACCTTCATCGCTCTTGGGCTCGAATTTATCTAAGTCTCTTTTGTCATTGTTGTGGATGAAGCATTTTGACCCAAACACTTTCATATGTGAGAGAGAAGGCTTTTTACCTTTCAGCAACTCATAAGGAGTCTTTTTGGTGTGTGGCCTTACCATAGAGGGGTTGATAATGTAACATGCCGAGTTTACCGCTTCAGCCCAAAATCTCCTTGGAAGTTGCCGTTCAGTAAGCATGGTTCTTGCCATCTCTACAAGTGTTCTGTTTCTCTTTTCAACTACACCATTTTGCTCCGGCGTTCTTGGTGAAGAGAATCGGTGTGAAATGCCTTCAGCCCTGCAGAGATTATAGAAATCAGCATTTTCAAATTCACCACCATGATCAGATTGAATCTTGGAAATTTTAAACTCACCGTCCTGCTTTATCTTCATGTAGAGTGCCTGAAACTCGTCAAAAGTATCATTCTTATGTGTGAGAAAGAAAACCCATGTGAACCTAAAAAAGTCATCCACCAAGACGTATCCATATTTTCTACCACTTAAACTAGCAGTTCTGGTTGGACCAAACAAATCCATATGAATTAGCTCGAGTGGTTTGGATGATGTATTTTCAGATCTTCCCTTGAATGATTTTCTAGTTTGTTTACCTAGAGCACATGCATCACACAATTTATTTTCTTGTTTAAAGGATAGTTCAGGCAAACCTTTCACCATTGAATGCTTCAAGAGTTTATGCAAGACATTGTAGCTAGCATGTCCTAGTCTACGATGCCATAACCATGCAATTTCAGATTTTGGTGCAGCAAGACAAAGATTTGAATAAGCAGGATCATCTAAGTCAATCATGTAAACATTGTTGACTCTCTTACCAGAAAATTTTACCTTGTCAGATTTTGGTTCAAAGATTTTACATTCATGAGAATCAAACAAAACTTTGTGACCTTTATCACACAATTGACTTATGCTTAGTAGGTTATATTTCAAACCTTCAACTAGCAACACATTTCTAATGGAGTTGGAGAGGTTCTTACCTACATTACATGTTCCAATGATTTTTTCTTTGTTGTTCCCTCCAAATGTCACATGTCCTCCTTCCTTTTCCTCCAAGAGATAAAATTTTGATTTATCTTCGGTCATGTGTCTTGAACAGCCGCTATCAAGGTACAACATGTTATGTATGGCTGCAAGACACTCCTGCACAAGCAATTAAGCAAATGTGTTTGGAACCCAACCAAATTTGGGTCCCATCATACTCTTCAAATTTTCAAAGCATGAAACCATTTCTTTTGGAATCCAGACTTTTCTAACATTCAAGTTTTGTTTGCTTAGAGCAGGGGTTTGGTTTTTCTTTTCAACTTTGACATTCATTTTCTGTTTGGAGGTTCTTGGTTGGAATTTGTGAAAGTTTGATGAGGTTTGCTTCTTAAACCATTGAGGCCGTTGGTTGGTTTTGGGTTGAAAGTGATTGTTTTACCACCTATGGGATTGATGAACACATGAATCACAATTTCTCCAAAAGTATGGTGGTGTTGGCCTATATGAATGTGCAATCCAGTTTTGGTGATATCTGGAAGATTGAGCATGCAATGGCCAAGAATGTGTTGACCTATGCTGCGGGGAAGGTCGACCTTTCTTAGGTCTTTGGACAGGCTTTTTGGGAATGTTGGTGACTCCCCCTTCAATCTTTTCTTTTCCTTTCTCCTTTTGTTTTTGCTGGTTTTGTGTGGGAGTTATGTTTGAGGTGGAGGCTTCGGAAGATGAGACAAATGTGACTGTTTTTAGCCCAATTGGCCTTTTGTTTGTTGGTTCAAAACCCAACCCTTCCTTGTTGAAATTCATCCTAGTACCTAGCAAAGCATCTAGGTTTTCTTTTCCATCCACAAAATTTTCCAAGGATTGTTGTTTATCCTTCAATTCTTTTTGTAAGCTTTCAATGTTTTGCAAGAGTTGAGTGTTGACATGTTTGACAGCTTCATATTTTTCAATACTCAATTTGCTGTTCTTTTCATAGGTTTGCATTTTTAGCTTAATGCTATCAATCTCATTTCTCAAGTTTTCATTTTCAGTTTCAAGTCAGCCATTTCTTTTCTTCCTTTATCCAAATCCTCAATCATTTTCTTAAGATCTTCAATTTTAGTTTCAAGTAGAGCATTATTATCATCCTTGTCATGATCATGCACAAAAGAATTGATTTTCTTTTTCAATGATTTATTTTCCTTTTTGTACATTTCATATTTTTTCATGAGTTGTATATATGCATCCTCCCAATCATCAATTGTATAATCTTCAAATGGAGAATTTACCTCAGTTTCTTCATCACCTTTGGCCATAAGGTAGAAATCTTCTTTTTCTTTGTCCGAGGAGCTGGTTCCGTCATCACTTTCGTCTTCATCGCTCCATGTGGACACCATGGCCTTGTTCTTCTTCTTGCCCTTCCATTTGTCAGCTTTTCTGAATCTGTCGTGACAATCATTCTTGAAATGCCCTGGTTTGTTGCAAGAATAGCAAATGATTTTATCAGATTTCTTAGAATTTTCAGAATTAGATCTGAAACCATTTCTTACCTTTGACCTTCATCTCAAGAAGCTCTTACCTTCCTTTCTCAAGAATTTCTTGAACTTACGTGTGAGCATGGCTACATCATCTTCATCTCGCTCACTTGCCGAATCCTCACCTTCATCAGAAGAGCCTTGACCGCTGGGTCCTGCTTTAAGAGCTAGGGACTTCTTCTTAGGTGCCTCAACCTCTTTGTTCTTGAGGTTGATCTCATAGGTCATTAATGACCCAATAAGTTCATCTACCTTGGTGGTTGTGAGATCTCTTGATTCTTCAACAACGGTTGCCTTCGTGTGCCATGCTGGAGTTAATGATCTGAGAATTTTTCTTACAAGTTCTTGCTATGTATATTTCTTTCCCAAATCAGTTAAACTATTAGTAAGCACAGTTAAGCGAGCATACATATCTTGAATTGATTCATCAGGCTTCATGCGGAACAATTCATATTCAGAAACTAAAATATTGGCTTTTGTTTCTCGTACCTGAGAGGTTCCTTCGTAGATTACCTCTAGCTTATCCCACATCAATTTCGCAGTTGCGCAGGTGGCTACTCTTGAGAATTCAACTGGATGGAGTGAGCATTGCATGATATGTTTAGCACTCCAGTTGACGGTAGATTGCCGTATTTGTTCTTTGGTCCACAAGTCCTCATTATCCGTAAGCTCATACGGACCTTTGCTGATCACACGCCAAAGTTCGTAGTATTGGGCACGAATGAACACCTGCATGCGATGTTTCCAATAAGGATAGTTAGATCCAGTGAAATAAGGAGGTCTGTTTACAGAGTGTCCTTCAGGTAAATAACCCTTAGATGCTGATCCACCATTTCCCTCAAGGTCGTTGGACCCCATAATGAGAGATTAGGCTCTGATACCACTTGTTGTGTAGTGGACAGCGGATCTAGAGGGGAGGGGTGAATAGATCTGCCCCTCTTTTCGTAATGTAACCCTCTATATAGCTAGATGAGATAAATTGTAGCAGAATATAACTAGCTAAACGAAGGACACAACGATTTGCTTAGCAATATGATTACTAATATATCGATTCGAATCTAAGCATACATTTAGAACGAAGCAATCACACGAACAAACCACAACACATGAGATTTTAAGGTGGTTCAGACTGAATCTCCAGTCCTACGTCCACCCCTCACCAAATCCGGTGAGGCTCCACTAGTGCCACGCACTGAACCGTAAATCGGAAAGACCACCGATTGCCTTCCTACTAACCGCAGGTGGGGACATCAACACCGCAGATCGGACAGCTTCCGATTACCTTCCTACTAACCACCGGTAGGGACGATCTTCAGTTCCAAATGTTTGAATGAAATGGAAAAGAACAAGATATGAAAACACTCAAACAAGATATGAAATATGTTCAAAGAGAAAAGATCTTGTCTGAGTTTGCAGGAGCTTGAATCTGATGATTCACTTGGCTTGGAGTTGATCTCCTCTTGAAGTAGCTTGAATCACTTGGAGATATGATGAAGAGCTTCTTTCCGGAGTATTGTTCACAGCTACAGTAACTCGAACTCATTTCCCTTGAACACACCCTTGCAGCTTCTATGGATCACCTTGAGATTAGGAAGAGGAAGATGATTGTAGCTTTTTCTTCACTTGGCTTGAAGTTGATTTTCTCTTGAAGTAGCTTCAATCACTTGAAGATTTGATGAAGAACTTCTTCCCGGAGTAGCTTGATTTCCTTCTTGAAACACCCTGCTTGTGGCTTCCTTTGATCACCCTTCTTATCCTTGAGTGCTTCTAGCTTTGGTGGAGGTTGCTTGCTTCAGATCTCACCTTGAAACACCTTGGATGGATGAAGAACTCCAGCCCGAAGTACTGTTCACGGAGGTGCTACAGTACCTCGAAAATGGCCTCCCTTGATCTCTCTTGAAGCCTTGAAGCATTAGAGTTTCTAACCCCTCATGTGTTGGTTTTATAACCCTTGGAATGGTCCTTGGACACCCCCCAGACCAGATCCATAAATCATGGGAGATTAGGTGAGTTTTGATTAAACAAATACATGGAAAGGGGCTAGCCACGAGGTGGAATTCGAAGTCAAACATGGCTGCATCGGGGCTGGCGATCGACCGGAATTCATGGGGCGGTCGATCAGAATCTGTAAAATCTCCAACTTGTCGGTTCTGGGAAAATCGGTCGACTGGAAAAGTAGGGGCGGTCGACCGAAATCTGTAATTCCTGGAGTGTTTCATTTCTGAAAGAACCGGTCGACCGGAAAGGCAGGGGCGGTCGACCGAAACCTGTAAAACGTGGAATGCTTAGGCTCTGGCAAATCTGGTCGACCGGCCAAGGTGTGTAGGTCGACCAGAAACACCTATACCTGCAAAAATGAAGTGTTAGACCAATGAAACATGTTCATAAGTCAAGATATTCATGTCCTCATCAATTTCATGTATTTTGGGAATGAAATCAACTTAGAATATGCTTTGAACATTTCTAAATTTTGTTCCGGGGATTCGTATCTGTCATGAACAAAACATCACGTGTGTCAGTCACATGAGAGTGGAAAGTATCAATGACTAATAGTGTTTAGCCATTATCAAAACCAATAATACCACAGAACTCATATGACCATAGGATGATGTCGAATGACCCAAGTGACCACAGGATGACTCAAATGACCATAGGGACACAACAACTCAGTATGACTGAAGCTCATTGCTTTTATTGTAGCCTCTTTTTGAAATCTACAGATTTAATAAATGTTTAGGAACAATACTTTCAATGACGTTGCTCAATCAAGGATGCCTTTAATCAAGAGACAAACTTTCAGATTCAAGAAGGTAAAGTAAGTTAAAAACATGAAAAGCTGGTTTAAATCTATTAAGTCTGAGTGCAGCCAATTTCAAGATAGTTAAACTCAAAAAGCTCACAAAATCATTAATTTTAAACCAAAGGCGCGCTTCCATGTTTAGGGTAGTCATAAAGCTCCATAAAGGAAGATTCTTCTTGATGATATACTCTGATAAGCAACTCAACTATAGTTAGAAGATCCTCCAAGAAATACAAGGCAATTCGGATTCAAGGTGAACCGCATAGAATTATCAACATATGGTGCATTGGACCGGCTTAAGCAGAGAGTGCTGATAGGTAGAGGGGTAGATAATTGACAGTGAATGATAGGATCAGTGCGCTGGATTCAGAGGGAGGGTGAATGAATCACACCCTTAAAAAAATGTTTCGCTCAATGAAAACTAGAACACTAACTAGAACCAGATAGACAAACTAGATAACTAATCAGAATCTCTTTTGAACCGAAGAACAAACATCTATCTCGTGCCTAAATAATCAACTAGTGGAAGTAGAAGAAGATAATCAACCTACTGCAAGATAGCAATATGAACGCTCAGACAATCTGTGAAAGGTGGTAGAAGATATGGAGCTAACGCACAAGGCAAACCACTGCACATATAATTTTTTAGGTGGTTCGGTCCTACAGACCTATATCCACCCCTCACTCCCAACCGGAGTGAGGCTTCCACTAGCACAAGCTAGAAACTGCAGACTGATAAGTGTCCATTTCTTATGACAATTCATTGCATATACACCATTTTATGTGCATATAATTAGGCAATTATGCATATTTCATAGTTAACATCAACTCCGCATTTAAATTAGAGCTTTCACGTAAATTGATTAATTCGATTATCTTATTTAAAAATAAATTAAAGTTGAGGGCCATGAGAATTAATTCTCCATTGCATAATCATGAGCATTAAAGATTTATGTGCACATTGTGGTAATTTTTATGGACTAAAGTGCAATTATGTGTGTGTAGGACACCGAAGGTAATTACAAAAGAAGCCAGGGGCAAAACTGTCACCACCATGTTGACCAAGTCAAAAGTACATATTTTGATTGGAGGGAAAAGAAATTCTAAAAGTTTGAAATTGAGTAAAAGAAACAAATATTTCGGTTGGAGGGAGAATTGAATTCAAAGTTTGAAATAAAGGAGAGGAATGATGAGTCTTGGGAAGGGGGTTGTCCAAAGCCCAAGGAGGGTGTACTCACCTACTTTTTCTCTTCCCCATGCATCATATTCTACTTAAATCCCATCCATCCATCTCCTTTGATACAATCTCCACCCTCTATCTACCCAACTTTTCCTATAAATAGCCCATGACAAGAAGGAGAAGGGTGTTCTTCTTTTGGCAACTTCTCTCCCAACTTTAGGCCTCCGAGTTCTCCCTTGTAAGTTCATTTTCAGTTTATGCACTCTTCATCAAAGTTATTTGTTTGTAAGTTCTCTACAACTTCTTCTTCTGGAGCATCTTCTAGTTCCTTCTAGTTTTTAAGCTATTTCGTATTTTTCACTGTGCTGTCCTGTTCATCTGCAAACCCATGTTTCTCTCTGTTCTTTCCCATATTTCTCCCCCTTCTCATCATTTTCTCCTCTTACTGTCTTCATGAAAGTCCTTTTTTTAAAATGTTCTACAACTTCTTCTTCTACACCATCTTCTAATTCTCTACTATTTTTAAGTTATATTCTCTTTTTCAAGGTGTTGTCCTGTGTTTTTACTGTTCATCCGAGGTGCTAGCTTCGGTTATGTCTCCATTTTGAAGCCCTTCTTCTCTTCTTTTCTCTCTGAGTTCTTCATTAACATTTTTCCTCTCTTCCCCCTCTTCAACTTCTTCTTCTTGGGCATCCCCTAATTCTTCTTGGGTTCAAAGTTCTTCACCCTCCAAAGACTGCTTCAATGACGAAGGTGACTTCCTCCCGGCGTAGACGACATCTTCCACAAGGTTGTTCGTGATCCAAGGCCAAGAGAGGATGGCGCTATCATCACCATTGCTGCTACCAACTCCAAACTCCAGGCTTTTCTTGTGTTATTACTTTTGTGATATTTCACTTCATTGTAATCTCATTGTGTCATTAGTATAAACTTGTTTCACATTTCATGTACTCTTTCTTTTAAGTTAATGAAAGGAGTTGTTCTCTTGATCTAGTTCTTGCTCTTCTTCCCTCTCTATCTCTTTCTTCTATATATTCTTTCCAGTTCATGCAATTATTTTCTATAGCATAAGCGCATAGTCATGGTGTGTTCAATTAAGTGTTTGGTTTGTTCATCATTTCACTGTTTTCTTTAAGCAAATCCAAATCACAAGTGTTTTTCAAAGGACTCTAAGGTTTTTAACTCTAAAAATCTCTTCTTCCCTGTGGATTCGACCCGTGCTTGCCATAGTACTACGTTCTCTCTTGATCATTTTGTGCGAGTTCGGTTTTAAGATTGTTATACGCGTGTTTTAAACGATGAACTTTCGCGTTATCACAGACTCAGTCTGCGAACAGAATGCTACCACACAGCTTGACCAGGGGAATAGCCTCCCCTCTTCCTCCAAACCAGAGGGACACTCCAAGTGACTCCCAGCCACTTGGAACCAGAGACTAGGTCTCTCTTCCTCCAGACCAGGAGGGAACACCTGGACTTGCAACCCACAAGACCAGAACCGGAGACAAGTCTCCCTTCCTCCAACCCGGAGGGAACCCAACAAGTGACTCCCAGCCACTTGCTACCGGAGACACAATGTCTCCCTTCTCCTGAGTCCACAGAGGAACCCGACCTCAATCCAGAGAGTCGGAAGAACAATGATGAACAGATAACAAAAGAAAGGAAAAATAACAAAGGAAAAATACACAGCGATCAGAAAGCTGTAAAGAAAGATAACATAGATATGGCTCCCATGGAGCTGACTGGCCTGGATTTGATCCACGATCCAGTAGACAGATCTTCAGTCGAGACTTCTTTCTTCTTCTCCACGAACTCTCACTCTCTCTCTCTCTTCTCCTTCTCTTTTTCTCTTTCTTTTTCTGACACTCGATCGTGCAGGCTCTCTCTAGCTCTTCTTTTCTCTTCTTCTTCTTTTTCTTCTTCTACTGCTCTCTGCCTCACTTCTTCTTCACTCACAGTCTCGATCAGCCCTCTTCTGTTCTTCTCATTAGTCTTCTTCTGAGGAAGACATCTTCTATATATATATAGCAGCAGCTTAGGGTGTGTGCTTTCCACTTCTCCCGCCCAAGTGATGCTACCACGTGTCAGCATCTCAACTTCTTGGATCATGTGCCAGGTGCCCACCTCGAGTCACGTGCCCAGACACATTAACCTCGTCCAACAATCCTGTCAGTTAATCAGTCGAAGACAGTATTAGCTTAAGGCAATGTTCAGACTTCATTCAGCAAGCAAGGCAAGCATGGATGGCTGTACAGAGTTGATCGTGTGAGGCAAGACGAGTGTACAGACTTCTTACCACATGCTGTAATATGCATATATGATGCAGTGTATAGACTTGCTGACACTTGCTGCAGTATGCATATGATGCAGTGTATAGACTTGAAGAAAGCAATTCATACACAATGATGCAATGTTCAGACTTTGATCATATATGAAGAGCATATGCTGTACAGACTTGCTAATGAGTAACGTAGAATGCATCAAGCAAGATAATGCATGAAGACCATTGTGCATACATGCTGGCAAATGGATGTACATACTTCATTCAAGCAAGCGAGACAATGTCTAGACTTCAATGAATAGACTTCGATGAGAACAATGCATGAACGTAGTGTATAGACTTGCTAAATGCCTAGCTATCGTGCGGATGTATAGACTTGTGTTATGCAGCCTAAGTATCTACAGACTTGATGAGGTGCTAAGTGACAGAGCTGGCTGTACAGACTCTGAGGAAACACAAGCAGCGTTGTATAGACTTGAAAGACGCTAGATGCACGATGTATAGACCTTAACTCAATGTATAGACTTCACGACTGATGAATGCACTGCACTGAACAATGTATGGACTTAACGATGTGCAGACTTGCCAAGACAAATGAGCGATGTACATACTTGTGCAAGCAAAGTCTGTATAGACTTAGTCAGCAGACTAGCTCGATGTACATACTTGCTCGTTGTTCAGACATCATGGACGATGTACAGACATGCAAAGAGAAAGGCTGTACAGACTTGATGAGTGATGCAAGGCAAAGGAATGTATATACTTCCAATGTATAGACTTGCCAACTGATCGATGTACAGTCTTGAACAATGAAGCTCTGTACAGACTTGATCAAGGCAAGGCAATCGAGTGTATAGACTTTCAATGTATAGACTTGCCAAAGGGTCGATGTACAGACTTGAACAAGGTAAAGTCTGTACAGACTTTGAGGTTAACAATGTATGGACTTTGGCAACACAACGGCTGTACAGACTTCCACTCTGTTGGGAGGTTCTGTGCGTCCCCTCGTTGCCTTTGACAATAGTTTTGATGATTCCAATATATCGTGTGTTTTGTGCTTACTTGTTTTGTGTTTACTTCAAAGTGGAAATCTTGATTGTCTATGTTTTATGGCATCCTGATGGTAAAACAAACTAACACTATGATATCTTGTTTTACAGGTGGTTCAAACACAATGATCCTTCATGCACACATCCTTGATGTTGGTGTTTGTATTGGTGCCTTCATGCATGTCCTATATGGGACACTTGATGTGGATTTCTGCTTAACATGCTTTTTATGATTCTTTTTGATCCAAGGTTATTGGATGTTCTTAAGACCCTCTAACCATGCTATCTAACTTGGTTATATCATGTTCACAATTTGGGTCATGACTCTTTTAATGAATTCATATAAATGCTTGACATTGTGTTTCATGCATACTCAAAGTCCATACATTCTGTTTCATACATTGGCCTTCATAATCCAAGTCTACACATTGGCCTTTGGCCACAAAGTCTGTACATTGGCCTTCATCAGCCAAGTCTGTACATTGGCCTTTGGCCACCAAGTCTATACATTGGCCTTCATACTTCAAGTCTATACATTGGGCTTCATATTTCAAAGTCTGTACATTGGCCTTCATCAGCCAAGTCTATACATTGGTTCAAGCCACCAAGTCTGTACATTGGCCTTCAATCCAAGTCTATACATTGGCCTTCTGCCAAGTCTATACATTGTCTTGTGCCTTCAAGTTTCCAAGTCTATACATTCAGTTTCATGCATATACAAGGTGGAGGTTTGAGTTTGCTCTCAATTCATCTAATTCATGTTGGCTTGATTAAATTGTATTTGAAAGGTGAACCTGTGAAAAATATGGTTTGGAAATGTTTGAATCAGTTGTGCATATAGTTGCACTTTCAACATACTAATGTGCAGGTTCATCAAGGTTGAAATGCATTGAAGAGGTGGTAATTGTGTGGGTTATTTTCTGAACACCTTCTATGAGGTATTATTAGATTAAATGTGTTTCATGCATCATGAAGATGAAGTTTTTGAGTTTTTCAGGTTATGCTCTCAAAATCATGAATGACAAGGTGAGAACTTACTTTCTAATGCAATTCTTGTTTTAATCTATTGGGTTGCATGTTTAGAATGTTTGGAAATTGTTTAGAAACCTTTTGATCAAGTTTCTAGGTCAGTGGGTCGACCCCCCATGCTAATGGGTCGTCCCCTGGGCAGAACAGGGCACTTTCAGCACTCTGGCTGAAAGTGGGTCGACCCCCCTTCAGAAGTGGGTCGACCCCCCTATGACAAAACCTGCCAGACAGCATTCTGTTTGGCAGGTGGGTCGACCCCCCCTCCAAAGTGGGTCGACCCCCCCCCCTGTTCGCAGGTCCGCGCGGCTTTTTCGTAAATTACCGAAACCCATCCAAATGACCTCCGATTGGGCTGAAATTTTACCCTAATACCCTTGGGTCATTAATGAACATATTAGGGTGGTTCTGCTAGGGTTTTACAAGGGTATAATGGTCTTTTGCACAACTTATCCTCATGGTATATATATGTTGCGAATTTGGAAGAAAGAGTGAGGAGAGCTCTAACGTGCTATCTTTTTCTCCTTGTCTTGTAGGAAAAGAAAGAGGGAAAGGAGAGGAGCTGGAGAAGAACGCGGATATCATCTACATCCAGGAGGAGTTTGAGCTCGTGATTGAAGAAAGAAAGAAGCGGATTGAAGAGAGGATCGCGTGGACGTCCTCAACATTGGAATCCGGCTACCCTCCGACTTGGGGCTTAGAGAAGATCTTCTTAAACCTCTCTCTACTCATGGGGGTTCATTGTTGCATCTTGTTTGCATCCATTTGAGTCATCTATCTTTGATTTACAAGGGTTTCTATCCTTTTAGCTGAGCATAGATAAATAGTTTGGGTGTTCATTGTATATTCTTTCATTTTATCAAACTCGGAAAGTCATAGTGTGTGGGCGGAGCTGCGTCTCCGTGTGCTGGGCATTATTGTGGGAAAGTTTCCCTATGGATTGTTGTGTGTTGACGGAGCTGCGACTCCGTGTGGTTTTCAGTGTCCGGGGCGAGTTCCCTGATTTTGTGTGTGGGTGTGTGTGTGGTTGGGGTTCATCCCCGTGTTGCTACTTCGGTAGCGTGTAGTGAAACCTCACCCGGTTGGGTGAGGGGTGGACGTAGGGAGCCCTTGTGGTCCCGAACCACCTAAAAATCTCCGTGTCCTTTGTGATTGCCTGTGTGTTTGTCCCTTTCTTCTATCTCGCTTCACAGGTTAGTTTAATAGATTTTTACTCACTACACCACTGCACACTGCTACTTCTGTTATTCGTACTAGGCATAATTTTCTCTAACATTTGTATTGTTATTACGAGTGAGATCGGAAAGATCGAGAGAACCTATTAATTCTCATGTTTGTTTAGGCTAATCAAACAGTTGATTTTAATTCCACCGTGGTCAGTAAAGAGAATTTTTAAATCCGCCATCTAGGTCAAGGGGACAATTCAACCCCCCTTCTTGTCCGCCATCTAGTCTGGGCCAACACACTCAACTACGATGTATAGACTTGCCAAGGGAAATGATGGTAAAGCTATCAGTGTATAGACTTTGAGTGCAACGTCGGTAAAGCTACCGATGTATAGACTTTTAGTGCAACGTCGGTAAAGCTACCGATGTATAGACTTTGAGTGCAACGTCGGTAAAGCTACCGATGTATAGACTTGCAAGTCAAACTGGTGGCTGTATGGACTTCACCTCGAGCTTCTACAGTGCAGTGTATAGGCTTAGAATCATATGAACATGGCGCTGTATAGACTTTGAGTGAGAGTCCAATGTGCAGACTTGCCACCGACCAATGTATTGACTTGATGGTTGTGAGACGATGGCCAAGACAATGCACAGACGGATGTATAGACTTTAGATGAGTGCATGAACAGTCGGATATACAGACTTCACTTGAAATAGTCCGATGTACAGACTTGGGCTGAATGCATGAACAGGACGTTGTACAGACTTGTAAAGCTTGAAGGCCAATGTAATGTATAGACTTACATGAGACGCTCAATGAGACGCTCAGTGTTTAGACTTATCCTGTGTAGACTTTGACTCAAATGTGCATATGAGACGCTGAACAATACGATGCACAATGTATAGACATTAAGTGCAATGCAGAGGGCTGTACAAACTTGGATGAATGAACAAGCATGAATTTATAGACTTTGAAAGACACTGCATGAACAATCCAATGTACAGACTTCCAAATGAAGTGATGAACGACACAATGTATAGACTTGGCCCCTTGACGAATGTACAGACTTGGCTTCGTGCTTGCTACAGGACAATGTCTAGACTTGATGCAACTTCAAAGCACAATGTGCAGACTTTAGCAATGTAACGCAATGTACACACTTCATGAGACGATGGATGTACACACTTCAGCTATGCAAGCTACAGTGAATGTATGGACTTTATGAAGATGATGCATGAGACGCGAACTCTGTACATACTTGGTGTTGCGACACTAGGCAATGTACAGACTTAGAATGCCTGCAGTCTATGCAATGTATAGACTTGGTGACTCGCGTGCTGTGCATTGTGCAGACTTGAAGTCTTGCAAGCTGTACGGTGTTTAGACTTGAAGTTGCTGCAGCTATGCAATGTGTAGACTTCCACAAGCAGAGTGATGCAGCAGATAAAATGACTAAACATGCTTTATGCAGCAGATAAAATGACTGAACATCAAATGCAATGAGTCACAGTGTAAGCAGATAAAATGACTGAGCATCTGAAAGACTGAACATATGAATGACTGCTAAACGGAATCAACAAGGTCTTTCATGCACACATGCATATGGTGACTTATAGTGTTTGCTATCATCAAAACCAATCATCAAGACCACAGGGGCACAACAGTGAACACTCCCCCTGAGGTTAGGCAATGAGCTCACATGGGAATGGGTGAGATATGACCATCGGATGCAAGAAAGTGTCGACACTTGCACTGGTTGGTTTTGACACCCTGAGCTCAGGTAGAAGGCGGTTTTCAAACAATGAAGTTTTGATGTTGACTCCCCCTCAGCACATGCATGGGTTTACAATGAGTAGGTGGCCTATGACTTATATGACTACATAATGCACTGGAAATGCTGCCAATTGATTAAGCATTCTTACGTCCCTTAACCATGATATGCATTGGAAAGCCACTGCACTCTAGACTAAGATGCAAACTCATAGTCTCCCCCTTTGTCCAATGCTAATGCAGATGAAGACAGATAAACAATGTGATGTGTTTTCATAAAAATGCAGCCATGGCAAGATATCATCAAAAATAATAGTCAATTGATGCTAAGCAGGACGTTCATATGGCTACCAAAGTGGAAGTACAGGTTTTCAAGCAACTTAACATTATATCAAATCACTCATATAACAGATTCAGGTATATCAAAATCAAAAGTTCTGGTACTATGTGGAGAACATAGATCCGAGGATCACCTCACACAAGGTGTAGTCTTCCAGATAGGCTTGGCCCATCAATCCAACATACAGCTTTTGATATACCAGAACTTAAGACCAAGTGTTAATTGAATATGCCATTCAAGCATCCAGATGTTCATTTTCAAGGATCATGGTTCAGCAATTTAGTGAGACACAATTAGCTTGAAGGACTTCTTGAACGCAAAATAGACCTTTGATGCAATGACTACAGTACAAACTTACCATGCAAAAGATTGAACATAAATTAAAAAGTCTATTTACATACCTGTGCCTTGAGCATTTATTTTGTGATTGAACCTCGCTCAACTCCAAGGCACCTGCAACCACAATTCTCATTTTGAATTTTGTGGTACCAAAGCTTGCTTGGGTCCTTGAAGATTAGCACTATGTGTAGCATTCAGATCTTTCTTTCTTAATGTTATCAAGTCATCTTCCCTCATTAAATGGTAGTCATACATTTCATGCCCAATTTTCCCACAGTAAAAATAGTGTACAGAGGATTTCATGTTTCTCTTATGTGCATGTGCATTAGGCCTCTGTGGGTGAGCAGAGAAATTACCCCTTTTGGCATGAGCGGGGGTTCTACCTTTCAAATGTCAACAGTCTTTGACTGTATGACCAATCTTTCCACAGTGAAAACAACACACAGATTGTTTGATATGCTTCCTATGTGCATGTGCATCAGATTTTTATGGGTGAGTATGGATGCCAACGTGTTGAGCATAGGATTGAGTCCTACCTTGTAGATCCCAACAATCACAGACAGTGTGGCCAATTTTGCCACAATGGAGGCAGCAGGGAAGAGGGTTTCTTCTGGCAGCCCTTGAAGGTGCCGACCTATCCAGATGGTGTATTGACGCGTGGGGTCATACCTGGGCTTGTGAGCATGAGTGTGCAGAGAATGCTTTCTCCCAGTGTTGACCTTTCCTTTGGCATAACCTTCTGCATTGTATCCTTTGCTCTTACCTGTTCTTTGTTCATCATTCCTCAAGATAGAATAGTCATGCATAATGTGACCATGTCTACCACAATGAAAACAATGAACATTCTTTTTATGAGGAGCATGGTACTGGGCAGTGGGTTTCCTAACATGCATGCTCACATTAACAAAGTCATTTTCCCATCTTTGCTTGGGAGCCTTCCTTTTCTGTTTACCAATTTGTTTTTGGCTTTTCTGAGCAAAGGGCTGTTGTTGAGCTTCAGAATTGGCAGGTTGTGTTGGAGGAGTATTAGAGGTGCTGGCCACATTGGAGCTGGATACAAAAGAAGTAGTGATCTCATTTCCAAAAGATTTCTTATTTACTGGAGCATAACCAAGACCTTCTTTCTAAAAGTTTACTTTGGTTCCTAGAAGTCTGTCCAGATTTTCAGTGTCGCCCACAAATTTAGATAAGAATTTATTCAAATTCGTGATCTCTTCCTTTAAGGATGAGATGTGCAGTTTAGAGCTAGCAAGCTCTGCCTTGTTGGCATTGACAGTGCTCTTCAATAGGCCATTCATTTTCTTTTAATCTTCTATTTCAAGTTCTAGCACATGTGTTTTTTCATATTCGTTTTCGTCGATGTGCTTTCCTTTTTCATGAATGGATAACCTGCCTTTTAGGACTTTGATTTGTCTCCTGAGTTCCTCATTTTCTACAATGAGCTTATCATTGTCAACTAGCTCATAAAAGAACTTCTGATCATCGGACATTGAGTCCATCTCTTTTCTAAGCTCTTTTCCATCTTCTTTAAGTTTAGAGATTTTAGTCACAAGAGCTTCATTTTCCTCTCTCAAGGAAGCAATTTGTTCCTTATGTATGTCCACATCAAACATCATACATTCATTTACTTTTTCAAGTTTGGCACATACTTCACAAGAAGATTCTTGAACATTGCTCTTAAGACTCTTTCTCAGTTTTTTATTTGCTGATCTGGTTTTCCTATACTGTTCAGCTAAATTCTCATAAGCATCCATGAGCTCATCAAATGTAAAATCTTCAGGTTCGGAGCTTACCTGAGATGACGGGGTGCAGGGCTGGTCATCATTGGCACCTATCAAGTAGTTGAACTTCTCTTGCTTTTTGTGGATGCTTATCAACCCATCCAAGACTTCTTTCACTGAGCTACAACTAAAAGCAAATGGAGCTGCATTGGTGTCTACTGCTTCTTTCATCAGGTTCAAGGCAGCGACATTATCAGCATGTCTGGACTTGTGTTCATTAGTCCATTTGGCTTTATTTGCTGGCAAGCTAGAAGGACCATTGGTAATAATCCTCCAGAGGTTAGGATCACGTGAGGTTATAAACCTGCACATTTTTCCGAGCCAGTCACTGAAATTAGAACCATCGAAGATCGGAAGGGAAGGCACTGAACACTGATCAACCAGAGAATAAATGATTGAGTTGCACTAGGATCCTCTCTGCAGATCGTTGGATCTGAGAATGACAGAGCTAGGCTCTGATACCAATTGTTGGGTCCGACAGGTGCAACCGGATCTAGAAGGGGGGGTTGAATAGATCCTACTAAAAGACTATGACCAATTAAAAACTTTAGCTAATTAAATCATAAACAACAACTAGAGTGCACATGAGGCACTTAGACATAAAGCATAGCGGAATAAGTAGATGGCTCAAGTGAAAACGGCAAAGCACAATCCTACGAGCTTGAGTGTGCGATGGAGATAACCAAGATCTCATGCGTTAAAACACGCCCACCAACCTGTGAATGGGGATAGAGAAGATTGATCAATCTCACAAAGAACAACCCACTGCACAGTGCATTTTTAAGGTGGTTTAGTCTGCAAACCCGCATAACTATGTCCACTCCTCACCAAATCGGTGAAGCTTTACCACACGTTGCAAACACAGCTCCACTTCCTACACACAAACCGGTAGGGATGATTTTCTATACACACTGCGAGTGCAGCACCACACGGGGACGACGCCCCACACACACACACACATGAGGAAGAGGTCCTCTACACACACACACACACACACACACACACACAAAGAGACAAACACAAGCTGCAAGTACATCAATGACACTTGGGACAGTCTCCCAAGAACACACACTTGCGAGTGCAGCACCACACGAGGACTCACTTCCGATCTCTAAACAGAGCACCGGGCACACACTTGAAACATTGATTCAGAAAAGCAAAATGAAGGTCTAACGCAAGGTAGGAAGAATGCATTGTGGCTTCTGATCACTATGATGAAGCACTACTAAGCTTGGGGCTGGCTGTAAGGAGGGACTGCACTCCCATCAACTTCCTCTTCCTTTTTCACCACTGGTTTAGATCGAACCAGAGCTGGTCTGCTCTCTCTCTCTTTCTTTTCTCCCTTCTCACTGATATTCTTCTTGAATGCATAATAGCTTGGCACTTTCTCTGGGCAGCAGCTTCAACTCTCTCTCTAGTGAACAGCCGCAGTTCTTCTCTTGAGGAAGCTTCATATAAATAGAAGAGCCCAGGGAACCTTTCCTGCCAAGAAGGTCTTCGACACTCTCCAAATCTTCAGGGAGCTTGGATCTTGGCAGCCTCTGATTGGCCAGAGTATGTGAGTAGAGCTTCCCAAGTAGATCTACAGCATCTATTTTTTCTACTGGCAGGATAGTCAAGGACGTCCTTTTCTCCAGGTGATCTTAGTGACAGAGAACTCGGATTAGGTGGAGCAAAAAGTTGGGTACCAGGAAAGGTGACTACTCCCAGATATGGTAACCTGCTTTTCCAATGACCAAAAGGGCTGATTTAGCAAGCCAATGATGACAAGGATGGTTGACTAACCAAGGACACCTTCCAGACCTCAAAAGATGTGTTTTTGGGCATTTGCGGTTCCTATTTTTGCTCTCTGGATTCTTTTCTGAACAGACCATAGGTTTGCTAAAAGAGGCCTTGGGAGCCGCTCATTAAGGCATTTCATCAAACAAGTTATGTTGCTTCATTGTTGAGGTCGATGTATAAGAAGGCTTGAGCAAGTGAGGTCAGTGCAGTTGAATTAGGCTCACTGAGGCATTTCATCAAACAGTATGTATATGCATAGACTTTGCTCTCTACATGTGCACAGACCCTGGAGAAGCTTGGACTTCAATGTACATGGACTTATACATGTGCGTAGACCTGAATTCCAAATGTGCACAGACTTGGTTATGCAAATGTGAATGTGCACAGACTTGGTTAGTCAAATTTGAATGTGCACAGACTTGGGTATGTGACACATGCTTAGACCCATATGTGTAGAAGGCAAACATGCACAGACCTACATATGACTAAGATGCATATGTGCACCGACCTGCATGTGTTGTCTAACGTAATGTGCACTAACCTGCATGTGATGTCTAACGTAATGTGCACCGACCTTGTGAGCAGAAATGCACATGTGCACCGACCTTGGTTTGGCATGTGCACCGACCTTGCAAAGCAAGAAGTCAAATGTGCATCGACCTTGATGTGTTAGATGTCGATGTGCACAGACTTGATATGTGCCATAATGCAAATGTGCACAGGCATAAGGACGTGCAAATGTGCATCGACCTTGCTGGGCGCAGATGAAAATGTGCATCGACCTTAGTATGTAATATGCAAGATGTGCGTGGACCTTAGTATGCACTATGCAAGATGTGCGTCGACCTTAGTATGCACGATGCAAGATGTGCACTAACCTTGTATAGCTTAGCTTTAAATGTGCACTGACCTGGTATGCCACAAGGTGGATGTGCACAGACCTTGTATAGCTTAGGTTCAAATGTGCACCGACCAGGTATGCCACAAGGTGGATGTGCACCGACCTTGTTTCTTCATGAACAGTAACGTGCATCGACCGTAGTGTAGCTGGCAGAATGTGCATCGACCTTCGTCTTCATGAACAGTAACATGCATCGACCTTAGTTCTTCATGAACAGTAACAAGCATCGACCTTGGCTTGTGCTACCGAGATGTGCTCCGACCTTAGTTTTCACGAGACTAAAATGTGCAGACTAATATTTTCTTTCTTTTGCCAAGCTCTTTCTTGGTTTCTGTGCTTGTCAACCATTTCTTGATATCTGTGCATGCCTGTTGCCTAGATTTACGTGCAACCTTCTATGTTATCAGTAACCTACCTTGATTTTTGTGCACCCAATTACCTTGGTTTACGTGCCACTCTTGATTTCTTTCACTTTACTTACAATGACCTGAAATAAAAGAGTGTTGACATCATTAAATGCACATAAGACTCATCAATGAGTCATAGTCAAACATCATCAAAACAGCATATATCCAACACTATTATGTTATTAGCATAGTTTGGGGGCGGGGGTGATAGAACATAAACTATCAACACTCACGTCCACGCTTGCCTATCCTGCGAAACAAAGCAACCACAAGAGATAAAAATCCATTAGAACATGAAGTGTAGCATCAATCCCATAGAAACATAAGCATGAGAAATTAAGGGAAGAACGCACCGGGGGAGGGTTTTTAACCCCTGGAGAAGGGAACAAAATAATAGGTGTGTGTGTAGTGATGATTAAAGAGTGTAAAGGAGATAGAAATGTAGGAGAACTGAGATGTAAAACGTGCTAGGTGCATGCAATAGATGTGCAAAAGATAGTGCATAAAATAGTGCCGAGAATAAGAAAGATAATAAAGAAAAGAAGAACTTAAAGAAGGAGGACGAAGGCATGAAGCTTCCCTGATGATTGGGGGTCGAAGAAGCAAGTTGGCAGTGTGGCATGGCTTCGCCCCACATCGAAAAACGTCTTCTCTTCACGCCCATGGCCTTAGGAGGCTATTTATAGGCCTTAGAAGCCCTAGATCGGAATTCAGAGGATAAATCCCAGAAAGGGAGGATTTTGATTGATAAATATGTCGGATAATAGCAAGATAATACCCCTAGAAGGGATATAAATTGATCTGGCATGAAATCCTCAGAGTTAATGGCTCAAACTACGACTCTAAGGCGTCTTCGGCCGTACAAAATGGAGTCCAGTATGAACTAGGCTCTGCAACAAGAATGTGGTCAGTCGGGAGACCGCCACCTGAAGAACATGGTCATGCAAGAACCGCGACCCAGCTAGAGAGGAAAAGGCCCAAAGAAGCCGAGTCGACGCACAACGGTCATGGAGTCGACGCACCAGGAAGAACAAAGAGAACACGGTCTAGTCGGCGTCCGTGATCTCATGATCGCGGTCGCCCGACAGATCTGGGGTCGGAGGAGAGATAGAAACTCAGTCGACTAAATAGGCGTAGGTCGACCGATTTTGGCAATAGGTCGACTCATCTTAGGAGAACGCGGTCTATTAGTCGACCGTGATCTGATTATCACGGTCGGCCGACAGACTGCGAGTAGGGGGTCAACAGAGCTTGAGATCGGTCGACTGATTTTTGAAAATCAGTCAATCGAACTGAGAATTCGGTCGACCGAAGTATGCTCCAGAATAAGAAATAAGTCCAAAAATGTGACAACCGAGGAAAATAGCCTCCAAGGGTTAATGGGCTCGAAGAATGATCAAGAATGGGCTTGAAATACACTCAAGGAAGACACCAAAATAATGGGTAAGTCGGGACATCACAAGAGATGAATAAGATAAAGACTGAACTTGCAAGCTGAAAATGGGTGTCAACATCGAGCTGCGGAGCACTACATGCCTTTCTTCAAGTTGCTGAGAGGTCCAAAGGTGGCTGCCCCGACCTTCACCTCAAATAATGAATGCGAGAAAGCCTTTACCGAGCTAAAGTAGTTCCTGGTAGCTCCACCTATACTCTTGAAGCCTATTCCAAGAGAAACTCTATACCTCTATCTCTCGGTGACGCTCTCCACCGTGAGCTCGGTGTTGGTTCAAGAGGATAAGAGGGTTCAAAGGCCGGTGTACTATGTCCGCAAGGTGCTCCTGGATGTCGAAAAGAGGTACATCGCAACCGAGAAACTCGTGCTAGCGTTGGTGACCTCGACCAAATGGCTTCGGCCCTATTTCCAAGGGAACAGTATCGTAGTGCAAACCGCGTGCCCCTGAAGAACATATTAGCACATCCCGAGGCCTCCGATCGCCTCGTAAAATGGGCGGTCATGCTCGGGGCGTACACCATTTCTGATCGCCCCCTAATGTGCTAGAAGGTTCATCGTTAAAAACGCACGGTAACCAATCTTAATAATATTGAACTCGCAATAAAATAGAAACACGTAGTGTAATGGTGAGCGAGGGTCGAATCCACAGGGAGGTTGAGTTTTAAATTGAAAACCTTGAGTTTCTTTTAGAACAAAAATAAATGAGTGTTTTCTTTTGATTTTTAGAATTTAAAAGAACATGAAATAAATCTATCTAAAGAAATATAGAGGGTTAAGAGAATGAAAGATGGAGATCTAGAGAGAGAAAGTTTCAATTAAATGCTAAATAATATGAACAAATGAAGAGGGAAGTGGAATGTTGCGGCCGTGGTGTGAGGGTAATGGTGTCGCCTCCTTGAGCCTTTGATTCACAAGTCGTTGGGGACGGCTATGTGCACTCGATCGGAGTCGTGAGAGTCGTTCCTCTTGAACTGACTTTGGAAGAAATTTAAAGGGTGAAGTAAAAGAATTTAGAGAGAGATTAGAGAGAGATGAAGAGAGATTGTGCTAAAATAAAATGAAATTTAGAGAGAGGTTTATAAGAAGAAAAATAAGAAGAAGTAAAAGGCAACCATACTTGAATTAAACTTAAACTCTAGCAAATTTAAATCTGCATAGAAATTACAACATAAATGACAAAACAAATTACAACAAGTCTAGGATGGAAGTACAACAAGAGAGAGGAAAGGAGAAGCCTAAATTATCTTCTACGGAAGGAACTACATGAAGGAGGGAAAGAGAGGGAGAGATAGAGGGGGCGAACTAACTATGGGAACTCTAACAGCAATAGTGAGGGGGAAAAGAGAATGAGAGGAAGAGGTAGAGAGAAAGAAAGAGGGAGATCCTACTCCTAACTATGGAGAGACATAAGTTTGAGAAGGAGAAGAGAGGAATGAGGGAGAGAGGAAGGGAAGGAACTCCTACTCCGACCGGAACTAAAATTAAAACAAGTCAAAAAAGAACTCCCTAGTGCTGCCATCTCTGCCCTTTTTATAGGGCCAAATCCAAGCCTTTTCCAGTTTTTTTCTTCTCACCCAACGTCCACATGCTCACCTGCTCCTTTTGACACCTTTCATGCATGATGCCATAGAGTTGTCAACGAAATGGTGCCAACCTCACTGTCATTCTTGACATTGGATACAAAGCCATCGCCCACCCGTAGAAAAACTTCCCCTGCCGATTTCGAGCGCCAATCACGCATTTCTTTCTACTCTTCTCCTCCACGGCACCCACGAGACATAGCCACCTTCATTGACCCAACCACATGAAGCCCGTGCATGTGGCCCACCTACCTTGTTCTTTCTCCACGGTGCGGCCGACCAACCGGAGGGCTCCCCTGCGAGCGTGCTGGAGCACCTGCTCTACACATGCCTGGAGCATGCGAGCGTGTGCCCACACTTTTGCTCACACGGTGGCCCACATGGTCACCCTCTATCACAAACAGCCACACACACACACACGGCATTCATGGTGTTGAAGCCCGCCGATCTGGCCTCCTATCTTCATCTCGCCGTTGAACTTTGCTCTGACCATCTTTCTTCTCGAAGCTGACCATTGTCTTTCTCTCCAAACTCGCCACCTTCCACCGCGGTAGACCAGCAGACGCACGACGCCAGCCACCTGCTTGCATTGTCGTTGCCATCTTCCTGTGTGAGGGCACCAGTCGCCGGTCACCGTCATTCTTCTTCCTTCAAACCAGCTATCGCCGCCTGCTGCTGCCGGTTCTTATGTACAGGGGTGAGCATGACCATAGCCCATATTTTTGTCATAAGGTCCTTATAATGGAAGAATCTGAATATCAATAGTTTGAGATTTATGAGATTAGTATCAGATTGGGAATCCTTTTGAATCATCAAACTTGAAAATTTCTGCTTGCATTAATTCTTTCCATTCCTCATGATTGCTAAAAGTGTTTCACTCAAATCTCTGCTTAAAGATCTCTACAGTTCTACTGCACTCACTCCATGGACATAAATGTCTCATGTCTTTTCTGGACATCTTCTATCTGAATTTTTACACTGTGCATAACTCTTCCAAGCCTTCTTGCTAAAATCATTTCAAAATTCCAAATTTGCTGTCAAACTATTTTTTTTGCTGATGTCAAAGGGAGAGAATAGTTTAATGAGTCATTAATTATGGGTTTATGGAAATGTGTGTTTATGTTGGGGAGAATGTTGTGTTCTTAATGCTTACTATGCCTCATTAAATTCTAATAACTGTGTTAATTTGATCATAATGACTCATAGTGTTGCCATCATCAAAAAGGGGGAGAATGTTATGCCCCTGTGATTTTGATGATGTCAAACTATGACTCATTTATGAGTCATTCATGCCTTGATGACGTCATGTCTTTGATGATACCATATACATGCATACTTTTGATATGTGAAGACAGGTTGACAGTCAAAAAATGCAGCAAATGCATTTCAGAACTTTCAGAAAAGCACAAGTTCTGTTCAGAAACATTGATTTATGAGATTCAGTCATTCAGATTATACATGTCAGCAAGTTCAGAGATGGGATTCTAGAAGACCAAGCTATTTCACAAGTTTAATGAAAATCAGAAATGTCTGAACTCTTTCAGTTCAAACAGAAAGTTAACTCAGTCAATTCAAAATCAGCAGACCTTCACAATTCAGCAAAGACAATAGAAGATTCGTGAAGCCCAGCTGAAGAAATGTCAGTAGACTTCTTCATTTCAAAAGAGCAGATGAAAGTCAGCTAACGTCAGTCTTACAACTAGCAACATAAGGTGGAGTCAACACAAAGACTCCTTGGCATCAACACACCAAGCTGAGTTCCTCAGCTAGTCATCAGATATAAGAATTATGGAGTCGATGCACCAGCCTACAGCGTTGACGTAAGGAACAAGGATCCTTTAATCTAAAGCCAAACTTCAGATCAAGGGGTTGACTCCATCAGACCATGGAGTCGACGCCAGCTTAGTTCAAAATTCAGCAGAACTCACATGCCAATAGAAGCCCAAGGGCCAAGTAGCAGCACAGCAAGCCAAAGCCAAATTCGGCAGACTTCTGCCATGTCAGCAGAAGGCCTTGCCAGCTGAAGTAAATAGGCAATCATAAACCTTACACAACAAAAATCAAGGTTGACCAGTATATTACACTCAGCTAATGATGTGAATTATAATGGGGTAGAGTGGAAGGTTTTCACCAAGAGAAAAGGGAGCTAGCAGAAGTCCTTTTGTTAGATAGCCTAGCAGCAGAATTGACTAGAGTCGGTCGACCAACTTACCCTTTTTGGTCGAACAAAAGTCCCAGAATGGTCAGCAACTAGAAGCCTACAACAGCAGGTCGACCTATATATGTCTGATTCGTCAGAATGTCTGGACAGCGTGTTAATCACATGATAGGGCTTAGTGAATCAGGTGACTTCAAAGCCCAATCATTGGAACAGATCCCTAGGACACCTGGGATGCTTCCAGAAGGGAATATTCTCTATGACAGGTGTTCCAATGGTATTTTAGTTTGGAGATAATGTTACTTCAGAAATTGGGTTATTTTCTGACTATATAACTGCGCCTTCTTCAAAGTGATGAAGGCTGCTCTAGAAGGAAAGGGTGCGTGGGTTTTTCGAGGGTTTCTGGGTATTCCTGTTCGAAGAATAAATTCCAAGAAGCTTTTGAGAGAAGGATTGGAGAGAAGGGAAAAAGGAAGAGAAGAAGATTGAGAGCCCACTGATGAAGCTTGCAGTCCAGTTCGAGAGGTTTCAGATCTGAGTGTAGTTGGAGCGATAATTGAAGATCTGATAGTGTCTTGAACTCGTGGATCAAATCTAAAGTTATTCTGCTCCTCGAAGCTATATTCCTCTCTTGTGTTCCGCTTTTTTTTCTGTTGTTATTTTCCATTTCCATTGATTACTTCTGATACCATGTTCTGGGGTTGGGTTTCCCTCTAAGGTATCAGAGGAAGGAAGGAGTGGTTCCTCCGGGGTTCCTTCTGAGAATTCAGAAGAAGGGATGATTTTTTCGTCCTGTCACTGCCTGTGGCAGGGGTTCTAATTTTGCTGGGAGAAAGATCAAGTGTGAGGGATTTGTCTCCCTCGTTCAAGCTATTCGGTAGTCATTGTAGTGGAGTGTTCTCCACGTTCTTGCTATTAGCAAAGGAATCCTTACTCGGTTGAGTAAGGGGTGGATGTAGGTCTGCTAGGTGCAGACTGAACCACCTAAAAATCACTGTCCATCGTGATTTGCCTTGTGTGCTTGATCCTTTTCCTCTACCCCCCTTCATAGGCTAGTTTGTGAGCTGATTTCGTGTTCGATATATGATCAGTGTGAATTGCTAGATGCTCTAATTAGCCTTGTTTGAGTCCATCTTTCAGTCTTTAGTTGCCCATGCTACTAGCAATTCATCTCTACATTATCTCTATCTGTTAAATGTTCGACAGTGGTTCTGTCTGAACCATTATCTTCTAACTTGATCTCTGAGTGAGCAGTTTGCGAGATATGTCTCTTGATTTGGTTGATTTCAATTTAAGCATTGCTATTTGCTATGGTTGTGAGAAGTCTTCATTCATTCTTCTATCTAGATCTAATCATTCAGTAAGCTATTTAGTCTGTAGTGTTCATTTCATTATAGTCCTGAATTGAGTGTTTTTAATTTGGGCTTAATTGTGTAAAGGGATCTATTCACCCCCCCTCTAGATCCCACTATGCACCTAACACAAAGGTCCTTTTCTTTTCTCTGCTCGGCTGAGTGTAGCGGCAAGAGATGGACGGGTAAGATGTCCAACCTAGGCGCTCCTTGATATGAGAGAGGTCTCAAATATGGCAGTCTTAATGACCCTTCAAAGTAAGCTTTCATGCAAAATCTATTTATTTTTTTTGATAAGTAATGATTGGTATTTGTATTAAAGGTGAAAAAGGCTATACATCATAAGTCTGCAAAGCAGAAATGCCATACTCAGGACCACACAAGTTGTGGACTCAAAGTTTAATGAGAAAATAGAATAAATCTTTTAAATATGTTTCCTTCCTTCCTTGTCAGTCTCTTCTACCCTTGGGATTCTAGTAAGGGCTATCAATCTCACAATCAAAATTAATTATGAAAATCGAAGACATGGCAAGAGTGACAGTATAGTTCTCCGCGGGAGGTCATGAGCCCGTTCGTATGCGTGACTGATGAGTGGGTCCAAAATCAAAGACACAAAGTCCCGGCGCAACAGACTATATCTCTGAGGGGTAGTGCCCTGGAAGGAAGTTGAATCCTGATATCTCCCATCTTGCATAAGGCTTATCTCTTTTTTTCTTCTGTTTTCTCCCTCTTAGGCTGGGTTGTATCCCAGGTATGGCCTTAGTAGGGGCACCGTTCTGTAGAGGCGGTTGGTTGTAGCGCGTCACCCTCAAATGCACGCCTTACTCAGGGAAGTCCTTGATGAAAGGGGTAGGAACGATGACCTTAGTCGGTAGTTTAAGCCCATCTGTGTGTGTGTTGTAGATAGCATTTCAAAAAAATAAAAATCAAAATAAAAAAATCAAAATCAACAAAAAACCAAACAAACAAAAAAATCCAAAATTGTTAAAAAATCCAAAAAAAATAAGTGTCCTTTGTTTCGCTTCTTTGTTTTTTTCAGGCCATTGCTTATTTGTTTTGAGAACATATATAATTTGTTTGTTAAGTGTGCAGGTTGCAGGTCTTCAAGCTTTCCTTGCTCTATCTTTCGCTCTGTCTTTTATTCACATCTTTCCAATCTGTCTCTTCTTCAATCTTATATCGTTGATCTACTCTAGAGCTCATGTCCTTCTCAACCTTTGGCTCAACTTTCTTTTCATCATCATCTCCATGAGAGGGTTTGCCTTATGATTGTGAACCTGGCGGTTCTGCTTCATATGATCATGGGTTTTGGCCGAAGCATTTGTCATTTTAGTTTTTAGTTCTTAGTTGTCTCTGTGGTATTGTTTGTGTGTTTCTTGTCCCACCGTGTTTGCTGTCACATCGTCTCTGAGGTCTTGCCCGTGTGATTCTCATCCCACCGCGTTATGTTTGCTGTCCCAACGTGTTTTACTATCCTACCACGCTTGTTGTTTGTTTGTATATTTTTTTTAATGAGATCTCCTATGTGTGACGAAGGGAGAGTGCACCCCTTATCTAGAGGAAGGGAATGGACTCACTCCACCTTCGGAAAACACAAAAAAAAAATTTATTAAGAAATTAATGAAAGTCTTACACAACATCGGGGCATACCCCTGAAGACTCAACAACAGACCAAACAAGACAAAGCAAATCCCTGGGGCATACCCCTGAGGGCTCTACGTCCGACCAAAAGAGAATTATACACGCCGAAGCCGGATGTTCATAAGACCACTAGCATCAGTAGTAGCAATCCCTCTAACACTGGCAGGGAGATCCCTGTTGGAGTGAAACTCAGAGTTCTGCTCCACAAGTAGCGCGTGGTTGGCTAGGGCGTCAGCGAACTGGTTTCCTTCCCTGAAGATATGTACAATGAGGCACTGAAAGTGTGCAAGGATGGTCTGCAAAGTTCTCCACCAAGGGAGCAGAGACCAAGGGGGCCGACCGTGAGTATTGAGCAGATTCACCAGAGCGAGAGAGTCGGAGACAATGACGGAGATAGGAATGGAGTGATGCACTGCAAGGCGCAAACCATCGAGGAGAGTCCATCCTTCAGCCGCCATATTCGAACCTTGACCATAGAAGTAAGAGAACCCCAGCATCATGTGGCCATTCTGATTCCTGAAACAGCCACCACTGGCGGAAGGACCCCGGTTACCATGGCTAGCACCATCCACATGCAGCGAATAGGCATAGGCCAGAGGAGACCATCGGACCACTGTGGAAACCAAACGCTTACAAGTGATGGAGAAGCCATAAGAATGGTAGAGCTGACAACGAGCAGGGCTCAAGTCCGATTTGAATACTTTTTTGGGACAAAGCGTGAGTCACCTGAAGCATAATATGGTCGGCGAGCCTTTGCGATGAGACCCTTTTGCCCTCAAACCTGCAGCTGCATGTGGCTTTCCATATCTCCCAGGCAATCAATGCAACCACGATCAAAGAGATAAAATCCTGGGGGTGGTTGGAATTAGCCCAAGAAGCCGTTCCCCTAAGCCTGGATGCAATCGAAGCAGATTGGGTGCAACGAGCGTCCAGCAAAGGCAAAAATTTATTCCACAGGAACTTGGCCAAATCGTTGGCAATAAACAGGTGATTGACATCTTCTATAGCAAGGGTAGCAAAGCAACAAAAATAGCGGGACGCCATGTGAATACCACAGCTCTGAACTTTGGAATCCACAGGCACAGCTTGATGCACTAGCTTCCAGGAGAAAAGAGCGGCCCTCAGAGGGTATGTCGGTTGCCACAGCTTAACAAAAGGCGAGGAGGTCTCCTGTCCCCTGATATAAGAGTACACAGATTTAATGTAAAGAGACCATAGTAAGTCAGTGTAGCATCCCTACAAATCTCAATAAATAAAATGCCTGCATAAATCGAAAAAATAAATCTCAACTTTATAAAAAAATCCACCACAAATGACCGTTAAAAAAATAAAAAGGCCTACCCCAAATAAAATTCATTCAACCTTAAAAGGTCTTAACATCCAACCGTCGGTGGCCACAAATAACTCTTAAACAAAAAATCCCAACTTAATTAATAGTTGATACTAAAGGGCTCTGAAAACAACCCACAAAATTATAAAGGCCCTTACCCAACCGTTAATGGACATTTTAGCAAAAGGGAATCTCGTAGGGAGTAATGGGCTTACGAGGGCTTCACAGTAAACATATAAATATAATAGGCTCCCTGTTAGCTATATTATAAGGTCATTAGTTTAACATTAGGCTTTAGAGGGCTTTTATTAAACGTATAATGAACCTTTGCAAATTCTGCTAACATAACCTACGCAATGGGTTCCCGAGTTTAACATATAAACATTAAGGGGGGGTCATTAACAAGTGGGCTTTCATGTTAAGCCCATGCTCTGTTAGAACATAGGTCGACCTCTAGGAATAGGGGTGAGCATGGTTTGATTTGGTTTGATTTGAAGAGAATTTTTTTCAAACCAAACAGAACCGAATTAAGGCTTCAATCCGAATCAAACCAAACCAAACTACTTTGAAACCAAATCAAACTAAATCAAATTAATTCGGTTTGGTTCAGTTTGAACCATATTCATCTATCCCTTTAAAATTAGATTGGATTCTGAAGAGGCGTGATCTCGCGCTGGTCCTGAGCTGGGGAGATGATCACCGAACAGTGAACTGCAAGGAAGGGAAACGGATCAGGGGGCCTAGGGATGGTTTACTGGGGTAAACACTCCGATGCCTAAGTCAGTAGAGCAATGGTGGAAGCTATGAAGGGAGGAAGAAAGAGAGGCACGAGATCCCTCTACACCAAGGTGGTGAAGTGGTTCCTGTTCAGGGAGTTTTAGGCGTGTGTTGGCCTTACCTTTCATTGGAGGGAGTCCCAGGTTTAAATAGTGCGCCGGCCTCATGAGTCCCGTAAGCTGAGGAGTTTTAGGCGGGAGTTACGTCTTCAACGTGGGCTCTATATGTCCTTATCGTGGGATCTTTATAGCCTTGAGGGGTCATGGGTCCATTATCCTCGAAAACTCCTGCTCATAAAGGGCTCTCAATGACAGCGTGAATAAGCAATCGTCGGTGAACCCAAGCATGAAGAGCGCCAACCCTGTCCGGGCAATAGGCATAGCTCGGATGAAGATTGGTCAGAGTGGGCGTTGTGGAACGCACTAGGTTTCGTTGGGTGAAAATATCGGGATATCGGTGGTCTTTTTATCGATTTATCTAGTGCGAGGGCGTGCCAGTCACCTAGGTGACAATGTGTTCGGGCTTCAAGACTGGAGTGGTCCGAAGCCCGGGGTGCGCTCCATCTGACTGATCAGATGATTGTGGATATCGGGTCGGGACTAGAGACCCGCCGCGCCATAAAGGGCGCGACGTTAATTACATCCCCTCAGAGAGGGGAAGACCTCTGATTAATCGCCAAGAAAAGGGGTCAAATGACCTAAAGATCATTTTTCATTAAAGCATGCGAGTTGGGTTGACATGATTTAAACCCTCCGCGTCGGTATGTAAAACGGTGTTCAAAAACCGTACAAATACTTGCTGCGAGTGCGGCGAATTTAATGAAAGTGCGGGATTAGATCCCGGTATATATATATATATATATATATCAGTCACTAAGGACCATCCAGTATTCGGTCGAGAGTTCATATTCGAAGCATCGAAGGTAACAACAAAGACATTCGGATATCTACCGTAGGTACGGCACGTTTCATGTGGGTGCGGGATCGGATCCCAGAAGAAGTGGGTCAATTTGATGAACTATCGGCCCAAGAGGTGCACGGATCATGACCATGTCGGGGATCCCGAGGTCCATGTCCGATACCACGGGGCATCATCACACAGTCCGGGGGAGCGGGTCGTTAAGTGTAAGGCCAAAACTCGACAATGTGCGCCCTCGCACGCGGATCGACCTGCGCGGTCAGGTCGCGGGGTTAGTTCCTTTCGCTTTAGTTCTCTTCCTTCGCTTTAATAGAATTCCTTTCGTTTTTTTTGGGTTTAGTTCTCTTCCTTCGCTTTATTCATCAATTCAAGCCTTTTCTTCCTACTTAGTTAATTCCCTCCCCCTTTTTTTTTAATGAAGCACGCCGGTTGCAGAATGAGTCAAGGGGGCGCGCCGGATAGAGGCAGTAAGGGGGGGCGCGCCGGATAGAGGCAGTAAAGGGGGGGGCGCCGGGTGGAGGTACCCATGGGGCGCGCCGGTTGGGGCGCGCCGGTTTAAGGGGTTTCAAGGGTGGGGCGCGCCGGTAAAGGGGCGCCGTTTTAAGATGTAAATGGAGACGGGGGGCGCGCCGGATAAGGGGCGCCGTTTTAAGGTGTAAATGGAGATGGGGGGGTACGAGAGAGGTGTTAAATCGGCGCGGTGAGGGGTGACAGCGCCGGATTAGGCCACGCCGGGACATCGTTTCGTTCTGTGGACTTGTTTTGCTTTCTGTTCTTGATTCTATAGCCTACAGAAGGATCAATAGTTAGATTAATTGTTCAATTGACACCCTAGATCAATAGGATGAAGGTTTAAGCATCGTTGATGGTTTGTTAAGGTGAATGAGCAAGAGGTTTAAGTGTTTTATTCGGGGGGTTCAGTTCACAGAGTTTTACTGTGTGTTTCTTTTCTTTCACCCGTAGGCAAATTCTATGATACATTCATTCATTGTTCTTGGTGTTCTTGACCCTGACGAAAATCGGGCAGCACCTCCCCTAGATCGGAAGGGTCTGGGGGAAAAATATGGGGCGCGCCATGCGGAGAGAACTCCGACGGCCCCGAAACATCCCGGTGCGTGCTAAGCAACGACACCAGTAAAGTTACCCCATTTGGGGCCGGAGATCCCGAGGGCTAGCCTACAAGGGAAACCGGTGACCCATGGGTTGTTGCGATCGTATTGACTCCCCCGTTCGGGGCCGGAGATCCTGAGGGCCAGCCTACAAAGGAACTCCGACGACCCGAGGGTTGCCGTGATCGCGTGGCTGAAGACCACGTGAGAGCCGAAGTCGACACAAGAACACGGCGGTAAAAAAAAATAGAGCCACTATGGGATGAGTATTGAGGGGGATTGAGGCATCAAGATCTCCCAAAGGGGAGTTTTCCTTTCATTTCACAACAGACCGAACTCCGATTACATTGAAAGGGAATACGAAGACAAAGGTCTACATGTGAAGATCACCAAAAGGAAATCAAAGGGGCAGAAGGAAATGCAAAGACAAAGGGGGGAACCGAGCTCTCTTCCCCTCACCTCTCCTTCTTTCTTTCACCCTCTTATCTCTCTTCACACTTCGGAGCAGGGCTTCACCGCCAGTAGAGCGTCCCTCCTCCTTTTGCTTCTTGCCTGGAGCTTGTATTTATAGGGGGAGCAGGGAAGCAAGCTTCCCGTTTCTATGGCTTTTGTTCTGTTCGCAGTTGCCGTTGCTGACGTCGCTGGGGTCACCGTGTCGAGTGCCGTTGTCGTGGACGTCACCTCCGCCGCGGCTACAGTGTGATCGGGAGAGGGGCAGAGGCATGGCCTCCTCCTCTGTTGGCATATCCACCGCGAGACACGCGGCTTTCATCATTTGCAGGAGCATGGGTGGCCGACGGATGAAGTGGACGTTCGACGGTGCAGGGCTCGAGGGTTTCCATTTGAAGAACATGCTTGGATGCCCAACGGGTCGAAGCATACCTTTTGCCATTTTAAGCAGTTCGTCGACGTGCTGTTCGCAGGAAACAGGGGACCGTAATGCCGACGGGATGGGTTGGTTGCTCGCCAGGAAATGCTTCAGAGAAAGGGGTTAAAACGGCGCCACATCCAAAGGGGGGGCGCGCCGTTTTAAGCATCCAAAATGGAGGCCCCCTTCGAGCGCGCCGTGTAGCCAATGAAAATAAAAGAGGTTAAAACGGCACCATATTCCAAAGGGGGCGCGCCGTTTTAAGGGGGGGGCGCGCCGTTTTAAGGCGCGCCGTTTTAAAGCCCCCTCGTGCCGTTTTAAGCACTAAACGGATTCTTCTCGAAGTCGCGGCCATTTTACGTGAATGTCGACATTCCCGGAAGGTTCCGGTTGCTATGTATGACCTCTACAATGTTCCATTCGCAGCCTTTGGGGCCCGGTCCCAGACTCTGCGTGACTTTCGGTGCACGTCGGGCTATGTCGGAGTCCCCGACTCTTCTTTGATTCAGCTCTCGGCACGGCCGGCTGTAGAGTTGTGGCCATATCTTCCGCCCGGGGGGGCTCCCTCATCGGCTAGCGGACCACCAAGCAAGTCCTCATCCTGATCGGGGAGGCATGAGGTTTATTTGGCATTTTCATCTTCGGCTTGCTCTCGAGTGTCGAGACGTGCATGCCGTATGATCATCATCGACATTTTTCGACGTCCACAGGCGTTGAGCGCTAGCCTTTATCCTGGCGAGGGGATAGATCGGGCGTGGGTCTTCCTCCGACCTGACCGACGCTCGGGCCTTCCGAGCCTAAGGGCCGCCGAGGATGGGTTTGATCCCGAGTGATCTTATTGGGCTTTTTAGTCTAAGTGGGCCATGCGGGGCTGTCACTTAGATGAGCTGGGCCTCGTTTTGATGCGGGATGGACACGCGACCTGGGACTCTAGCTCGCGGGCGTCCCTAGCGAGGGAAGACGTGGGACCGTGCGCTGTTGAGAAACCGGCAGTGAGTCTCGGGTATCGGCCTTTCCGCTTTAACTCGGGCCGAGTCACGGGACGGTCACTCAGTCTCGCTCTCGCAGCGGTGATAAAATGATAACAAGCTAGATAATCTATCACTCATGCAGCGGCATATACAAAAATATACGAGTAAAGTAATGCCAACGAGGAGGGTGGCGAGTGTACCTCCATGCTTCGGGCGTGAGGAAGATGTTCCCGGCCAAGTACGGTAACTCCCGGTAAGAACGGTAAAAGTTAATTATAACAGTGAAATCTATTGCCCACTCCACGTAGGGAGGTAAAGGGCTACAAGTGGGCCCGGGAGGACAGACTCTGGGTTGACGAGCAGCAATCTGGAGGTGCGTACGGCACGAACTCGGCCTGCTAGTCCGACTCGACACTATTCCAACTCGGTGCTGCGCCAACTCGGTGTCTGACTCGCTGGACAGCAAACAACGGTTTCCAAAGGAGCATCGCCTTCCTGAGGTCTTCCGGAGGCGCCACTTGGCTGGGACGATGGCGGGATATCCCTGATCGACTCTCTGAAGGGGCAGTCGCTGAAGTTGACCTTTGATATTTGTTTCTGAATTTTCTCCCGGACTAAGTTGTGCTGGCTGAACTCGGATCTGCTCTACACACCTTCACGAAAAAAATTCCTACGACCAGATCCGATGTCGGATTAATGCACAAGAGGTACCGATGGATAGAGGACTCAGAGATCTACAACATATTTTTTTGGTGGCTCTATCCACAGAACGGATTAAAAATAAAAATGACTGCAAACTGCCTTTTTTTCTGACCCGGACTGACAGACACACAGGGTAGAGATGAATCTGGGCGACAGAAGTGGAGAGGATGATTGCCAAGCCCATGGGTGGACCAACGGCCATATCACCTGGGCGACCGGGAGTCCATTGGAGATTGAGGGAACAACTACATGCTAGACATGCTGACACTTAGGCAAGACACTAGACACGACACTAAGTAATACAAAGTTGGAATGCCGACTCGACTACCAACCTAGACACGACCAAGATTCGGTACGTGGCGGAGTTAATCGATCCAAAGATCACTCGCGCAAGTGTGTGACCTTCCCGATAGGCGTAGCCTAACGTTCGGACAACACCTTTTTATATACCGAACAATGGTATGCGGATGCGACACTTAGACCGACTTAGACTTTGACTCGACTTAAACGACTCCTTTTTTTTTGATTTTAGACACCCTAGACTCAACTGGATCTCTGCTACCAAATTGATGCGGGACGGACACGCGACCTGGGACTCTAGCTCGCGGGCGTCCCTAGCGAGGGAAGACGTGGGACCGTGCGCGGCAGTGAGTCTCGGGTGTCGGCCTTTCCGCGCTAACTCGGGTCGAGTCACGGGACGGTCACTCACTCTCGCTCTCGCAGCGGTGATAAAATGATAACAAGCTAGATAATCTATCACTCATGCAGCGGCATATACAAAAATATACGAGTAAGCAATGCCTACGAGGAGGGTGGAGAGTGTACCTCCACGCTCCGGGCATGGGGAAGACGTTCCCGGCCAAGTACGGTAACTCCCGGTAACAACGGTAAAAATTAATTACAACAGTGAAATCTATTGCCCACTCCACGCAGGGAGATAAAGGACTACAAGTGGGACTCGGGAGGACCGACCCTGGGTTGACGGGCAGCAATCTGGAGGTGCGTACGGCACGAACTCGGCCTGCTGGTCCGACTCGGCACTATTGCAACTCGGTGCTGCGCCAACTCGGTTGCTGACTCGCTGGACAGCAAACAACAGTTTCCAAAGGAGCGTCGCCTTCCTGAGGTCTTCCGGAGACGCCGCTTGGCTGGGACGATGGCGGGATGTCCCTGATCGACTCTCTGAAGGGGCGGTCGCTGAAGTTGACCTTTGATATTTGTTTCTGAATTTTCTCCTAGACTGAGTTGTGATGGCTGAACTAGGATCTACTTTGCACATCTTCACGAAAAGAATTCCTACGACCAGATCCAATGTCGGATTGATGCACACGAGGTACCGATGGATAAAGGACTCAGAGATCTACAACATATATTTTTGGTGGCGCCATCCACAGAACGGATTAAAAATAAAAATGACTGCAAAGTGCCTTTTTTTTTCTGACCCGGACAGACAGACACACAGGGTAGTGATGAATCTGCCTGAAGCAGACCTTTGACCGAGGGCTCAATGATTTTATTTGACTCAACGAAAATTATGGTGGAAGGGGGTATACGTGAGGAACACTAGAGAATTTTTGTGGATTTTTTAAAATTTTCTAAGTGGGTGGGGAAATTGCAAGAAGGATACTCTATCCCGTAGATCTGCAAAAGGGCAGATTACTGAGAGGACAAACAAAATTACGGAAAAAATATCAAATGGACTCCAAATGACACGAAATTTTAACTAGATGTTAGGGGAGATGGACAGAATAAACTCGCAAAATTAGGGCTCGATCAGACAACAAGAAGAGAAGATAAAAATCCAGAGGTGGGGTTCTATCCTGATTTGGACATAGCTCCGACGTAGCGGCGGTGGCGGCGCGATGGCGGCTCGATGGCGGCAGCGATGTTGAGCTTCACACTCAGGGAAGTGGTGGAGGAGAGGCTTCACACCTCTAAAATCTGAGCTTTCATAGCTCTAGAAGGGGAGAGAGGGGTGCCCTTGGGCTGGAGCAACAAATGGCATTTTCTTCTCATTAATTGCTAAGTAATTCAAAAATCACAAGGTATTTATAGAAAGTGTAAAAAGACTTAAACTAACATCAGATCTAATTTTGGGGAGGGGTAAATAGGGGAGACCATAATTTATTCTCCCATGTGGTTTGGAACCACATTAAACAAAAATAAAAATGGGTTAGTGGAGAGGGGCGCCCCCTTGACCAAGGTGGGTGGCATCTTGGACTTTGAAATCCATTTGTCTCCCATGTGGTTAATTGACATTCAAACCTTCTAGATGCCACCTAGGATAGTTGACCAGCCCCAAATAGCTTAGGTGGACCAATAGGGAAGGGATGGGGGCCCCCTTACTGGACCTACTACACTTTTGCACAAAAATCCAAAGAATCCAATGGAATGACCAAGTGGCTTATAAAGCCTTATAATTACGTACATACTTTCCCAAGGATATAAAAGCAAACTAAAAGACACAAATGTAAAATTAAAATATCAATGCTCGGCGTCGATTCCGATCAACTCTCCCCGGGTGAGAAGAACTCGACCCCATCGAGTAAGGGATGTGGTTGCTCGAGTAGCTCCGGCGGATCCGTCATCGTACCATGAAGCACGGAGTACTCTCCACTCCAAGTAATCGACACCTACTCATCCCGTATAGATTCGATATGCACACGCTGCCGTGGGAATGAGGCTAGAGGTAGACACTCCGGGGTGGGGTCACTCTCAAAGGAGGGAAGGCGGCTCGAAGACTCACTAGGAATCACCGCGGGTCCCTTGTGTGACTAGATCCGATATGTGAAGTAGAACCGATCCCAAAGTCCGATAAGTCTCGTACTCGAAAGGGACTAACAACGTGAGCATACAAACCGACTTGACTCGATGCATGCACAAACACACGACAGACAGACGAAACAAAGACTCACAAAGACCCTAAACAACCTAATGTTAGTCCGACCTACGCACAGGCGATAGTGGACCAGGACACCCGAATATGTGCCATGCATACACTAGATGTACTCGATGGTTGACGGAATGGAGGACTCCTAGATACCCTAAGATGTACCACTCATGTATTGGCGACCTATGGGATTTGGGTGGGGAATGGATAGGAGATCCAAAACTACCCTCATCATTACCCCTAGACGTAGGTACGGCTTGCCAACTAGACCGAGGGGTAGGGGTGTGGTAGTGGACTCCCTCGAAGAAATGAGGTATATATGGTGGGTCAAGGGGCCCACTAGGGAATGGGTCAATGGGATCAAAGAAGGTATGACCCCTTGTGGTGGGTTCCCACAAGTCACGGTCCCATGTATGGAAGTCTTGAAGGTGTGTATGGTCACCTTCATACATTGTGGTAGATGGGACGGTGATCATATGTAGGAAATAAGATTCCTCCCTCGGGCAAAAGGGTATGAAGTCGGGCTCGGCCGACATAGGGAGGAATAAGAGAATCTCTGTGGTGACACAACCCACGGTGCACACGGAGGTAATGGACCCTAAGGCCGGATGGGTAAAGCTAAGACTAGTGGGTTGGTCGAAGCCTCAGGCCAATGAGTGCGTCAACTTCCATTGCGAATCTAATCCCATAATAAGGTCTTCCAAGGTGTCAACATGGTGACTAGACCGGAATGTGGTATGGAATGAGTTGACCGGCACTAATGGTAGGGTGGGGTCCATTGATGGATAAGGAGGCGGGACCAAGCCATCCTTGAGCCAACTAAGTAGTGGCTCGGCTATGTAAAGTCTACCCATTAGAAACACAGGTGGCTTGGGTTGAGGTGGCTCCAAACAAGACAGCTCCGGATGAGGATTGGAAAGTAAGGGTGGTAACGGAGCACTCATGGGTAACGGAGCACTCATGGGTGGTGAAGGAGGGGTCTCCATAATGGGGAGAGGGCTTTGGGACTCCTTAGATGGGGCCGGGTAGGGGCTACGGGCTATGGCCTCCCTATGCTCGAGTATGGCTACCTTCGGTCGCGGAGGTGGGCAAGGGGAGACTTGCGACTGAAAATAAGCGCACCTCCTATCCACCCGATCCGAAAGTATTTGCACAAGTTCGGCAATGGTGTGGGTTGGAGTAGGGGTATCGCGGTGGACATGCCCGTAATCAACCGGCCTCGGCTTGGGTCGGGACTCGTCAAAGTGTGGGGCTCCTTGCCTCCAACTAGGACCCACTTGATTTGAAGCGCTTGGGTAGGATGGGTTGGGAGCGAGTGGGTGCGGTTGGTTTGAGGTGTGGCCCACTTGCTTGGGGGTGATGTAGTGGGGTTGGCTGGTGGCATGACCCCCGTGGTTGGAGGTAGGTGGGTGGGGCGCGTAGATCTTCCTAAGCTCTCTCTTCATGTCCCACCATGATTCGAGGGGCCATTGCCTCCTAACCTACCTTAAGCCTTCGATGGTTCTCCATTTTTTGGCAGCCCGGTCATGCAGCCTATCCTTGGCAAAATAGAATTGTCCGGCCTCGGACATGGAATAACAATCAAAGTCGGTGTCCATGGTGGCCTCCCACTTGAGGTAGACACTCGGGTCATTGGAGCCATAAAAATCCAAGGCTTCGGGCCTACGGAAGTGGAGAGGATGATTGCCAAGCCCATGGGTGGACCAACGGCCATATCACCTGGGCGACCGGGAGTCCATTGTAGATTGAGGGAACAACTACATGCTAGACATGCCGACACTTGGGCAAGACACTAGACACGACCCTAAGTATTGCAAAGTTGGAATGCCGACTCGACTACCAACCTAGACACGACCAAGATTCGGTACGTGGCGGAGTTAATCGATCCGAAGATCACTCGCGCTGGTGTGCGACCTTCTCGATAGGCGTAGCCTAACGTTCGGACAACACCTTTTTATATACCGAACAATGGTATGCGGATGCGACACTTAGACCGACTTAGACTTAGACTCGACTTAAACGACTCCTTTTTTTTTAATTTTAGACACCCTAGACTCAACTGGCTCTCTGCTACCAAATTGATGCGGGACGGACACGCGACCTGGGACTCTAGCTCGTGGGCGTCCCTAGCGAGGGAAGATGTGGGACCGTGCGCGGCAGTAAGTCTTGGGTATCGGCCTTTCCGCGTTAACTCGGGTCGAGTCACGGGACGGCCACTCACTCTCGCTCTCGCAGCGGTGATAAAATGATAACAAGCTAGATAATCTATCACTCATGCATCGGCATATACAAAAATATACGAGTAAAGTAATGCCTACGATGAGGGTGGCGAGTGTACCTCCACGCTCCGGGCGTGGGGAAGACGTTCCCGGCCAAGTACGGTAACTCCCGGTAACAACGGTAAAAATTAATTACAACAGTGAAATCTATTGCCCACTCCACGCAAGGAGGTAAAGGACTAAAAGTGAGACTCGGGAGGACCAACCCTAGGTTGACGGGCAGCAATCTGGAGGTGCGTACGGCACGAACTCCGCCTGCTGGTCCGACTCGGCACTATTCCAACTCGGTGCTGCGCCAACTTGGTTGTTGACTCGCTGGACAGCAAACAACGGTTTCCAAAGGAGCGTCGCCTTCCTGAGGTCTTCCGGAGACGCCGCTTGGCTGGAAGAATGGCGGGATGTCCCTGATCGACTCTCTGAAGGGGCGATCGCTGAAGTTGACCTTTGATATTTGTTTCTGAATTTTCTCCCGGACTGAGTTGTGCGGGCTGAACTCGGATCTACTTTGCACATCTTCACAAAAAGAATTCCTACGACCAGATCCAATGTCAGATTGATGCACATGAGGTACCGATGGATAGAGGACTCAGAGATCTACAACATATATTTTTGGTGGCGCCATCCACAGAACGGATTAAAAATAAAAATGACTGCAAACTGCCTTTTTTTTCTGACCCGGACTGACCGACACACAGGGCAGAGATGAATCTTCCTGAATCAGACCTTTGACCGAGGGCTCAATGATTTTTTTTGACTCAACGAAAATTATGGTGGAAGGGGGTATACGTGAGGAACACTAGGGAATTTTTGTGGATTTTATAAAATTTTCTAAGTGGGTGGGGAAATTGCAACAAGGAGACTCTATCACGTAGATCTGTAAAAGGGCATATTACTGAGAGGACAAACAAAAGTACGGGAAAAATATCAAATGGACTCCAAATGACACGAAATTTTAACTGGAGGTTAGGGGAGATGGACAGAACAAACCCTCACATATAGGGCTCGATCATACAATAAAGAGAGAAGATAAAAATCTAGAGGTTGGGTTCTGTCTTGATTTGGACAGAGCTCCGACGTAGCGACGGTGGCGGTGCAATGGCGGCTCGATGGCGGCGGCGATGCTGAGCTTCACACTCAGGGAGGTGGTGGAGGAGAGGCTTCACACCTCTGAAATCTGAGCTTTCACAGCTCTAGAAGGGGAGAGAGGGGCACCCTTGGGCTGGAGCAACAAATGGCATTTTCTTCTCATTAATTGCTAAGTAATTCAAAAATTACAAGGTATTTATAGAAAGTGTAAAAAGACTTAAACTAACCTCAGATCAAATTTTGGGGAGGGGTAAATGGGGGAGACCATAATTTATTCTCCCATGTGGTTTGGAACCACATTAAACAAAAATAAAAATGGGTTATTGGAGAGGGGCGCCCCCTTGACCAAGGTGGGTGGCATCTTGGACTTTGAAATCCATTTGTCTCCCATGTGGTTAATTGACATTCAAACCTTCTATATGCCACCTAGGATAGTTGACCAGTCCCACATGGCTTAGGTGGACCAATAGGGAAGGGATGGGGGCCCCCTTGCTGGACCTACTACACTTTTACACAAAAACCCAAACAATCTAAGGGAATGACCAAGTGGCTTATAAAGCCTTACAATTGCGTACATACTTTCCCAAGGATATAAAAGTAAACTAAAGGACACAAATGTAAAATAAAAATATCAATGCTCGACATCGATTCCCATCACGTTTGGTCCTGATTGACCTAGTTCGGCTGCTCTTAAATAGGCTACAGAAATCCCCCTCTCCACTTGTCCCCCTCCTACTCCCGAGCATTGGTAAGCTCGGAAGAGTAGATGTTTAGGGTTTTGGACCAGCGTGGCTCAAGTGGGTGGAGATCTGGCGGTGTTAGGAAGCCACGTGTTGTGGTCACCTGGGCCCTTAATAATGATGCTCCTCACTGATTTGAACTGAAGGGGCCCCCTTTTCTCGGGGTCGGAACGACGCGCCGCCTTCCGCGTGGGAATATAGGTGTTGTGCGCTTGTCATCGCTCCAGACTCCCTCCATTTTTAGGGTTTGGCTCTCCTTCGTGCTTGCTTTTGGGTTTCTTTGATGCGTCGTGAGGACACGACGGAAGAGCAGAGGCTCGCAGCGGCGTTCGCGGAGTTGGCGGAGATAACTGCGGAGGCAGTCCGACAGCTTCCTCTTCCTCCGGAGTCTTCGGGGTCCAGGAAGCATCTTTCTTCAAGTACCTCTCCGGATTCCATGGCGGATCAGCGTCCGGATGTCGAAGAGTGGGAGGGCGAGCTTGCGGCGAGTGCTCCAAACTACAGTGAACTGGGGGAGGCGGAGGTGAAACGGCTGGAGCACCAGTTTCGTCTGCCCCAAAAGTTTTTCTTCACCGCGGCTGCCCCGCACGAGACGAGCTTGGACTCTCGTACGGGCCACATCTGTACCTTTCTTCTATCATGGAAGGGTGGGTTCCGCCTTCCCTTCGAGCCCTTTGTTCTTAAGCTTCTCAATTTCTTTCGGTTGGCACCCGTTCAGTTGGTAGCCAACTCTTACCTTCTTCTTTCCGTCTTTGGCATCCTCTGTCGTCAATGTGGGGTTCCTCCTTCCGTGGACCTCTTTTATTATTTTTTCGAGTTGAAGGCGCATCCCTCGACCGGGAAGGGCTTCTATTTCATCCAAGCGAGCCAGAATAGAAGCTGTGTCTTCTTGGCCGCGAAGGATTCTTCGCACAAGGGGTGGGAAACTCAGTTCTTCTGGGTGGGGATTTTCTCGGTGGAGGAGACTTGGAGGTGTCCCATAATCCCCAATTTCCATCCGAACATTCCTCCGAGGCAAGACGAGTTTCCTCCGGACGTGGAGGTGTATGCGGTCATCTTGTTGGAGCATCGCCAGTCTACGGAGGAACTAGTGACTCCAGAGAACATCGAGCGATGTCTTCTCCATCGGCTAAAGTCGACAAGTATGGACATCATGAGCTAGCCTTGTGGTCGGGCGATGAGGCCTTCGCTTCTTCTCTTGATTATATCTCCCTTTGTGCAGACGCCAGGCGGCCGACTTTGGAGGAGATCGCAGAGGTGATCGATCTCGGCGATGACTCGACTGCCGATGAGTCGGCTGCTCCCACGGGTGGCTCCCGAGCCTGAGATAAGGGCAAGGGGATGGCCCGGGAGGGGTCTTCTAGGTCACGGGGGTCCAAACGCAAGGATCCCATGGAGGGCATGATCCGGGACGCCGTGATGGCCAGGAAGCGGGCCAAGAAGGCCGGGGCCGTCCTCGCAGTCGAAGGCGATGTTTGCGATCATCTTTGCTCGGGACGATGATCTACCCGGGGGTATCTTATTAAGTAGGTCCCTGACTGTATGGGACGGGATTTCTATTCTGTTTGTTAGTTTATTTCACGCGTCGATCAACCAATTAACTAACTGGCAATTAACTGACTGATTGACTGCGCGGGCGTGCCAGTCACGTGAGTGACAAGTTTATTATGTGCTCCTTCTGACCCGTGTCGGGCGAGAGTGAGGTTCGATCGGGACTAGCAGTTCGTCATACCATAAAGGTCATGACGTTAATTCATCCCCCACGAGGAGGGAAAACCTTTGATTAATTACCGAGATAGCGGGCTGTCGAGGCCGGAATAAAAGGTGCGATGTTATGAACATGACAAGATCACGTGAGATGCATCTATCTATCTTGCAAGAGAGGCATGGTTTATTAAATCAATGACCCTCGACACAGGGTGGAGGACGTAGGTCCGAAGACCACCATCGCGCGTAGCGGAGACTTCCGATCGGGCATAACCCGGCCTTCTATCAACGTCATTTGATATACCTGAGGGTCTATGCAAACATGCATGCATGATGCCCATGACTGTGCTAAGCATGGTAATAGAGTTATGAAAACGAACAGAGCTCAATCACATTTATTAATCCCCGCCAAAGGGGGAAAAGGTAACACAAGGGTGATAACGAAAGCAAAGAGCTAATACACATGATAGCCAACCTGATAGAAAGATTATTCGGGGCGTGAAAAGCCCTTGCCTTATTCAATCTACTGCTAATTAGGGTTGCCAATCTCGACCACGGGAGATCAGGATTGCCTCGGGGGTGAGCCAGGGATTAGACAGCGTAACGATTAGAAACGGCGCCAGAAAATGTAGGTACATGACTTAGAACGGCGTGGGGACCGTAGGTGAATGAAGAGGTTAAAACGGCGTGACCCGTTTGGGGGGCGCCGGGAAGGGGCGCGCCGTTTTAATGCGCGCCGTATGCCGTATGCAAACGGCGCCGGTTTAACCCGATCTCATGGAAATCGAGGTTTTATTCATTTTTCTTGGGTTTATTAAAATACTTTAGGAAACTTTGAAAGTTTATTTAAGTTATTTATTCAAAGGATCGGCCCCGGGGCATCTGGGAGCCGAGTCACAGGCTCGCTCGAGGTTCACATTCGAGCGCGGCGATTGTTCCGAGTCAGACTCGTTCGAGCCGAAATTTCAGTAGCATCTCCCCATCCCGGAGGATTGTCGGGGAGAAGCGGGGAATACTCACGTGGCGGAGCAACCCCTAAGAGCCGGGTGGCGCAACGGCGGCCGGCGAACCCGAACGGAAAGGAAAACCCCGAGGCCTAGCCTGCTAGGGGCACCAAGTCCGTAGGCGAGAGTGAACGAATGAGGTGACTCATTATGGGAGCGAAAACCCCGAGGGCTAGCCTATGAGGGGCACGCGACCCGAGTCGACATGACGCTCAAATCGAGATGACAAATAGAGGGAAGGAAACCCCAAGGGCTAGCCTACAAGGGGCACACAACCCACAGCCACCACGAAGTCCATTAAGGACCGTGGATTTGAACTGTAGGGCTTAGCCCGTTACTGTGCACTCAATGGCCTGAAGGGATACTCATCATCAATGGATAAGCCCCTGTCAACCAAGTGCCTAGTTGTGGACGATTGGGGGAATATCCCCCTCCCCGGGTATTGGAGCAATGCTACAGGGCAGACTCCCGGATGTTGAAATGCGAACGGAGTGGAAAGAGCTACGTATAACATCGTTCAACGACAAATGGACAAACGATTTGTTAGACGTATATTAGAACAGTGAAGCCCGCGGGCTGAATGAGTTACACTTACAGGTTATATGATTAGCACATAGATATGGGGAAGGGATATATATATCATGTTTACAAAAACCAACAGAGGCTCGGCACAAGACGAACGGGAACGTTAGACGCGATCTTCCCCTCCCCTTTGGCCTATGAGGAAGGGCACAAGGGAGGCGAAGGGTTTGCTCCCTAGACAGGGGTGGACAGAGATATGCACATAAGTGCGTCTCCAACCATAAAACCCATAGCACACGTGGTGCAGAGCTCGACCATTGCATTGGAATAGAGAGAGAGAAACCCCGGGGAGAGGGGAAGAATGATTCTTGTAGCCCAAGGGCATATCCAGCGTCGGGAAAACGGATCCGGGAACTATGCACGCCGGGAAACCATTAAATGCACATTTGAGAAGAAATTGGAGAGAGCATAAAAGATGGATACGGCATCAGGCGCAATCGCATTTCATTCATTCAACGAACGATAGGTAGATGTACACAGCATATGTTCCGGCGCCGGTGTTGTCGCTCGGCCATCATTTACATTAACAGAAGAAGATCGTTACAGGTGAAGAGAAAGCATAGTGATAATGGTGAGGGGGGAGGCCAGGCACGTATCATCGCCCCTCCCCCCTCTCACTTACATATATCAGGAGAAGGAAACAAAGAAGAAAGGGGGAATCGGCCAGAGGAAAAACACGGAAACCCACCTAAACCCTTTCTCCAGAACAGAGTATCGAACCACAGGCTTCTCTTCTCCGGCTCCGAAGGTATTCAGACGAGCAGACGAGGAAGACGGCGGCGAGAACCCTCAGTGGAAACCCTACTTCTCCTCCAAGGCTTTTCTCTCTCGAACGAACGGTCTCTCTCCTTTCGTATTGGCTCTCTTCTATTCTCTTCTCTTTTTTTTTCTTCCTCACGTTCGTTCTCTCTTTTTTGTTTCAAAGGCGCGGTGTATATGTAGCCTTCGTTAATCCAGCGCCCTGGGAAGGGGCACGCCGGATTTAATGGCGCCGGGAACACGTCCCCATCTGGAATTGGCGCACCGGATTTGGCGGCGCCGGATTAAGGGGCACCGACATCACTTTGTGCGCCGATTTAGCTTGTTCGCTCGACGCGGGCTAGCCGATGGGCCCGGGGATGGTTCTGGAGGCTCTCGTTGACTGTTCCTCTCGCCCTGGTTCTTGGAAACCCTAGCGGGTGTTGACGAAGCTCTCCGCGCGGTGAAAGACCTTGCTCGGAACTTTGTGTGTGTTTGGCCCGAGCATACGCGTCTCCTGCCGGTACGGCCTTCGGCACCATGATTTGTGCTTCTGGCTCAGACGGACCTGTGCTCGAAGCTTCCTTACGGGATGGCATTGCATCCGGGATAATTCCGCCATGACTGGCGACCAATTGGCCACTAACGGGCCCACTATGGCGAGAAGTCGAGCCCGTGTCGGGTGATCGGGGCCTTCTGCTGACAAAACCTTCGGCCCCTTGTTGTGAACAGTCGAGGATGTTCTTCCTCCTTAGGAGAGTCACCGGGTAGACCGTCGTCCTTGGTCGGGCGATGGATGTAGGGTAGCGGCATGACGGAATCGATGTCGGATCATTAGGCAGGCTTGGTCGCACTGTCGGTTGGTTGTGGATTCATCTCGACTCCCCTGAGGTGAAGTCCCCGGTGTTCACTTCAAGGTGGCTCGGGGCTCTGGCAGCTTGAGGAGCCCTTAGTAAGTTGATTTTCATCGGCTTTTGTACTTCAGTGGGCCGTATCTTTCATCTTTGGGGCTTGGTCGCCGAAGGATCATCTTTTGAGTGCCAACAAATGCCCCCCAGACGTGGGTGGTGCAAGCGAGGCAGGAGTGCGGCAGGGCCGACGGATGAGCTTCGTTCGGGTTGATCTCCTTAGCTGACGGAAGCTTGAGGTGGCCCTTAATTCTGACATCGGACGTTAATCCGACCTGGTAGGAAGCTTGAACGGCACCATTTAAAGTGGCGTGCCCTTTATTCAAGGTTAAAACGGCGCCCCGTACTCGTTAAAACGGCGCCGCTTAAAGCGGTGCGCCATTTCTTCTGGGGGTTGAAACGGCGCGGCCTCACCGGCGCGCAAATGGGTTAAAACGGCGCGCTCTGGGGCGCTCCGTTTTAACAGACGCGAGCCCCCCTTATAAAAGGATTTCTTCCTTCATTTTTTTCTTCTTCATCCTGTTTGATGCACATTTTTTTATCTCTTTTTATCCTGTTTATTGTTTTTATTTATTTATTTATGTTTATGGGTTTATTGGCGTGCCAGTCACCGTGGTGACGATTCTTATTGTGCGCTCGATCTGACTTGGTCAGTCGATTGTGAGTGATCGTGTCTGGACTAGTAGTCCGTCATACCCTGAACGCTATGACGTTAATTACGTCCTCCCTAAGGAAGACAACCCTTGATTAAACGCTAGAGGTAGGAGGAATGCAGCGGTAAAGCCGTGTGCTCAAAGGAGACAGAATTCATCTGTTTACAAGACGTTAAACGTATCTGAACAGAGCAGGGGTTTATTAATTACGGGGGGAAACCCGCCGGCATATTCCCACCATCTTGGATGATGCCAAGTGGGGAATAGGAAACCACCCATGCAGCGGCAGGGTGGGCTCCGCAAAAGATCGGGTATATATATAGACATAACCCGGAATCCAGATGGGGACCGGCCTGATGTAACACACCCGGTACGAGTGCGATGTCTTATTAATATCCCCCTTCGGAGGGCCATCAGAGATCACGCAAGGGCATAGCTCCGTGGGCCAGCGGGGTTAGAGGAGAATACCACACTCGATTGGTGGGGATATATAAATTTCGGCAGCATGTCCCCTGAACTTGGATTATGCCAAGGAAGAATAGGTCATCATCCACGGAGAGCCGGGACAACGACCGAACAAAGACGGGCACCAGGCCCAGGGACATCTCTTGCCTTCATATCATTGATCAATATTCCCTTGGAACCCATCAGAACACATATAATGACATGGTTCTTTAGGTTCATAAGGCATTGGTGAAATCCGGATTCGGGACGAAAGCTGTAGGGGAGATCTTCCCCATTTATTGTATCTCATCAAGACACAAGTGATGGTCTATGAGTATCTCCTTAAACAGATGTAGGGGAGCTTAAGAAGTTTATAGAAGAATGGTGCAGAGGTGGGCCTCGGAGTGGGTTTCATCTGACTGAAGGGGGGATCTCGGCCTGGCCTTTGGCTTGGACAAAATGGGGCTCTCGGCCTGGGTTTTGGTGGATGGAGAGGGTCTCTCGGCCTGGTCATTGGGCTGGCCGAAGAGCTTCTCGGCGGCCAAGGGAAGGCTCTCGGCCGAGGGTTCTCGGCGGCCAACAAAAGGAGGGAAGACCCTCTCGGCTGGAGACTTTCGGCGGGCACCTGGGCGCGCCGGAAAGGGGGGGCGCCGAGAGGGGCAGCATCAAGGTTGGGCATAAAGAGAGAAGGGGGTGTGAATGGCTATGGGCAGAGGGTCTCGGCCTGGTCATTGGGCTGGCCAAAGGGAAAGAGGGCCTCTCGGCCTGGAGCTTCTCGGCGGGCTCATGGGCGCGCCGGAAAGGGCGGAGCGCCGAGAGGGGTGTCATCAGGATTGGGCAAAAGGGTGTATGGGTGGTTGTGAAGGCAGAAGGGTTCTCGGCAGAGGGCTTCCCGGCGCGCTCCTGGCCGCGCCGGGAGTCTACACGCCGGGAGCCTTGCACATATGGCCTCACGAGGAAAGCGTTGGTAACCGACTGGGTTGTCGTTTAGCCAAAAGAAGGGGGGAGGCCTCTCGGCCTTATGGTTCTCGACGGGGAAACTCGCACGCCGAGAAGGTGAAATGCAGAAGAATTTCAGGGTTTCCAGAGCTCAGAAACGATGCTCTGTTTGTGTGTTTTCTGGGGATTTCAAGCTCGAATCAATGTCGGGCCAGAGATGTAAGAGAGGGATTTCATGGAGGCTTCTATTAGAAGGGTGCCAAGGGATTTGGATGAAGGAATCAAATGGAGGAGGTCAGACCATCACCTGATCCTGTGGAGAGTTTTGCCCGTCTGTTGCAGGCCATTTGGCCATTTGGGGGAGTCAGGAGATGACTGTCCTCCGACCCCTCCAGATGAGCCCAGTGATATTAAACCAACGGAGAAGGAGAGGCTATCAATCGTATAAACTTCAGGTCCTAAACATTCAATATTTAGGATGGAGGACCTGAGATCCGATCATTATTTATGAGAGCTGGGTAGCCCAGGGAACCGAGAGACTGATATCTCTGGTTCCTGAACCGCCAAAAGGGGGGCTCCTCAGAAAAAAACCAGATTATATATATATGGAAAAACAGGCATTGAGATAGGAGAGGGAAGAAGAGAACGAAACTCCGTAACCCATTGGATGGGGTTAGGAGTCTTATCCTCATCCCTCTTCGAAGAACAAACCCACGCGATCGGCTTCGAAACCCAAAGAATCTAATCTATGTTCCTTTCAGACGAAGGCTATATACATAGAGAGACAGACAGAGATCGATGTCTTAATCTATCAACACCCAAACGGGCCATCCTGACGTTTCATTGCATTGCATAAAGGAAATATTACACTGATCATGAAAGAAAAATGTAAGGCAGAAATCAAAAGAGAAGACCGGAACTCCGGCTACAGTTGAGAAATCGAGAGAGAACTCGATATATTGCATCAGATAAGGAAAGAAAACATGGAGGGGAGGGTGGAGCATTGACTCCTCTCCCTCCCCAGTGCCCACCTGGAGCTTTCCTTCTTCTTCTCTTCTATTTCCTCTCTGTTGATCGAAAGGGGGGGGGTGGCTCTTCCTCTCCGAACGATCCCCTTTTTCTATCTGGCTTTTTCTCTTTTTCTCTTCAGCTTTTTTCTCTTTAGCCCTCACCGAGTCCCCCTGTGTTCTTTCGAAGGGAGGGGGTTTTATAACCCCTTTCTTCTTTCTTCTCGGCAGGCTTCTGGGCGCGCCGGAAAGGGGGGCGCCGAGAGGTGCCTGAAGCTTCATGGGCGCGCCGGAAAGGGGGGCGCCGAGAGGTGACTCATCTTCATATAGGCCCACTTGGGGTTTCTTCAAATGCATCATCATCCCAAAGGGTCTATCATCTCTGAAAATATCTTGTATTGACATCATGATTGCAATTTTCATCAGTCCGTAGACAGGGTTCTATCAGTCCGTAGATAGGGTTTTATCAGTCCGTAGACAGGGTTCTATCAGTCCGTAGACAGGGTTTTATCAGTCCGTAGACAGGATTCTATCAGTCCGTAGATAGGGTTTTATCAGTCCGAAGATAGGATTCTATCAGTCCGTAGACAGGGTTTTATCAGTCCGTAGACAGGGTTTTCATCTTATCAATATCGCCACTCGAATGGCGACGAGCTCGGACATCAGCCTTAGTCTTTCGCTGTTGGTCAGATCTTCTTTTCAATCATGCTTCCACCCTTGTTCATTTTCCGGGTGTCAACAAATGCCCCCCACCTGCGGGCGGCGTAAGCGCAGAATAAGCGCCACGGGGGTTGCAGGTGTCTTTTACTATTCGAGGGTATCTTCCTCAATTTGTCTTCAATTCAGCTCTCAGACTTGATCATCTTGCTGTAACAGTATTCTGCACATCGATGTTTCTTCTCTTCATATTTTCTGTCATCATTTTCAGCATTTAGGGCTTTTCGGCCTGCAGTACCTCCCGGCGTGAAGCTTCTCGGCGCGGGGGTCTCGGCCTGGGATGTTATCGGCATGGGAGGCTTCTCGGCGTGCCCTGGCCGCAGAGGATCTCGGCCTGAAGACCTTCTCGGCGCGGGGACCTTCTCGGCGCGCCCCGGCCGCAGAGGATCTCGGCTTGGGGGGCTTCTCGGCGCGCCCTGGCCGCAGACGGTCTCGGCCTGGGGGCTTCTCGGCGCGCCTTCTGGCCGCCGGGGGGCTCTCGGGCGAGAGGTTCTCGGCGCGCATTTTGCCGCGTCGAGACCTCAGTCGCCTGGGCCCCTATTTAGGGCGCCGATGGCCCTTTTTTCCTCATTCTTCATTCGACTTTCTCTTTCTTCATCTTTTCTCCATTTCTTCTCTTCGGCGCGAGCCGCCTCCGTCCTCTCGACCGTTGCCGCGAGCCTTCCGTCCTGGGTGACGTCTTTTGGGATTCAATCCCTTTGCTTCCGGGATCACCCCCTCTTGGTTGGTGACTCCCTATTCTTTTGGGCAGATCCCGAATAAGGGGATATGCTGCCGAAATTTCTATAGAATCTCATGTTGCAATCCTTATAAGACTGACTTTTAATCCACATTTCTTCTTTTGTTTACAGATATAGCAATGGCTTCTGGCTCTGCTGCTGCATCTTCGGGAGCTGTTGGAGCTAGTTCATCGGCCCAGCCAGACATATCTCGAGCCAGAGTGAATTGGTTGAACGTGCACAGCTTGGATTATGGATATGATAGAATAGCTTCAGTTGACGAATCGTCTGATTCTGAAACTGACACAGTGTCGACAACCCAGGTATACTCCGCGGGGACCGAAACATACTTCAAGCGGGATAGTAACTACCAGCCAGATTTCCCGAAGGATCGCCACTTGATGCCGTTTATCCGGACCTTCACAGTGGGCGGCCTGCGAGATTATCGGACAGCTTGCGTAGTCGAAGCTGCCATTCTTGCTGAACGGGATAGCCTGAAGGACTCAGTATATCGCGGCCAGGCCATTTATCTTCCCGGAGAGAAGCGGGACTGGGGTGCAGTCCTTGGAATATCGGAGCTAGAACCCGAGAAGAAGATGCTGACCCGGGCACCGGAATTCACACCTGCTCGGTGGGACAATGCTGGCGGCCGAGTTAATAGGGAGAAGCCCGGCTATGGTATGTTCTTGGCACCTATAAAGTGGGGATATCGCGAAGAGCCCTTCGTGCTAAATTGTTCGGCCATTCAGTTCAAATACCATTTGTCAGCTGGTTGGTTCGGAGACTGCAAGATCACTGACTCCCATCTATTCCGAGTAGGGGCAGTAGAATTTACTGAATTTGTTCTGACGGAATATGCCCCTCTGCTGATCAGAGCGGGTGTATACCACAGTGTTTTTGCTTCCAGATTCCGATATCCCATCTCCAGGGGGTTATGCTGTGGGATGTTTGAAGTGTTCTGTCCTTTGTTCAACACTTTTTATACAGCAGAGGGTGAGACATCCCTAGACCTCTGGAGTTTATCGCGGCTTTCCGGCCTGCCCATTGATGGCGAGCCGTATGAAGAAGTCTGTTTGGCAGACTCGAGAAAGACAGCTCTGATGGAGAAGGCAAGTATTCCCTTGGCTTCTCTTACCGATATCTGATGAAGGTCTATCGCTCCATCTGTCTGGCATATAGTAGAGGATCCTCCAAAGGCTATCATCCCCGAGAGAAAGGTAGCAAACTGAGGGTCCGGATCGGGCAGTGGCTCCAGTACTTTTTCGACGGGCCCCTGAATATGCAGATTTCCCCTCCATGGGTCCTGTTGCGAGCAAGCAGATAAGAGCTCCCCGCTACAAATCGGCACTGCCATCTTCATTGCGCCATGCGGGCAAAGGTGGTCCCAACCCGGCAGGGGTAGATCCCATCACACACTGTGCAGCTTATTTCACATTCTGGCTGTGTACTTTTGCTCTTCCACAAGGGGACGAGACAGTCATTCGGCCAGAGGCCATATATCCAGCTTGTCAGATGGCCTGGGGGATGAAGCTGTCGCTCTGCCCGGTGGCCCTGTGTTTGATCTATAAATCTTTGGGGGACCTGTACAAGCACCGGACTCCCCGTTCTTTGAGGACCGTGGGTCCTTTTCATTTCTTCAATGCCTGGGTCTGCAGTATATTCCCTGAATTGGCTCCGAGAACCTTGCAGGCGGATACAGTGTTACCCAGGATGGTTGAATTTGCCAGCGCTGAGCCTGGTCCCTTTTATGATCAGCTATTTAAAATAAGGGGCCGGCTGATAAGAGTACCAGTGGACGCCCCTGGCAGCATACATTTCTGGAGCTTGGCTGCAGGTTCAGCTCCTTTGATTGATCCTCAAAGAGAATGCAAGCTGGAGGAGATAGAGACATATATCCACCCTGTCTCAGGGGTCAACACTGCTCGGCCGATCCTGGAACCGGAGCTGGTGAGATGGGCCATGGCAATTCGGCCTAGTGTTTTGGTTTACAGAAAGGGTGGCCTGCTTCTGTTGGAGCCATACTATCCGTTCCGATTTGGGCGGAACTTTGGTTATGACCAGCACATCCCTACTTCAGTTGCTCAATTTCCCCTGGATAGCAGGGCCAAGCACGGGTCCACCATTGTCGGCGACGGCCGGTTGTGGTGGGATTTCTATCATCGTCAGGACGACGCAATTTTCAGGGTGCCCACCGTCTCCAACCGTGTTCCCCGGGTAACATCAGAATATATTAAATGGTGGAACATTCGGACCGGCTTTTTCAGGGATGGCAGGGGTGCTTTCTGGGATGTAGCAGAGCGCTCTTTCCTGAAACAGCAGCCTGGGCCGGTGTTTGAAATCCCCGAGGCCCATCTGAGGAAGCTTTATTCGCAGAACCCGAGAGAGGCAGAGAACTATCTGGCCCAGCGTCGAGCTCTGAAGGAAAAGAATTCTGAGCCACCCGCTCCTGTCTTTGCTGCTATTAATGAAGACAGTTTCATAAAGACCCTGAAACATCTGTGCCATATAGGAGATGATCGCTTGGAGGCACAACAGTATCCATTTCCTGTTGAAGAGCCGCTCCCGGCGGTAGCTCATTGGAGGGGTCCAGTTGATAAATTTCATCCGTATAGGACGTTTGTACGCCGGGAAGATAGAACTCAGACGTATTATAAGCAAACGTCCTGGCTGTTCATTCTGCTGAATTTGCATGGACTATCTGCAGAAAGCCCGATAGCTGGCATTTTGAACAAGCCGCTATTTATATCATTTCATTATGTCGATGGCTGGGGCATGGACCATCTTGACTTGTTCCGCTGCCTGGATTTTCATGGCCATAATGACCTAGCAGCTTTGGTGGAGAAATGCCAGACATTCGGCGATGTGTGTTGGCTCATCAAGGAGGCTGCTTCCCGCTCCAAAGAAGTGGCTTATCTGTATTGGCCGCTCTCTGTATTTTATGATGGACCAGCAGGTATCATCTTCTCCTTTCTGACTGCAGTGTTTTCTGTTTAATATCTGAATTTTGCATCTATTGATCCCATCATCTTTCTGCCGTTCTTAACAGACCGGCCCGATATAAAGCGGCAGGGGCTCTACAGGAAGATTATTACGCAGGCCGAGAAGCCTGCTTATTTTGAAGTTCCTGCTGCAGCACCGACCACTACTCCCCTGCCTCCTGGCAAGAAGAGGAAGGCTTCTGCAGTCAAGGCTGCAGTTGGGAAGGCCAGGAAGGCCAAGAGAGCTCAGGCTCAACAATCGGCTTCGGTAGTGATGGACACCGGGACCCCTCTCCCTGACATTCCTCATTTGATGAGTTCGAAACTCAGAGGGAGGCCGCTCAGGCATCAGTTCAGGGTAACATCAATATTCTGCCATTACATTCTTCATTCTATCTTGCTGGATTTCAGAGGAGTGTTTAAATCTGACCGCTTCTTTTCGCATAGCCCAAGAGCCAGTTGCGGCGCCCTCCGAGGTGGAGACCCGGTTGCCCTCTCCCACGCCGACTAGTGAGGCGGAGGGTAAGCATTCCCTTTTTATCTTTTTATGTTTGCTTCAGCTACTTTCATCGTCCCTCTCACAGGCTTTTCTTTATAGTGATGGCCGGGGAGGAGACTGAGATTACAGGAGCGGCTGGCGATATTACTCAGCCGCGGGAGGGTCACAAGACCCAGGCAAAATGGGGCCCCTCTCCCGGAAGGCGCATAGTTACTCGGTCTTCCTCCACGCAGATGTTAGAATCGATGGCCCTGCCCATGGACAGAGTACAAATCTCTTCCGGTAGCTCTGCGGCCGCTTCTGAGGCAGGTGGAGAAGAAACAGATTTCAGCGGGAGTGACACGGAGGGTGCCTCCAAACCAGAGGCCCCACCCGTATGTACCGCCATTGTTTTATCATTTACACCCCCCCAAGCTGCTGGTGCCATTTTCTAGAGAAGAATTGCCAGAAGAGTTCGCTGCTCTGGATACTGAGGCAGATATAACTCCCCCTTTTATGGTCTCATCAGCGGAGCTTTCCTCTTCTCTGCAATCTTTTGAGGATATTGGCATCACTTTAGAAGTGAGTCTCTTCCCTTTATGGTTTCCTTTTCCCCATCTTTATCTGCTGCTTGACGCTGCATTGATTCGTTCACAGGAATCCATTGTTGCCCTCCCGGCTACGAGTGCAGCCGTTGAAGCCACTTTATCCGGCACCTTGGCTATTGTTCCTGCTTCGGCAGCCATTCTTGAGATAATTCACCCTGTGCCGGTGAGGGTGCAGTCCTCCACAGACTTAGCATCATTGGACCTGTGGAATGCAGGGGAAGGCCCGGCTCTCATCAAGGCTTTGGATTTTAGAGCTGAAATGGACCCAGCCAGGGGTTCTGCCTTTATACCAGCTGCAGTGATGACCATCGCTCCAGAATCAACAGTTCCCACAGTATCAGTCATGGAGAGCGAACCTGTGCCTCTTCAGATCGTGGCCCCCGCAGACTTGGCATTGCAGGGGCTGGGCACCGAAATGGAAGAAGGAGAGGTATCTGCTGTAGGACTGGGAGTATCGCCTACAACGGCCACGGAATCTGCTTCCGTATTTTTAGAATCTGAGGAGGAGATGCCTGAAGTTGCATCCGAGAGTATTCCGATGGCCGCCTCCGAGGAGATGGAGGTGGAAGATCTCCCGGCCACCTCAGAGGTTATGGGCGGAGCTCAGTTGGTGGCTTCGGCAGACCTGCCGTCTTCTTCTTCGCAGCCGGACATCACCCTATGGGCGGATATAGACAGTGAAGTATCTTTTGAAGTAGCTCCTCTTCCTTCGCCTGGCTTCACTTCCCCTGAAAGTTTTGTTTGGCAACATCTGGGCATGCTGCGTCAACTGGTGGAGTCCCAACCTGGACTAACTTATTTACAGTTGAAGGATATAGCCGGGCGCTTCACCGCCGGTTTACAGGCGATGGGATGTCCCACGGAAATATGGGCCCAGCGGGTTCTTTTGCTGTTAAAATTTGTTCATCGCCGGGATTTCTTGACACATATCATGTCGGACAGATTGGCAGCCTTGAAGTTGCAAAGAATGGAGTGCAAGTCCGAGCTGGCAAAGATGAACTCTATCTTTCAGGAGCGACAGCGTCAAATGCAGTCTTTGGCGGAGCGGGAGCATTTCGTGCGCGACCGGATAACTATCCTGGAGGCTGAACTGTCTGATCTCCGAGCTGAGCTGCCACAGCTGACAACTTCTCGACCGCAACTCGAGGAAGAAGCAGCTTTATTAGAGGGGCAGGTGGCATCCTTTCGAGACCAGTCTGTTCGACTGCAGGAAGAGGAGGCTCGGCTTCATGAACTAGGAGCCGCCCCTTCTGTGGGTCTTCTGGCATTCGAGGATATCTTCCGGCAGCCATGAATCATTTTCTTTTTCTTTTCTTCTTCTCCTTTTTTGCTCTTTTGTGATACAATGTCCCCTCGGGGCCCTTTATGTACTCACTTCTTAATGAAAGGAAAAATTTTGCCTTATGTGTATCCACCTTCTTTTCCATGTGATTTTATCACTTCAGGGAAGTGGGGTAGTGGTTTTAGCAAACCCTCATGCGAATGGCGCGTATCTGGCAGGAGAGCGTCCACCCCTTCAGAGAAAGGATGGGGAACTCGCTCCACCGCGTGACAGCATCCGAAGAGGTGCTTAAACCGGATTCTGTTAGTAGCGGCAAACGTCCCTTTTGGCAATATGTGCTGTGAGGGAGACAATTTGCAGGAATGTGAAAGAAAGGGCCTTATCAGAATAGACGGAAAGTCTAGACTGGGTAGAGGTTATAACAGGTGGGACGATTACAGGATATGTGGTTTTCATCAAGACAGACGTAAGGTCTGAACTGAATATGGTTTTATCATTGATCGGGTGAAATGCCAGTCGATCAACAGCTGATTTCATCATCGATATTGAGTTTATATCGATGCAATGATTTTCATAAGTTTCCTCAGAATAGACGAAAGGTCTAAACTGAGTAGGGTTTTATCATTGATCGGGCGAGGTGCCAGTCGATCAACAGCTGGTTTCATCATCGATATTGGGTTTATATCGATGCAAGGATTTTCATAAGTTTCCTCAGAATAGGCGAAAGGTCTAAACTGAGTAGGGTTTTATCATTGATCGGGCGAGGTGCCAATCGATCAACAGTTGATTTCATCATCGATATTGGATTTATATCGATGCAAGAAGGATTTATAAGTTTCCTCAGAATAGACGAAAGGTCTAAGCTGAGTAGGGTTTCATCATTGATCAGGCGAGGTGCCAATCGATCAACAGTTGATTTCATCATCGATATTGGGTTTATATCGATGCAAGAAGGATTTATAAGTTTCCTCAGAATAGACGAAAGGTCTAAGCTGAGTAGGGTTTCATCATTGATCGGGCGAGGTGCCAATCGATCAACAGTTGATTTCATCATCGATATTGGATTTATATCGATGCAAGAAGGATTTATAAGTTTCCTCAGAATAGACGAAAGGTCTAAGCTGAGTAGGGTTTATCGCAGGTGGGACTGCCAAGAATGTATAGGTTTCATCAGAACAGTGATGGATTTCATTGTTTGTGGGACATGCGAATGGGGTATGTGGATTTTCCCAGGGCAAACGTAAGGTCTGTCCCAGAAAGGCTTTATCATCGGTGGGGCATGGAGCCATGTGACCGACGGAAGGTTTTACCAATGAAGGCAGATGAAGGTATCGTGCCGGTTGGCACGGGACTTTTTGGATTACCATATTACTGACCCAAGTGCCCTTTCGGGTTTTCACCAGAGCCAGCCCCCTCTTGCTTTTGCCCACGCGTCCTTTCGGATTTTCACGTGGCGGGGTACCCAATTTTGCCAGCAGTGCCCTTTCGGGTTTTCACCACAGCTGGGTTTTAGCCATTTTTGCCCTCGTTCAGAATGCCTGAACAAGACTGGCGGGGTATCTCTATTTTTAACCCCATTTTGTCTCTTCTTTTCTTTTCCCTTTTCTTTTTATTGAAACTGTGATTCTATAACTGATAGGCGCAGCTTGTGCATATATCATCATTGATGTGGGTGCTAACATCAATGCAAGGGTTTCATAGGTCTCATCAGGATAGACGTAAGGTCTAAACTGGACGGGTCTCATCGCTGATTGGGCAAAGCGCCAATCAATCAGCAACGGGTTTCATCATTGGTATTGGGTTTATACCAATGCAAGGATTTTTATAGGTTTCATCGGGATAGACGTAAGGTCTAAACTGGACAGATTTCATTGCTGATCGGGCAATGCGCCAATCAATCAGCAACGGGTTTCATCATCGGTATTGGGTTTATACCAATGCAAGGATTTTTATAGGTTTCATCAGGATAGACGTAAGGTCTAAACTGGATGGGTTTTATCACGGCGGGACGTAAAGAGATATGTGGGTTTCTTCGTGGTTACCACATTACCGACCCAAGCGCCCTTTCGGGTTTTCACCAGAGCCAGCCCCCTCTTGCTTTTGCCCGTGCGCCCTTTCGGGTTTTCGCACGGCGGGGTACCCGATTTTGCATGCAGTGCCCTTTCGGGTTTTCACCACAGCTGGGTTTTAGCCATTTTTGCCCTTGTTCAGAATGTCTGAACAAGACTGGCGGGGTATCTCTATTTTTAACCCCATTTTATATATATATATATATATATATATATATATATATTATTTATTTATTATTTTCTTCTATCCCCCCCTACTTGTTCAGAGGGTGTCAGACTGTGACGGCACAGGATCACGATGAGTGGTAGCCTGGTTAGGACGGAGTGCCACTAGACCAAGGAAGGGATATCTCGGATAGGGCGGAGTGCCACTAGACCAAGGAAGGGTAGTTCGGCTAGGGCGGAGTGCCACTAGGCCAAGGAAGGGAAGTTCGGCTAGGGCGAAGTGCCGCTAGGCCAAGGCAGAGGTATCTTGACTAGGGCGGGGTGCCACTAGGCCAAGGAAAGGATATCTCGGCTAGGGCGGAGTGCCACTAGACCAAGGAAGGGTAGTTCGGCTAGGGCGGAGTGCCACTAGGCCAAGGAAGAGGTATCTTGACTAGGGCGGGGTGCCGCTAGACCAAGGAAAGGATATCTCGGCTAGGGCGGAGTGCCACTAGACCAAGGAAGGGTAGTTCGGCTAGGGCGGAGTGCCGCTAGGCCAAGGCGGAGGTATCTTGACTAGGGCGGGTGCCACTAGGCCAAGGAAAGGATATCTCGGCTAGGGCGGAGTGCCACTAGACCAAGGAAGGGTAGTTCGGCTAGGGCGGAGTGCCGCTAGGCCAAGGCAGAGGTATCTTGACTAGGGCGGGGTGCCACTAGGCCAAGGAAAGGATATCTCGGCTAGGGCGGAGTGCCACTAGACCAAGGAAGGGTAGTTCGGCTAGGGTGAAGTGCCGCTAGGCCAAGAAAAGGGTATCTCTTGCCCGATTACTCGGGGAATATCAGCTGTGCAGCATGATACAGCTTCAGGTGTTTACCGTTGAGTGGTGAGAATTGGATCTCCCCTCGATGATTAACAACTATGTAGGCCCCTCCTTCGTAGACCCTTTGTATCACATATGGACCTTCCCAATTGGGATTTAGCTTTCCCTTCGGGTTGGACGCCATGACTTCTTTTTTCTTGACCATGACAAGGTCACCTTTTTTGAATTCTCGCCCTTTTACGAGTTTGTTGAATGCGGTGGCCATGCGGGCCTGATACATCTGGATATTCTTCTGAGCTTGGAGACGCTTCCCTTCCAATTCAGCCAATTCTTCTAATCTTCGTTCTGCATTGGTTTGTTCGCCATGGGCTAGGTCGTATTGGACTGCCACTCTGAGTGACGGGACTTCCAGCTCTAGTGGGACTACTGCCTCTGAGCCGTATACCAAGGAGTATGGTGAGCACCCTGTAGGTGTTTTGAAGACGGTGCGATACGCCCACAGAGCTTCATACATCTTTTCTTCCCAATCCTTCTTATTGGCACTGACGACTTTGGCCAGCAGGGTGCACAAAGTCTTATTGAAAGCTTCTGCCAATCCATTTGCCTGTGGATTGTAAGGAGTGGAAGTCCTCCATTCGATCTTATATTTCTCGGCAAGCCGATAGACTTTCTGATTTCTGAAATGACTCCCATTGTCAGATATTATTCGGCTGGGGATCCCAAACCGGAAGATGATGTTTTGCTTGATGAATCTGGCGACCAGCTCACCGGTCACTTCCCGTAGTGCTATAGCTTCCGCCCATCGGGAGAAGTAATCTGTTATGGCCAGTATATACTTATGCCCGGCCGAGGAAGTCGGTAGTGGACCGACTACATCAGTTCCCCATTGTGCAAACGGCCAGCTAGGGACTGTAGGGTGCAGAATCGTAGGTGGCCTTCTAGGCACAACAGCATGCTCCTGACACTTCTGGCATGACTTTGCAAATGTGCAGCAGTCTTCAAACATAGTGGGCCAATAGTAGCCCAGCTTCTTGATTTCTATCTTCATCTTGGGGCCAGCCTGGTGGGCACCTGCTGTCCCAGCATGTACTTCTTTCATCGCTTGCCAAGCTTCCTCAGTGGACAGGCAGCGGAGCAGAATCTTCTTGCGTGCATCTGCCATTATTCGGAACAGAGTCCCATTCCTGAATTCATAAGAATCTTTGATTCGCAAGAGTTTCATCTTTTCTTCTCTTTTCTGCGGCAGCTGTTGATGTAAAAACCACTGTAGCAGGTGTTGTCTCCAATCAGACGCCTGTTCTGTACTGATCGTGGCGACTTCATTTTCTTCGGGGCAGCTTTCTAGCATGCTGGGGACTTGCCGCCGATTTATAACAACAATGTTCAGTGTCTCATCTGGTGGGACTGCTATTGAGCTGGCTAGCTTTGCCAATGCATCAGCTTGGGCATTATGTGCACGGCCCACATGCTTGAGCTCAATATGATAGAATTTCGCCATGAGGCGCACAGCTTTTTGGTGGTAGGGGTTCAACTCCGGCTTCCGCACTTCGAACTCCCCTTGGATTTGTTTTATTATCAACATCGAATCCCCGAATACCTGAAGCATCTGGATACCCATGTTGAGGCTTATATGCAGTCCAATTATCAGAGCTTCATACTCGGCTTCATTATTAGTGCAGGGCTTGTTTATAGAACAGGAAGTATGCACAACCTCCCCCTCTGGCGATTTCAGCACAATACCGGCTCCGGCCCGTATTCTGATCTTTCCATCGGAGTCCGTCTCTGTTCTAGACGCTCCGTCAAAGAATAGCTGCCACATAGTTGACTGAGCTTGGCAGGCTTCTAGTGTCTCATCATCGGGTAACTCAGTCCCCAACATATCATTCTCTGGCACAGGATGTTCTGCGAAGAAATCGGCCACAGCCTGTCCTTTTACTGCCTTCTAGGGTATATACGTGATATCGAATTCCATCAGAATTACTGCCCATTTGCCCAACCGGCCTTTCAGTACTGGTTGAGTCAGTATGTATTTGAGTGGATCTGCTGCAGATATCAATCTGATTTCATGTGACAGCATATAGTGCCGGAGCTTCTTTACGGCAAAGACTAGTGCCAAGCATGTCTTCTCTATATAGGTGTAACTTTCTTCTGTTCTGATCAGCCTCCTACTCAGGTAGTATAGAGCCTGCTCTTTGCCTTCTTCATTTATCTGTGCTAGCATTGCCCCCAGGGAATAGTGTGTGGCTGTAATGTACAGTATCAGGGGTTTGCCCTTAATAGGTGCCCCCAGCACTGGAGGGGTTTTGAGATATTCTTTCAGCTTCTCAAAGGCCTCCTGACAGCCATCGTCCCAGAGGAACGGCACATCTTTCATCATGAGCTTGTGAAAAGGGTGGCATTTCCCCGACAGATTTGATATGAATCGTCGGATGTAGGCCAAACGCCCTTGTAGAGATCTCAGCTCGTGAAGATTCCTTGGTGGAGGGAGCTCCTGGATAGCTTTAATCTTGGATGGGTCAATCTCAATGCCCCTATGACGGACAATGAACCCAAGGAATTTTCCACTGGACACGCCGAAGGCACATTTCATAGGGTTCATTTTGAGCTCATATTTGCGCAGCCTCTGGAACACTACTCTCAGATCCTGCAAATGGTCTTCCTTTCTGCTGGTTTTCACCACCAGGTCATCAATATAGCACTCTACCTTTTTGAAGAGCAAATCATCAAAGATCTTTGTCATAGCTCTTTGATAGGTAGCGCCGGCATTCTTGAGGCCGAACGGCATCCTTTTATAGTGGAATATCCCCTTCGGGGTGCGGAATGCAGTGTGCACTCTGTCTTCTTCAGCAATCCAGATCTGGTTATATCCGGATGACCCATCCATGAATGACAGGGCTTCATGGCCAGTGGTTGCATCGATCATTACTTCAGTAATTGGCACTGGGAAATCATCTTTTGGACAAGCCTTATTCAGGTCTCTGAAATCTACACATATTCTGATCTGCCCATTTTTCTTCTTCACGGGCACTATATTGGCCAGCCATGTAGTATACGAGTTTTCCTCAACAAAGCCTACATCAATCAGCTTGTCGACTTCTTTGTTGATCTGATTTATCAGTTCAGGATGCATTCTCCTGGAAGGCTGCTTTACAGGGCTAGCCTCTGGGTCTATTGCCAAGCGGTGCTGTGCCACATCAGAGCTCAGTCCGGGCATTTCATCATACGTCCATGCAAAGCAGTCTCGGAACTCTTTCAGAAACTGTATGTACTGTTCTCTGGCAGCTGGTTCTAGCAGTGCACTGAGGAATGTCGGCCTTGGCTCATCTGCTGACCCCAGGTTCACTTCTATCAGTTCATCGACGGTGGCTTGGCCCCCGTCCTCAACTTCGGGTGGGGCTTCTTGCAAATCAATAAAGCCTCCCGGGATATAATTCTCTTCAGTTTCATGTTCTTCTGTATCGTCATCCTGCTCATCAGCGGATGTCGGCTTATCATATAAGGCCGATACCATCGGATTCTGTTCAGTCTGCCCCGAGGACGAGACTGGTTCAGAAGAGAATTCAAAAGTGGAATCTTCCGCTCTTAGGGATCTTTCTGTTACAGGCTCCCCTGAAAGGTCATCTTTCTGTAGAGCCCGGACCTCTTCCAGAATGCGCTCAATTTCCAGGCATTCTCTCAGTTCTTTGGCCATCTGGTCTTCATCCGGAGTTCCCGTATCAAATTGTGCTTCGGCCTGGAATAGATCCTCCTTGCAGGACGGGTCCTTCCAGCACCGACCCCTCTTAGTTTTATCAGACATCCCTGCTTTTGGCTGGTCATCTTGGGCTTCATTGTCTGTTATGGTTTGATACATAATCTCTTCATCCTCAAAGGGATATTGATCATATCCTAACCCAGGGGAGTCTCTATGCTGGTAGAAGGTAGAGATGACATCCACCTCGGCTTCATAATATTCTTGAAGGGTATAACCCAATCCCGGATGCTGTGTGATCTTCCTCAGTTCCTTATTATCTCGAGGCGGATCCCATAGCTCCCTAAATGCTTTCTTCTGGGCTGCAGATTGTAGTGATGGCATTTGCATCTTGGAGAACATCTGCGAAACCCGCTGGGTAGTATACTCCAGGCCTGTAATCGGCACCATCTGGTTTGCGGCTTCTTCAGGGACCATGCAGTCTTGATCATCTTCTTCGACTGCCTCCCCGATGTAGAATATGGTAGGTGGCTCGCAGAAGCGAGGGATTCCCATAGTCTTCAGTGGCAGCACTGTTTGGTATTCTAGGCTGGCGACGTGTTTGATTAAACCTCGTGGGACCTTCACCTGTATGCACCTTTCTTTCATTTCTTGATCAGTGCTATCTGGATGGACGCTAGGAGGGGTGATCCGAGCAAAATCATCAGCATAAGAGATGTGAGCTACTTCATGCTTTTCAACATAACCCCTGGGTGGCGGTGGAGACCAAGCTTTTGCCTTCGTCGTCGGCTTCTTCTGGCTGATCACAGCCTCTTTCTTTTCAGCTTTTTGTGACACCTCGGTGTAGTAGGAGGCATCGAGCATATGGCATTCGAACACTTCAAAGGGATGTAGGTCTGCAAACACCCTTTCTTCCTTTCCTTCATGGCAGTATTTTATGCATTGGTGTAGCGTGGATGGCACGATCTGATATTCATGCAGCCACGGTCTCCCCAACAGGGCCTTATACGTGGTGTTGGAGTCGATCACATAGAATCGTACCACGGTAGTGAGGTCGCCCAATGTGAGGTTGAAATCAGCCACCCCGAGAGGTGTTTCACATTTCTGGTTGAACCCAGCAATCTTCATGTCTCTGACCTTGGTAAGCTGCAGATCAAAGTAGTATTTCTGATAGATGCGATACGGGAGAATATTTACAGCAGCCCCGGGATCTATCAGTATCCTGCTCAGCGACTGACAGTTCAGGGAGCCCCTCATATACAACGGTCTGTTGTGACTGGCATTTGGGATCAGCATATCATCTTCTGTGAACGTGACTGATGGTCCAGCATTCACTTCTGCCAAGAGTGCTTCATATTGTGCCGGCGACTGCAGGGCATCCACAATTGCTTGGCGGGCCTCTTCACTCAGAGAGAGTATCTCCCAGATGGAGAATCTGGTGGGGAGCTTCTTCAACATTTTCATGATTCGACTGCCAACCCGAACATTAGACAGCCTCATCTCCTCTGCCCACCGGGGTCTTGGAGGTTCGTGTGGTGCCTGTGGCCTTTGCTGCCCAGTCCCAGTTTCATTTTCTTCATCGGTCTCCCGGAGGGCTTCTTCTGTAATGACTGCCCTTGGTTTTGCTAGAGGGCTATTTTCTTCATTTTCTTCATGCTGTTTCTACTTTCCGGCTGCTGTCTGCTGGCACTTATTGCTTTTAGCTGGAGCAGTATGAGACGGCTGCTCGTTTTCTAAGCTGGATAGGAACTCCAGGAATGAAGGGGCTCCTTCTGCTTTATCTTTTCCTTGGTACAAGCTGGCAGGGGGAGGAACCTGGACAACGCGCACCTCTGGTTTTGGGATTTGATAGGGTTGCTCCCCTCTGAACATAATATTATGGTTAGCTGGTGGCGGACGCCCCCATTTTCTCCCAGAACGTGTTGCATGGGCTGAGGTAGAGGCCTCAGCATGATTGGCTTCCAGCGGGACATCTGATGCTTCTTGTTCATCATCCTCCCCGGGCAGGGAAAAGAGTACCGATAGAGTATTGCATTGTACTATCGTGACCTTCTTTCCCTTTTTGGCCTTAGGCCGTCTCTTCTTTTTATGGGAAGTTGGCTTTGCTAGTTCCTGCCCCCAGAAGGACTCAGTCTTATCTTTTCTTTGTTCTGCTTCCGGCTGCTCTTCAATTTTCAATTCTTCGAGCTGCTCCCAGAGTATACAGTCTTTCACCAATAGGTGTTTCAGCTTTTTCTGCTCATACTCATCAAGCTCATTAATATATTGCTGCAGACGCCTGGTTGCAGGACTTTCTTCTTTATGTGCAGGAAGGGGAGTTTGTCTCCTCCGGTTGCGAGTATGGATCCGGATGACTGGTCCGGTCTCAACTGTAGGCCATATTGGCTTTATTGGAGGCGACTCAGGCCTTGGGGTGACACCCCGGATAACTGCTCCGTTGGTTTTAGCTGCGGGAGTCTTCTTTCTGCTTTTTGTGGGTACCGTCTGCCATCCTTCCTGATCTCTCAATGGGGTGAGGAGGCAGGCTTCATAGGTGTGCCTGGTGCATTCTTCAATGGCTTCCTTAGGCAGCTGTTGATAGATTGAGATCATATTAGCGGCCACCCTCCAGGGCGGAAGCTCATGTGGCCGAGGAGGCTTCACCTGGTAATCTCCCAGCTGCAGTTCACCCTTCTTGACCATTCCTTCCATGATATCTTTGAAGACATAACAGTCCTCAATTGGGTGCCCCAACACCCGGTGAAATGGATAGAACATCGGATCATCTTTCTTTTCTGCATCTTCGGGCTTCTTCGGTTCAGGCAATGTTACCTTATTGAACTTATATGCCCAGTTAAACAATGCTGCAGTCTTATCCTTGGGAAAAGAGTAAGCCCTTCTCATCCTGTCCCTCAGAGAGACTTTGTCTCTTCTTTCTGCTGTATCTGCCATCGGGGGAGCTTCATCTGCCCCTTTCTTCCCTTTTTGTTGCTCAAAGGTTCTAAAATCGACGGTGTTGGCCTCAGAGTGTGACGGCCGCTGATCATTGGATTTACCTTTTGGCATGGCGGGAACATTGACGGTCGGACGTTTGGACAAGAACGCCTCGACCTCCGCCACTATATTGTTCAGTCGGTCAAATGTTTTGACATCTGCACCGATCATTTTTTCTAGTACTTCCCTCCTGAGGTTCTGCTTGCATATCTGCACTGCATCCTCCTGATGAGGAGGTCTTCTGCATCTCATGGCTAGATTTCTCCATCTTTTGATGTACTCCAGTGCAGTTTCATCCTGTTTCTGCCTAGTAGCATACAGTTCTGCTATTGTGATTTCCCTCTCCGTGACATGAAACCTGTCGCGGAATTTTCTCTACATATCGGGCCAATCAACCACTGATCCTGCTGACAAACTTGAATACCATTCAAAGGCCAACCCAGTGAGGGACGAGCCAAAGAACTTGAGCAGATAGGCTTCATCGACTGCTAGGTCGCCCATGATGGTAGTATAGTAGGCTATATGCTCTCTGGGGGAGCCCTGGCCATTGAATTTCTCAAACTTTGGCGGCTTGCTGACGCCTGGAGGCAGCCTTTTGGCAGCATACTGGGGAGGATACGGTACCTTATACACATCATAGGCACTAGTATCATCTCCAATCTTTTCTGACAGCTTCATTTCCACAATTCTTTCAATCATCTGCTTGTGGGCTACAGCTGGATCTATATCTTCTGGAAAGAAGTGGGCTTGTTGCTGGCTGTGAGGAGTTGTCATCATAGTGGCGCGCAAGATGGGCGCGGTAGGCTGCGTCTGAGACACAGAGGGCTGAGCTATTGTTTGCTGTGGAACAGGTTGACTTGGTGCTTTGCCCTTATCAGCTAAGAGAGGATTAGCCAGGATAGTTGTTTCTGTGGAGCTGGATGTCTGCCCTGCAGGTTCAGCTTGCTTCGAGACTGATGTAGCTTCCTGTCTCTCATTGAGCTATCTTCGGAGAGTATTGATCTCCTGTTGGTATCTTCTGAACATCATCTGGATCATGGGATCCATGGTTGATGGAATTTGTATATCTTCATAAGTCCCTTCAGCATCATCAACGAAGGGGTTATCTCCATCTTCCGCTATTACCACATTAACTGTCATAGTGGTAACCCTGCGGGCTTCATCATCAATTTTGATTTTATCTTTTGCTGCCTGGCCTCTTCTTGTGACAGGACCCGGTCTAGTTGCCAGCCTGAGCAATTCCTCTGGCTGAGTTGGTAGTATATCCTGCCCCCTGGCCAGTCCAGCCATATTGCAGGCGAAGATTCGCATCTTTCCTTTCCGCCTGTAGACCTTTCTTTTTATTTGACTAGGATATCTGAGCCGGTCAAAGACCGATATTCTTTCTTTGGCTTCTTCCTCGTATAGGTCTTCTTCATTATATCCGACCCTGGGGCCTTCTTCATAGTCATTTGAATCGGAGGAAGAGGCTTCGATCATCATCTCTTGGAAGGTTTTTCCTTCTTCATCATCCCTGATGCCCAAGGCACGGGATAGTCTTTGCTGGCCTAGGGCAGAGCTCCTTAGGTAGTGGAAGTAATCTTGGACTACTTGCTTAGTTTCCTCTGGGTCGCGCCTTTTCGGCTCAGGTCGGAGCATCAGTCTGTCCTGGCCCTTTTGCTGCCGGGCTAGTCTTGTCACCCGAGCATTCAGATGTTCGGCCCTGGGATATTTGAAGATATCAGCCTGTCTGGCACAGGCTCCTGATCTTCTTGCAGTAAGCATAGTGACTGGTTCACTTCTTCTTATATTGCCAACTTGGCAGCGGTTGGCAGCAGCAATGCTTTCATCTCTCTTCATTTCCCTTCTGCCCCCTGCTCTGAGGCGGGCAGCAGTGATATCAGTGAGGTTCTCTCTGTCTTCAGCTGGGGCCCAGCTTTGGATCTTCTTCGGTCGCCAGACCTGTTTGTATTTTGCTGGCTTGGGCACCAGCGGCTTCCTTTCAGCATCTTCCCAGTTGACCCTCCTAGAGGCCAAAACCTGGAACTTGTTGTCAGTTGGGATGGTCGGGATGATTCTGTCTGGCCGGACTCCCCTGGGGCGACCGTCGAGATTCGCCCTAATAGCACCCATCATTATCGTCTTTCCGGAATTGGAAAGGCGACGATCAATAGCAGTAGACCGGTTCCTCCGGTTGGTTTTCTTCCCCTTCTGGGCAGTAGTGGGGACCATGTCCCTTTTCTGGACATGATGGACGTAGCAGGCGATGGCCGTGGGGGCCGTCTTCTTCGGTAAGCCATCCTTGCGATCAGCGGCCTCCACTGGGGCGTTTGCAGCAACGCCTTGCTCCTCGTTATCGACTTGTAGAAGGTCGGTGTAGACAACGCCCAAGCAGTTGGGCAGCCCGACAGCTGGGGGAAACAAACCGAACGCCAGTGGTACCGCCAGGTACCCCTCCTGGACGTGCATGTCCACCGGTTGCTTGTCGAAGCATACAGACGCGATTTGTGTTGTCATCGTAGTTTCCTGGAAACAAAGAAACACACGGAATCAGAAATTTGAGGGGGGCCCGCTGGGCCTCCTACCTTAGCGTAAAGATGAAGGGAGACTGAGTCCCACCGGGCGTGCCAGACTTGTTTGATGCACATTTTTTTATCTCTTTTTATCTTGTTTATTGTTTTTATTTATTTATTTATGTTTATGGGTTTATTGGCAAGCCAGTCACCGTGGTGACGATTCTTATTATGCGCTCGATCTGACTTGGTCAGTCGATTGTGAGTGATCGTGTCTGGACTAGTAGTCCGTCATACCCTGAACGCTATGACGTTAATTACGTCCTCCCTAAGGAAGACAACCCTTGATTAAACGCTAGAGGTAGGAGGAATGCAGCGGTAAAGCCGTGTGCTCAAAGGAGACAGAATTCATCTGTTTACAAGACGTTAAACGTATCTGAACAGAGCAGGGGTTTATTAATTACGGGGGGAAACCCGCCGGCATATTCCCACCATCTTGGATGATGCCAAGTGGGGAATAGGAAACCACCCATGCAGCGGCAGGGTGGGCTCCGCAAAAGATCCGGTATATATATAGACATAACCCGGAATCCAGATGGGGACCGGCCTGATGTAACACACCCAGTACTAGTGCGATGTCTTATTAATATCCCCCTTCGGAGGGCCATCAGAGATCACGCAAGGGCATAGCTCCGTGGGCCAGCGGGGTTAGAGGAGAATACCACACTCGATTGGTGGGGATATATAAATTTCGACAGCATGTCCCCTGAACTTGGATTATGCCAAGGAAGAATAGGTCATCATCCACGGAGAGCCGGGACAACGACCGAACAAAGACGGGCACCAGGCCCAGGGACATCTCTTGCCTTCATATCATTGATCAATATTCCCTTGGAACCCATCAGAACACATATAATGACATGGTTCTTTAGGTTCATAAGGCATTGGTGAAATCCGGATTCGGGACGAAAGCTGTAGGGGAGATCTTCCCCATTTATTGTATCTCATCAAGACACAAGTGATGGTCTATGAGTATCTCCTTAAACAGATGTAGGGGAGCTTAAGAAGTTTATAGAAGAATGGTGCAGAGGTGGGCCTCGGAGTGGGTTTCATCTGACTGAAGGGGGGATCTCGGCCTGGCCTTTGGCTTGGACAAAATGGGGCTCTCGGCCTGGGTTTTGGTGGATGGAGAGGGGCTCTCGGCCTGGTCATTGGGCTGGCCGAAGAGCTTCTCGGCGGCCAAGGGAAGGCTCTCGGCCGAGGGTTCTCGGCGGCCAACAGAAGGAGGGAAGACCCTCTCGGCTGGAGACTTTCGGCGGGCACCTGGGCGCGCCGGAAAGGGGGGGCGCCGAGAGGGGTAGCATCAAGGTTGGGCATAAAGAGAGAAGGGGGTGTGAATGGCTATGGGCAGAGGGTCTCGACCTGGTCATTGGGCTGGCCAAAGGGAAAGAGGGCCTCTCGGCCTGGAGCTTCTCGGCGGGCTCATGGGCGCGCCGGAAAGGGGGGAGCGCCGAGAGGGGTGTCATCAGGATTGGGCAAAAGGGTGTATGGGTGGTTGTGAAGGCAGAAGGGTTCTCGGCAGAGGGCTTCCCGACGCGCTCCTGGCCGCGCCGGGAGTCTACACGCCGGGAGCCTTGCACATATGGCCTCACGAGGAAAGCGTTGGTAACCGACTGGGTTGTCGTTTAGCCAAAAGAAGGGGGGAGGCCTCTCGGCCTTATGGTTCTCGGCGGGGAAACTCGCACGCCGAGAAGGTGAAATGCAGAAGAATTTCAGGGTTTCCAGAGCTCAGAAACGATGCTCTGTTTGTGTGTTTTCTGGGGATTTCAAGCTCGAATCAATGTCGGGCCAGAGATGTAAGAGAGGGATTTCATGGAGGCTTCTATTAGAAGGGTGCCAAGGGATTTGGATGAAGGAATCAAATGGAGGAGGTCAGACCATCACCTGATCCTGTGGAGAGTTTTGCCCGTCTGTTGCAGGCCATTTGGCCATTTGGGGGAGTCAGGAGATGACTGTCCTCCGACTCCTCCAGATGAGCCCAGTGATATTAAACCAACGGAGAAGGAGAGGCTATCAATCGTATAAACTTCAGGTCCTAAACATTCAATATTTAGGATGGAGGACCTGAGATCCGATCATTATTTATGAGAGCTGGGCAGCCCGGGGAACCGAGAGACTGATATCTCTGGTTCCTGAACCACCAAAAGGGGGGCTCCTCAGAAAAAAACCAGATTATATATATATGGAAAAATAGGCATTGAGATCAGAGAGGGAAGAAGAGAACGAAACTCAGTAACCCATTGGATGGGGTTAGGAGTCTTATCCTCATCCCTCTTCGAAGAACAAACCCACGCGATCGGCTTCGAAACCCAAAGAATCTAATCTATGTTCCTTTCAGACGAAGGCTATATACATAGAGAGACAGACAGAGATCGATGTCTTAATCTATCAACACCCAAACGGGCCATCCTGACGTTTCATTGCATTGCATAAAGGAAATATTACACTGATCATGAAAGAAAAATGTAAGGCAGAAATCAAAAGAGAAGACCAGAACTCCGGCTACAGTTGAGAAATCGAGAGAGAACTCGATATATTGCATCAGATAAGGAAAGAAAACATGGAGGGGAGGGTGGAGCATTGACTCCTCTCCCTCCCTAGTGCCCACCTGAAGCTTTCCTTCTTCTTCTCTTCTATTTCCTCTCTGTTGATCGAAAGGGGGGGGTGGCTCTTCCTCTCCGAACGATCCCCTTTTTCTATCTGGCTTTCTCTCTTTTTCTCTTCAGCTTTTTTTCTCTTTTGCCCTCACCGAGTCCCCCGTGTTCTTTCGAAGGGAGGGGGTTTTATAACCCCTTTCTTCTTTCTTCTCGGCAGGCTTCTGGGCGCGCCGGAAAGGGGGGCGCCGAGAGGGGCCTGAAGCTCTTGGGCGCGCCGGAAAGGGGGGCGCCGAGAGGTGCCTGAAGCTTCATGGGCGCGCCGGAAAGGGGGGCGCCGAGAGGTGACTCATCTTCATATAGGCCCACTTGGGGTTTCTTCAAATGCATCATCATCCCAAAGAGTCTATCATCTCTGAAAATATCTTGTATTGACATCATGATTGCAATTTTCATCAGTCCGTAGACAGGGTTCTATCAGTCCGTAGACAGGGTTTTATCAGTCCGTAGACAGGGTTCTATCAGTCCGTAGACAGGGTTTTATCAGTCCGTAGATAGGATTCTATCAGTCCGTAGATAGGGTTTTCATCTTATCAATATCGCCACTCGAATGGCGATGAGCTCGGACATCAGCCTTAGTCTTTCGTTGTTGGTCAGATCTTCTTTTCAATCATGCTTCCACCCTTGTTCATTTTCCGGGTGTCAACACATCCTCATTTGACGTTTTCCTTTCTCTCTCCTCCCTTTCTCCTCCTTCCGCGGCGCCGAGTGGGCTCTGGGTTTTGAGCGAGCGGGTGAGTCGAGTGCTGCTTTATTTGAGTTTTAAACCCGTCTTCCGGGCCCCGGGAGGCTCCTCGTAGGACTTGTCCTCGGAGCTAGATCCCTCGGGTGTCCCATTTGGCCTTGGCTTAGCACCTATGGCTGCTTTTAGGGGCTGCTCCCTCAGTGGGCGGCTTCCACTTTTCTTTTGGCAAATCCCCGAGCTGGGGAGACTCTGCCGAAATTTTGTCAGAAGTCTTATTTTGATCAACTAATTTCTGACTTTGCTTGTTCTCTTCTGGACGCTGCCTTGCAGATAACATGGCATCCGGCCCTTCTTCTTCTGCATCCCGGGTCCCTCTGACATGGGGGAATGTCCACTCCCTTGATCGGGGGTCGAGGCGGATAGCCGTGGTAGCTGAGTCTTCGGACTCGGAGACTGACACCGTTGACACCGGCCGCCTGTTGATTCTTGACGGCAATCATTTCAAGTATGAGCGAGGGGATGGCGTTAGACTGGACCACCCCAAGGACAAACACTTGATGGCATTCCTTGGGCGCTTCAACCTTGGCGGGAAGCGCAATATAATTCTCATCCGTCTAGCCGAGGGATCTTTATTGGCGGACAGAGACAGTCTGACCGAGTCAGTTACTCATGGCATGCCCATATATATCCCGGGCGAGCTCAGAAAATGGGGGGCCGTTCTTGGCGTGCAGGAGTTATCTCCAGAGGCCGGGCTGCTGACAAGAGCACCGCAGTACACACCAGCCCACTGGAATGAGACTGCCGGGCGCGTCGATAGGGAGAAGCCCGTATATGGTTTGTTCCTCGCCCCGCTTCATTGGGGGTACCGAGATGAGCCTTTCCTTCTGGACTGCTTGGCGGTCCGGTTCAAGCATCAGATCTCAGTGGGATGGTTCGGAGAACTCAAAGCCACCGATGCTCACGCCTTCAGACCGGGAGCCGTCGAATTTACAGATTTTGTATTGCGGCAGTATGCTCCCATCCTGGTACATGCCGGTGTCTATCAGAGTGTATATGCTTCCCGGTACAGGTATCCGATCTCCCGAGGTCTGTGCTGCGGGATGATTGAAGTCTTCTGCCCGGAATACAACACTTTTTATACTGCAGAGGGTGAGACTTCACTGGACCTCTGGAGCCTTTCCCAGTTGAGCGGCTTGCCGATAGACGGGGAGCCGTATGAAGAAGTTTGTTTTCCGGACTGGCTGAAAGACCAGACAGATGGCGAAGGCAAATATTTCACGGGCTTCGCCTACCGCTATTTGATGAAGGCATACCGCACCCTGCTGCGCCTGACGCTTGACTCACGGGAAGCACGGAAGCCTGGCGAAAAGAGATGCGTGCAGATGGGCACGTGGCTTCAATACTTCTTCGGTGGGGAGCAGCAATATGAGGACTTCCCCACGGTGGTTCCGACAACAGTGAAGCGGAAGAAGAGGGCTCGACACCAGACGACATACCCTGCTGCTTCAAGGAGAGGGCCGCAAGGGGGCCCGAATCCCACAGGAGTTGACGCAGTCACACATTGTGCTGCGTATCTGACATATTGGCGTTGTTCGTTCGCCCTCCCTCAGGGGGATGAGACGGTAATTAGACCGGAGGCCATTTACCCTGCCTATTTGATGGCTTGGGGGACAAAGTTGTCCCTGTGTCCGGTGGCTCTATGCCTCACATACAAGATGTTGGGGGATTTGCATAAGTCATGGATCCCCAGAAATTCACGGACGGTCAGCCCCATCCATTTCTTCAAGGCCTGGGTCTGCACTTTATTTCCTGAAGCAGCTCCCCGGTCGATGCAGTCGGATCGTCCTTTGCCGCAGATGATCGAATTTGCTAGTGCTGAGCCGTCTTCACTGGCGGATCAGCTTTTTGCTATTCGGGGGAAGCTGACTACAGTTCCGACAGATTCCCCTGGAGTTCTGCATTTCTGGAGCTTGGCCGCTAGCTCCAGCCCTCTCGTCAACAGGATGCGGCAATGCCGGTTGTTCGAGACAGAGGAATTCATTCACCAGCTCACCGGGGCCAAGAGCACGAGGCCAATCTTGGAGCCAGAACTGGTTGATTGGGCACTGTCTATCCGCCCCAGCGTCCTTGTATTTAGAAAGAGCAGCCTACTGTGGCTAGAGCGGTACTATCCCTTCCGCTTTAGTCAGAATTTTGGATACGACCAGCAGATTCCATCTTCTTCAGCCCGGTTCAATCTCCCAAGCAGACATTGGGCTGGTCAGACGACCACAGATGAAGCCCGCACATGGTGGGACTACTTCCATCGTCGGGAGGATGTATCCTTCAGGGTGCCAACCCCGGCTCGTCTGCCCCGAGTGACTCCGGACTTCATTAAGTGGTGGAATGCACGGACGGGCTTCTACCGGAACTTCCGGAAAGACTGTTGGCATGTTGCCGAACGTCGTTTCTTAGATTCCCAGCGGGAGCCTGCTTTGGATGTTGATCCGTCCTATTTGAAGAAATTGAAGTCCTGGTCCAACACCGAGGTGATGGCATATCTGGAGGCCAGGAAAGCTGCGAAGGGTAGGTCGTCCAAGGCCAACCCAAAGATGCCATAGATCCAGAAGGATGACTATATCAGGACTCTCTAGGGTCTGTGTCGGGTTAGCAGTGACCGGATTGCCCTCCAGACGATCCCCCTTCCGGTGGAAGAACCTCTTCCTGCAGTGGCGGGTTGGCGCCCAGAAGCTGACCGTTTTCATCCCTACCGGACCTTCATCAGGAGGGAAGATAGACGGACTGACTTGTATTCCAACACCCCCTGGATATTCGCCCTGCTTTGTTCTCACGGGCTTTCAATTTCTGGTCCATTAGAAGCCATCCGGGACCATCAGCTCCTAGTATCTTTCAAGTATGTTGACGGCTGGGGATTGGACCACTTGGGCCTATATCACCACTTATCCTCCTGTGGCCATGACGATTTGGCGCAGTTGGCGGAGAAAAGTGAGAAGATTGGTGACGTGTGCTGGCTTATCCGCGAAGCGGCTTCCCGGGACAAGGCGCCCGTGTTGCTTTACTGGTCGCTTAGTCCCAGATACACATGGCCGCCAGGTAATGCTTATTTTTTCTTTCGGCCTTGAAGTTGCTCCTTTTATAGTCAGTATGGCACTTTCTCACCTGTGCTCATTCGCAGCTCACCTCTCTGTGGAGGCGACCAGACATTACAGGGAGTTGATTTCCAAGATGCAGAAGCCTTCGTATTTTAATATTCCAGAGCCAGCTCCGACCACAACACCGCTGTCCCCTGGGGATTCGCGGAAGCAAACCAGGTCCCAGGTCAGGGAGGCTATCAGCAAGGCCAAGAAGGCCAAGAGAGCGGACTCCCGCGCTACCTGGGCGCGCCGGAGGAAGGCCGCTGAAGAGGAACCCATAGTCACCCCTCCTTGGGTTCCATCATTCTCCGAGTTTGAGGCTGCTTGGATGCAAGGGCCTGAGGGTGAAGGTAACTTCTTATTCCTGTATGACTTGTTAGATTATTTCTGCCACCCTGGCTGATCATCCTTCCTTTCTTTTTTTTTTAGCTGTTGGCACCACCTCCGCCATTGTCGGGTTGGAGGCGGTGACTGGAGCCGCGGTCGAAGAGAGGGGGGAGGAAGCCCCCTCAGCCCCTGTTGAGGGTGATTTGCCTTCACCGACACCCCATCAGGAGACAGAAGGTAACTTGCAGCTTGCCTGTAGAGCTCAACGGTCTATTATGCTCTCAGTCGGGTCTTGACTGTTTATTATCTTTTATCTCCAGTCGATGTTCGACCAACGATGCTCCCTGAGGTCGGTGCCATGGCAGGAGCTGCTACTGGAGAGCATGTGCCTTCAAGGGAAGAATCCCAAGGTGTCCAGCCAACGGGTGCCTCCGAGGCAGAGACCGCCGAGGAGGTTCCGGCTAAGGGGTCTTCTCCTAGTAGCATGGTTCCCGCTCAGATACTGGAGATTCGAGAACAGGCGGAAGAGTCCTCCTCCTCTGAGTGAGTTGATTATGGTGGCGGCTTCGGCGACGACGAGGGGTTCCCACCGGTTGACACCGAGGCTGAGGATGCTGGGGCCTCTTCAGCTTATGAGAGTGACCTTTTAACCTTTAGCCCTCCGAGACTACTGGGAGTCGAGCACGGGGCATCGTACCCGACCGCAGGAGGAGGACCAGAACCTTCAGAGGCCACTTTAGGAGGCCTAAATATAGTGCCGGTCGAGGTAGGAAATGTTCCGACTCTCGCCTGCAGCACTTCTTTTTATTTCCAAGGCAGCTGGCTGACATACATATATGTGATGCAGGCTGAGGCGGTACTGCCAGCTGTGATGGTTCGCATACCGATTCCTAACTTGGGCATGAGCCAATCAGCTTTCCCACCTGTTGTGCGGCCCATCGCCCTACGGCTTCCACGGACCTATGCTGCTGCAGCGGCCTCAGAGGAGCCCGACGCAACTGCTGGAGTCGGCGACCTGACCGAGGTTACAGGGACTCAAGCCTTGGTTGCCGATGAAGAATTATTGCTGAAGCCAAGTGGTCCCACGGAAACAGAAGCGGGAGAAATCATTGCAGAAGAGGCCGATGCCACTAAAGCCTTGTCTGTCATAGAAAGCTCCCCTCCTTTAGCGGCTGGTGAGACTGTTCAGGAGGAGCGATCGCCCTCAGCTGCTGAGACGGCTGTCATAACCTCATCTCAAAGGACGGGCAAGGAAGTCGCCATCGTGGAGAGCCCTTCAGCTGTTGCAGCTGCAATTGTCGGGTCGGGCGTCGGCGCTGTGCAGACCATGCCGTCGACATCCCTCAGGGTGGCCGATGACATCTGGGCCGAGATAGATAGCAAGGTGGACTTTCAGCTCCCTGAGACTTCGCCACTAGGCTTACAATTCTCCAGTGACATGGTGTGGCAGTCTCTGGACAATCTCCAGCGGGCTATGTCAGCTTCCCCGGGTCTCACTTATGTGCAGCTGAGAGGCCTGATAGACCACCTCTCCCGGTCACTGTTAGCATTTGGCTGCCCAATGGATGATTGGACTCCGCATGTTATAATGCTGTTAAAGCACGCCAACATGCGGGATTTCCTTAGCCGAGAGGTATCTGATCAGCTAACAGCTGTGAAGCTGGAGAGGGCAGATTGTCGCGCCGTTACTACTTCATTGAGGGTGACCGTGGGACAATTGAGAAATGTTGCTGGCAATATCTCAGAACGTCGGCTGCTCCTCACGGCGCGGATGGAACAGTTGCGCGTGGAACATGCTAAGGTCGAAGCCGAGCTGTAGGAAGGCGAGCGCCTAGAGGTCCAGACAACGGAAGAAGCTGATCTGGCCGAAGGATGACTTGCCTCACTAGATGAGAGGTTATCGCAGTTGACAGCCAAAGAGGCCCGTTGCAGGAATTGACCCAATACCCCTCACTAGGCCTCTTGGAGTTGGCAGATATTTTCGGGCGTCCTTTGCCGTAGCTTTGCTTTGCTTTTCTTCTTGCATCGGGTTCTGCTCCTCTTTTGTCTTCGGAGCTTATGTACCCCTAGGGGATGCCCCGGGCACAAATGTATTCTGACAACCCTCATTAATGAAATATCTTTGTTTGTCGCCCCAACCGTGACTTCTTTCCCTCTTTTCTTCTGTTTCTTCTTCTGGTTGATCATCCAAGTCTAGGGATACGCATCGACAGCACAGGAGAGCGCTCACGCCTTCAGCGAAGGGGTGAGGTGTTCGCTCCACCGCGGTACAGCCATTCCCGGAGCATGATTTTTTTTGGCCAGGGTGGGACACGGGTAGCATAGGCGGATGTGCCTTATGAACTTCGCCAATGATGACGGCAAGTGTGTTATAACCATCGACATGGGTTAAATGTCGACGCAATGATGTTTTGTTTATCAACGAGGGTGGAAGGCCCAGGTTAGAGGGTAGTTGACCGGGCTCGTCGATGGTGGCGAGGATCGAAAGGGGTGGCGATCGATCTTGCCGATGATGACAAGGGTCGAAAGGGTAGCGACCGATCTTGCCGATGATGACAAGGGTCGAGAGGGTAGCGACCGATCTTGCCGATGGTGACAAGGGTCGAAAGGGTAGTGACCGATCTTGCCGATGGTGACAAGGGTCGAAAAGGGTAGACGGTCTCACCGATGATGACAAGAACCAGAAAGGGTAACGACCGATCTTGCCGATGATAACAAGGGTCGAAAAGGTAGCGACCGATCTTGTCGATGGTGATAAGGGTCAAAAAGGGTAGACGGTCTTGCCGATGATGACAAGAATCGAAAAGGGTAGCGACCGATCATGCCGATGGTGACAAGAGTCGAAAAGGTAGCGACCGATCTTGTCGATGGTGACAAGGGTCGAAAAGGGTAGACGGTCTTGCCGATGATGACAAGAACTGGAAAGGGTAGCGACCGATCTTGCCAATGATGACAAGGGTCGAAAAGGGTAGAGAATATATATATACGTAGATATATAAGGGGGACATCAGATGATGACTCCGCCTCGACCATGTAAAGGGTTCTTAAGATGGAGGACGGATCACCACTATTCATCATTCATTCGTATATTATATAATTTTTTATTCACATTACGGACCTAAGCACCCTTTCGGGTTTTCGCCAAAGCCAACCCCCTCTTGCTTTTGCCCACGTGCCCTCTCGGGTTTTCACGTGGCGGGGTACCCGATTTTGCCTGCGACGCCCTTTCGGGTTTTCGCCACAGCTGGGTTATAGCCACTTTTCCACTTGTCCTGATATAGGAGCAAGTCTGGCGGGGTATCTCTATTTTTAACCCCATATTTCTTTTCTTTTCTTCTTTGAATTAGGATTACAGAAGAACTGGACTGCTAGAATGCCGACTGGCCTTGCCAATGATGACAAGGATTGGTCCCGGGTTTAGTTCGTCGACACTGGTTAAATGCCGAAGCAAAGGTCATGGTTTGTTAACAAGGACGTAAGATCCGAGTTAGGGGTAGAGATCGACCGATCTCGCCGATGATGATGAGGGTCGAACACGGGTTTATTCATCAGCATGGGTCACATGTCGAAGCAAAGGTAGGATTATTAAAAGGGACGGAAGGTCCAAGTTAGAGGTAGAGATCGACCGATCTCGCCGATGATGACGAGGGTCGAACATAGGTTTATTCATCAGCATGGATCACATGCCGAAGCAAGGGTAGGATTATTAACAGGGACGGAGGGTCCAAGTTAGGGGTAGAGATCGACCGATCTCGCCGATGATGACGAGGGTCGAACATGGGTTTATTCATCAGCATGGATCACATGCCAAAGCAAGGGAAGGATTATTAACAGCGACGGAGGGTCCAAGTTAGAGGTAGAGATCGACCGATCTCGCCGATGATGACGAGGGTCGAACATGGGTTTATTCATCAGCATGGATCACAGGCCAAAGCAAGGGTAGGATTATTAACAGGGACGGGGGGTCCAAGTTAGGGGTAGAGATCGACCGATCTCGCCGATGATGACGAGGGTCGAACATGGGTTCGTTAAAGGATCTCCGGTGGGACGTCTGATGATTGTCCCTTTTGGAGTTTCATCGGGTGGAGAACAAAAGAGGAATTTTTAAATTACCACTTTACTGACTTAAGTGCCCTTTCGGGTTTTTGCCGAAGCCAGCCCCCTCTTGCTTTTGCCCACGTGCCCTCTCGGGTTTTCACGTGGCGGGGTACCCGATTTTGCCTGTAGCGCCCTTTTGGGTTTTCGCCACAGCTGGGTTATAGCCATTTTTGCACTTGTCCTAGTATAGGAGCAAGTCTGACGGGGTATCTCTATTTTTAACCCCATCTTTCTTTTATTTTCTCTCTTTTTTTTGATATAAAGGGTGGTAGGTCGAAGTGTGATGTCCGACCCTTGGTTGGTAGTAGACGGCTGTTGGCCGGATCACCGAGCCTTATGCCGAGCGGAGTGGTTTATTCGTTAGCAGGGGCTGAATGCTAACGCAAAGGAATGATCTTTCGCCGATTCGGACGTAAGGCCCGTAACGGCAATATGGTGTATTCTTTTGAGAGCTCGGCCAAGGCGGAGTGCCACTAGACCAAGGAAAGATAGCTCGATCAGGGCGGAATGCCACTAGACCAAGATAAGGGTAGCTCGATCAGGGCGGAGTGCCACTAGACCAAGCTGAGGGTAGCTCGGCTGGGGCGGAGTGCCACTAGGCCAAGATATGGGTAGTTCGGCTAGGGTGGAATGCCACTAGACCAAGATAAGAGTAGCTCGGCTAGGGCGGAGTGCCACTAAACTAAGGAAAGGTAGCTCGATCAGGGCGGAGTGCCACTGGACCAAGATAAGGGTAGCTCGATCACGGTGGTGTGCCACTAGACCAAGATAAGGGTAGCTCGGCTAGGGCGGAGTGCCACTAGACCAAGATAAGGGTAGCTCGATCAGGGCGGAGTGTCACTAGACCAAGGAAAGGTAGCTCGATCAGGGCGGAATGCCACTAGACCAAGGAAAGGTAGCTCGATCAGGGCGGAATGTCACTAGACCAAGATATGGGTAGCTCGGCTAGGGCGGAATGCCACTAAACCAAGATCAGGGTAGCTTGGCTAGGGCGGGATGCCACTAGACCAAGATAAGGGTAGCTCGATCAGGGCGGAGTGCCACTAGACCAAGGAAAGGTAGCTCAATCAGGGCAGAATGCCACTAGACCAAGATATGGGTAGCTCGGCTAGGGCGGAATGCCACTAAACTAAGATCAGGGTAGCTCGATCAGGGCGGAGTGCCACTAGACCAAGATAAGGGTAGCTCGGCTAGGGTGGAGTGCCACTAAACCAAGGAAATATAGTTCGGCTAGGGCGGAGTGCCACTAGACCAAGATAAGGGTAGTTCGGCTAGGGCGGAGTGCCACTAAACCAAGGAAAGGTAGCTCGATCAGGGCGGAATGCCACTAGACCAAGATAAGGGTAGCTCGGCTAGGGCGAAATGCCACTAGACCAAGATATGGGTAGCTCGGCTAGGGTGGAGTGCCACTAAACCAAGGAAAGGTAGCTCGATCAGGGCGGAGTGCCACTAGACCAAGATAAGGGTAGCACGATCAGGGCGGAGTGCCACTAGACCAAGATAAGGGTAGTTCGACTAGGGCGGAGTGCCACTAGACCAAGATAAGGGTAGCTCGATCAGGGCGGAGTGCCAATAGACCAAGGAAAGGTAGCTCGATCAGGGCGGAATGCCACTAGACCAAGGAAAGGTAGCTCGATCAGGGTGGAATGCCACTAGACCAAGATATGGGTAGCTCGGCTAGGGCAGAATGCCACTAAACCAAGATCAGGGTAGCTTGGCTAGGGCGGGATGCCACTAGACCAAGATAAGGGTAGCTCGATCAGGGCGGAGTGCCACTAGACCAAGGAAAGGTAGCTCGATCAGGGCAAAATGCCACTAGACCAAGATATGGGTAGCTCGGCTAGGGCGGAACGCCACTAAACCAAGATCAGGGTAGCTCGATCAGGGCGGAGTGCCACTAGACCAAGATAAGGGTAGCTCGGCTAGGGCGGAGTGCCACTAAACCAAGGAAAGGTAGCTCGATCAGGGCGGAGTGCCACTAGACCAAGATAAGGGTAGCTCGGCTAGGGCGGAGTGCCACTAGACCGAGATAAGGGTAGCTCGATCAGGGCGGAGTGCCACTAGACCAAGACAAGGGTATTCCGACCGATCACTCGGGGAATGTTGGTTGTGCTGCATGATAGAGCTTTATATGCTTTCCGTTGAGGGGAGAGAACTGGATGACTCCTTTGTGGTCCACCAGGACGTAGGCACCCCCTTCATATACTCGGCGGACGATATATGGTCCGATCCAATTTTCGACCAACTTTCCTTTGGGGTTGGAGGCCATCACTTCTTTTCTTTTGACCATCACCAGGTCTCCTTTCTTGAATTCTCGACCTTTGACCAGCTTGTCAAAAGCACGGACCATGCGAGCTTGGTAGAGCTGGATGTTTTGTTGCGCCTGGAGGCGTTTTCCTTCGAGCTCAGCGAGCTCTTCCAATCTTCTTTCTGCATTGGTTTGTTCACTGCTGGCTAGTCCATGCTGGATGGCAACTCGCAGCGAAGGAACTTCCAATTCAATCGGCACCACAGCCTTTGACCCATAGACGAGGGAGAAAGGCGAACAGCCGGTTGGGGTTTTGTAGACAGTACGATAGGCCGAGAGTGCTTCGTACATTCTGTCTTCCTAATCTTTTTTGTTAGACTTGACAGTCTTTGCCAGCAACGTGCATAGTGTCTTGTTGAAGGCTTCCGCGAGTCCATTGGCTTGAGGGTTGTAGGGGGATGATGTCCTCCAGTCAATCTTGTACTTGTCGGCTAGCCGATAAACCTTCTGGTTTCTGAAATGGCTGCCATTATCAGAGATGATTCGGCTGGGGATCCTGAACCGGAATATTATGTTCTGCCGGTATAATCTTGCAACTAGTTCCCCCGTTACATCTCTTAGTGCTACCGCCTCCGCCCATCAGGAGAAGTAGTCTGTAGCTGCTAAGATATATTTGCACCCTGATGAAGATGCTAGTAGCGGCCCTACCACGTCCGTGCCCCACTGAGCAAACGGCCAGCTTGGCAAGGTGGGATGCAGCGGCACTGGAGGTCTCCTTGCCACGTTAGCGTGTTCTTGACACTTCTGACAAGCTTTGGCGAACTCGAAGCAATCATCAAATATAGTGGGCCAATAGTAACCCAATTTCTTTATCTCAATTTTCATCTTTGGGCCAGCCTGGTGTGCTCCAGCTGATCCCGCATGGACTTCTTGCATCACCTGTCCTGCCTCTGTTGAAGACAAGCAACGAAGTAGGACTTTCCTTCGGGCATCTGCCATTATCCGGAACAGGGTTTCGCTTCTCATCTCGTAAGAGTCTGTGACCCTCAGGAGCTTCATTCTCTGTTCTTTTTCTTTTGGAAGCTGCTGGTGTTGGAACCACCGCAGGAGATGTTCTCACCAATCGGGCTGTTGAACCTCTTCGACGGCCATCACCTCAATCTCTCGTTCGTCGGCTAAGACCTCTGTTACACTGGGGACTTGTCAGCTGTTGAGCACTGTTATGTTCAGCCTTGTGTCTGGCGGGACTGCCAGGGAACTGGCTAACTTAGCGAGGGCGTCTGCCTGAGCATTCTAGTCTCGGTTGATATGCTTGATGCTGATGAAGTAGAATCTTGACATCAGGCGGGTTGCCAGCTGGTGATAGTGGAGAAGCTCTTGCTTTCGCACATCGAACTCTCCTTCCAGTTGTTTTATAACTAGCATGGAATCTCCGAATGCTTCCAGCATCTGAATTCCCATGGATAGAGCAATTTGCAACCCGATTATCAGGGCTTCATATTCTGCTTCGTTGTTTGTGTAGTGTTTATTTATTGAGCAGGATGTGTGCACCACTTCTCCATCTGGGGATTTCAGGACTATGCCTGATGCTGCCCTGACTCTAGTCGATCCAACAGCTGAGGTGTCAATTCTAGAAGCACCATCGAAATATAACTGCCATAAGGAGGGCTGCACCTGAACGGCTTCCAGGGTTTCATCTTCAGGAAGCTCCGGTTCCAGCGGGCAGTCCCCAGGTACTGGGTGCTCGGCGAAGAAGTCTGCAATAGCTTGGCCCTTGACGGCCTTGCGTGGTACATAAGAGATGTCAAACTCCATAAGGATTACCGCCCATTTGCCCAGGCGACCTTTGAGTGCCGGTTGGGACATAATATATTTCAGGGGATCCTGATTGGATACCAAGCTGATTTCATGCGACAACATGTAGTGTCGAAGCTTCTTAACTGCGAAGACCAGTGCCAGACAGACCTTCTCAATATAAGTATATTTCTCCTCAGTTCTGACCAGTCTCTGACTGAGGTAATAGAGGGCTTGCTCTTTCCCTTCTTCATTATTCTGGGCCAGCATTGCCCCCAGGGAGTTGTGTGTAGCTGCTATATATAATATCAATGGCCGTCCTTTCAACGGTGCGCCCAGCACTGGAGGAGTCTTCAGATAGTCTTTCAGCTTATCGAAGGCTGTCTGGCAGTCTTCATCCCAATAAAAGGGGACATCTTTCATCATCAGCTTGTAGAAGGGCTGGCATCGCCCTGACAAGTTGGAAATGAAAAGCCGGATATAAGCCAGGCGGCCCTGTAGTGATCTCAACTCGGAGAGGTTCCTTGGCGGAGGTAAATCCTGAATTGCTTTGATTTTTGCGGGGTCTATCTCGATCCCCCGATATCGGACAATGAAGCCTAAGAATTTTCCGCTCGATACTCCGAACGCACATTTCATGGGATTCATCTTCAGCTCATGCTGCCTCAGCCTCTGAAAAATAATCCGGAGGTCTTGCAGATGGTCTTCTTTTCTTTTGGTTTTGACCACCAGATCATCTATGTAGCACTCGACCTTGTGGTAGAGTAACTCGTCAAAGATTTTGGTCATTGCACGCTGATAAGTTGCGCCAGCATTCTTTAGTCCGAACGGCATCCTCTTATAATGATAAATGCCTTTAGGGGTTCGGAAAGCAGTATGGACCCGGTCATGCTCTGCGATCCAGATCTGGTTGTAACCGGATGACCCGTCCATGAACGACAGGGCCTCGTGACCGGTTGTGGCATCGATCATGACTTCCGTTATTGGCACCGAAAAGTCATCTTTGGGGCAGGCTTTATTTAGATCTCGAAAGTCGACACATATCCGGATCTATCCATTCTTCTTTTTCACGGGGACGATGTTCGCCAGCCATGTGGTGTACTGATTTTCCTCAACAAATCCCACGTCAAAGAGCTTGTCGACTTCAGTACAAATTTGGGTAATGAGTTCTGGCCTCATGCGCCGTGGTGGTTGCTTCACCGGCTCGGCCTCAGGGCTGATTGCCAGCTCATGTTGCGAGACAGCGGGGCTTAGACCCGGCATTTCTTTGTAAGTCCAGGCGAAGCAATCCCGGTACTCTAGCAGCAGCTGGACGTACAGCTCCCGTTCTTCTGGGGACAGCTGGGCACTGAGGAAGGTAGGTCTAGGGTCCTCCTTATTTCCCAAGTTGACTTCTATCAGTTCATCGACTGTGTCTTGGCCTTCGTCTTCTATCTCCGGAGGTGCCGGTTGGAGGTCAACGAAGTCTGGAATACCATCTTGAGGGTCGAGTACTTCGACTTCCTCGTCAGACACCATCAGAACTTCTTGAGGACTCTCTGTTTCTTGTGCTAGCGGCTGTGCGGATTGTTCTATTAGCAAATCCACTACCGTTGCAGCTCCCAAGGGTGAGAGGGCAGCCTCCGTCCTTGTAGATGAGGTTGCAGCCGTGACAGGCTGGTAGTTGTTTATTGCCGGGCTTGGACAGCGTCCCAGTTTTGTAGCAGAAGTTGAGGAGCTCTCGCCTCCTGGGGCAGTTGTATCTTCAGTAGAAGTGGCTTTTCCTTTCTTGGTAGCTTGTTCCTCTTGATCAGAGTCGACTGAGGCTTCCCTAATTGGCCGAAGGGGTGTCAGATTTACCATCAGTAGGACTCCACTGGAGGGAGAAATTCCTGCTTCTTCAGTATCTTCGGCTTCACTGCTGCTAGCCGTATCAAATTTGGCTGAAGGGCTGCATCTTCAGGGTAGACCTGCTCCCAGCATCGGCAGGAAGTCATGGTCTCTGCTTCTTGATTTCCGGGTTGAGCCAGTTCAACATACTCAACTTCCGCCGGGTATTCATCAAAAGTTCCCCCCAATGGGCCATCTTCAGCAGGATAGAAGGCAGAGATGGTGCCCACCTCGTATCGCCCACTGTAATAATATTCTTCCAGGGTGAAGCCCAACCCCGGATGTTGAGAGACATGTCTCATTTCCTTATCCAGATTTGCGGGATACCACATTTTCTGGAAAGTTTCCTTGCGCTTTTGAGACTGATCGGGGGGAATGTGCTGCTTCTGAAACATCCTGGCCATCCGATCCGTTGTAAATGCCAGACCCTGGATGAGAACCGATGGGTTGTTTATATCTTCGGGGAGGCTACAGTCTGTGTCTTCCCGAGTAGGGTGCTCTTCAGCTGTATAGAACAAGCTGCTAGGTCCATCTTCATGTGTCACCTCTCAAGTTTTGAAAGGCTCGACAGTAGGGTTATCAAGGCCGGGAGTTGGCTTGGTAAGGCCATCCGGGATTTCAATATGATTGTGCCGTCGAGCGACCCGCACTTCATTAGCTTCAGGGTATAATGTTGGGGGTGCTGTTCTGCCCACGTCCCCGGATGCTGTGATATGGGAGACCACCTTGGGCTTGACATATCCGCGCGGCGGTGGTGGATACCAACTGCTGCCGGATGTGCTTCTTGATGCCCCCGCAGGGGTCTTAGCTTCAGAGGTCTTCTGGGAAGGCCCTGTATATAGGTTGGCATCCGCCAAATGACATTCAAACACCTCGAATGGGTGGGGGTCTACAAATATCCTCTCCTCTTTCCCTTGGAGACTATATTTGATGCATTGGTGGAGCGTGGAGGGTACCACCATATTTTCATGTAGCCATGGACGGCCGAGCAGTGCTTTGTACGAGGTGCGGGAGTCAATGACATGGAACTGCACCGTCATAGTGAAATTTGCTAAGGTGAGGGTGAACTCTGCCACTCCCATTGACACTTCATATTTTTGATTGAAGCCGGCGATACGCATATCTCTGACTTTCTCGAGATGCACATTAAAGTGGTGCCTCTCATATATTCTATAAGGCAGGATGTTGACCGCTGCACCGGGGTCAACCAGAATCCTGTTCAGCTCCCTTCCATTCAGGCGCCCCTTCATATACAGCGGCCTGTTGTGGCTGATGGTGGGCAGCAGCATATCGTCTGGAGTGAAGGTCATGCTAGCCTCCGGCATTGCTTCAGCTAGACATGTCTCAAAATGAGCAGGCGTCTGGAGAGCAGTAACAATCGCCTGTCGAGTCTCTTCACTCAAAGAAAGGATCTCTCAGATTGTAAATCGAGCAGGGAGCTTCTTGAGTAGCTTCGTTATTCGGCTCCCAGCTCGGACATTGGAGAGCTTCATCTCTTCAGCCCGTCTGGGCTTGGGGAGGTTTTGATTTGCGGGCCCTGAAGGACCTGCTTCATCTTCCTCAGATTTGGCGCCCTTCTGGCTGGTACCGACTCCTGGGTTTTCTTTGTCAGCTACTACAGGGCAAGCTCCATCTGCGTTTGGATCTTCGGCAGATTGTGCTAGCTGCGGGTGAACGGCCCCGGGTGTAGGGTTGGCCTCCTAGCAAGGCTACTTCCCCTTGGACATCTTCATGAATTCAAGAAATGAAGGGACCCCCTTGCCCCCACTCTTGTTATATAGGCCTGACGGAGGAGGGATTTGGATTCCCTTGACCTCCGACGGAGGTGTCTTGTAGGGTTGCTCCCCTCTGAACATGATGTTGTGATTGGGTGGCGGCTGGCGCCCCCATTTTCGGCCTGACCGAGTGGCATGTGCAGCAGTTGCAGCCTCAGCCTTGCCTCCCCCAGCATGGGGTGTGAAGCAAATTTCCTCTTCTTCCTCCTCTCCGGGCAGATTGAAGAGTGCTGATAGAGTATGACAGGAAACAACCTGGATTTTATCGGCCTCAGCGGCCTTCCTTTTCTTCTTCTTTTGTTTCTTCTTCTTTTTTGCTTCTGCGGGCGGGTGCCCCCAGAACAGACTGCCCTCTCTGTCGGGTGCTTCTTCAGCTTCCTCCTTTTGTTCAAGTGAGAGCTGCTCTAGTTCTTGCCATGGGACGTGGTCCTGCACCAGCAAGGGCTTCAGTTCAGGCTGCACGTATTCGTCCAGCCCTTCAATGAGGTTTTGCAGTCGAAGGACCCCAGGATTGGTCTCCTTAACCACCGACAGCAGAGTTTGTCTCCTCCGATTATGTGTAGGTATCCTGACAGTTGTAGGTGGAGTGACCCATACGGGCGCTACCACTGGCGGAGCAGGCCGGGGTGTGACACCACGGATATGTGCCCCCTCTTTCGGGCGAGGTGCCCTCTTTTTCTTGTGCTTCACAGGGACCTGCTGCCATCCCTGCTGTTCTTTCGCGGGCTCCAAGAAATGAGCTTCATAGGTGCTCCGCGTGCTTGTTTCAGAGATCTCCTCGGGTAGTGCTTGGTATAGGGAGATCATGTTGACTCCTGCCCTCCTCCGAGGGGCTTCATGTGGCTGAGGAGGGTCCACTTTGTACTCTCCCAGCTCAATTTCATTCTTCTTCACCATCCCTTCGATGATATCCTTGAAAACATAGCAGTCTTTGATTGGATGCCCCAACATCTGGTGGTAGGGCAGAATCTTGGACTGTCTTTTCTTTTTAAGTCCTCCGGCCTCCTTGGCTCTGGCAGTGTGACCATGCTATATTCCGTTACCCAGTCGAACAGAACCCGGGTCTTGTCCTTCGGAAATGAATAGGCCTTCTTCATCTTGTCCCTCAGCGAAGGACCTTCTTTACCGTCTGGGACTTCTGCAAGCTGTGGGGTGACTCCCTTCTTGCCTTCACTTTTCTGTTGTTCGAACGTCTTTATGTCAAGAGCGTTCGCTTCTTTAGGTGAGGAGCGCCGCTCCACCGCCTTGCCCTTCTGGGTCGTGCTGACAGCAGATGTAGGGGCATGTCTGGCCAGGAAAACTTTCACCTCGGCCACCACATTATTCAGTCGGTCGAACGACCGTATTTCCATCCCAATCATCTTTTCCAGGACCTCCCTTCTGAGATTCTGTTTGCATATTTGCATAGCGTCCTCCTGATGCGGGGGCCACTTGCATCTCATTCCGAGGTTCCTCCACATCTTGATATAATCGAGGGCTGTCTCATCGGCCCTCTACTTCGTTGAGTAGAGTTCGGCCACTGTGACCTCCCTCTCTGTAACATGAAATCTTTCTCTGAACTTCTTCTGCATATCCAGCCAGTCGCTGATTCACCTGGCCGAGAGGCTAGAATACCATTCAAATGTGAGCCCCGTCAGCGAGGACCCAAAGAATTTTAGCAAGTATGACTCGTCGGTGGCCAAGTCGCCCATGACAGTCATATAATAGGTTATGTGTTCTCTCGGGGATCCCTTCCCGTTGAATTTGTCAAACTTGGGCGGCTTGTTGATTCCCGGGGGAAGCCGCTTAGCAGCATGGTGTTGCGGGTATGGCACCCGGTATGCATCGAACGTGACGTAGTCGCCTTCACCCCTTTCTGCGAGCTTCAGCTCGATCATTCTTTCCACCATCATCCGGTTCATGACTGCAGGGTCAACCGGCTCTGGGTAGAAGTGTGCCGGCTGTAGGTACGGGGTGACCAGGGTGGTCGCCTGTGGAGGACGCGGCAGCGGGGGTGTCTGGTGCACCTGAGGGAGCACCGGTGGTAGCAGCGGTTGGAGCTGTGGTGGCCGCTGTTGCATTGTCGCCATGCTTGGTTCTGACGACTGAGGCAGTGTGTAGAGCGGTGGAGGGCCGTCATGACGGACCGCTCCCCAGGATGATTCACCCTGGACTTCGGGTGGTTTGGAAGCTGAGGACTGTTCAGTTTTCTCCATCAGCTGCTTCTTCAGCAAGTCTATCTCTTGTCGATATTTCTGAAGTAATATCAAGACTGATGGGTCTATAGTGGCTGTAGTGGGGATAACTTCTGCTGCCTCCCCAGACGTACCCTCGGGCAGGATGTCGAGGGGAACGTCGTCTTCTTCCTCTGCCGTCACCACATTGGCGGTCAGGATGGGGGCCTTATCATCCCACTGGTGGTAGACCTGGGGTTGTTTTCCTTTAGTCATCATCAGGAGCTCCCTTGCTGCTTTTGTACTCCGAGTGCTAAGCCCTAGCCTTGCGGCCAACTGAGCCAATTCTCGGGGATCTTCGGGGAGCCCCCCATATCGGTTGGATATACCAGCCATGTTGCAGGTGAAGACCTGCATCCTTCTCCTTTGTCGATCGACCCTCCTTTTAGCTTGATGCGAGAAGGTCAACCTCTCGAACACAGAAGTTCTTCTTATTTCTTTCTGCTTGGGAATGGCTTCATCGGCCTCGATCTCGAAGCCGTTGTCATATCCATTGTCGTCGACCGACGACACCATCATTCTTTCTCCTACCTCTTCTTCATCTGCCATTGACGGGCAGTAGTCTTTATCGACGGCGGCTGCTTGCATCAGTCGTTGTTGCCCAAGCAAGGGGTTGCCTAACCCTCGAAAATAGTTTCTGATTAGACAGGTCATCTCTTCTTGACCCCGCTCTTGATGTAACACGGGGGATGATTGTCGGCCTCCCGTAGGAGGGATATAAGCTAGCCGAGCTCTGTCGGCAGGTTGTTGGAATCTTCGTCCCGTAGCTGGGACGTTGGCTTGACGGGCAGTAGCACGGAAACTTCTGCGGCACAGAGGATCCGCAACCACTTCTTCTTCTTTCGGGGCCAGGCCCCTTTCTCTTCTCTCCTCCGCCCCGTCGTACACAGGACGGCGGCAGATAGGTACCAGCTGATGGACATGTTGGGCCTGCTTGGGAACCCACACCTGTTTGAACTTTCTCAGCCTGGGGGCCGACTTTCCTTGGCCATAGTGGCCGATTTCTTCTCTTTCTGCCCTCCTTCCAGCGAGGGCCTAGTATGTGTTGTGGACAGGGATGGTGGGGATGACTCGGTCCGGAACCATCCGTGTGTTGCGTCCGTTGAGGAAGACGCGCATGCCACCCACCATCATGGACTTGCCGGATTGAGATAGAGTCACGGTAATCACAGCAGCACTCCTTTGGACTTGCCGACGTTGACGTCCTCCAGGGTGCTTGTTGACAATATTGGGGCAGGCCCCACGTATGGCGTGGTGCACCAGACAACCAGCGGCCGGGGTCGGACTCTTGGATGAGTCGTTGCAGCAACGAGCCTTCAGAGGCTCCACCTTCCCCACAGCTTCCTCGACAGGTTCCGGGGCTTCGATTTCCAGCATGTCCACGAAGGCCAACCCCAAGAAGTTGGGGAAGCCGACGGCGGCAGGGAAGCTGTCGAACTCCATGGGCACCGCCAGGTACCCTTGTGCATGCCCCGCGACGATCGACGGGCCAAAACCTACGCCAGTCAATCCAATCGTTGTCATCGTTCGCCTGTAAAGACAAACAAGCCAACGATCAGCAACCTTTAAGAGGGCCTCGAAGCCCAAGTATCTCGGCAAAGACATGAAAGGTGACACTGGTCCCACCGGGCGTGCCAGACTGTTTGCGATCGTCTTTGCTCAGGACGATGATCTACCCGGGGGTATCTTATTAAGTAGGTCCCTGACTGTATGGGACGGGATTTATATTCTGTTTGTTAGTTTATTTCACGCGTCGATCAACCAATTAACTGATTGGCAATTAACTGACTGATTGACTGCGCGGGCGTGCCAGTCACGTGAGTGACAAGTTTATTATGCACTCCTTCTGACCCTTGTCGGGCGAGAGTGAGGTTCGGTTGGGACCAACAGTCCGTCATACCATAAAGGTCATGACGTTAATTACATCCCCCACGAGGAGGGAAAAACTTTGATTAATTTCCGAGATAGCGGGCTGTCGAGGCCGGAATAAAAGGTGCGATGTTATGAACATGACAAGATCACATGAGATGCATCTATCTATCATGCAAGAGAGGCATGGTTTATTAAATCAATGACCCTCGATATAGGGCAGAGGACGTAGGTCCGAAGACCACCATCGCGCGTAGCGGAGACTTCCGATTGGGTATAACCCGGCCTTCTGTCAACGCCATTTGATATACCCGAGGGTCTATGCAAACATGCCTGCATGATGCCCATGACTGTGCTAAGCATGGTAATAGAGTTATGAAAACGAACAGAGCTTAATCACATTTATTAATCCCCGCCAAAGGGGAAAAAGGTAACACAAGGGTGATAACGAAAGCAAAGAGCTAATACACATGATAGCCAACCTGATAGAAAGATTATTCGGGGAGTGAATAGCCCTTGCCTTATTCAATCTACTGCTAATTAGGGTTTCCAATCTCCACCACGGGAGATCAGGATTGCCCCGGGGGCGAGCCAGGGATTAGACAGCGTAACGATTAGAAACGGTGCCAGAAAACGTAGGTACAGGACTTAGAACGGCATGGGGACCGTAGGTGAATGAAGAGGTTAAAACGGCGTGACCCGTTTGGGGCGCGCCGCGAAGGGGCGCGCCGTTTTAAGGCGCGCCGTATGCAAACGACGCCGGTTTAACCCGATCTCACGGAAACCGAGGTTTTATTCATTTTTCTTGGGTTTATTAAAATACTTTAGGAAACTTTGAAAGTTTATTTAAGTTATTTATTCAAAGGATCGGCCCCGGGGCATCCGGGAGCTGAGTCACAGGCTCGCGCGAGGTTCACATTCGAGCGCGGCGATTGTTCCGAGTCGGACTCGTTCGAGCCGAAATTTCGGCAGCATCTCCCCATCCCGGAGGATTGTCGAGGAGAAGCGGGGAATACTCACGTGGCGGAGCAACCCCTAAGAGCCGGGTGGCGCAACGATGGCCGGCGAACCCGAACGGAAAGGAAAACCTTGAGGCCTAGCCTGCTAGGGGCACCAAGTCCATAGGCGAGAGTGAACGAATGAGGTGACTCATTATGGGAGCGAAAACCCCGAGGGCTAGCCTGCGAGGGGCACGCGACCCGAGTCGACACGACACTCAAATTGGGACGACCGATAGAGGGAAGGAAACCCCGAGGGCTAGCCTACAAGGGGCACACAACCCACGGCCACCACGAAGTCCATTAAGGACCGTGGATTTGAACTGTAGGGCTTAGCCCCGTTATTGTGCACTCAATGGCCTGAAGGGATACTCATCATCAATGGATAAGCCCCTGTCGACCGAGTGGCTAGGTGTGGACGATTGGGGGAATATCTCCCTCCCCGAGTATTGGAGCAATGCTATAGAGCAGACTCCCGGATGTTGAAATGCGAACGGAGTGGAAAGAGCTGCGTATAACATCGTTCAACGACAAATGGACAAATGATTTGTTAGACATATATTAGCACAGTGAAGCCCGCGGGCTGAATGAGTTACACTTACAGGTTATATGATTAGCATATAGATCTGGGGAAGGGATATATATATCATGTTCACAAAAACCAATAGAGGCTTGGCACATGACGAACGGGAACGTTAGAGGTGATCTTCCCCTCCCCTCTGGCCTATGAGGAAGGGCACAAGGGAGGCGAAGGGTATGCTCCCTAGACAGGGGTGGGCAGAGATATGCACACAAGTGCGTCTCCAACCACAAAACCCATAGCACACGTGGTGCAGAGCTCAACCATGTTACATCCCTATGGTTTTGATGATGTCTCACACTATAAATCAATCTACTATCTCTAGATTTATGCTGGTTCATCATGTAAGTGAGTACAGTTCATATGATGTTTTATTAGTTCATCTATCTACACTCTGCTTAGTTAGAATGAACAGGAGTGGGTCGACCCACCCTTGCTGATGCGTCGACCCATCAGAACATTGAGTGTCTGGGTACCAAAGTCTATACACCAGCTTGATTGATTAAGTCTGTACATTGGCATATCATCTTCAACTCTATACATCAGGCACCTTCTAACTGAAGTCTATACACTGGTCTTAATATTCTAAGTCTGTACACTGCCCGACCAGTTAAGTCTGCACATTGCCAAAGTCAGTACAGCTCAACTCTATACACTGGATTGTCAAGCTTCATGTCTATACACTGGTTTGTCTAAACTTCAACTCTATACACTGCTACAGGAACCAAGTCCATACACTCTCCCATTCAAATCCTTCTAAGTCTGTACATCGTCTTCGCATCTGCAAGTCTATACACTGGACTTCAGTTTACCAAGTCCATACACTCATACCTTTTCCTATGCCTTCCTGGTCAAGTCTATACAGCGCTAAGTCTCTACATTGCATTCAGCTTACACGTTCAAAGCCTCAAAGTCTGTACAGCGTGAAGTCTAAACATTAGCTCAAGGGCTTCAAGTCTATACATTGAACTGTTCTTCAAAGTCTGTACAGTGGCTTCGAATCGGCAAGTCTGTACATCGGCTTCATTCACTCAAGTCCATACATCCACAGTGAATCATCAAGTCCATACATCCACAGTGGTACTTCCATGTCTGTACAACGCTGAAGCCTTCATAAGTCTGTACACTGCTTGAGCCTCACCAAGTCTGTACATCACTTCAAGCGATTCAAGTCTATACAGCCTGCCTTCACATTCAGAGTCTGTACATCAGTCCTACAGCCGATCGTCTCATTCAGAACTTTGCAAGTCTGTACAGCCGAGCGTCTCATGCATCGTCTCACTCTGGCAAAGTCTATACATTGGCTCAAGCTTGTCGAAGTCTATACATCACCTTTGGGCATCAAGTCAATACACTGTTCACCGTCTTATTAAGAGTCTTACACTATCAAGTCTGTACATTGCGAACAGTGCATCTCTTCCTCAAAGTCTGAACACTGGCCTCTTGCTTCAAGTCTATGCATTGGGTTGTTCGACCACAACTCTATACATTCGGTTGTTATATCTTGATTCTATCCAGTGCTCACAGCACACTCGTTCCAAGTCTGTTGATAAGTCTCCATTTCTTATGATAATACATCGCATAAACACCATTTTATGTGCATATAATTATGTAATTATGCATATTTCATAATTAACCTCAACTCTGTATTTAAATTGCAGCTTTCACGTAAATTGATTAATTTGATAATTTTATCTAATAATTTAAAGTTGAGGGCCATGAGCATTAATTCTCCATTGCATAACTATGAACATTTGAGATTGATGTGCATATTGTGATAATTTTTATGGACTAAAGTGTAATTGTGTGTGTGTAGGACACCGAAGGTAATTACAAAAGAAGCCGGGGACAAAAGGGTCATCACCATTTTGACCAAGTCAAATAAAGAATTCAAAATATTTTAGTTGGAGGGAAAGGAATGTTCAAAATTTTGAATTCAAAGTTTGAAAAGGAAGAATCCAAAGTTTAAGTTTGAAAAGGAGGAAAAGGACATTCAAAGTTTGAAATAAAGGAGAGACATGATGAGCCTTGGGAAATGGGGTGCCTAAAGTCCAAGAAAGGGGGTGCCCACCTACTTTTTCTCTTCCCCATGCATCATATTCCACTTAAATCTCAGCCATCCATCTCCTTTTGATGCAATCTCCACCCTCTATCTACCCAACTTTTCCTATAAATAGCCCACTGACAGGAGGAGAAAGGGAGTTCTTCTTTTGGGTAATCTTTCACTCTTTCTCTCTCAACCTTAGGTCTCCGGTTTCGCTCACGTAAGTTCATCTTCTCCTCTTGCCGTCTTCATGAAAGTTCTTTCTTTTTATGTTCTCTACAACTTCTTTTTCTGCATCATCTTCTAATTCCGTCTGGTTTTCAAGTTATTTCGTATTTTTCTCTGTGCTATCCTGTTCATCTACGAACCAGTGTTCCTCTCTATTTTTCCCCTTGTTTCTCACCCTTCTAGTCATTTTCTCCTCTTGATTTCTTCATAAAAGTTCTTTATTTTTAAACGATCTTCAACTTCTTCTTCTACGCCATCTTCTAATTCTTTTTAGTTTGAAAGTTATTTCCCATTTTTCAACTTGCTGTCCTGTGATGTCACAGTTCATCTGAGATCTTAGCTTTTGTTATTTCTCAGTTTTGAAGTCCTTCCACTCTTCTTTTCTCTCTGAGTTCTTCATCAAAGTTCTTCCTCTTATGTATATCTAGATTTTCTTCTTCTATCACTTCCTCCAATTCTTCTTTGTTTACGAGTTATATTTATTTTCTCACTGTTTTACTCTCTCATCTTCTTCTTTCTTCATCTCCACACAAACCCTTCCACATTTCTCTCTATATTTCTCTCCAAAGTTTGTCATCCACAACTCCCCTTTCATGGCGGCGTGCATATCAAGACGGGCGACGTTCCAAGGCTCGTGACGTGGGCGGCGACGGCTTCTTCATCCACCTCTTTCCACGGCGATCTCTTTCAAGGCGGAGCGATCCTCTCCAAGGCTCGGCGAGGAGGAGACGACGGCGTCATCACCATTGCTACTACCATCTTCACACCTTAGGCTCCTCTTTTTGTTATTACTTTAGTTTTATTTCACTTCATTGTAATCTCATTGTGTCATTAGTGTAAACTTGTTTCACATTTCATGTACTCTTTCTTTTAAGTTAATGAAAGTTGTTCTCTTGATCTTCTTCCATCTTTACCCCCTTCTTCTATCTCTTCTTTTCACTTCATGCAATTAATTTCTATAGCATAGGCGCATAATCATAGGTGTTTTTAATTAAGTGTTTGGTTTGTTCTTCGTTTCACTATTTTCTTTAAACAAAACAAAATCACAAGTGTTTTTTAAAGGACTCCAAGGTTTTTAACTTTAAAAATCTCTTCTTCCCTATGGATTCGACCCTTCTCGCCACCTTATTACGCCTTACCTTCATCTAGTGCGAGTTGGAAATTTTAAGATTGATACACATGTTTTAAACGATGAACTTTTGCATTATCAATTTTTGGCGCCGCTGTCGGGGAAGAATGATGATTTTTGATTTAAGAACTTTATTTTCCTTGTGTATATAGTGTACTAATAAAGCTCTCTTTTTTTTTACAGGTTAAAAAAAATTCAAAAAAAGAAGAGGTAAGTTTGTATTTCTCTCTTTCATCTTTTGATTTTGTCATTTCATTTCAAAAAAAAAACAGAGAGAAGAACGAGGGATTGCGCATCAAGTAAGTCTCCAAACTTATTCCCCTCATTTTGTGTCATTTCCTTAATGTTCTTGCATATTATGGTTAGATAGGTTGACTAAATTTAAAAAAAAAACTCTTCACTTGAACCTAATAAAAATTCTCATTCTAAGAGTAGAAATCACACTTTCGTGTTCTAAGTCATGCATCATTTAGGATAGAAGCTCTTTTTCTTTATTATCTAATTGTTGTTAATTACATTGTTGAAGATTGCGAGAGGCAAGGTGAGTACTCTAACTTTTCCAAAAGCATGCTCATGCATTTTCATGCTTGCATAGAACCCCTTGTTTGAACTTGCTTTGTTGCATATCATTTCAAAATATCTTAAGGGTAACACCCATAAGCAAGATAAGGTGGGGATTTCATCACCCTTCCTTAGCCCACAAATCATAATTCTCTTGCATCTTTACATCACCTAGACCTCAAATAAAATTCAGTAGACATTGGCCCTAAGTTCACACTGTGGTTCTTGTATTATTTGAGCTTACCCTCTTATGAAAACCGGTGCCTAAGGCAAGACGGTCGGACGGCAAACGCCTTAAGCGGGCTAGTGGTTTGGCATAATTAGGTCCCTGCGAAAGTAGGGGGAACCTCCCACTACCCCACCCCTTACCTGGCCGGTGAAATATTGAGGGTGAACTTAAGTTTCACTTTAGCCATTTTGTGAAACCCAATTTGTAGGTCTAGGTCACATCTAGGGCATTAAGTAATTTGTGTGACAACTTGTTTGTGTTTGCATAAAAAAAATATAAAAATAAAAAAATCTCATCTTCTCTCTCTTCGTCCTAGTTTGAGTAAAAACAAAACAAAATAAAATAAAATAAAAATCATCATAAAAAATTCTCCCATCTCTCATCTTTAACCTTGGTTTATGCAAGGGAGAAGATCTCAACACCGTGACTTAGTTAAGCCCATTAGTGAGATTGAGCGATTCATTTTTAATCCGGCTCAAAATCAAACCCAACCTATGGCTAAACAACACCAATTAGGGGTGCCCAAACAGATGAAGGAATATTGCATTCCTTCGAATTATCAGCCATCTACTTGTATCCAACTGCCTAATGTCCCTGCTTTACACTATGAGATCAAATCTAGTACCATTCAGATGCTCCCATCCTTTTATGGGAAGACCAATGAAGATCCCTATAAACATCTGGATGAATTTCTAGAAATTTATTCCACTGTGAAAATTTAAAATTTCACAGATGATGTTCTCTGCCTGACCTTATTCTCTTTCTCACTTAAGGACAAAGCCAAATACTGGCTAGGGACCTTAGGAAAACCTATTGGCACATGGGCAGATATGCAGCATGAGTTCCTTAAGAAGTTTTACCCCATCGGTAGAACCAACACCATGAGACGTGCAATCACAGGATTCGCGCAACTCCCAAATGAACAAATACATGAATCATGGGAGAGATTAAAGGAACTCCTCAGAAAATGCCCACATCATGGGATCTCCAAATGGCAAATAGTGAAAGCTTTCTATGAGGGCCTAGATGATCAAGTTAGGCAGATTGTGGATGCATCATGTGGTGGGGCCTTTATGAGCAAGAGTGAGGATGAGGCCTATGCCTTATTTGAAATGTTGAGCGAGAATTCAATCAACCATGCTTCCTTATCCTTATATGAGAGAACCATTGGGCCCTCTAAACGGGCCGGGATGTATCGAGTGGAACCTGAAGCTAGGGTGGATGTGAATTTCATCCATCAAAAATTGGACAAGGTGGACATCATGGCCCAAAAGCTAGAATATGTTGATATGCTAGCCCACAAGTTAGACCAGCTCCTGGCCCAAAATAAACAAGAAACCACCATCTCAACTACATCCAACCCATACCCGGACCCAACACACCATGAGGTGTGTGTTTTATGTGCTAGCCCGGACCATCATGTGTCTGATTGCCCAACAGTAGCCCAGTTACCATCTTTTATACAGGAGCAAGTCCAAGCAGCCCAGGGGTTCTCTAAGCCCAACTATGACCCATTTTCTAACACCTATAATCCGGGTTGGAGGAATCACCCCAATTTTAATTGGAGAAATCAACAATCTCCCAATCAGCCCACCATCCCCTCTGCGTCTCAAACTCACAAACCACCCATCCAACACCAATTTCAAGCACAGCCACCATTCCAAGGAAATGCTTATTGTCGGGGACCGCAATCCCAACAACCACTTCCCCGATTTAACCAGGGTCAAGTCCCATACCAACCTCCTCAGCCCAATTACGGGCAATCTTCCAATTCCCACCAAATCTATCAACCTCCTCCACAACACCACCAGGACTCCCAAACTGATGATAGATTCCATCAATTACAACAACTAATTCTGGCCCAAAACCAATCCTTCCAACAAACCATGCAAGCCCAAAATCAATCTTTCCAATAGACCTTCCATGCCCAACAACAAACTATTTCTAAGTTGGAAACCCAATTGGGCCAATTGGCTGAAGCCACCATGAGAAGGGAAATTGACCAATTACCAAGTCAGCCTATTGCTAACCCCCGCAATCAACAACCTCCAGGCTTCCCTCTGAGAGCTCCCATTCTTCCTCAACCCAATCAGCCCAATCAACCTCAGCCGCCCCCTCTTGTAGGTCCTCAGTTTGAGAATGCCAAAGCCATCTCTACCCTTAGGAGCGGGAAAATTCCTAATGATCCTTATCAGGCTAAGGATGTGGGTAGTAGTTCGGGTCAAGATGCTCCCATGGAAAGTGATAGTGAGGATGAGGAGCCTGTGATTATGCAAGAGAGGAAAAAGGCAGAGAGTGGAGAGAAGAAGCTGGATAAAGGGAAGGTAAAAGTTGATGAAGGACCCCAAGAATATGTGCCTAAGGTCCCTTTTCCCGATGCTCTAAAGTCGAAAGCTCACAAGAAACCACCGGTACAACAGGAAGAATTAGTGGAATTGTTTAAACAAGTGAATATCAATATTCCACTCTTGGATGCAATCAAGCGTGTGCCGGCATATGCAAAGTTTTTGAAAGAGCTTTGTACTCCAAAGAGGGAGCCAAGGGCGGTGACTCAAAAGATCCGCTTGTCTGAGGATGTGAGTGCTGTTTTGATGAATCATTTGCCAAAAAAATTGAAGGACCCCGGAGCCCCTTTAATCTCATGTGATATAGGTGGAGTCACTTTTGATCGAGCATTGCTAGACTTAGGTGCTATCGTAAATCTTTTACCCATCTTTATCTATAAGCAGTTTGATCTAGGGGAGTTAAAACCCACTTCAATCATCCTCCAATTGGCGGATAGGTCGGTTAAAACACCAAGGGGTCTATTGGAGGATGTCATTGTTAAAGTGCATGAATGTTATTTCTCGGTGGATTTTCTCATTCTTGATATGACCTCATCCCAGGATTTAAAGCACACACCTATTATTTTGGGACGTCCTTTTCTAGCAACTGCTAAGGCCAACATCAACTGTGCCACGGGAATGATGGATATATCATTTGGAGGCGAAAAAGATTCTCTAAATGTTTTTAAGGCTTCTCAGTATCCGGATCAAGGAGATGAATGCAATGTCATTGATATCTTTGAGGATGTGATTCTGGATAACATTGAGAACACCCTAGAAGAGGGTAGCATGCTTCAGGATTCTCCCCTCTCTTCTGCACCATGGTCTAGGGTAGAGTCACTTCCTCCATTACAATCCGAACCTACTCTTCCATCTCTGGAACATCCACCTACTCTTGAATTGAAACCTCTGCCAGACTCCCTTAAATATGCATATTTGGGACCCAATCACACTCTACCTGTCATCATTGCCTCTAATCTCACTTCTGCTCAGGAATCCCAACTCTTAATTGTTCTTAAGGAGCATAGGGGGGCAATAGGTTGGTCGGTGGCAGATCTCAAAGGGATCAATCTGGATGTTTGTATGCACCATATCTATTTAGAGGACAATGCCAAACCGAGCAGGGAGATGCAACGCCGGTTGAATCCGAACATGAAAGAGGTGGTTAAGCAAGAGGTGGTGAAGTGGTTAGATGCCGGAATTATATATCCCATCTCTGACAGCAAGTGGGTCAGCCCTACACAAGTTGTTCCAAAGAAGTCCGGGCTGACCGTGATTCAAAATGAGAAGGGTGAAGAGGTGCCTATAAGACTACAAACGGGGTGGAGAGTCTGTATTGATTACAGAAAATTGAACTCAATGACAAAGAAAGATCATTTTCCTCTCCCGTTTGTAGATCAGATTTTGGAAAAATTGGCTGGGCAAAGATATTTTTGCTTTCTGGATGGATACTCCGGGTATAATCAGGTTGCTATCTACCCGGAAGATCAGGAAAAGACTACATTCACATGTCCGTATGGCACGTTTGCATTTAGAAGAATGCCATTTGGGCTTTGTAATGCCCCTGCCACCTTTCAGCGGTGTATGATGGCAATCTTTTCTGAAATGGTGGGAGATTTTTTAGAAATTTTCATGGATGACTTCTCAGTTTTCGAAGACTCATTTGATTGCTGTTTGGAGAATTTGCAGAAGGTGCTGGCACGATGCATTAAATCCAACCTTGTGTTAAGCTGGGAGAAAAGTCACTTTATGGTACGAGAAGGTATTGTGTTGGGCCATGTTATTTCTGAAAGGGGAATAGAGGTAGATAAGGCTAAGGTTGATCTGATTTCTAATCTTCCTCCCCCTTCGTCTGTCAAGCAAATCCGCTCTTTTCTTGGCCATGCGGGCTTTTATAGAAGATTCATTCAGAACTTCTCTACCATTACTCGTCCGCTCACTAAGCTCCTAGCCAAGGACACTCCATTCCAGCTAGATGAGTCTTGTCTTGAGGCTTTTCAATCTCTTAAAGCGGCCCTCACTCAAGCCCCAATCCTACAGTCTCCTGATTGGTCACTCCCATTTGAAACCATGTGCGATGCCTCTGACTATGCCATAGGAGCTGTCTTGGGCCAGAGAATTGATAAGAAACCTGTGGTAATTTATTATGCGAGTCGCACCCTCGCCGATGCTCAATTAAATTATACCACCACAGAGAAAGAACTTTTGGCTGTTGTATTTGCCCTAGAAAAATTTCGCTCATATCTTTTGGGGGCCAAAGTCATTGTTTATTCGGATCACGCTGCATTGAAATACCTGCTCACCAAGAAGGATGCTAAACCCCGTTTGATTAGATGGATTCTCTTGCTACAAGAATTTGATCTTGAGATCAAGGACAAGAAGGGGTTAGAGAATGTTGTATCTGATAACTTGTCTAGGATTGTGGTTCTTGAAAGTGCTCCTATGTCTGATTCTTTTCCTGATGAGTAAATTCTTTCCATCTCTCACAACTCAACCCCTGGTATGCTCACATAGTCAATTACCTGGAGGTAAGACAGATTCCAGGAGGGTGGTCTAGGCAGGAGAAGGATCGATTCTTTTCAAAGGTTAAGCACTACTTTTGGGAGGACCCTGAATTATTCCATGTTGGTCCGGATCAAATAATTAGGAGGTGTGTCCCCGAGGAGGAACACCAAAGTGTTCTGAACTTTTGTCACACTCTAGCTTGTGGGGGACATTTCTCGGGAAAGAAAACAGCTACCAAAGTGTTACAAAGTGGATTTTTCTGGCCCACTCTCTTCAAAGATGCCTATGAATTTAACAAGAATTGTCTTAGGTGTCAAGCTGTGGGGAACATAAGCAAACGAGATATGATGCCACTTAACCCTATTCTAGTGGTTGAAATCTTTGATGTTTGGGGAATTGATTTTATGGGGCCCTTTCCGCCATCATTCGGACATGAGTACATTCTTGTAGCGGTCGACTATGTGTCTAAGTGGATTGAAGCCATTGCCACCCGAACCAATGATCACAAAGTTGTCATGAAGTTTGTCCGAAAGAATATATTTTCAAGGTTCGGGTGTCCGAGGGCGATCATTAGTGATGGAGGTTCTCATTTCACTCATGCCCAATTTCGAGCTCTTCTCGAGAAATATGGGATCGCTCATAAGATTGCCACCCCCTACCATCCCCAAACAAGTGGCCAAGTGGAGATATCCAATAGGGAGATCAAAAATATCCTGTAGAAATCTGTTAGGCCCGATAGGAAAGATTGGTCTGAAAGATTGGATGACGCTCTTTGGGCCTATCGGACAGCATACAAAACTCCCATTGGCATGTCTCCATATAGGTTAATCTTTGGGAAAGCTTGTCACCTACCCATTGAGCTTGAGCATAGGGCCTATTGGACTATTAAGCAGTTCAATTTTGACTTGGCCCAAGCCGGATCTCATAGGGCCCTACAACTAAATGAGTTGGAGGAGTTGAGAAATGAAGCCTATGAAAATGTCAAGATTTATAAAGCCCAGACTAAAGCATTCCATGATAAACACATTTCACGCAAAACTTTTCAAATCAACCAAAAGGTCTGGCTTTTTAACTCTAGGCTGCGATTATTCCCCGGCAAATTGAAATCTCGATGGGATGGACCATATGTGGTAATTAAAATATTTGACCATGGTGCAGTAACAATTCTTGATCCTAAAACTGGTCAAACTTTCACTGTCAATGGTCAACGTTTGAAACCTTACATTGAAAATCTTCCAATGCTGCAGGAGGACTCTCTCAGGCTGAGTGACCCATTGTGAGCTATATTGTGTCTGGCTGAAGACGTTAAACTTAGCGCTTCTTGGGAGGCAACCCAATTATCCTGTCTCTTTTAAAAAAAAAATTGATTGATTTTCTTCTTTTATCTAAGGAGCATGGAGCATGGAGCAATATTTCTTTGATGACGACATCTCTCTCTCAGGTCGTATCTATCCTTCCCTCTACTTTTTATGGCTTTATTTCATTTCTATATCTTACTCATGCCATTAGAGACAATGTCACCTAAGTTGGGGGATAGCTTGAGCTCGAATTTTCTCAAAATAATTGTAACCTTTCATCACACCTCTAACACGTGTTTCATGTTCATATTTCATGATGAGAAACTTTTCTTAGAATGATAGGACTTAGAGTCTTACATGTGAAAGTTGCAAATTAAAGGGATGAATTAATTGGTTATGTCTTTAGCCTTTTCCTCAGAATACACCTGAAAATTCTATTGAACTTGCACACAATTGCACAATAACAAGATCGGTGGATGACAAACATTAGGATGATGGGAATTTTACTTGACACTTAGGTGGTGATGAATATTATGCCCATTCGTTGAACATAATCGTGAGGAAAAAGCCACCTGCCAAAAAAAAAACACACATGGAAAATGCCCATGAACTTAGTAACCGGGCCTGCTTCTCCTAAGGCAAGAGTTGAGGTTCGCGTCAAACGGCGAAGGGATGTGCAGCACCGTGTGTAAAAAAAAGAAAAAGAAAAAAAAAAGAAGTATAAACTGGCAGAGTGAAGCTACCTGTAATTCGAGAAGCTCAATTCAAGAGGTGGGCAGAATTGAAAATCATCTTTACGTGAAAGGTAGAAGACTCATTCATCTAGATTGTTTGGAAGTCACTAGTCAAGTTATATCACTCATACACAAAGAGATATTTAATTTTGAGTGTATCCTGAGGAAAGGTCTAAACACATGGACTGATGAAATTTATACCAAATGCATTCTACTTGAACTTGTAATACTCCAAAGTCTAAATCATTATACATAATGTTCTTGCCATGATCTGTGGCACATGAGTGTTTGCTAGTCCTAATTTTAAAATTGTTTACATTGCTAAGGGACTAGCAATGTTCAAGTTAGGGGGTGTGATAAGTCTCCATTTCTTATGATAATACATCGCATAAACACCATTTTATGTGCATATAATTAGGTAATTATGCATATTTCATAATTAACCTCAACTCCGCATTTAAATTGGAGCTTTCACGTAAATTGATTAATTTGATAATTTTATCTAATAATTTGAAGTTGAGGGCCATGAGCATTAATTCTCCATTGCATAACTATGAACATTTGAGATTGATGTGCACATTGTGGTACTTTTTATGGACTAAAGTGTAATTGTGTGTGTGTAGGACACCGAAGGTAATTACAAAAGAAGCCGGGGACAAAAGGGTCATCACCATTTTGACCAAGTCAAATAAAGAATTCAAAATATTTTAGTTGGAGGGAAAGGAATGTTCAAAATTTCGAATTCAAAGTTTGAAAAGGAAGAATCCAAAGTTTAAGTTTGAAAAGGAGGAAAAGGACATTCAAAGTTTGAAATAAAGGAGAGACATGATGAGCCTTGGGAAATGGGGTGCCTAAAGTCCAAGAAAGGGGGTGCCCACCTACTTTTTCTCTTCCCCATGCATCATATTTCACTTGAATCTCAGCCATCCATCTCCTTTTGATACAATCTCCACCCTCAATCTACCTAACTTTTCCTATAAATAGCCCATGACAAGGAGGAGAAAGGGTGTTCTTCTTTTGGTAATTTCTCTCCCAACCTTAGGCCTCCGAGTTCTCCCTTGTAAGTTCGTTTTCAGCTCATGCACTCTTCATCAAAGTTCTTTGTTTTTAAGTTCTCTACAACTTCTTCTTCTGGAGCATCTTCTAGTTCCTTCTAGTTTTTAAGCTAGTTTGTATTTTTCACTGTGCTGTCCTGTTCATCTGCAAACCCATGTTGCTCTCTGTTCTTTCGCATATTTCTCCTCCTTCTAGTCATTTTCGTCTCTTGCTGTCTTCATGAAAGTTCTTTATTTTCACGTTCTCTACAACTTCGTCTTCTGCACTATCTTCTAATTCCTTCTGGTTTTCAATGTATTCCATGTTTTTCACTGTTCTGTCCTGTGATTTCACTGTTCATACGAGGTTCTAGCTTTTGTTATTTCTCAGTTTTGAAGTCCTTCCACTCTTCTTTTCTCTCTGAGTTCTTCATCAAAGTTCTTCCTCTTATGTATATCTAGATTTTCTTCTTCTATCACTTCCTCCAATTCTTCTTTGTTTACGAGTTATATTTATTTTCTCACTGTTTTACTCTCTCATCTTCTTCTTTCTTCATCTCCACACAAACCCTTCCACATTTCTCTCTATATTTCTCTCCAAAGTTTGTCATCCACAACTCCCCTTTCATGGCGGCGTGCATATCAAGACGGGCGACGTTCTAAGGCTCATGACGTGGACGGCGACGGCTTCTTCATCCACCTCTTTCCACGGTGATCTCTTTCAAGGCGGAGCGATCCTCTCTAAGGCTCGACGAGGAGGAGACGACGGCGTCATCACCATTGCTACTACCATCTTCACACCTTAGGCTCCTCTTTTTGTTATTGCTTTAGTTTTATTTCACTTCATTGTAATCTCATTGTGTCATTAGTGTAAACTTGTTTCACATTTCATGTACTCTTTCTTTTAAGTTAATGAAAGTTGTTCTCTTGATCTTCTTCCATCTTTACCCCTTCTTCTATCTCTTCTTTTCACTTCATGCAATTAATTTCTATAGCATAGGCGCATAATCATAGGTGTTTTTAATTAAGTGTTTGGTTTGTTCTTCATTTCACTATTTTCCTTAAACAAAATAAAATCACAAGTGTTTTCTAAATGACTCCAAGGTTTTTAACTTTAAAAATCTCTTCTTCTCTGTGGATTCGACCCTTCTCGCCACCTTATTACGCCTTACCTTCATCTAGTGCGAGTTGGAAATTTTAAGATTGATACGCATGTTTTAAACGATGAACTTTTGCGTTATCATCTGTACACTGGTTAGGCTTCGTGAAGTCTATACAGTGGCTGAAGCTTTGTAAAGTTTACACTTTGGTAAGGGTCGTTTGCATTATTCATCACATGTCTATACACTGCCATTCATGAGCTTATGCATTAAGTCTATACACTGCCTTCACATGCGCTTATTCATTAAGTCTATGCACTCTCTCACGTTGTACACACTTACTCAGTTGTTGTTTCTGAAGTATATACACTTGTGTTAATAGCCTGAACTAACTAAGTATATACATTCCTTCTGTCTCTATCTACAGGCGATTCAGGCTGATGATTGGGCACGTGATCCGAGGTTGGCACCTGGCACGTGATCCAAGAAACCAGGAACATGACACGTGGATGGCAACCCAGTCAGGATGCTGCCATGTGGTCGAAATTCAAATGATCTGGTAAAAAGTTCATGGGCGGGAACCTGGCAGCCACACGCCCAATATCTGCTATAAATATGGAGCTTCGTCCTTCAGTAGAAGAGTGATCGTGAAAAGAAAAAGTAGAAGCCATTTGTGTGAGACTGCACGATCCAGAAAGGAAAAAGAGCAGAGAGTTCCATAGTGTCCAGATCCGAGAGGAGTATGTTCGAGAGAGAGAGAGCAGTGTCCGTGGTTTGATGAATTGCTTCCTTTGAAGCTACATTTGTATTGGTTTCAGAACCGACTGCTTCTTCGTTGGTCTTTGTTTCTATTTTGTTTTCCTTTTATTTTGTTCATTCTTCTGATTAGAATTGGTTCCCCTCCGGTGTGTAGAGGAAGGGAGTGTTACTCCGGTTTCCCTCTGGGTTGCAGAGGAAGAGAGATCGGTGATCCCTGGTGTTGCTAGTGACAGGTTGTCATTAGCAGGTTCCCTCTGGTGTGTGGAGGAAGGGAGAGGTGTCTCCGGTTCTGTTCTAGCTGGTAGCTCGAACAGGTTTCAAGTTCTGTGGGTAGCAGAGCTTGGTTGAGGGATTTGTTTCCCTTGGTTGTTCAAGCTGTGTGGCAGCATGTTATTCGCAAACTGAGTCTGCAGTGTTCTAGCATTGTCTAGTGGAATCCTCATTCTAGTTGGAGTGAGGGGTGGATGTAGATTGCGGACTGCAATCGAACCACCTAAAAACCAAGTGCCTCTTCTGTAGTTTGCTGTTATTATCTGAGCTCTCCATCTGCTTGTCTCTTTGCTTCCATGTGATCAGTTCTTCATTCTCATTTACTTATACTGTCTTGTTTGGTGACTGCGTTTGCATTTCTCTGTGTGCGGGTTCAGGAGGGGCGTAAGTAGTAGAATTAATTTTTCGCTTAAGTTTTTACAAATTGGGAGTGATCTATTCATCCCCCCCCCTTCTATATCACTCTTGCTGCGCTAACATTTGGTATCAGAGCAGGTTTACGCCATGTGGACGAACGGTCAAGGAAATGCCAGTGGTCCTAGAACCTTCATGGCCGAAGGTCAATCCATTAGTCGCCCTCCGTATTTTGATGGTAGTAACTATCTGTTTTGGAAGAACATGATGGAAGTGTTTATCAAGGCTCAGAGCCATAAACTGTGGAGAGTAATTACTGTGGGGCCATATGATCTGCCACCAAACGAGGATGCTTGGACAGATGACCATGTCAAGCTCTCTTCACTCAACTGGACGGCGCTGAACATCATCCAGTGTGCTGTTCATCCAGAGGAGTATGCCCGTATATCTGCCTACAAGACTGCCAAGCGAATGTGGGATGAGCTGCAATTGATCTATGAAGGTACAGCTCAAGTGAAAGCCTCGAAGGTAAACCTCTACACTTCTAAGTATGAAATGTTTAAGATGAATGCAGATGAGAATATAACTGAAATGTATGCCAGGTTGTCCTTGATCACAAACACACTTAAAGGGCTAGGGAAGGATCTTGCTGAGGCAGATATAGTCAGGAAAATTCTTAGATCTTTATCCCCGGCATGGCACACTAAGGCCATTGTGATTGAGGAGTCAAAAGATCTGACTATCTTGACTGTGAATGAACTCATAGGATCCCTTATGACCTATGAGATGAATTTCCAAGGAGGTGGAGAAGGAAGTGAGAGGAAGGGTAAGAATGTGGCTCTAAGGGCATCCCGCAACAAGGGTAGCAACAGCAGGAGCAGCAGCAGTAGCCCCGAGTCCGAGTCCGAGCTTGAAGGTTTTTCAAATCTCGACCAGGAGGAGCAGGCAATGCTCACTAGACAGTTCAAAAAAATTTTGAAGAAAAAGGGAAAGACCTTTAGGAAGAAGAAGCCACACTCTTTCAACAAGAATGCTGAATTTACTAGTTACAGGGATAGAAATCCTAAGAGACTGACTTGTTTTAATTGTAACAAACAGGGACATATGAAAGGCGAATGCCCAGACCTCCAGAAGAAGGGTCCCTATCTTCAGAAGAAAAATATAAAGGTGCAGAAGAAGAAGAAGCCACAGGCGATGGTCTGCACATGGAGCGAGGAAGAAGAAGACCCCGAAGACACTTCCTCAGAAGAATATGAAGATGGAATTTGCCTTATGGCAAACAGTGAAGAGGAGGTAATAAATATTTTTGAAAATTTTTCAACTGATGACTGGGAGGATGCTTATGGTGAATTGTTAGATAAATTTAATTCTCTTAGTAAAGAGCACAGAGTTCTGAAAAGAAAATTTAACACAAATGTTGAAGAACAAACTCTGGTCTGTGAGGAAAATGAGAAGCTAAAAGAACAACTAGAAGAAATGACCTCACTAAGGAAAGAAAATGATAAGCTCAAGGGAGAAATTCAAGAAAGTCAAAATCAGCTCAATGAATTCAAAACTAAAATTGAAGAAAGCATGAATGAAATTAGAGTGAACTCAGAGAAATATGAAGCTGTGAAGAAAGTAAATGCTGAACTCCTTAAAAATTCTGAGTCCCTTCAAAAGGAACTGGAAGACAAACAGAAAGTCTTAGAAAAGTTTGTCCAAGGAAAAACTAGTTTAGATGCTATACTAGGGACTAGGGTCAACTTCAATAAGGAGGGTCTAGGCTATGACCCAACCAACAAGACACCCTTGCAATTCAAGACCATCACTGTCACGCCCCGAGCGCGGAAGATACTCGGATATGCGCGACGAGTTTATATCAATCATGTCAATCAGAGTAGTAGTGTATTCGACACCAAAACAGAGATGCGCAAAATAGAAAGATAACCCAATCCTTTATTTCATAATGGATAGACTATTACAAATCCAATACTCTATTCAAAAAAAGGAAAAGTACATAGTTGACTCAAGAAAATAGGAAAAAAAACTAGATGACACTTTGGAGAAGTTCTATCACTTTCACTCTTGACCATTCCCATCCGATTGACTTCCCTCGTCGTCGGAATTACCTGAAAAGTAGGGAACACACGGAGTGAGCGAACGCTCAGTAGGAAATTATATCTCAAGCGCTAGCAAGGGGTTTAAATAATTACATTTTTCATGTATGTATTGTAGCTATGCATGCTCGTATAAAACGACAAGATAGAGAGAGAATTTATCAATAAGACAGCAAGATGAACTAGTCATGAGCTTTCAAGAAAAGATAACAAGATATTCAAGCAAGTACTTTTTAGCAAGTCATGTCAAGAACTTTGGCTATCATGTATCAAGCAAGCAAGTAATTACCCTTTCTCGGGTCACGCAATTCATGTCAAGTCAAGTACGAGTCAAGTACAAGATTTGTGTGGAATGTCCAATCAAGCTAGTCATGCACTCGGTATAATGCCAGATACCTTATCATTCAACTCCCATGGGCACAAGTACTTTCGGGTGCTCCTCCCAGGACCAGATCGGGCCCTATATGCGCAGGCATTTATCATGTATATTTGACATCCACTCTTGTATATATATATAGCCAATATGGAATTTCAACAATTTAAGCTTGTAGACACGTAGGATAACTTTGAGAGAATGGAGTCCAAAAATACGACATTGGACATAGATAGGCGATAACAACGGTACAATCACGATGAACGATGAAACTAGGTGGAATTAGGTTCCCTTAACTCGGGTACCATGACAAACAAGTATGGACATTCTTTATATAGAATTGAGGTCCACATGAACAGTATATCAAAGGCAAGATACCCTCATTCTTATTATAGAATTGAGGTCCACAAGAACATCAACAAATGGCATGATATCATCATCCCATTTAGAATTCTCATGATATACTCTTTGCATATCATAAGGGCCGGTATACCATGTTTCTTTTAGAGTGACATGGCATTCAATAGTGTAATGGGTTTTTAGGGTACAACCAGCTCAGTCGACCTTGAGAGAATCCAAGGTACGAGGAGTCTTACGGAGGTCTCTATGACTAACTCGCTAGTCCAAAGGAACGGAATGTCCAATGGAGAGCTTGTATGTCAATGAGAGTTGAGGGTGATCGATAAAACATCATGAAACGTGAGACTATACTCACGGAGTGGAGATATAGTGCCGATATACACATATATAGATATACTGAAACCATCGGTTATCAGAAACAAGCAAAAATATTTTTACAGGAAAATAACGACTTAAGTAAAGTCACTACTCAAGTAATTAACGCCTTAGATAAGGGCGTTTATCTATTTTTCCTATTTTGCAGGAATTTCAATAATTCAGTATTTTACCAAAAACGCGCCTTGATGAAGGGCGTTTATTTACAATTTGACGACGTATACAGTGGTCGTTCATTCTTTACTTCTATTTTTACAGAATATATATATATTCAAAAATTTATCAAAAACACGCCCTGGACAGGGGCGTTACTTTCCAATTCACGCCCTGAACAGGGGCGTTAGTCAAGTGAGAGACGACCTATACAGGGTCGTGAATTCAAGAATTTACAATATTTCAGGAAATAAAATTTCAAGAGACAAGAGACATGATCATGACAAAAATTTAGCAGGGATTCACAGGTCGAGTCATGCAATATATTTTAGATTGGATATTTCATATCTATTAAATTTTTAAACGTGGATCAATTATTAATTACATGTGATTTTCATGAGATTAACGCCTACAGGGCAGGGCGTCAAATCTGAAATTGACGACCTAGTGCAGGTCGTTTCTTTAAAGTAGCGCCCTGGACACGGGCGTCTCTTGCAAAAATATTACAGAAACGTGTAGAAACCATCAGGAAACTTATATACATGACATGCATGATGTGTTACTATGAATTTAATTTGTTTGGGCTACGTTGCTTGAGAAAACCTACCTTGATGATAAACTGACGGATGAACAGATGTAGGTTCTGAACGATACTCTGTTTTATAAACAGAGTCTTTTTGAAGCTTTCGATCCTAATAGCAGCAGCAAGGGTAGTAATAGGTTGCAGATGAAGAACCCTCAATTCTTTAGTAGGTTATGATGACTTCCCTACAGAGAAATAAGATGAAGAAACATTAGTTTTTCTTCATAATACTTACTGAAGGTAGAGGAAAGAAGAACTTACCCTTTTTGTTCTTCACAACGTTAATCTTCTTAACCTGTAAGAAGAGAAGAAGACGAAGAACCTGTTAATGTTCTTCATACCATCGTAAAGAAGAAGAAAGAACCTTGGTTCTTCACATACCGTAGAATAGTCCGAACGCCAAATAGCGTTCTCGGTTCAAGCAGAAGGTTATTTATAAGATATTGGAAATCCTAATAAGGTTAGTGTTCGATTGGAAGTAATACTTCCATATTAGAGTTATTACTACATTTGAACTCTTTCTCATAGTTATCAACTTACCCTGGATAGACTCCTGGGTCGAACGAAACTCAAACTGAATTAGCGACCTAGGTCAGGGCGTCGAATTTAAATTGACGCCTTGTCAAGCGTCGTTTCTTGTTGAAACGCGTCCAGTCAAAGGACGTTACGCTAACTTGCCCTTTTTATTTATTTTGGTCGTTTGAAATTTGACGCCTTATTGTGTGGGCGTCCTTTCTTCAAAACACGCCTTAGGTGAGGGCGTTTTATTGTAAAGTAGCGCCTATATCTGAGGCGTTATTTTCATCAGGGTTTAATTATTTTTATTCCAAGCTCTTTCGTTTATTTATTAAATCTTTTAATCTATTTTGATTTATTTATTCCTTTTAAATTTATCAGGGTTGCTACACCCTCCCCCACTTAAAAAGAATTTGGTCCCCAAATTCCATATCATATATTTACATATGGAGAGTGTAGAGTATTACCTTCTAAAATAAATCTGGAAATTGTTTCCTCATAGATTCCTCGGTCTCCCATGTAGCTTCATGTTCTGAATTCTTATTCCATTGTACTTTAGCATGGGAATAACCTTATTCCTTAGGGTACGTACTTCTCGATCTAAGATCTTCATAGGCTTCTGCTCATATGTGAAATCTTCTGGATCACTAGGTCTCCATATTCAATAATATGTGATGGTCATGTACATACTTCTTCAACATGGATATGTGGAACACATTATGTACTTCGGACAGTTGAGGTGGCAATGCGATGCGATAAGCAACCTCGCCAACTCTTTCTAGAATTTCAAAAGGTCCGATAAATCTTGGTGTAAGCTTGCCTTAACACCAAATCTCGTATTCCACGTCCAGGCGATATCTTGAGAAATACATGATCTCCAACTTGGAATTCAAGATCTCTCTTCTTGTGTCAGCATAAGCCTTTTGCCTAGACTGAGCAACTTGCAGTCTTTCTCTGATTAATTGTATCTTCTCAGTAGTGTCCCTTACCATTTCTGGACCTAACAGTTGTTTCTCTCCAACTTCGTCCCAGCATAAGGGTGATCGACAACTCCTTCCATATAAAGCTTCGAAAGGTGCCATTTGTATACTTGCCTGGTAGCTATTATTGTATGCAAATTCGACAAGAGGCAAGTGATCATGCCAGTTTCCATCAAAATCAGTAATGCATGCTCTTAGCATATCTTCGACTACTTGATTGGTTCTCTCGGTCTGACCATCCGTTTGAGGATGAAAGGCTGTACTAAAGTTAAGTCTCGTCCCCAACGAATGTTGTAGTCCCTTCCAAAAATGAGAAGTAAAACGGGGATCTCTGTCAGACATGATTGAAACAGGAATACCATGTAATCTGACTATTTCCTTGATGTATAGTGCAGCTAAGACATCAACTGACCATCGACTCTTGATTGGCAAGAAATGCGCTGATTTAGTCAATCGGTCAATGATAACCCATATTCCATCATGTCCTCTTTTTGATTTAGATAAACCCATGATGAAATCCATACCAATATCCTCCCACTTCCATTTAGGATGTAGTTTTCCAGCAGGCTTTTGGTGTTCCACCTTGACTTGTTGGCATGTGAGATAACGTGATACATAGTCTGCTATTTCCCTTTTCATGTTGGGCCACCAAAAATTTCTTTTCACATCTTGGTACATCTTGATAGATCCAGGATGAATCGTATACCTTGACCTATGAGCTTCATCTAAGACCTTCTTCTTCAATTCTGGGCAGTCCGGTATACAAGTTCTATTCTTGAACATTAATCTTCCATCAGAAGCTAATTGGAAATCCGATTGTCCTTCCAATCTGCCCTTGATTTCTACTAATGTAGGATCATCATTCTGAAGTGCTTGTATTTCAGACAATAAATCTGACTGTATGCTTACATGAGATAATGTGACACATCTAGGGTCCGTGTCCATGCTTATATTGAGTTCAGAGAATTGTTCCAGCAATTTCCATTCTTGAATCAGATAATTGGCTAACAGTGCTCTCGGCTTTCGACTAAGGGCATCTGCTACATGATTACCCTTTCCGGGATGATATTGTATATTGAAGTCGAAGTCCTTGAGATATTCCAGCCATCGTCTTTGCCTCATATTTAGTTCCTTCTGTGAGAAAAGATATTTGAGACTCTTGTGATCGGAGTATACAGTAAACTGTACTCCATAAAGATAATGTCTCCATATTTTGAGTGCAAATACTACCGCGGCCAATTCTAAGTCATGGACGGGGTAGTTCTCTTCATGCTTCTTTAATTGACGAGAAGAGTAGGCTATAACCTTCCCTTGTTGCATTAGAACACACCCGAGGCCAATGCCAGAAGCATCAGTGTATACCTCGAACTTTTCTCCTTCAATTGGCAATGCTAAGATAGGAGCTGTAGTAAGATGATCCTTGAGAGTTTGGAAGCTTCTTCACATTCCTCATCCCATTCATAACGGATCTCCTTGCGAGTTAACCTCGTAAGTGGCACGGCGATTTTAGAGAAATCCTTGATGAATCGCCTGTAATAGCCGGCAAGACCTAAGAAACTTCGGATCTCGCTAGCATTGGTCGGTCTTTCCCAGTTCCTTACAGCTTCAACCTTTGATGGGTCTACAGACAAGCCATCCTTTGATATAACATGTCCGAGAAAAGTCACTTCTTCAAGCCAGAATTCACACTTGCTAAGTTTTGCATATAATTGGTTTGTCCTCAATATTTGTAATGCAATCCTCAAATGTTCCTCATGCTCTTCCTTGGTCTTGGAATAAATCAATATATCATCAATAAAGACCACCACGAATTGATCCAAATAAGGCCTGAATATACTATTCATTAACTGCATAAAGGCAGCAGGGGCATTCGTTAGTCCGAAAGGCATAACAACAAATTCATAATGGCCATACCTGCTTCTGAATGCGTTTTATGAATGTCATCATCCTTGATTCTTAGTTGGTGATATCCGACCTAAGATCAATCTTGGAAAAGTACATGGATCCTGAAATTTGATCAAACAATTCATCGATTCTCGGCAGTGGATACTTGTTCTTGATAGTGAGATGATTCAATTGTCGATAGTCGACGCATAACCTCATGGATCGTCTTTCTTCTTTACAAATAATACAGGCGCTCCCCACGGGGAAGTACTTGGTCTAATGAATCCTTCTTAATGAGTTCCATCAATTGCTCCTTTAACTCCTTGAGTTCAGCAGGTGACATCCTATAAGGTGCCTTTGAAATCGGACCAGCACCAGGGACTAAGTCAATGGTGAAGGCCACTTCTCTTTGCGGGGGTAATCCCGGCAAATCTTCTGGAAACACGTCTGAAATTCTTGTACTACTGGAATGTCTTCTAGCTTAGCTTCCTTAGCTTCTTTAACTGTGACAAAGGCAAGGAAAGATGTACATCCTTTCCTGATGAGCTTGCTAGCTCGGAGAGCTGAAATAATAGGGGATTTGCTCCGACTCTTGGGGCTAGTAAATACTAGTTCTGGAAATTCCTTGAATGTAACCTTACTATTGCGGCAATCAACTGTTGCCTGATACTTGGATAACCAATCTACCCCTAGTATAACATCATACTCTTTCAGATCTAAACATATGAGATCAATAGGGAGATTTCTACCCTGAACCAATACTTCGCAGTTTTGGTAATGATGTGTAATATCAGTCTCATCATCCAGAGGAGTAGACAAAACTAACTTTATCCATTCCGGTTCTAGGGGTAATGGGTCAGCAAACTTCTTAGAAACAATAGAATGCGATGCAACAGTATCAATTAAGACATATGCATTCCTGGAACAAACTTTCAATGTACCTTCCACTAAGCCGCCTTCTTCTTCTTGCTCGGTCTCCTTGATTGCATGAAGGCGAGCATTCTTGGTTACTGGGCGCTTTCCGTCAACGGCTTGGTCGTTAAGTAATGGGCAATCGGGAATCCGATGCTCACGACTCCCACAACGGAGACATGCTCCTAGTTTCCTCCAGCATTCTTCTGCTCTATGGCCCGCTTATCACAATGCTTGCACACTGTATTTGAGAGGGTAGTGGTGATAGAGAAGGGCTTGGTCTTCTTAGACTTCTGATCTTGTGAGGACGTACCTCCATTGCTAGGCCTTTTCTTGAAGTTGGGTTTAAAGGAACCCGAACCTGTAACTTGTTCCTTCTTATCCTTACCACGAATCCTATCAGGCAGTTCCGTGGCATCTTCTAATAGTTGAGCTCGGCGTACTATCTCCGAGTAGACTTGAATGTCCATCGGCGCCAGTTGAGTAATAGCTTGGGGCCTGAGCCCATTAAGAAACCTCCTAGCTTTCATTTTCTCGGTGCTAACTAGATGCTTAGCATACCGAGACAATCTAGAGAATTGGGCCTCATACTCGGCCACTGACAAAGATCGTTGCTTTAAAGCAGCAAATTCTGCAGCCTTCTTTTCCTGAACTCGGTCCGAGAAATATTTTATGTTGAAGTGTTCAACGAATTCCTCCCACGAAACCTGATCTTGATTTATAGTAGCCTCTATTGATTCTCACCAGCATCGAGCATCCCTTTCCAACTGAAAAGTAGCTAATAAAACTTTATCCTGATCCGTGCATTGCATAACACGGAATATACGTTCTATCTCCCTAATCCAGTGTTCAGCGTCATCTGGATCAGTAGAACCCGTGAACTTGGGCGGGTTCATGTTCTTGAAAGTCTGGTGGAGACTTCCTGCTCGTTGTCCACCTCCTAGTGTTACTTGCTGCAGCACTTGAGTCATGCCTTGAAGGGTACGCTGCATGTTGCGCCATTGAGCACGTTCGGCAGCCATTATCCTACAATTACAATAACTAGATTAATATGTGTTTGTATTTAAAGACTCATATACTATGTTAACTTTAACCCTTGGTTCTACCCAATCTCACTGGTTGAAGGTTTAAACTTATCCTTGGACTTGGGTTTTCCTAGGAATTGAATACCCTAGGCTCTGATACCACAAAACTGTCACGCCCCGAGCGCGGAAGATACTCGGATATGCGCGACGAGTTTATATCAATCATGTCAATCAGAGTAGTAGTGTATTCGACACCAAAACAGAGATGCGCAAAAGTAAAGATAACCCAATCCTTGATTTCATAATAGATAGACTATTACAAATCCAATACTCTATTCAATCAAAAAGGAAAAGTACATAGTTGACTCAAGAAAATAGGAAAAAGACTAGATGACACTTGAAAAAGCTCTAGCTCTTTCACTCTTGACTTTCCCCATCAGATTGACCTTCTTCGTCGGACTTACCTGAAAAGTAAGGGACAAACACGGAGTGAGCGAACGCTCAGTAGGAAATTATATCTCAAGCGCTAGCAAGGGGTTTAAATAATTACATCTTTCATGTATGTACTGTAGCTATGCATGCTCGTATAAAACGACAAGGTAGAAAGAGAATTTATCAATAAGACAGCAAGATGAACTAGTCATGAGCTTTCAAGAAAAGATAACAGGATATTCAAGCAAGTACTTTTTAGCAAGTCATGTCAAGATTTGTGTATCATGTATCAAGCAAACAAGTAATTACCCTTTTTCGGGTCACGCAATTCATGTCAAGTCAAGTACGAGTCAAGTACAAGATTTGTGTGGAATGTCCAATCAAGCTAGTCATGCACTCGGTATAATGCCAGATACCTTATCATTCAACTACCATGGGCACAAGTACTTTCGGGTGCTCCTCCCAGGACCAGATCGGGCCCTATATGCGCAGGCATTTATCATGTATATTTGACATCCACTCTTGTATATATTTATAGCCAATATGGAATTTCAATAAATTAAGCTTGTAGACACGTAGGATAACTTTGATAGAATGGAGTCCAAAAATACGACATTGGACATAGATAGGCGATGACAACGGTACAATCACGATGAACGATGAAACTAGGTGGAATTAGGTTCCCTTAACTCGGGTACCATGACAAACAAGTATGGACATTCTTTATATAGAATTGAGGTCCACATGAACAGTATATCAAAGGCAAGATACCCTCATTCTTATTATAGAATTGAGGTCCACAAGAACATCAACAAATGGCATGATATCATCATCCCATTTAGAATTCTCATGATATACTCTTTGCATATCATAAGGGCCGGTATACCATGTTTCTTTTAGAGTGACATGGCATTCAATAGTGTAATGGGTTTTTAGAGTACAACCAGCTCAGTCGACCTTGAGGGAATCTAAGGTACGAGGAGTCTTACGGAGGTCTCTATGACTAACTCGCTAGTCCAAAGGAACGGAATGTCCAATGGAGAGCTTGTATGTCAATGAGAGTTGAGGGTGATCGATAAAACATCATGAAACGTGGGACTATACTCACGGAGTGGAGATATAGTGCCGATATACACATATATAGATATACTGAAACCATCGGTTATCAGAAACAAGCAAAAACATTTTTACAGGAAAATAACGACTTAAGTAAAGTCACTACTCAAGTAATTAACGCCTTAGATAAGGGCGTTTATCTATTTTTCCTATTTTGTAGGAATTTCAATAATTCAGTATTTTACCAAAAACGCGCCTTGATGAAGGGCGTTTAATTACAATTTGACGACGTATACAGTGGTCGTTCATTCTTTACTTCTATTTTTGCAGTATATATATATATTCAGAAATTTATCAAAAACACGCCCTGGACAGGGGCGTTACTTTCCAATTCACGCCCTGAACAGGGGCGTTAGTCAAGTGAGAGACGACCTATACAGGGTCGTGAATTCAAGAATTTACAATATTTCAGGAAATAAAATTCCAAGAGACAAGAGACATGATCATGACAAAAATTTAGCAGGGATTCACAGGTCGAGTCATGCAATATATTTTAGATTGGATATTTCATATCTATTAAATTTTTAAACGTGGATCAATTATTAATTACATGTGATTTTCATGAGATTAACGCCTACAGTGCAGGGCGTCAAATCTAAAATTGACGACCTAGTGCAGGTCGTTTCTTTAAAGTAGCGCCCTGGACACGGGCGTCTCTTGCAAAAATATTACAGAAACGTGTAGAAACCATCAGGAAACTTATATACATGACATGCATGATGTGTTACTATGAATTTAATTTGTTTGGGCTACGTTGCTTGAGAAAACCTACCTTTTTGATGATAAACTGACGGATGAACAGATGTAGGTTCTGAACGATACTCTGTTTTATAAACAGAGTCTTTTTGAAGCTTTCGATCCTAATAGCAGCAACAAGGGTAATTAAGAGGATGTATATGAAGAACCCTCAATTCTTTAGTAGGTTATGATGACTTCCCTACAGAGAAATAAGATGAAGAAACATTAGTTTTTCTTTATAATACTTACTGAAGGTAGAGGAAAGAAGAACTTACCATTTTTGTTCTTCACAACGTTAATATTCTTAACCTGTAAGAAGAGAAGAAGACGAAGAACCTGTTAATGTTCTTCATACCATCGTAAAGAAGAAGAAAGAACCTTGGTTCTTCACATACCGTAGAATAGTCCGAACGCCAAATAGCGTTCTCGGTTCAAGCAGAAGGTTATTTATAAGATATTGGAAATCCTAATAAGGTTAGTGTTCGATTGGAAGTAATACTTCCATATTAGAGTTATTACTACATTCGAACTCTTTCTCATAGTTATCAACTTACCCTGGATAGACTCCTGGGTCGAACGAAACTCAAACTGAATTAGCGACCTAGGTCAGGGCGTCGAATTTAAATTGACGCCTTGTCAAGCGTCGTTTCTTGTTGAAACGCGTCCAGTCAAAGGACGTTACGCTAACTTGCCCTATTTATTTATTTTGGTCGTTTGAAATTTGACGCCTTATTGTGTGGGCGTCCTTTCTCAAAAACACGTCGTAGGTGAAGGCATTTTATTGTAAAGTAGCGCCTTTATATGAGGCGTTATTTTCATCGGTGTTTAATTCTTTTTATTCCAAGATCTTTTAATCTATTTTTGATTTACTTATTCCTTTTTATTTTATCAGGGTTGCTACAGTCAATTTCAATAAGGAGGGTCTAGGCTATGACCCAACCAACAAGAGACCCTTGCAATTCAAGACCATCACCTTCTACCCAGAGAAGGGAAAAGAGAAGCTGGATACACCATCCAGCTCAAACAGCGCTAAGGGAATTCAAAGTCCTAAAGAAAACACAAAAACCAGTGCTGGACAACCATTTAAGATAGGAATAAATTTTATGAAGAATATCACTAAGCCCACTCACCAAAACACAAATAGTAGATGGACCAAGAAAGTGAATCAGAATAAGAGCTGGAATTACAACAATCAGATGGGTCCAAATAGGACCTACTGGAGAAATAATTTTCATGGTCAAAAATATGTTAATCAACAAGATTACAGGAAATTTCCTAGGAATAGGAAGACTAATGAATGGAATAGAACTCACTTCTTCAGTCCAGCTGGATTCAACTTTAATAAACCAGAAAGGAAGGTGCCAGAGAAAACCATGCTGAAGTAAATCTGGATACCTAAACACTTGATCAGAGATTTGAACAATGTCCTTGGACCCAACTCATCTTGGGTTCCAAATCACTCTGCTTGATGTATTTGTGTAGGTCGGCCTGGCAGCTGAAGACAACAAGTGGTACCTCGACAGTGGCTGCTCCAGGCATATGACAGGAGACCGATCCAAGTTTAGCAAGATAGAGATGAAGCCAGGGGGTCTGGTCAAGTTTGGAGGAAAGAACAAAGGTAAAATAATTGGAGTTGGTACAATAGGTAAGTCTTCCATAAACTCCATTGAAAAAGTCTTACTTGTGGAAGGGCTTCAACACAACCTGATTAGCATTAGTCAGTTATGTGACGGGGGTCACAGGGTTGTATTTAATGATAGTTCATGCAAAATCCTTGAAACAAATTCTGATGTGGTTAAATTTGTAGCCAACAGGATTAATAATGTCTACATTGTAGACTTAGATGAGGAATCTGAATCTACTATTTGCTTATCTGCCAACTCTGAAAATGATGCTTTTGAATGGCATAGACGTCTAGGTCATGCTAGCTTTACAACTTTAAATAAATTGGTCAAGCATGATTTAGTTATAGGCATGCCTAGAATTAAATTCAACTCGATATCAAAAGCATGTGATGCCTGTGCTCTAGGCAAACAGACCAGAAATTCCTTTAAATTAAGATCTGAGCCATTGTCTTCTAGACCAATGGAACTTCTTCATATGGACCTTTTCGGTCCCACTAGAACTCAGAGTCTTAATGGAAACAGGTTTGGGTATGTCATCATAGATGACTTCTCTAGATATTCATGGATATTTTTCTTAGCAAATAAGAGTGATGCATTTCAAAAGTTTAATCTATTTTTTAATAAGGTCAAACAAGAAGAGAAATACAAGGTCTGTTCTATTCAATCTGACCATGAAGGTGAGTTTGAAAACTCCATGTTTACTGATCTTTGTGAAAAAGAGGGACTAACTTACAGGTTTTCTTCTCCCAGGACACCTAAACAGAATGGGATTGTGGAGAGAAGAAACAGAACTGTGGTGGAGATGGCCCGAACCATGTTGATTGAAAGTAAATTACCTAGAAGGTTTTGGGCAGAAGCGGCCAATACAACAACTTACATAATCAACAGGGCCATGGTAAGACCCATACACAAGAAAACACCCTATGAGCTTCTAAAAGGTAAGAAACCAAACTTGTTTCATTTCAGAATTTTTGGAGCAAAATATTTTATTCATAACAATGATAAGAAAGATTTAGACAAGTTTGAAGCTAAAAGCTCCCCAGGAATATTCTTGGGTTACTTTGAAGTGTCAAGGGCATATAGGGTATTTAACATATCAGATCAGAAAGTGGAAGAGTCTCCACACATCCTTTTTAGTGAAAAGAAAGATGTTTCTAATGTTGAAAATCTTGACAGGGATTCCAATCATGATGGGGATTTCCTAGAAGAACAACAAGAAGAAGAGAAGACTCAGCCTAGTGGAGAAATAAATTCCCCCAATCAGGAAGGGCCAAGAGAAACAGGTGAGTCTTCAACAAATGTTAGATTTCTTAAAGACCATCCATTAGATAATGTCATAGGCCATCCTGAAGATCCTCTTCGGACTAGGTCTCATTTTAGAAATGTGAATAATGATGACTTAATTGCTTTAGTCTCACAAATTGAACCCAAAACAGTAGAAGAGGCCTTAGCTGATCAAGCTTGGGTCAATGCTATATGTGAGGAATTAGGTCAGTTTGAAAGGAATAATGTCTGGGAGCTTGTCCCAAGACCAGATGGTATTAATATCATAGGAACCAAGTGGGTGTTCAAAAATAAGATGAATGAAGATGGAATCATCTCGAGGAATAAGGCCAGATTAGTAGCCAAATGCTACTGTCAGGAATTCGGTGTAGACTTTGATGAATGCTATGCACCTGTTGCTAGGATGGAAGCTATAAGATTGTTGCTTGCCTTTGCTTGCTCAAAGAATATAAAACTCCAACAAATGGATGTTAAAAGTGCCTTTTTAAATGGAGTCATTAAAGAAGAAGTTTTTGTTGAACAACCTCCTGGATTTCAATACTCTCCTCAACCTAACCAAGTTTTCAGGTTAAACAAAGCCTTGTATGGTCTAAAGCAGGCTCCAAGAGCATGGTATGAAAGATTGTCTGAATTTCTGATCAGCAAGGGCTACAAAAGAGGTAAAGTTGATCAAACTTTATTTACCAAGGGCATAAATAGAGATATCATCATAGTTCAGGTATATGTAGATGACATTGTATTTGGATCAACTAAGCATGAACTATGTGATGAATTTTCTACCATGATGTCTGCTGAATTCGAAATGAGCTTGGTTGGTGAACTAAAATACTTTCTTGGATTGCAGGTACAGCAGCTAGAGGATGGGTGCTTCATCAACCAAACCAAATACACAATGGAACTGTTCAAGAGGTTTGGTATGGAAAACTTAAAGCACATTACAACACCCATGGGCACCAATATCTCATTGGATGCAGATGAGACAGGTAAAGAAGTAAATGCCAAACTTTATCGAGGTATGATTGGATCACTTCTTTACTTGACAGCCTCTAGACCTGATATACAATTCAGTGTAGGAATGTGTGCAAGGTATCAGTCTAGACCTACTGAATTACACTTAGTTGTAGTTAAAAGAATCTTCAGATATTTGTCAGCTACTCATTCTCTTGGTTTATGGTTTCCTGCATCTCACTCATTTAACTTAGTTGCATACACATATGCTGATTATGCAGGCTGTAAACTAGACAGGAAAAGCACTAGTGGTCATTGTGAATTTTTGGGTGGGTTTTAGTGTCTTGGGGCTCCAAGAAACAACATTCTGTGGCCCTCTCCACTGCAGAAGCTGAATATGTGGCTGCAAGGAGTTGTGGAACACAAGTCATATGGATTAAACACTAGCTTCATGACTACCAAGTAGACCTAGGGTGCACACCAATCTACTGTGATAATACTAGTGCCATCAATATTGCTAAAAATCCTGTTTTGCATTCACGAACCAAACACATAGAGATAAGACATCATTTTATAAGAGATGAGGTGTCTAAGAATAATTTTGAACTGATTCATGTAGGCACAGATAATCAGATTGCTGATATATTCACAAAATCTCTGGATAATGAAAAATTCACTACATTGAGAAGAGAATTAGGCTTATACAAATTGTCTTAATTATGAAGCAGGTTCTTGTTGTGAGGGGGAGTTGTGTTTGTCTGATGTTTAGCCTTCTTTCATGCTGGTTTAAGGGGGAGTTCAGAATGTCTGCTGGTTAGCTTTCAGGAATGCTTTGAGTGAGGGGAAGCTTTGAGATTATGCTGGATTGTTTTATTGAGGAATGCTATGTCTTAGGGGGAGCTGAGTTGTAATGTGAGAAGAGAAGTTCTTTGACAGATTCAAAAGGGCTATCCAGATGTGTAACTTTGCTGGTCTTGCATGACTGATCTAGTGTGGTTCTCTCAGACAGTAGAGTGTCACTTATCTCTTAAGTCTATAAGTCAGTGACTCTAAAATCCAGTTAGAATCTTTCCTTTGGTACTCCTTCAGAGATCTGGACTAATTACATAAAGTATATCTTCCTACATTGTCATTGATTCTGGTTCAGGCCAAAACCTGTATGTCTTGATATCTGACCCAATCAACTTGAAATCTAGACTTCAAGACTCAATTCAAGAAATAGTCCTTTTGGTATTGTTTTCAATCATTCTATCTCTTTAACTCAAGGGCTTAACTGAACAAACATGTTCTGTTTTGATCACTGAGAAACTGGGAGCTTCATCAATGAAATGAATATTTCTCCCATGTCATGAGGTGTCAAATGCTTAAAATGAATGAAAAGACATGACAGAGCAATGGTGGCTTGCTGGTGAGTAACTGGGGACTCTGGCCTCTAATCAAGGTATTTCCTCATATCAAAAGCCACAGTTACTAACTCTGTTCCTTAATATAAAAAAAAAGGAAGGAAGTAATAAGGTACTCACTCTGAGTAACTGGGGATTCAGGCCTCTAATCAAGGTGTCTCCCTAATGTCAAAGGAGTGAACTACCAACTTACTCATTGATCTTCTTGAAAATCATCTCAAAAAGAAAAAAATTCCTTGTTGTTATGCAACTAATGGATTGCTTGTCCTCAATACCTTGAGAACACCTCTCTGATTTCGTCTCTTGCTGTCTTGTGGGATAGTTGAATGATCAGCTATATCTGGCCATACTTGTTAACTCTTGCTCTAAATCATCCACTATGTATGCTGATAAACTTGTCTATCATTCTACTTCTCTATTGTGTACTGGAGTTTAAAGACTCTTCTCTTGAGATTAGAAACTCACTTATTCTCTTAAGACCTACTAGTGACTTTCTGCACTAAGCAGTTACTGCCCTTATTCTTCATGTTTCCAGCACTGTCATACATTCTGTATTTCTTTTTGCTGATGTCAAAGGGGGAGAGAAGTTATGTAATATCAGTGAGTCTTGGATTTGTCTTGAGCTTTGGGGGAGTCATGTTGCTTCGGGGAAGATATGTTTATGAGTTGTGGGGGAGATGATAGTGTGTGGTAGGGAATGTTTAATTCACCTGCATGAGCATGCCTTGAATTTACTCTGTTTGTTGCAGCTGATATTAATTTCATGTTGAACTTTGATATTGCTTGATTCATAGTGTTGCCATCATCAAAAAGGGGGAGATTGTTACATCCCTATGATTTTGATGATGTCTCACACTATAAATCAATCTACTATCTCTAGATTTATGCTGGTTCATCATGTAAGTGAGTACAGTTCATATGATGTTTCATTAGTTCAGCTATCTATACTCTGCTTAGTTAGAATGAACAGGAGTGGGTCGACCCACCCTTGCTGATGCATCGACCCATCAGAACATTGAGTGTCTGGGTACCAAAGTCTATACACCAGCTTGATTGATTAAGTCTGTACATTGGCATATCATCTTCAACTCTATACATTGGGCACCTTCTAACTGAAGTCTATACACTGGTCTTAATATTCTAAGTCTGTACACTGCCCGACCAGTTAAGTCTGCACATTGCCAAAGTCAGTACAACTCAACTCTATACATTTTTCCAAGCTTCAACTCTATACACTGGATTGTCAAGCTTCATGTCTATACACTGGTTTGTCTAAACTTCAACTCTATACACTGCTACAGGAACCAAGTCCATACACTCTCCCATTCAAATCCTTCTAAGTCTGTACATCGTCTTCGCATCTGCAAGTCTATACACTGGACTTCAGTTTACCAAGCCCATACACTCATACCTTTTCCTATGCTTTCCTGGTCAAGTCTATACGGCGCTAAGTCTCTACATTGCATTCAGTTTACACGTTCAAAGCCTCAAAGTCTGTACAGCGTGAAGTCTAAACATTAGCTCAGGGGCTTCAAGTCTATACATTGAATTGTTCTTCAAAGTCTGTACAGTGGCTTCAAATCGGCAAGTCTGTACATCGGCTTCATTCACTCAAGTCCATACATCCACAGTGAATCATCAAGTCCATACATCCACAGTGGTACTTCCATGTCTGTACAACGCTGAAGCCTTCATAAGTCTGTACACTGCTTGAGCCTCACCAAGTCTGTACATCGCTTCAAGCGATTCAAGTCTATACAGCCTGCCTTCACATTCAGAGTCTGTACATCGGTCCTACAGCCGATCGTCTCATTCAGAACTTTGCAAGTCTGTACAGCCGAGCGTCTCATGCATCGTCTCACTCTGGCAAAGTCTATACACTGGCTCAAGCTTGTCGAAGTCTATACATCATCGTTGGGCATCAAGTCAATACACTGTTCACCGTCTTATTAAGAGTCTTACACTATCAAGTCTGTACATTGCGAACAGTGCATCTCTTCCTCAAAGTCTGAACACTGGCTTCTTGCTTCAAGTCTATGCATTGGGTTGTTCGACCACAACTCTATACATTCGGTTGTTATATCTTGAGTCTATCCAGTGCTCACAGCACACTCGTTCCAAGTCTGTACACTGGTTAGGCTTCGTGAAGTCTATACAGTGGCTGAAGCTTTGTAAAGTTTACACTTTGGTAAGGCTCGTTTGCATTGTTCATCACATGTCTATACACTACCATTCATGAGCTTATGCATTAAGTCTATACACTGCCTTCACATGCGCTTATTCATTAAGTCTATACACTCTCTCACGTTGTACACACTTACTCAGTTGTTGTTTCTGAAGTATATACACTTGTGTTAATAGCCTGAACTAACTAAGTATATACATTCCTTCTGTCTCTATCTGCAGGCGATTCAGGCTGATGATTGGGCACGTGATCCGAGGTTGGCACCTGGCACGTGATCCAAGAAACCAGGAACATGACACGTGGATGGCAACCCAGTCAGGATGCTGCCATGTGGTCAAAATTCAAATGATCTGGCAAAAAGTTCATGGGCGGGAACCTGGCCACCACACTCCCAATATCTGCTATAAATATGGAGCTTCGTTCTTCAGTAGAAGAGTGATCGTGAAAAGAAAAAGCAGAAGCCATTTGTGTGAGACTGCACGATCCAGAAAGGAAAAAGAGCAGAGAGTTCCATAGTATCCAGATCCGAGAGGAGTATGTTCGAGAGAGAGAGAGCAGTGTCTGCGGTTTGATGAATTGCTTCCTTTGAAGCTACATTTGTATTGGTTTCAGAACTGACTGCTTCTTCGTTGGTCTTTGTTTCTATTTTGTTTTCCTTTTATTTTGTTCATTCTTCTGATTAGAATTGGTTCCCCTCCGGTGTGTGGAGGAAGGGAGTGTTACTCCGGTTTCCCTCTGGGTTGCAGAGGAAGAGAGATCGGTGATCTCTGGTGTTGCTAGTGACAGGTTGTCATTAGCAAGTTCCCTCCGGTGTGTGGAGGAAGGGAGAGGTGTCTCCAGTTCTGTTCTAGCTGGTAGCTCGAACAGGTTTCAAGTTCTGTGGGTAGCAGAGCTTGGTTGAGGGATTTGTTTCCCTTGGTTGTTCAAGCTGTGTGGCAGCATGTTATTCGCAAACTGAGTCTGCAGTGTTCTAGCATTGTCTAGTGGAATCCTCATTCTAGTTGGAGTGAGGGTTGGATGTAGATTGCGGACTGCAATCGAACCACCTAAAAACCGAGTGCCTCTTCTGTGGTTTGCTGTTATTATCTGCGCTCTCCATCTGCTTGTCTCTTTGCTTCTATGTGATCAGTTCTTCATTCTCATTTACTTATACTGTCTTGTTTGGTGACTGCGTTTGCATTTCTCTGTGTGCGGGTTCAGGAGGGGCGTAAGCAGTAGAATTAATTTTCCGTCTAAGTTTTTACAAATTGGGAGTGATCTATTTATCCCCCCCTTCTATATCACTCTTGCTGCGCTAACAAACCATTGCATTGGAATAGAGAGAGAGAAACCCTGGGGAGGGGGGAAGAACGATTCATGTAGCCCAAGGGCATATCCAGCGTCGGGAAAACGGATCCGGGAACTATGCACGCCGGGAAACCATTAAATGCACATTTGAGAAGAAATTGGAGAGGGCATGAAAGATGGATACGGCATCAGGCACAATCGTATTTCATTCATTCAACGAACGATAGGTAGATGTACACAGCATATGTTCCGGCGCCGGCGTTGTCGCTCAGCCGTCGTTTACATTAACAGAAGAAGATCGTTACAGGTGAAGAGAAAGAACAGCGATAATGGTGAGGGGGGGAGGCCAGGCTCATATCATCGCCCCTCCCCCCTCTCACTTACATATATCAGGAGAAGGAAACAAAGAAGAAAGGGGGAATCGGCCGGAGGAAAAACACGGAAACCCACCTAAACCCTTTCTCCAGAACAGAGTATCGGACCACAGGCTTCTCTTCTCCGGCTCCGGAGGTATTCAGACGAGCAGATGAGGAAGACGGCGGCGAGAACCCTCAGTGGAAACCCTACTTCTCCTTCAAGGCTTTTCTCTCTCGAACGAACGGTCTCTCTCCCTTCGTATTGGCTCTCTTCTATTCTCTTCTCTTTTTTTTTCTTCCTCTTCGTTCGTTCTCTCTTTTTTGTTTCGAAGGCGCGGTGTATATGTAGCCTTCGTTAATCCGGTGCCCTGGGAAGGGGCGCGCCAGATTTAATGGCACCGGGAACACGTCCCCAACTGGAATTGGCGCGCCGGATTTGGCGGCGTCGGATTAAGGGGCGCCGACATCACTTTGTGCGCCGATTTAGCTTGTTCGCTCGACACGGGCTAGCCGATGGGCCCAGGGATGGTTCTGGAGGCTCTCGTTGACTGTTCCTCTCGCCCTGGTTCTTGGAAACCCTGGCGGGTGTTGACAAAGCTCTCCGCGCGGTGAAAGACCTTGCTCGGAACTTTGTGTGTGTTTGGCCCGAGCATACGCGTCGCCTACCGGTACGGCCTTCGGCACCATGATTTGTGCTTCTGGCTCAGACGGACCTGTGCTCGAAGCTTCCTTACAGGATGGCATTGCATCCGGGATAATTCCGCCTTGACTGGCGACCAATTGGCCACTAACGGGCCCACTATGGCGAGAAGCCGAGCCCGTGTCGGGTGATCGGGGCCTTCTACTGACAGAACCTTCGGCCCCTTGTTGTGAACGGCCGAGGATGTTCTTCCTCCTTAGGAGAGTCACCGGGTAGACCATCGTCCTTGGTCGGGCGACGGATGTAGGGTAGCGGCATGACGGAATCGATGTCGGATCATTAGGCAGGTTTGGTCGCACTACCGGTTGGTTGTGGATTCATCTCGACTCCCCTGAGGTGAAGTCCCCGGTGTTCACTTCAAGGTGGCTCGGGACTCTGGCAGCTTAAGGAGCCCTTAGTAAGTTGATCTTCATCGGCTTCTGTACTTCAGTGGGCCGTATCTTTCATCTTTGCGGCTTGGTCGCCGAAGGATCATCTTTTGAGTGCCAATAGGCGACCTTGCCTCGGCTCACCCCTCCGTCGAGCATGATGGGGCAGACCCTACTGGGTGAGCTCTCCCATCCGTCGAGCAAGAGGGGGCCGAGGAGGTTGGGGCTGCTCCTGCGGTCGACGATGATGCGGGCTCAGCTCCCCCCTCGGCCGGGGATGAGGGGGCCAAGGCTGCTTCTGCGATTGGCAGTGGTGCTAGCCCGGCTCTCTCCTCGGCAGGAGCCGAGGGGGCCGTGGACGAGGCAGGCGACGCTGGGACCACGGCCGAGATTGGGGCATTGATTGAGGCGGGCGATGCTCCAGGTGGCGGTGCAGGTGCCGAGCCGGTCAAGGCTGGGGGGTCGCGAGAAAAGGCGACGCAGCCCCAACCGACTGAGGCACGAGGGGCGAACGAAGCCACAGCTCGATCTGGGCCGACTGGCGGGACGCCGATCGAAGTGGGGGTCTCTATTCCGACGGCCCTGGAGAGGCTCGGCATCCAGGGCCCTCTGTACCAGGTATGTCGCGGTATAGCCGCGAAGGTGAAGGGGGAGACAGGCAGCACTCCCCATCCGCAGCCCTCAAGATGGTTATGGAGGGCGGCTTGGTTCTGGCCCAGATGGGGGCCACTCTGGCAGAAGCTTATGCCCGATCGGAGTCAGAGCGGGCGAACCTGGCCTGGACCCTTGGCAGGTCTGATAGGAAGATGGCTCAGCTCGCCGAGGAGCGTGATGGCCTTGGGCGGGAGCTTTCCTCAATTAGGGAGGTAGCGCGGGCGAAACAAGTGGAGGCCCGGGCACTATCCGAGCAACTAGGTAAGGCCCGCGAATCGCTCGAGAGGAAAAGCATGCTTCTTGAAGAGGAGCGCATTACTCGCGTCGAGCTAGATGGCCGGTGGCAGGCCGAGCGTGCCAAGCTGGTGGACTGAGCGGAGGAAGCCGAGAGCCTTCGGCGGGAGGCCGAGGCTGATCGGGCCAAGGCGGAGAAGCAGGTGGCGGAGGCCGAGAAGCAGACAGTTGAGGCCGAGCGGAGGTTAGCTGAGGCGGAGCGGGAGAAGGGCGAGCTTGCTGATAGGGTGGGATCGGCCGGGGCGGAGGCGCTCGAGCAGTACAAATGCTCATAGGCCTACCGGGTCGACCTTAAGGAGGCTTCCCTCCCCTGCTACGAGTTAGCACTTCACCGAGGCATCCGCAAGGGGTTCAAGCAAGGCTACGATCGGGCCATCTCTTATGCCGAGGAGCAGGCGTCCGAGACAATCGATTTCTCATCCAGGCAATGCTATGACTTGGACTTGTCATCCTCCGGTTCCTCTGGTTCGGCGTCTGAGGAAGAAGATCAGGGGGGCTCTTCGTCCGAGGGGTTGCCAACTCTGGATGCCTCGGGAGGGCGGGCAACCGAGGTAGTTCCCACGCTGGTTGGGTCAGTGCCAGGGTCGGCCGTCGCCGAGGGCGCCGGGGGCAGACCGTCTGAGCCTTCCACTTCCGAGCTTCAGGGTGGGCCAGAGGCCAAACGTATCTGCTTTGCTTTCTCTTCTTATATGTCTTTCCTTTTTCGAAGGAAAACTTTCCTTGTTGTGTAAGAAAAAATGTAAGGCAGTAGCATTATGATGAAGACTTAACTTTTTTGTATCGCCATTGCCGTATTTTATTCTGCCGCCTCAAGTGGTCGAGAGGCTTCGGCTTTCCTGAGGATGAAGTCTCCCAGTTGAAAGTGTCTATCTTGGACTTTGGCATTGTAGTATCGAGTGAGGCGGCATTGATATTCCGTTGGTCGGATGCCGGCAATCTCTCGGAGTTCATCCACTAGGTCGAGGTTTTTGAGCAGTTTCTGGTCGTTTGCCTCGGGCGAGAAACAGATGACTCGGAGGGAGGGATTGCCAATCTCCAATGGGATAACGGCCTCGGCGCCGTACACCAACTAAAAGGGACTTTCACTGGTTGCCGTTCTGGGAGTCATTCTATGTGATCAAAGTATGTTCGATAATTCCTCAAGCCAGCTACCCTTGGCTTTGCCGAGCCTGGTCTTGATGCCTTTTAAGATAATCTTATTGGCATTTTCGACCAGTCCGTTAGCCTAAGGGTGGGCGACCGAGGTGAAGTGATTGTGAATGTTTAGGTCAACGCATCTGTCTCAGAAATAACGAGAATCAAATTGCCGACCATTATCGCTCACTATCACCCGGGGGATGCCGTAGCTACAGATGATCGACTTCCAGACGAAACTCTAGATGACTGTCTCGATGATTCTTGCTGTGGCTTCGGCCTCGATCCATTTGGTGAAGTAGTCGATGGCGACGATGACGAACTTCTTCTGGGCCTGAGCTGTAGGGAACGGCCCGAGGATGTCGATTCCCCAGCGTGCGAAAGGATATGGCTCGGCTATGGTGACGAGCTCTGTTGCCGATTGATGGACCAAGTGTTCAAATCGCTGGCATCAGTTACAGTGCTGTAGGTAGGTTGAGCAATCGCACTGCAGAGTGGGCCACCAATAACCTTGCCGTAGCAAGATCCTGGCGAGCGACCTTCCTCCTAAATGCACTCCGCACAGGCCTTCATGAACTTCTTGAATCGGCCGGTTGGCTTCGTCAGTACTGAGGCACTTCAGAGAGGACCGAGAAGGATCTTCTGTAGAGAGTGCTATCTAGAACGACGAATCGTCGAGCTTGGTACTTCAATCTTCGGGCTTCCCGGGGGTCGGGAGGCTCTTGAGAGTCTTGGAGGCACGACAAGTAGGGGGTGCGCCAGTCGCATGGGGAGGCCGGGTCAACAGCTAGAAGCTCCGAATCGATGCTCAGTCGCTCTAGCTCTTCGAGAAGGACCGATCGAGTACCCTCGGGATCAAGAGAGGAGGCCAGCCGAGAGAGGGCGTCCGCTCGGGAGTTTTCTTCCCGAGCTATTCGGACTACCTCAAAACTCTCAAACTGTTGTGCCACGGCTTTGACCAGCAGGAGGTATTTGACCATCGGTGCTTCTCGTGCTTCGTAATTGCCGTTGACCTGGCTAGCGACTAGTTGGGAGTCAGTGTGAATTCTGACTCGCTCAGCCCCCAGCCGCCGGGCCATGCGGGCACCCGAGATAAGGGCTTCATACTCGGAGGCGTTGTTGGACGCCTGGACGTTGAACTTCAAGGCGTATTGTAGTTCTGCTCCTTCGGGGGACTTCAGGAGGATTCCAGTGCCGCTTCCGGTCGAGTTGGAGGATCTGTCGACGAACAGTTCCCAGGTTGGCCCGGGCGCGGACGGAGATTTTTCTTCGGTCGGGATAGTGCTCTCGGCGATGAAGTAAGCGAGCGCATGTCCTTTGATAGCCAAGCGAGGCTGGTATGATATATCGTAGGCCCCGAGCATGATGGCCCACTTGACGAGACGTCCCGAGGCTTCAAGGTGAGCGAGGATCCTCTTCAAAGGTTCACCGGTCAGCACGGTGATGGAGTATCCTTGGAAATAGGGTCGGAGGTGCTTGGCCGAGGTAACCAACGCTAGCACGAGTTTCTCGGTTGCGGGGTACCTTCTTTCAGCCTCGTTGAGCACCTTGCTGGTGTAGTAGACCGGTCTCTAGATTCCCGAGTCATTTCTGACCAAGACCGAGCTAACTGTAGATAGAGTTGCCGAGAGATAGAGATGCAAGGCTTCACCTGGGACAGGCTTGGAAAGCACCGGGGCGAATCCAGGAACTCCTTAAGCTCGGCGAACACTCTTTGGCATTCCTCGTCCCACACGAACGTAGCAGATGCCATTTTGGGCTCCCTCAACAGTTTGAAGAAGGGTAGGCATCGTCCGGCCGCACGGGACAGGAATCTGCTGAGCGCGGCAATGCGCCCAGTAAGGCGTTGTACGTCTTTGATGCAGGTAGGTGGGCGCATGTCCAAGATGGCTTGGACCTCGTCGGGGATGGCCTCGATCCCACGCTGGGTGACTAAGAAACCCAAAAATTTTCCGGATCTTACTCCGAAAGCGCAGTTGGTGGGATTTAGCTTCATATTTTACCTCAGGAGGGTGTCGAAGGTCTTAGCTAGGTCGGCGAAGTGGTCTTCGACCTTGGGGGTCTTGACGAGCATGTCGTCAATATAAGCCTCGACGTTCTGGCCGAGCTGTCCTTCGAACATATGATTGACCAGCCTCTGGTACGTGGCTCCAGCGTTCTTCAACCCGAAAGGCATCCGGGTGTAGCAGTACACGCCGAAGTCGGCGATAAAGGCGGTCTTCTCGATGTCTTCTGGATCCATTCTGATCTGGTGGTAACCTGAATAGGCGTCCAGAAAACTGAGTATCTCATTGCCCGATGTCGAATGAACCAGTTGGTCGATGCTCGATAATGGATAGCAGTCCTTTGGTGTAGCCTTGTTCAAGTCGGTGAAGTCCACGCACATTCGCCACTTTCCTGAGGCCTTTGACACCAGGATGACGTTAGCCAGCCACGTCGGGTACAGGACCGATCTAAAAAGACCAGTCTTTTGCCCCTTGTTGACTTGCTCCTTGATGATCGCCTGCAACTCTGGTGCGTGCTTCCTTCTGCGTTGTTGTACGGGCTTCACGGTCGGGTCGAGGTTAAGCTTATGCATCACCATCTCCTTCGGTATACCGGGGAGTTGATCATCAGACCATGCAAAGACTCGGATGTACACGGAAAGAAACTCTTTGTATTGCTGTTGAACCTCAGACAGTAGGTCGGCTCTAATCTTTACTCCTAGGGTCGGGTCGTCGTTTAGGAAAACCGTTAGCAGCTCGCCTCCAGGCTCGAAGGTTGCGGGTTTTTCCTCGACTTCCAGGGGCACTTGTTCTTCCCGTCTGACCTTGTGGCTTCAACCGAGATATTATAGCACCTTCTGGCCATCGCCTGGTTACCTCGGACTTCTCCCACCCCATTTTTAGTGGGGAACTTCATCTTTTGGTGATAGGTAGAGGGCACCGCTTTTGTTCGGCTAAGGATTCCTCGGTCGAAGATTGCGTTGTATGCTATCATACCTTTGATCACTATGAAGTCCACCATGACCGTAATAGTTTTGGGTGAGGTGACGAGAGTGACCGGCAGGCTTAGGGCTCCCTCGGGATAAGTGGCCTGGCCATTGAATCCGCAAAGGGGGGTTCGGATCGGGCGGAGTTTAGACGGATTCTCTCCCATCTTAAGAAAATATTTGTAAGATAATACATCAGGGGCACTTCCATTGTCAACTAGAATCCGGTCTACGTTACAATAGTTTCTTGTGGCCGATATGACCAGGGCGTCGTCATGCGCGGTGGTCAGCCATTCTAGGTCTTGGTCGGAGAAAACTATGACCTGGGGCTCACTTGGTGGGGCCTTAGGAGGCTCGACAGCTCGGGTCGCCCGCTCAACATGACGCTTCCTTCTTCGGCCACTGTCTCCTCCTGATGCAGCTCCTCCAGCGATGACGTTGATGTGGACCCCATGAGGGGCGTTGTCGATTTTCTCTGGGGCGCCTCGGTCTTCCTCACGCCCAGCCACGAATCGGGATAGGTGTCCCTAGCGGACGAGGCGCTCGATCTCATCCTGGAGCTGGTGGCAATCGTCGGTATGATGCCCGTAGTCGCTGTGGAACAGGCAATGCTTGATGTGATTGCGACCTTTCGACCTCATTGGCTCGGGTTGGCGGAGGAGGCCCGAGCCTTTGATGTCTTCATATATCTCGTTCACCGGAGCGGTTAAGGGAGTGTACCGCTCGTACTTCCGGGACGGTTCCTTGTACTCCCCCGGGGCTTCAGTCTCTTGGTTTGGACGGCGTGCCCCAGATTTTCCCCTTCCCCTTTTCGGCATGGAGGAGGCCTCTTGCTCTGGGGGAGGGGCTCGTGAAGGTCCTCCTGACCTGTTACGGATAATCCGTCGACCCCGGAGGGTGAAGCGGCCTCCGGCAGTGTGCTGGGACGTGTCCTCTCGGGAAGGGCTCTCCAGAGGGGCGTGTGACCTTCCTTTCCTGGCCGCCTGGGTCCTCATGAGTTCCACGAGGATGTCCAGATTTGCGTTGAGGGCTTGGAAAGCGTCAGCGCCCCCGTTGGGTGGTAGCTCCACCGCCGCAGGAGGGGGGGGTGGTCCGTCGGCTAAGACGTTGGCGTTGGAGGGAGGGTTTTGTGAGACCTGAGAGGGGCCTTCTCCCGCCACCACCATGGTCTTTCCCTTGTCGCCGGCGGACCGCACCATACTGGCTCTTTGGTCGTTTCCCACAGACGGCGCCAGATGAAGATGCGTGATCTCACCCTTGTCCTGAGCTGGGGAGATGATCACCGAACAGTGAACTGCAAGGAAGGGAAACGGATCAGGGGGCCCATGGATGGTTCCCTGGGGTAAACCCTCCGATGCCTACGTCAGTAGAGCAATGGTGGAAGCTATGAAGGGAGGAAGAGAGAGAGGCACAAGATACCTCTACACCAAGGTGGTGAAGTGGTTCCTGCTCAGGGAGTTTTAGGCGTGTGTTGGCCTTACCTTTCGCTGGAGGGAGTCCCAGGTTTAAATAGTGCGCCGGCCTCATGAGTCCCGTAAGCTGAGGAGTTTCAGGCGGGAGTTACGTCTTCAACGTTGGCTCTTTACGTCCTTATCGTGGGATCTTTATAGCCTTGAGGGGTTATGGGTCCCTTATCCTCGTAAACTCCTGCTCATAAAGGGCTCTCAACGGCAACGTGGATAAGCAATCGTCGGTCAACCCAAGCATGAAGAGCGCCAACCCTGTCCGGGCGATAGGCATAGCTCGGATGAAGATCGGTCGGAGTGGGCGCTGAGCGCTAGCCTTTATCCCGGCGAGGGGATAGATCGGGCATGGGTCTTCCTCCGACCTGACCGACGCTCGGGCCTTCCGAGCCTAAGGGCCATCGAGGAAGGGTTTGATCCCGAGTGATCTTATTGGGCTTTTTAGTCTAAGTGGGTCCTGCGGGGCTATCACTTAGATGAGCTGGGCCTCGTTTGGTCCTGATGGACCTAGTTCGGCTACTCTTAAATGGGCTACAGAAATCCCCCTCTCCAGATTCAAACAATAGTAGAGAAAGGTAGGGTGGAAATTTTCTACTAAATAATATAAATATAAAAAATATAACATAAAAAGTTGTAACTTATAAGAACAAGCTCTATAATATTTTCACATTAAAAATTAAGAACTTCAGTTACAGTAAAATGGAAGGTGATTTGAAAACCTATTTTATAGAGTCGGAAATCTCATCAGGATGGCGGGGATTAGACTTTTTAACATAGGATTTATAGTTACATATACACTTATATTAACTTGACAAAAATATCTTTAAATTTGGGTTATTCGATTCGGTTCAATTTTCTAAATTTCAAAATCAAACCAAACCAAACTTTTTAATACGGTTCGATTTGAATCCAAACCGAAAATTTTTAAATTTCAACTCAAATCAAACCGAATCAAAACTATCGATTCGATTTGATTTTTAGATTGAACCCGAATAATGATCACCCCTATCTAGGAAGGTGACTTTGAGATTTTGAGGATCAAAACAGGAAAGTGATTACGGTTTTGGAGAGGGTGCCATCTTGTAGAATTGGTAAGGCCAATTTCAGAAGAATTAATCAAAATTAAGATTCGTATTTGACGTAGGACTCCACTAAGATTTTAAATCTTATAAATACACCTCCAGGCAGAGCAACACGTTGATGTTGCTGCTGCTGCTTCGTTGAAGGAGGTGGAGAGTCGTTCGTGGGATTTCTCCCCTGCATCGACACACACACGTCGTTACCTTCCTCCACCGTTTTTCTTCTTCCTCCGCTCCATGGACAAAGGTAGGTGATCTCTATAACACACGCAAAATATGTTAACAATTGAAGCATTCATCTCCCGTAGCTATGTTCTTGTTAAGTTTCTCTACATGTTATACCGTTTGTGTTTATTAATCAATAATTATATGCACCTTGAAAATTTAATATCGGATAAATCATGCAATGTAAAATTTGGATATGTATATAAATTAAATCCCCATATTTTTTTCTTAATTTTTATTTAATTAATTTCATGAAAATCTTGTTACATAAAAAGTGTCACTGTTCATCCCAAATGAACCTTCACCGTGTTTAACCGTATATGCTAATCATGCAAATCTAAAATTCTAGATCTATAAAATCAAGTAAAATAAAATCTATTGGATTATCACTTTTTTTATTATTATTTTAGCTTGATCTGTGGCCTGTAAGAAGGGTAACATTAATTAGTTACTCTAATTAACTAAATAAATGTTAACGGTATTACATAATATAAGTTATATGGCGAATGTTTAGATGTGCACTGTAGTGCATAGTTGAATCTTATTATTTTGGGGCTTGTTCGTAGGCGTCGGAGTGATCTTTGGTCATAAAAATTTATGGGAATGTTGTTAGGGCAGTGAGCGAGGTCATGAGGATGGTATCTCCTTTTTTTCATCTTAAGATAGGTCTCCTCTTAAGCAAATTTTCTTTTGAATATCATATTAAGTAGAGTTTTTTGAACTCTTCATTTTGATATATGGATTATGAGATTCCAACATATATACATCAAGAACCTCGTGTTTAAAGGAGGCCTGCACCATTCAAAAATTTAAGAACTAACATAAATTATCATAAATTCCTTTAACAATATATATTATATATAACGTAAATTTCTAAATATCTTTTACACTCATCTTTAAAAATTCATATCTATGAAATTATGTAAAATAAAATTATAATATGCATGTTGTTGAGATCCTTATATTTTTTCCTATTTGTCACATATTTTATTTCATTGAATTCTTACTAAATAAAAATTAAAAGAATTGACCACAGTTGTGATGACGTCAATTCCTTGTGATATTTTTCATTAGCCTCCATAAAATGTCTCATTATTTTTGTACCCTTATTTATTCCCCTTTCATCTTTATTCTTTTTAAAAATCCCATCTCTATTTTCGTTCCTTCAAAAAGAAAATATATATGTATATGTAATATAATGTAAAAAAAAAATACGCGTCCTCCCCCATGATGCCAATTAAAATAAACGTCCTTTTAAAGGGATGCTATTTTTGAATTATTAAATTAAATAGAAATAAGATATGAAATGGCGTCTTCTCAAAGAGACACGTATTATGAAAAAATATATTTAAAAATAAAATATAATAATAATAAATGAAGAATTAACGTCCGTTCACATGGACGCTCTTTAAAGAACTGACACCTCCATATACGGATGTCAATTTTATATTTTAATTAAAAATCGGATAAAAATCATGATTTAGTGTCATTGCACAAGGACGCGAATCTTGTAATTGACGCCTTCTTGATTTGACGCTAATTCTTTCTTTCACGGTTTTATCAGATTTTGACCCATATCGCAGGTCTTTTGGCACTTCTATCTCATGGCCAAGATGGAGTCCCTGTTTCACGAGTTTCACGATGACACCTCAATTCTTAGAGATTGAATGACCCTCCGCCGGATTGGAAATTCTTTCTCTAAGGCCTCCGTAAGTCTCCGCTAGCTTTGGAATCCCTCAAGGCGGCCGAGCAAGTTGTACCTCAAAACCCTGGAAACCTTATTTGCCATGTCACTCTGAAGAAGCATGATGCCCTCGCCATCGTAGAATGCCCCGATGAGTTTTTGTGAAAACCTAGACACTGCCCAGAATTGGCGTCTGGGCCAGTCGTCGCCATTTCTTGAATTAGCGTCCATATAGTTAACGCGAATTCTTTCGTGCCTTATTGTTCAGTGGAATTAGCGCCCACCCCAATGGACGCAAATTCTAAAATTTATGGCATCCTAAGTGGACGCCAAATTTACCCAGATTACAGCTACACTCCGTGGTTTGATTTTCTGTTAATTATTTTGAACTTGATAACGTCTAGTAATTATTGGGCCTTCGGCCGCATGATTGTTATGTCCAGTAGGACAGAAGTCCTAAACTAATGATAAACCCGTGAGGAAGACCACTAGCTCATGAGGTAAAAAAATGAACTAATGATAAACCCATGAGGAAGACCACTGGCTCATGAGGCAAAACGAGCTATAAATAAACCCATGAGGAAGGATTACTGGCTCATGCGGCATACTGAAATGAATAATGAATGAACCCATGAGAAAGACCACTGGCTCATGAGGTGAAAGATATCATGACAAACCTATGAGAAAGGACTACTGACTCATTAGAAAATTCTTGAACTGACTTGAGTGCTTGATAATCATGAATTCCTACCCCAGAAAGGGTATTTACTTGACAATCAAATAGCCGATATCTTGTGACATGATGTGAAAACTACGTGCTTGATATATCTTGCAACTTGGTTCAACCTTTCTTGCTAGTTATTTCATGCCTTGTTCTGTTGTTATTTTCTCTACATCGACTCGCATTCATTCATGCATGATTATAGTACATTATTTAAAAATATTAATCACTTTAAGCAAGTCTGGACATAGAGATGTAATCCCTACTGAGTGTTCGCTCACCTAGTATTTTTCAATATTTTTCCGGTAATAATGAAGAAGAATGCAATCAAGATGGGCAAGGGCAAGAGTGAAGAGAGCTTTGGCAATTTAGATGAGCCCTATAGTCTTGTGTCTAGTCTAGCTAGGTGGAAAGTCTCTTGTAATTTTCTTTTCATTGAGTCTATTAGTTGAGTCAATTTGTAATGAACTTATATTTAGAACTTCAATGAAATGATGTGTTATCTAGTTATATTGTCTTGTGGTTTGCTCTGATTATTCATGACTATCCGCTGTCACGTTCCGAGCATATTTCCGTTACTATCGATTCGGGGCGTGACAGTCATGGTCCAGACACCATCATCCTCATTAGACTCGAGGGGAATACTCACTATGTCCTCAAGCATCTGAGGGTGGGTGGCAAGATAATGCCTCACCGGATGAGAGTGGTCTGAGAGCGCCTCTTGGACTGTGACATCCGGCGCCTTAGACCTATTATGGATGGGGGCCACTCTCAGACCTATTTTCAGATGTTCTATCTTTATCGTTATGTTATGGTATGTTCAGTTTATCTTTTGTGTTAGCCTTGTTTATATGTTGTGGTGGTCTTATTTTGAAAATCCATAAAAAAATCTAAAAATCCAAAAATGTCGTTTCGCCTGTGTAGGTAAGTCAGGTATGACTCTCTATCCCTGCTCTTTGTTGCATTACTATATGTTATCTCTACACTATTATATTCTCTCAAGGACTGGCTGGTTCTCCGTATGTTCTGGGATCTGATGTTCCCATTTACCAAAAATGATGATGATCTAAGACCATGCGGTTAATCGTTGGATAAGCCGTTGGGTTGAGTCAGGTAGGGGATAATGGACTCTGTCTCGCACGCCGTGATTGCAAGAAGACTCTTGACCCCATCTTATTCGGTCTAGAAATATTATCCTTGAGTACTTTCTATTTGTCTTTGTCTTTGCATTCATTTTTATGATTCCGTTATTTTAGCATAGCATGCATCATGTCATTTTTTGAGCATTCATGTCTCGTAATTGTTCAAGGTTTCTCCTCAGTAATGGTTAATTACGTTTTAGTTCTCTTGGATAAGAGATCCTCATTCCACTCTGAATTTGAATGTTTTCTCTCATCTATTCATTCGGTTTAGTTGGCCAGCATGATCCTTGTCTGGATTTTATTTCAGTCTCGTTTCAACTTTTCAACTCTTGTCTTTTCGATCCCCTCATTGGCTCTAGATTGTCTCCCCCGATGGGGTCGGTCGTGTATTTTTCTTTCCTTTGTTAGTTCTCCAGACATGTGTCATCTGTGTCAGCTGTTCCTTGTGGTTAGTTCGACGTTTTTGGAAGAATTCCTATCCCTTGTTGGTTGTGACGAGTGTCTTTTACCTTGATGCCCGCTTTTTAGTTCTCTCCACTTCATCTATGCTTCATCTCCATTTCATGTCATTATCGCTTTCGCTCCATCTCCATTCCATTTCGCCTCTGCGTCGCTTTCGCTCGTTCCCTTGCAAAGCGGACATCAAGGAGGGACATCTGTTGACACCCGTTTTCAACCTGCAAGTTGAGTCTTTCTCTTATTCATCTTTTATGATGTCCAGAATTATCCATTATTTTTGGGTCTTCCTTGAGCGTATTTCGAGCCCATTCTTGATCATTCTTCGAGCCCATTAAACCTTGGAGGCTATTTTCATCGGTTGCCGCATTTTCGGACTTATTTCTTATTCTGGAGCATAGTTCGGTCGACCGAATTCTCAGTTTGGTCGACTAATTTTCAAAAATCAGTCGACCTATCTCAATCTCTGCTGACCCCCTGGTCGCGATCTGTCGGCCGACCGCAATAATCAAATCACTGTCGACTAACAGACCACATTCTCCTAAGATGAGTCGACCTATTCCCAAAAGTCGGTCGACCAATGCCAGTTCATTCGACTGAGTTTCTATCTCTCCTCCGACCCCAGGTCGCAGTTTATCGGGCGACCGCGATCATGATATCGCGATCGTCGACCAGACTGCGTTCTCCTTATTCTTCCTGGTGCGTCGACTCCATGACCGTTGTGCGTCGACTCAGCTTCTTTGGGCCTTTTCCTCTCTGGCCAAGTCGTGGTTCTTGCATGACAGCATTCTTCAGGTGGCGGTCTCGCGACTGATCGCGTTCTTGTTGCAAAGCCCAGTTCATCTTAGACTCGGATTTCTTCGGCCGAGGATGCCTTAGAGTCCTAGTTTGAGCCATTAACTCCGAGGATTTCGTGCCAGATCGATTTCTATCCCTTCTAGGGGTATTATCTTGCTATTATCCGACATATTTATCAATCAAAATCTTTAATTTCTGGGATTTATCCTCTGAATTCTGATCTAGGGCTTCTAAGGCCTATAAATAGCCTCCTAGGGCCATGGGCGCAAAAAGAGGACGTTTTTCGATGTGGGACGAAGCCATGCCACACTGCCAACTTGCTTCTTCGACCCCCAATCACCAGGGAAGCTTCATGCCTTCGTCCTCCTTCTTCTAGTTCTTCTTTTCTTTATTATCTTTCTTATTCTCGGCACTATTTTCTGCACTATCTTTTGCACAACTATTGCATGCACCTAGCACATTTTACATCTCAGTTCTCTTGCGTTTTGTATCCCCTTTACACTCTTTAATCATCACTACACACACACCTATTATTTTGTTCCCTTCTCCAGAGGTTAAAAACCCTCCCCCGGTGCGTTCTTCCCTCAATTTCTCATGCTTATGTTTCTATGGGATTAATGCAACACTTCATGTTCTAATGGGTTTTTATCTCTTGTGGTTGCTTTGTTTCGCAGGATAGGCAAGAGTGGACGTGAGGCCCTTACTTTCTAGCCCACTGGAAGGTGAGGAAGAGCTGAACTCCAAAGTCCCCCGCACCCCCTTTGTTGAGCACGATCATCTTGTAGCGGTCCTTCATCGATCGTGTCCTCTCTTCATCTTTCTGAGGTATGCAACATATTTTTGGGTTTCTGTAACGTCTTTCTATGCTGTAATCCTTGGTGACGATCATGGTGACTTTCTATCGTTTCATCGCCCCTAGCCCTTTTCTCACTATCACGCATAAACTTGTGCTTATTCATTTATTCGGGGAAGGATCTTTTATCAACACTCGGGACATGAAACGATTGAGCACAGCGATCCTCCCAGTTAAGCGTTGGACGTCCTTGACACTTTGTGGTCGCCGCATATCCAAGATGGCTTGGATCTTCTCAGGATTCGCTTTGATCCCCTGATAGGTGACTAAGAAGCCCAAAAACTTCTCGGACCTAACCCCGAAGGCGCATTTAGCAGGATTAAGTCTCATATTGTATTTCTAGAGTGCTTCGAAGGTCTCTGCCAGATTGGTAAAGCGATCTTCAACTTTTGGTGACTTGACCAGCATGTCATCGTTGTACACCTCCACATTCTGACCGATCTAGTCTTCAAATATTTAACTCACCAGCCTTTGATACGTCACACCGACGTTCTTTAACCCGAAAGGCATTCGGGTATAGCAGTACACGCCGCTGTCAGAGGTAAAGACTATCTTTTCTGCGTCCTCGGGATGCATCTGGATCTGGTGGTATGTGGAGTAGGCGTCGAGGAAGCTGAATAGCTCGTTACCTGAAGTCGAATTGACCAATTGATTGATGCTCGGGAGCAGATAGAAGTCCTTCGGAGTAGCTTTGTTAAGGTCAATGAAGTCGGCGCACATTCGCCACTTGCCCGATACTTTGGACACCAAGACGACATTGGCCAACCAGGTCGGGTAAAGGATCGGGTGAAATAGCCATGTTTTCTTTCCCTAACAGATTTTCTCTTTAATGATCACCTTTTTAGCCGGGGCGTGCTTTCTTTTCTGTTGCTGAACAGGCTTGACAAAAGGATCGTGATTAAGTCGGTGTGTCACGGTCTTCTTGAGGATCTTGGGGAGGTCATCATCGGACCAAGTAAATATATGGACATACTCTGAATAAAAATCCTTATATTGCGCTTAAATTTTAGATGATAGATCTGCTCCAATTTTAACTTCGAGGGTCAGGTCACGTCGCAGGTGGATCGACAGTAGCTCCCCTCCAGGTTTGCTTGTTGCCACCTTTTCATCGATGATTCCCTTCCCTCGATTTGCATCATTGGGTTTTACAGCTTCCACAGAAATGACATAGCACCTCCTAGCCACGGCCTAGCTACCCCAGACCTCCCCCACGCTGAATTTAGTAGGGAACTTCATTTTTGGTGGAAAGTGGAGGGCACCGCCTTTATTCAGCCAATGACACCTTGACCGAAGATGCCATTATAGGCCGTTATCTTCTTTACCACGATGAAGTTAGCTACAAAGGTTACTATTCTGGGGGGAGTCCCGAGAGTAACGGGCAAGCTCATGGCTCCTTCAGGATAGGTGGCCTGACCATTGAACCCATAGAGAGGGGTTCAGACTGGATGTAACTTCGATGGGCTTTCACCCATCTTTAAGAAGCAACCGAAGGACAATCCGTCAGGTGCACTGCCATTATCTACGAGTATCCTATCTACGTTACAGTGATTTATCATAGAAAAAATTACAAGGGCGTCATCATGTGGGGTAACCACCACTTCTAAATCTTTATCGAAGAAGGCCAGGATCTGCTGCTTGGGCGTTGGGGTCTCTAGCTTCGCGGGCTCAATTGCCCGATTAGCTTGCTCGGTGTGCCGTTTCCCTCCCCAACTGGTGTCCCCTCCGGAGGTCGACCCTCCCGAGATAACATTGATGGGAATTCCTCTGGGGAAATTATCTATTTCCTCTGAGGGATCTAGTGGGGTGTCCCGACGCTCAACCACGAACTGGGCCAAGTGCCCTCAATGGATGAGACTCTCGATCTCATCCTTGAGCTGATAGAAGTCACCATTATGATGGCCATGGTTGTCATGGAATTGGTAGTGCTTTTGACAGTTGCAGTGTCGAGGGTTGGCCTTGGTGCGGACACACGCCGCGATACACGCTGATGGACGAGGACACGGCGGGGCTTGGTTAGCTCGCGGAGGACGTGGACGTGTGATCGAGCTACTTACTTGTCTTATTTCTTGCTTTAAGGTCTTATTGGGCCCTTTGTAGTCCTTTCATGGACAATTATCCCTTTTATCTTTATTGGACCTCATGTGGGGAATGGGCTAGAGTTAATGGGTTTTGGGCCTTAAGGGGCTTTAATGTGAACAAGGCCAAGGGCTAGGTGTGCTAGGTATGAAAAGGGTTAATGGGAAGATGCCTTGGTGGCTTGGAAAGGGACTTCCCCCTTCTTGGTTCAAGAGGGAGGCTGCCACCTACGTAGTTTGACTCCCCTCCCTTAGATTCCAAAATTAGGTGGCACTTGTCCCCCCCTTGGTCCCCCCTCTCTCCCCGTTGGTCAAGGTGTGCACCCCCTCTCCCTCCCCTTGCTCCCATGCATTTCCCAGCCCCCTCCCCTTGCCATTCCCTATATAATCACATGTATAGTGTTCTTTGTGGAGTTAATGAAGTTTTGATGAGAGAAAATTGCATTAAGAGAGTGATTCTCTTCCTTCCTTTGGGTGTGATGCCCTAGGCCAAATCCTGTGACAGGATTTATTTGGTCGTGTGACACGCCCCTCTATCCCCCATATCCCCTTCGCATCTGCTACCACAAAACTTCCCAGTGAAGCTTCTTCAAGTCAGGAAGAATTTGGCGATGATTTTACGTCGATTGGAGCTCTAGATCGCCGGCAACAATTCGTCTCGTGAAGTCACGCAGATCTGCCCGAGATTACTGTCCAGATCCTAAGTTTCCTGATTCTAAATTTCTCTAGATCTACTCCCACGCTTCCTAGAGCTGATCTTCTGAATGATCATAGGATTTTGAGTCCTCTTCGCGTTGCTGCCAAGCTTGTGTCGATCCAAGATCTATGCTCATCGTGGCGGAGATTCTCGTGGGACTGCGCAGACCACTCTGTGCAGATCTGACCTAGAAGCAAGGGCGACTTCTAGGAGCTTCCCCGCCCTCCCCTTTGCTGATCGGACCAAACCCCTTGGTCATATTCTTCCTACAGACGTCGTCAACGATCGGCAACAAAAGGCGCCTCGTTCCAATACCGGGAGCCATTTTTCTAGTAATTAATTGTCTTTATGTGCAGTTCTATGTGCGCAGAACCAGAGGCTGAAAACTATTGCTGATGCACCCAGATCTGGACAGATGTGATCACGTCCTTCCGAGCAGAGAAACTTCATCCTGTCGCCGACGTTCTCCAACAAACGGCACTCCGATCGGGCGTCAGATCTTGGCGTACCGGCCTCCGCAAGCTTGCTGCGCAGGGTGACCAGCGCAGGTAGAACCAAGTCGGCTTCCAATCGGCTCACCCGATCGGCCCCGACTCGCTTCCCTCGCCTTCTACGAGTGCAGCCCGTCTAATCGGATTCCAGAAACCTTAAAATTATATTTGTAGCCCTTTACCTCCCTACGTGGAGTGGGCATTAGGTTCTGAAATTGTATAATTATTATTTGTGTGTGTTGGGGTTGTCGGATTCGACCGGGAATTCTTCCCCACGCGCTAGTCGTAGAGGTACGCGCTTCGTTCCTATATCACATTGCTAGTTTAGTATATTTTCTATCATGCTGCGTTTGAGAGAATAGAGCCGTTAGCTAGTTTCAAATCACCGTGATTGTGAGTTGAGAGCGCCCGTTCCTTAGCTCTAATCGAGCACCGAGCTCGGACTGCATTGCCCTAGGCGACAGTGGTTCCTTAACCGCTGCGATCCCACGTTTCCCTCGCAAGGGACGATCGTCGGGCTAGAGTGAGTTACTGTTGAGAGACACTCCACTCGGAGAACGCCACGGTGGTTAGCCGCCCAGCTTGTCTTTAGCGTGTTAGTGTTGGTTGCACTTTTAGTTGATCATACGTCTTAGCCCGGTCGCGTCATCATCCCGCATCAAATTGGTATCAGAGCGTCGGTTTAAGTCTAGGGTCATCTAAGTCCTAGGTTGCATTTCATCCCAATACCTAGTATATCAAAAGGTGTTCCCGGAACGATAGGTTATGCCTATTGGGAAGGTAGCACACTTGCGAGAGAGGATCTTCGGATCCCATAACTCCATCGAGTACCGTATATTGGTTAAGTCTAGGTTCCTCAGTTTGCATTAGTTAGTGCATTCCGATCTTTGTGTCTTTGCATGCCCACCCGGCGAGGTACCCAATACCATCGCCTCGCATCTATGGCTAACCCACGAGATGCCGCCTCGGGAGACTTCCACTCCTTGCATGAGGCGATGATGGCCATCATGGCCCGGTTGGACCAGTCCGAGGCTACCTTTCGAAGCTTCTCTGACAATATGGATGGTCGCCTTAGGGCCATGGAGGAACGCATGGAGTCATCCGACAAGTTTGTCCAAGGTCTGGTTGGACGGTTGGATAGATTGTCACACGGGGACCCTCCTGGAGCGGCCCAGGGCCCACCCGCACAAGCTCCCGTGGTGGCCCAAGCCCAACCCGCTCCCATGGCCCAGGTCCAGCCCCCGGCCCAAAACCAGCCCGCACCCGCCCCTCACCGAGCCATCGAATCACAATATCATGATTTTGGTCTAGAGGACTATGGGTCCGATAATGCGTATGGGGGGTACGGCCGACGCTGTCATGGCTTTCATCAGCCAAGAGATGAAGAGGACGATAGAGTCCTTAGGACCGTGCGAGCAGATCCTCCCACTTTTGACGGGTCTTTGGACCCAAAGGTCTATCTCGATTGAGAGGCCGGTATGGACCGGTACTTCGAGTGGTTCGAGATGACGGACCACCGGAGAGTCAAGTTCGCTAAAATGAAACTGTTAGGGCAAGCACAAACTTATTGGTGCAATGTAGAGAGCTTGCTATATCAGCGTCGGGAACCCCAGGTTGAGTCTTGGGATGAGATGAAGGAGAGACTTAGAACCAAGTATCTTCCTGCCACATACCATCAAAGGCTTATTGATAGGTGGCAGAATCTCAACGAAGGGGACCGGTCCGTGTCCGAGTACATCGCAGAGTTTGATGAATATTTTTTACGATGTGGCGTCTCGGAAGAGAGCACGATGCTTGTTTCCCGCTTTCGTCGTGGTCTGCGGCCTCACTTTCAATATGAACTCTTTCGCCGCAATGTGACCACCCTGGAGGCCGCATATCAGGTTGCTCTCGAGCAGTTTGAGTCAGATTTTGCTCCCGTCCAGCGACCGAGAACCATCCATCAGGGTGGGTTCGACCCTCGTACCACGCCTAGTTCCTATAGTCGATTTCCGGTGGTTCATCCTCTGGAACCCCCTCGCCAGGACCCCTTTGCTCTCAGGCCTCGCCCTCTCCCTCCAAGGGACCCTCCCCCTCGCCCACATGCACCATTCCCCACCCCACACCCCCAGCAGCCCGCATTGCCTGCCCGACCCCAGCTCCCACCACCCCCAGCCCGTCGAGAAGACAAGGGAAAGGGGCCGATGACCGGTGGAGCATCTTCTAGCATAGGCCCGTGTGACCAGTGCTACAGGTGTGGTGGGATTGGCCACTTTGCGGCCAAATGTCCCACTCGGGACTGATTGGTTATTTCGGACACTCCAGTCCGCGACGCCACATCGGAGCTAGTGCCGGTCAACTATGAGCCAGATCCAGAACTCGCGGAGGAGTTCTTTGATGAGCTTTCAGAAGAGCATGTTGCCGACCCGGGTACTCAGTCCCAGGGTAATGTGCAATTGGGTGTGATCCTCCCAAACCTCTGAATCCCCATTTAGACGTCAGTAGGTTCATGTTAGGATGTCTAGGAGTCCCTCAACTTTAGGTTGCATTGTTTGTCTGCGAGTATTACTATGGGTGTCTAGGTTTGTCTAGGGTCATGTATGAAGTCTGTTTGTTTCCACAGTTTGTTTGTCATATGGAGTTTGCATTAAGTCGTCCCAACAAAAGGCCAGCCATGCACGTATAAGGAGTTAGCTGATGCATGCTACATGCCAGTGAGTTCAAAAGGGAGAGTACGTCATGATCAGGGTCATACCTGAACGGTTTCCCCTCGGGGTGATGAGGGCATCTCACGACACTCCCTCTAGTTTGGTCGTCTGCACACTCTTGATATGGTCTGATCATGGTCTCCACTTGTTATCTTCATTTTCCCAGTGTCATTTATGTATTTTCCTTTTATTGAGTCCTATCTTATGTATTTTCCTTTATTGAGTCATGTGGTTCTAGCCCATTTCCCTTATTTTGCTTAAACTGGGCCTTATGTCCTTAGTTATGCGCCCATAGGATTGAGTCTAGGATATGCTCGGTCTTTTGTCCTATTGTCAAGGACATTTTGGTCATGAAAAGAGTGGTTGCCTATAAATAGGCCCCATCTCTCCACTTGTAGTCACTCTTGATGAATATTGAAAAAAAATCACCTCTTATTATCTCTCAACTCTCTCTCTTACTCACTATATCTCTCAATCTCTCTCTCATTCTCTCTCTCCCCAAGGGGAGTTCGACCCTCCCTCTCTCTCCTCTTCCCCCCTCACTTACTCCAACCCCCAACCACCTCCACTACCTCACCCACCTCCATTAAGGCTCTCCCCTTCCCCATAGCCCTTCATTTACTTCCCCTCCTTGTCCCAAAGCAACTCTTCCACCTCCCAACACAATTCCCCCACTTCCCCACACAAATCCCACCACTTCCAAGGCCAATTTCGAATTTGAACCTTCCCTCCCATAGCCATTAGAATCATCTTGCCCCTTCTTCTCTCTTGGCCACCCCCTTCCCCACCTCATCTTCTTCTTCACATTCTTACCCTGCTTCAGGAAACAGAATTACAGCAACTTGCAGAGGAGGCCACGGTCACCCATCAACGACTCAGGGAGCAAGGCCTACATTTCCAGAATCATCTGCAAGTCAGCTTTCAAGGCGAGGTGGTTTCGTCGGCATCCGAGTTCGGTGCTGTCCGCAATCACCATTCTTCTCCGACTGCGCCGAACCTCTCAGATCCGGAGCCAGAGCTGCAGAGACGACTCGCCCACGGCTAACCTTGAAGGAACCAGTTTTCAAGGTCTTCTACAAAGTTCTTCCTCCCTCTGTCAGCGTCCAGGAACAGAAGGCGGAACCCCGTTCGGCATCCGACAACCAGAGTTACTATTTTTCTACCACAACCACGCCGGTCTGCCTCCTCACTGTCTGCACCGACCTCCGTCCACTTCTCTGGACACCCAGTTCATCTCCGACATCAGAAGACGTCCCCGTTTGTTTTGTTGCAAAGAAGACTCCTCCACGATTCCAAAGAGTCCAGCGGTGCCAGGTTCGGAGCTCCGGAGCGATCGTGGTACCTTCTGCAACCTGCTGTTGCAGACAGAGCTCGACCAGCAACCAGAGCTGCATCCACCTTCCAGCCACCGGTGCGGTCAGCCCTGAGAATCATAGCTTCCCCAAAAATTCAAGCTTCATCCCCTATCAGTTGGCAAACGTTTGGCGTTGGTTTCGTCGCAATCCAAGCTTCGTGGAATTTTTAGCTGCCACAACACCGATCCACTGTCCAGAAAACCTGCAGGTGGGCAGAACCGGCGAAGCTCGGAATCTCGATCTCCTTTGCATTTCTCCCCACCCCGCTTGGCCGGCTGAAGGCCCCTCCCTGCGTGGAGGTAGTTTTGAATGTACTAAGTGTAACCCCCACCCCAAGATCACCCCTCCTGCGAGAGGAGTAGTGCTGTACCCTTTACATTTTCAGGTCAAGCTACACCGCCGCGGCGATCGGGTGCATACCCTCGCCTCCCGGCGCGCCCTCGTCTCCGAACGGGATCGGTGTCTTCACACCGATCAGGTGAGCTTCTGGTACTACCCTTTGTAGCCTTATTCCTGCTAGCTTAGTATTGCTTTGATTGCTCGTCGGCGGTGAGAAGAGAGTTCGAATTTGCATGCTAGTTTGTTAGTGTCCACCGCGGACCGTGAGAGAGTGTCACCCAAACCCCGCCTTGCGGGCCAGCCACCCACGAAGTTGGGTATCCTAGACTCTTTGGAGTCAGCCGTAGCATTGTAAGTCCATTAGAACAATTGGGTCCCATCCCGGACCCTCATCATTATCCCCCGGACCCACCGGGTGAGCGTGTGAACCGTGTGAGCAAAAATCGTCGATTGTGAGAATCATTGAGTGCTTGTATGCTTGCGGGTCTAAGTCCTAGGGTCATATCATCCTCTTTAGTGGTCTTTGGGCTGTGCCACATCAAGTGGTATCAGAGCGGTCATAGGCTTGTCCTTACAAGTCTAGTCTTGGGTCACACTAAGTCTTTCTTAGGTGCATTCGCACACCCTTGCATAGCCCACCCAACCTTGCATGACCACCCGTAGTGGAACTCATTATCAAGGCAATCCATCTTCTTCCAATAACACCATGAATCCCAATCCCCAAGGAAATCCCCCTCACAATGAGCATGAGCTTCCCGACCAAATGAGGTTTCTTGTGGACTACATGACCGAAATTATGGGAAGGCTTGACGGTATTACGGCCCGGCTTGAACAACTTGAGGAAAATAGACCTATTCCAAGGGAAGGAGATAGGAGAGATCCCCCTCCACATGTGGAGCCAGCCATAGGAGGACTCAACCTTGACCCCCCTCCCGAACCGGAAAGGGACCCACCCCCTAGAAGGAATGAGAGGCCTCCCCGGGACAACCCGGATGACCAACTAATGAGACTTGTGAAAGTCGATGCTCCCACTTTTGATGGATCTCATCATCCGAGCATCTACTTAGATTGGGAGGCAGCCATGGATCAATATTTTGATTGGTACCCAATGACCGAGGATAGGAAAGTCCGACTTGCAAAGATGCAATTAACCAAACTTGCCAAGACTCATTGGATGAATGTTGAAGCCTTAAGGATAGTTAGGAGGGAAGTTCCAATCACCACATGGGGGGCCATGAAAGACCAACTCAAACTCAAATATGTCCCACCCTCCTACCATCAAAACCTCTTAGATGAATGGCAAGCCTTGACTCAAGAAGGAAAGACCGTTATGGAATACATTGAAAAGTTTGACTACTACCTCCTCAAATGTGGAGTCCAAGAGGACCCCTCCGTCACACTCTCCCGCTTTAGGAATGGGCTTCAATTCCATATCAAAAAGGAACTATTCATGCGTCAAGTAACAACTTTAGAGCAAGCCTACCAAGTAGCTCGGGATGCCGAGAAATTCTCTCGGTACACGCGAATGGTTCCCCCTCGGGGAATGGACCCTAGAGCCATGGCACCTCGGGCCAACCCTCCACCACCCCAAAGAGGTCTCCTTCCTACACCCATGGGAACTCCTCCCACACGGGTCACCCCTCCTAATGCCAATCCACCATTCCGCCCCGCAAGTGGGCCCCTAAACACAACTCCCAATAGGCCCAATTCGACACCCACTCTCCCTCACACTAAGGTGACCCCAAACCATCAAAGTGGGCAGCAATGCTTTAGGTGTTATGGGTATGGACACTTTGCCAATCAATGCCCCACCAAGGGAGCATCAAACTTACTCATAGAGGAGACCAACCCCCAACCCCAAGCTGAATTTGAAGGAGAGATTGAGGTATATGAACCCTCTCTTGAATGGGAGGAGGAGTATGAGAACCACTACATGGAAAGCAACCAAGAACAACCTCCTCCACCCACCGACTCCCACCTAGGAGTGGTTAGATGCACCCTCACCCAAAACCAAGAGCATGATTGGAGGAGAAACACCATATTCTATACCTACATAAGGATGGGGAGCCATGTTAGGAAGGTCATCTTGGATAATGGAAGTAGTGTGAATGTGGTGTCACCCGACACCGTCAAACTTTTGGGCCTTACCACCTCCCCACATCCCCACCCATATAGGGTAGCATGGATTGATACCACCTCCATACCCGTTAGTGCCCGTTGCCTTGTCCCAATTACATTCCAATCCTATCAAGGCCAAGTGTGGTGTGATATCCTTCCAATGGAAGTTGGGAGTATCCTTTTAGGACGGCCTTGGATCTACGATGTAGATGCCACCTTCTTAGGAAGAACCAACGCTTGCATCTTCATTCATGAGGGGAAGAAGATCCAACTCAACCCATCTCCACCCCGCACTCTACCTAAGAAGGCCTCTCCCTCCCTTGAGGGACCCACTACCCTTCCCCCCATCCCAACACCAACAAACCCCACCCCATCAAGTCCTAGTCCTAGTAACATCAAAGAGCCTCCTAGGAGCCTACACCTTGTCACTAGGAAAGAGTTTGAGGAAGAAGTCAACCAAGGGGATCAAGTATGTGCCATTGTCATTTGTCTAGGGGAATCCACCCCAACCGACCCACACCCCCTAGAAATTCATCAACTCCTTAAGGACTTCCATGATGTATTTCCCGAGGAGCTTCCGGACAAACTACCACCTATGAGAGATGTGCAACATGCCATCGACCTCGTGCCCGGGGCTACCTTGCCCAACCTCCCACACTACCGACTCAACCCCACCGAGCATGCCGAGCTTCGGAGGCAGATTGAAGAACTCATCAAGAAGGGCTTCCTCCGAATTAGCAAAAGCCCTTGTGCCGTCCCGGCTCTTCTTACACCCAAAAAGGATGGGACTTGGCGCATGTGTGTAGATAGCCGAGCCGTCAACAAGATAACGGTCAAATATAGGTTCCCCATCCCTCGGCTTGATGACATGCTAGACATGCTAGCGGGAGCCACCATCTTCTCCAAAATTGATCTCAAAAGTGGCTACCACCAAGTCCGCATTAGGCCCGGGGACGAGTGGAAAACCGCCTTTAAAACTAAAGACGGTCTCTATGAATGGCTTGTTATGCCTTTCGGCCTTTCTAATGCACCAAGTACCTTCATGCGTCTCATGACCGAGGTCCTCCGGCCCTTCATTGGCATCTTTCTAGTTGTCTACTTTGATGACATCCTCATATATAGCCAATCCAAGGAAGCCCACCTCGATCACCTCAAACAAGTGTGCACCATCCTTAGGAAAGAGAGTCTCTTTGCCAATCCCGGGAAGTGTCATTTCTTGACCAATCAACTAGCCTTCCTAGGATTTATTGTCTCATCCCAAGGAGTATCCATGGACCCCGAAAGGTCCAAGCTATTCTTGAGTGGCCCGAGCCCAAAACCATTCATGACGCCCGAAGCTTCCATGGGCTAGCCACCTTCTATAGGAGATTCATCCGGGGGTTTAGCACTATCACCACTCCTATCACGGATTGCCTCAAGAAAGGCACATTTGTTTGGACTAGGGCAGCCTCCAAAGCCTTCCTAGAGCTTAAAGAGAAAATGACCCAAGCCCCGGTCCTTTGCCTACCCGACTTTTCAAAGGTCTTTGAGGTCACATGTGATGCTTCCGGGGTAGGGATTGGAGGTATCCTTAGCCAAGAGGGTCACCCGGTAGCCTACTTTAGTGAAAAACTTTGTGAGGCTAGGACGAGATACTCCACATATGACAAAGAGCTTTATGCCGTGGTTCAATCCCTCCGGCATTGGAGGCACTATCTCCTACCCAAAGAATTTGTGATCTTCTCGGACCATGAGGCTTTGAAATACCTCAACACTCAACAAAAGCTCAATGCCCGCCATGCTCGATGGGTAGAATACATTCAAGCCTACACCTTTGTCCTCAAGTATAAGATGGGTAGTGAGAATCGCGCCGCCGATGCACTGAGTAGGCGGGTAGCCTTACTCTCCACTGTCCAAGTGGAAGTAACCGGATTTGAGAGGATCAAAGGAGAATACCCACATTGCCCCGACTTTGGGACCCACTACAACACCCTTTCTACCCAACCACTCAAGGAGTATAAGGGGTTCATACTTCAAGATGGATATCTGTTCAAAGGGGATAGACTTTGCATACCTAGGACTTCACTTAGGGACTTCCTAGTTTGGGAGTTACATAGTGGCGGCCTAGCTGGTCACTTTGGGGTCCACAAAACCATAGAGTTGGTTGAGAGGCAATTCCACTGGCCCAGTCTCAAGAAGGATGCGGCCCACATTGTGGGACAATGCCGCATATGTGCATCCGCCAAGCAAGTAAGACAAAACACCGGGCTTTACACACCTCTACCCATACCCGATAGACCATGGGAAGATTTGAGTATGGATTTCATTCTTGGCCTACCAAAGACCTTGCGCAAACATGATTCCATCTTTGTAGTGGTTGACAGGTTCTCAAAAATGGCCCACTTTATCCCCTGTTCCAAGACCTCTGATGCCTCTAAGGTCGCCCGGTTATTCTTCGATGAGGTAGTCCGACTCCATGGGTTACCTAAGACTATTGTGTCCGATAGAGATGTGAAATTCACTAGTTATTTTTGGAAGACTCTATGGCACTTGATGGGGACCCTCCTCAAATTCTCCACTGCCTATCATCCTCAAACCGATGGCCAAACTGAGGTTGTCAACCGAAGCCTTGGGAACTTACTCCGATGCCTTGTAGGGGACCACCCTGGGAATTGGGATCTCCTCTTATCTCAAGCCGAGTTTGCCTACAATGATTCTGTCAATAGGTCCATAGGCAAGAGTCCATTTGAGGTAGTACATGGGTATAGGCCTAGAAAACCCTCAGATCTCATTCCCCTCCCCTCACATGCTAGAGTGTCAGTCTCAGCTGAGTCCTTCGCACAGCATATCAAAGAATTGCATGATGATATCCGCAAGCATATAGGGAAAAACAATGAGGCTTACAAAAGACGGGCCGATGCTCACCGGCGCCACTATGAATTCCAAGTGGGAGATCCGGTGATGGTGAGGACGGAGCGGCTCCTTCCCGGGCCTGCCTCCAAGTTGAGGGCACGAGGGTCGGGACCCTTTCGAGTTCTACGACGACTTGGCAGCAATGCCTATGAGCTTGACTTACCAGAGAGCTATGGGGTACACCCTACCTTCAACGTGGCGGACCTGGTACCCTACAAAGGCCCCGCGGTGGAACCCAGTCAGGAGCTTGAGCCTTTACCCCCCCTTATGAGAGACACCCCCGGAGGGACTCCACTTTCTAGCCTGAGAGACCGACAAGAGCAGGTAGAGGCAATACTGGATGAGCAGAGTATCATTACAAGGCACAGGGTGTATCAGCGCTATCTGGTTAGGTGGAAGAACCGTCCCCCGATCGAGGATGCATGGGTGAGTCGAGAGGATTTGATGCGCCTGGACCCCGGCATGTTGGAGCAGTACGACAGCCAGGCAGACCCATACTCGACAGGGTCGAGTTCTCCCCACCCCGGGGGATTTGATGAGGGCATCTCACGACACTCCCTCTAGTTTGGTCGTCTGCACACTCTTGATATGGTCTGATCATGGTCTCCACTTGTTATCTTCATTTTCCCAGTGTCATTTATGTATTTTCCTTTTATTGAGTCCTATCTTATGTATTTTCCTTTATTGAGTCATGTGGTTCTAGCCCATTTCCCTTATTTTGCTTAAACTGGGCCTTATGTCCTTAGTTATGGGCCCATAGGATTGAGTCTAGGATATGCTCGGTCTTTTGTCCTATTGTCAAGGACATTTTGGTCATGAAAAGAGTGGTTGCCTATAAATAGGCCCCATCTCTCCACTTGTAGTCACTCTTGATGAATATTGAAAAAAAACCACCTCTTATTATCTCTCAACTCTCTCTCTTACTCACTATATCTCTCAATCTCTCTCTCATTCTCTCTCTCCCCAAGGGGAGTTCGACCCTCCCTCTCTCTCCTCTTCCCCCCTCACTTACTCCAACCCCCAACCACCTCCACTACCTCACCCACCTCCATTAAGGCTCTCCCCTTCCCCATAGCCCTTCATTTACTTCCCCTCCTTGTCCCAAAGCAACTCTTCCACCTCCCAACACAATTCCCCCACTTCCCCACACAAATCCCACCACTTCCAAGGCCAATTTCGAATTTGAACCTTCCCTCCCATAGCCATTAGAATCATCTTGCCCCTTCTTCTCTCTTGGCCACCCCCTTCCCCACCTCATCTTCTTCTTCACATTCTTACCCTGCTTCAGGAAACAGAATTACAGCAACTTGCAGAGGAGGCCACGGTCACCCATCAACGACTCAGGGAGCAAGGCCTACATTTCCAGAATCATCTGCAAGTCAGCTTTCAAGGCGAGGTGGTTTCGTCGGCATCCGAGTTCGGTGCTGTCCGCAATCACCATTCTTCTCCGACTGCGCCGAACCTCTCAGATCCGGAGCCAGAGCTGCAGAGAAGACTCGCCCACGGCTAACCTTGAAGGAACCAGTTTTCAAGGTCTTCTACAAAGTTCTTCCTCCCTCTGTCAGCGTCCAGGAACAGAAGGCGGAACCCCGTTCGGCATCCGACAACCAGAGTTACTATTTTTCTACCACAACCACGCCGGTCTGCCTCCTCACTGTCTGCACCGACCTCCGTCCACTTCTCTGGACACCCAGTTCATCTCCGACATCAGAAGACGTCCCCGTTTGTTTTGTTGCAAAGAAGACTCCTCCACGATTCCAAAGAGTCCAGCGGTGCCAGGTTCGGAGCTCCGGAGCGATCGTGGTACCTTCTGCAACCTGCTGTTGCAGACAGAGCTCGACCAGCAACCAGAGCTGCATCCACCTTCCAGCCACCGGTGCGGTCAGCCCTGAGAATCATAGCTTCCCCAAAAATTCAAGCTTCATCCCCTATCAGTTGGCAAACGTTTGGCGTTGGTTTCGTCGCAATCCAAGCTTCGTGGAATTTTTAGCTGCCACAACACCGATCCACTGTCCAGAAAACCTGCAGGTGGGCAGAACCGGCGAAGCTCGGAATCTCGATCTCCTTTGCATTTCTCCCCACCCCGCTTGGCCGGCTGAAGGCCCCTCCCTGCGTGGAGGTAGTTTTGAATGTACTAAGTGTAACCCCCACCCCAAGATCACCCCTCCTGCGAGAGGAGTAGTGCTGTACCCTTTACATTTTCAGGTCAAGCTACACCGCCGCGGCGATCGGGTGCATACCCTCGCCTCCCGGCGCGCCCTCGTCTCCGAACGGGATCGGTGTCTTCACACCGATCAGGTGAGCTTCTGGTACTACCCTTTGTAGCCTTATTCCTGCTAGCTTAGTATTGCTTTGATTGCTCGTCGGCGGTGAGAAGAGAGTTCGAATTTGCATGCTAGTTTGTTAGTGTCCACCGCGGACCGTGAGAGAGTGTCACCCAAACCCCGCCTTGCGGGCCAGCCACCCACGAAGTTGGGTATCCTAGACTCTTTGGAGTCAGCCGTAGCATTGTAAGTCCATTAGAACAATTGGGTCCCATCCCGGACCCTCATCATTATCCCCCGGACCCACCGGGTGAGCGTGTGAACCGTGTGAGCAAAAATCGTCGATTGTGAGAATCATTGAGTGCTTGTATGCTTGCGGGTCTAAGTCCTAGGGTCATATCATCCTCTTTAGTGGTCTTTGGGCTGTGCCACATCACGGGGACCGTAAGAAACTCCAGGCCCGCGATACCCGCCCTTTCTGAGTCATGAAATAAGTGGGTTCGCATGCATATGTTATTGAACTACCAGACGACTATGGTGTCAGTTCGACGTTCAATATTTCAGATCTGTTAGCATATCAGAATCCCGCAGTGATCTCTAGTGAGTTTTTGGGCTTTCTCCTCCTGTTGTGAGTGACACACCACCCGAGAGTCCATCTCTTCCAGCCTCAACGCAAGCATAGAGATTGTATACTAGATGAGCAGGTGAACACCACCAGGAACGGAGCCTACCGACGCTTCTTAGTGCGTTGGAGAGGATGCCCTGTGCCAGACGATGCCTTGATCACACGCGGAGAGCTCAAGCTTCGGGACCCTTACTCGACGGGGTCGAGTTCCTCCCACCCGGGGAGAATTGGTGCGGACACATGCCTCGATACACGCCGGTGGACGAGGACACGGCGGGGCCCAGTTAGCTCGCGGAGGACGTGGACGTGTGATCGAGCTACTTACTTGTCTTATTTCTTGCTTTAAGGTCTTATTGGGCCCTTTGTAGTACTTTCATGGACAATTATCCCTTTTATCTTTATTGGACCTCATGTGGGGAATGGGCTAGAGTTAATGGGTTTTGGGCCTTAAGGGGCTTTAATGTGAACAAGGCCAAGGGCTAGGTGTGCTAGGTATGAAAAGGGTTAATGGGAAGATGCCTTGGTGGCTTGGAAAGGGAATTCCCCCTTCTTGGTCCAAGAGGAAGGCTGCCACCTACGTAGTTTGACTCCCCTCCCTTAGATTCCAAAATTAGGTGGCACTTGTCCCCCCATGGTCCCCCCTCTCCCCCTTGGTCAAGGTGTGCACCCCCTCTCCCTCCCCTTGCTCCCACGCATTTCCCAGCCCCTTCCCCTTGACATTCCCTATATAATCACATGTATAGTGTTCTATGTTGAGTTAATGAAGTTTTGATGGGAGAAAATTACATTAAGAGAGTGATTCTCTTCCTTCCGTTGGGTGTGATGCCCTTGGCCAAATCCTGTGAGGATATTTATTTGGGAGTGTGACTCGCCCCTCTATCCCCCTTATCTCCTTCGCATCTGCTTCCACAAAAATTCTCAGTGAAGCTTCTTCAAGTCAGGAAGAATTTGACGGTAGCTTCACGTCGATCGGAGCTCTGGATCGCTGGCAAAAATTCATCTTGTAAAGTCGTGCAGATCTGCCCGAGCTTGCTGTCCAGATCCTGAGTTTCTTGATTCCGAATTTCTCCAGATCTACTCCCAAACTTTCTGGAGCTGATCTTCTGAGTGATCGTAGGATTTTGAGTCCTCTTCGCGTTGTCGTCAAGTTTGTGTAGATCCGACATCTGTGCTGATCGTGGCGGAGATTCTTGTGGGACTGCGCAGACCACTCTGTGCAGATCCGACCCAGAAGCAAGGGCGACTTCCAGGAATTGCCCCGCCCTCCCCTTTGTGGATCGGACCAAACCCCTTGGTCAGACCCTTCCTCTAGACGTCGCCGACGATCGGCAACAAACGACGCCTCGTTTCGACACCGGGAGCCATTTTTCCAATAATTAATTATCTTTCTGTGTATTTCTATGTGCTCATAACCAGAGGCTGAGAACTGTTGCTGCTGCGCCCAGATCTGGACAGATCTGATCACGCCCTTCGGAGCAGAGAAATTTCATCATGTCGCCGACGTTCTCCAACAAATGTCACTCAGATCGGGCATCGGATCTTGGCCTACTGACCTCCGCAAGCTCGCTGCGCAGGGTGACCAGCGCAGGTAGAACCAAGTCAACTTCCAATCGGCTCACCCGATCGGCCCCGACTCGCTTCCCTTGCCTCCTGCGAGTGCGGCCCATCAACCCGGATTCCAGCAACCTCAAAATTACATTTGTAGCCCTTTACCTCCCTGCGTGGAGTGGGCATTAGGTTCTGAAATTGTACAATTATTATTTGTGTGTATTGGGGTTGTCGGATTCGGCCGGGAATTCTTCCCCACGCGCTAGTCGTAGAGGTACGCACTTCGTTCCTATATCACATTGTTGGTTTAGTATATTTTCTATTATACTGTGTTTGTGAGAATAGAGCCGTTAGCTAGTTTCAAATCACCGTGATTGTGAGTTGAGAGCGCCCATTCCTTAGCTCCAGTCGAGCACCGAGCTCGGACTGCATTGCCCTAGGCGATAGTGGTTCCTTAACTGCTGCGATCCCACGTTTCCCTCGCAAGGGACGATCGTCGGGCTAGAGTGAGTTTCTGTTGAGAGATGTCTCCACCCGGAGAACGCCACGGTCGTCAGCCGCCCGGCTTGTCTTTAGCGTGTTAGTGCTGGCCGCACTTTTAGTTGATCGTACGTCTTAGCCCGATCGCTTCATCATCCCGTATCAGGCCTTCATCGGCTCAGGTCGACGAAGTAGTCTTGAGTCTCTGATCTCCTGGTAAAGCTCATTGACGGGAGTGGACAGAGCAGTGTAGTGCTCAACCTTTTTGGGCGGCTCTCTCCTATCACCCTTGCGGTTCCTTCTCTTTCCTTGGCTAGAGGGATGATCAGACGGGTGCTTCTTCTCCCCCTCCCTCCCTTGGCCGGCGCCATGCAGACAGGCAACTAAAACCTTCTCACACTCTGTGTGGTGTAGAGCTAAGGTCATAAGGTCGGCAAGGGAGGAGGGAGGATGGAGCACCAATTCTCGCTGAAGTCCTTCATCACGGGTTCCCCCCGTCAGGGGGGTAATCGCGGATGCCATGTCAAGGCAGGCGATGCGCAGGGCCTCCGCCTTGAAGTGGTTGATATAGGCCCACAACTTTTCCCCAGAGCTTGCTTGAGTGCCAGAAGTCCCGCAATCGACTTTGGGGGGCCACTCCCGGCAAAACTTTCCTTGAACAGCCACCCAAATTGCCAGAAGTCGGTAATGCTTTCGGGCGCGAGAGCTCGGCACCAGGCTTGGGTCCTTTACACGAGAGTAGTGACGAAGGCCCGGCATTTTATCGGGTCTGATGCTCCCCATAGGGTCTTCACGGAGTCGAAGCTGTCAAAATGATAGGCCAGGTCGCCCAGGCCGTCGTAAGACTTGAAGGCTAGGAGCTGGACTCTGGGTGATAATCCGACTTCTAGGATTTCGATGGAGAACGGGGATTGCTCCTCGTCCTCTTTATTCAGAGAGCTTTGTTGCAGAGGTCGGAGTGCACGTTCCTACTCTGTAAAACATCACTCGAAGTATCAGAGCTGGAGGGTGAGCTCCGGATGGGCACAAGAGGGGGCTGGGGGGATCCCAGTGTGTTCTCCCTCTCCTTCGCGTTGTCGTGCGGCGAGAACGGTGGTCTCCGCCAGTAGAGTAGGCTATCGTGCATCACTCCTCCGCTGTAGCAGGTTGGAGGAGGCTTCTTGTTCCGCAGCTATAGGCGGGGGGTGAGAGTGTCCGCCGGCTGTGCTACGGATGATGCGACCACTATCTATCATAAAACGGCCTCCCTCCGTTCGTCGGGAGGCTTCTACTCGAGGGGGGCCCGAGCGCAATTACTGAGAGCATTTCTCCCCGGCCTCCTGGGCCCTCATCAGATCGACAAAGGTATCTAGTTTGGCGTTGAGGGAACGGAGGGCCTCAGGATCCACCACGATGGGATGTCTCCCTTGAGTTGGTGATGAGGGAAGGGCGTCGGTTTGAGCACCCAGAGCGCGGTCGATCAACGAGTGGGATGGTGCGGGCTCCAAGTCGCCGGCCACCGGCCGCTGGTGCCTTCCCCTTATCGCCGTTGAACCTCCTGCTACTGCTCCTACACACCATATTGGCTTCTTATTTGGTTTCCCACATAAGATGCCAGATGAAGAAGCGAGATCTCATACCGAATTTCCAACCGTCATATCCGGGGTAGTGCAGCTCCTAGATCAGTTGTTCGAAGCCACCTCAAGGAAGATTACTGCAAAAGGTAAGACAAGCAATCAGGGGGCCTGAGATTGCGATCCTAGGGAAAATCCTATGATGCTTAAGTCAGTGTAGACAAGAGCAAGGTGCAAAAGGAGGCAAAGGAGGTTGGGGGTACAAGACTACTCTCCACCAGTTGAGGAGACTAGGATTAGAGCTTACCTTTTCAGAGGGGATCCCTGAGATTAAGTACTAGCAGACTCTCTCTCTCTAGAGTAGTGGGAATCTTGAGGGGCCATTGAGTGGGGGCGTTATGTCCACGGCGTGGACTCTTACCGTTGTAGGACTCTTGCTCTACTCTTATCCCCTAACGGACTTCTCGCTCTCAGACATTAGCGTGAAATTCGCTTTCAGTTATAAGGGATAAATGTCCGGCTTTGAGGGATCCACTCTGGACCTTGAGAACAGTGGGGGTATCGGTGACAGATTGACCCATATGTGGATAAGGGATATCCACATCCTAAAGTCCGTGCTTATACCATGTCGTTTCAGTCCCGGGCATCCCCGAGGGAGTGACTTAGTGGCCTTCTATTGGCTCGAGTCGATAGTGCGTTAGAGTATCTCCTAAGCGTAGTAGAGTCCTTCGCATGAGTGACCGTGCCGAAACTAGATGCCTCTCTTCTGGGCCTTTGACATACGGTCTTGTAGTAAATGGACCTTCGATGTAGAGTTGGGTTGTCACTTATTGAGCCGAGTAGGCCTTATAGGCCACGAATTTTCCCCTCTCCACCTACCAAACGGCCTCTCCGTCTTCGATGCTTGCACACCAACGAGGATCAACTCTACAAAAAGAGTTCAAAAGGGAAAAAGAGAAAGTGGGGAAATTTCACGTTTGGTCGTGGCCTTATTATTAATTATTTTGGTAAGTGCAAATTGTATTAAATAAATTCTTACTCACAGAAATATACATTATCTAAAGATGGTTGGACTACTTGACTGCGGTGATAGAGTGCAAGGAGAATCGTAACGACACAGTCCGTGGGCTAAGATTCTTGCTAAAACTCATGACCATTGGTGCTTCCAAGCATTTCTGTATCCATAGTATCCACTGTGTGAGAAAACCCATTTCCTGCGACATGTAATAAATGCATCCCCTGTTCATAAAATTAAAAGATTTCTTCAAATGGGCTTTGATGCAAATTCTCTTCCTTTTGATGTAGAGTGTATGTCCCTAACCATATCAATGGCAATGAGCATATTGTGACGAATACTTCTGTCTTTTGATAAATGTAGGTTGGTTTTTATTTATCTGTAAAAGAATGCATGACCTTTTGCATCCTGTTTGCCAACATCTTGGCAATGATCTTGTAAAGAGAATTGTAGAGTGAGATTAGCCAATACTGATCAAGTGAATCCCCACCATTTTTTGGAATCAAACAGATGAAGGTGCAGTTGATCTGTTTGAGAAGTATGACAATGGGCTAGAAGTGTTTAACTGTTTACCTATTATGGAGAAATCTACTAAAACCCATCCGGACCTGAGGTTTTATTCTTTGGTATTTGAAACACTGCATTCTTTATTGAGTTTTACTTGCTGACAGTGATTTTAAATTTTTTATTTTTTAAAAAAATAAAATGACTCTCACAATATCTTAACTTGAGATGTAAATTACATCACCATTTGATTATCTAAAAAAAATAGATCAATTTTTTAAAAAATAAATTGAATATTATTTATTTAATTTAATTTTTTTAGATAATATAATAGTTACGTAACTTACCTCTCAAATTACAATATCTTGAGAGCCACTTCAAAAAATCTTCAAACAAGTAAAGACACTACATAATGTGCAGTACACACACTCAGATGTGCAGTCAGCCTTGCCGTTCTTTATTTCCTCCCCAATGACTGGCCCACCTAGGAGGTGAATATCCTCTTCTGTTAGCCTATTTCGTGGGTGCACATTCTCAGCGCGAGGCTTCGGGAGCTCTTCAGTCACCGAGTCATCGTTGAAACAAGGAATTATGCTGCTCACCAAATGGACTCCCACTGAATTGCCTTCTCAAGCGTGACACTTATCCGTTGCGAACTACTGAAGTCTGAAGGCGATCTCAGCTGTTGCATTGTTTGTTCTACTCTCTCTCTCTCTCTCTCTCTCTCTCTCTCTCTCTCTCTCTCTCTTAACGACGGAAGTCCCATCTCACTCAACATGCATCGCTTTTTTTTCAAGATTAATTCACATCTGGAGAATTAAATGCGAGAATTATCCGACAAAAAAAGTTGGCTTAAATTTGGAGTAGCAACACAGGCACTGTCTGCCCATCTCTATCTATCAGCCATCACCAGTAATCTGAACAGGAGCATGTCCCCTGCTTGAAGCAATGGAAGCGGTTCCGGTCTCTGATTGTGACCTCCCGTCTGTATACTTGGGAGATGAGCTTGACGGCCGAGTGGCAGTCTCCACATATCCTGATGTTCTTGAAGATGAGCAGCGGCGAACCCTGCCTCGTGCAGATCATCCCAAACGCAATGGCCAGCCTCTCGCTGTGGGCGAAGAGGGCCTGCTCCCTCTCGTCAGCATCCCCAAGGTAACCGTCCATCACGCGTGAAATCCGACCAGCGGCGTCGGTGGCGTAGCCGGCTGACCTCAACCGCACCATGATCTCGTCCACTTTGTCGTATATCTCCGGTGTCTGAGGGTGTGACTTGTCCCCTGCACAGAACCGGTGAACACAGCCAGCCACGTTGATGTAACTAACCCCGGGGGCCTTTCGGACACCCCGCCGCCTGAGCGCCTCCCGGAGGTCGTCGGCCTCGGCCTGCTTCCCCGATGATGCGTACATGTTCGAGAGCAGAACATGGTACTGGGTATTCAGAGGGTCCAGCTGCACCAGCTCCTCTACCAGGTGTTTGCCCAACTCCATCCTTCCGTGAAGGCTGCAGGATGCCAGGAGAGAACCCAGTACCACCTCATTGGGAGGGACGGCCATCGATCTCACCAGGGCCGCTGCCTCCTCCAGGTGCCCGGCGCGTCCCAGAAGATCCACCATACAGGCGTAGTGCTCGACCTCGGGCACGATCCCGTAGACCGGCTCCAGCCGACAGAAGTGCCTGTTTCCTGCGTCCACTAGACCGGAGCGGCTACACGCACCTAGCACGCTGACGAAAGTGATGGCATCCGGCCGGATGTTCTCCTCGTCAACCATCCGGGAGAAGAGGACAAGTACTTCCCCCACTCGACCATGTATGGCGAGCCCGCTCAGCATGGCGTTCCAGGTCACAATGTTTCGGCGAGGCAATTTCCCGAACAGAGAACGGGCAGTGTTGATCTTCCCACATTTGGCATACATATCGACGAGGGCAGTGCCCACCATTACACGTTGAGAATCATCACGCGCGGCCATGGTCGTCTTTGTGGTGTAAGCATGCACCCACCGGCCCACCGTCAGGTCTCCGGCCTGAGCGCACGCCGAAAGGATGGAGCACAGGGTGACATGGTTCAACTCCAGCAGATGGTAGCTAAGCCGAGAGCCGAAGAGCATCTGGGCGAGCAGTGACAGTGCTTCCCTTGGAAGCCCGGCCTCTACACACCCAGAGATCATGACCGTCCAGGCGACCTCGTTCATCTTCTTACCCATGAGATCGAACAGCCGGCGTGCACTGTCCATGCCCTCCCAACGGAGCGCCCCGGAGAGGATCACCGTCCAGGAGACGACTGTCGGACTCCCCATTTCGTCGAACAGTTTCCGGGCATCCCCCATCCAGCCGCACTTAGCGTACACGTCCATGGCGGCGTTGCAGGCGGCGATGTGAAAGGAGAGCCCCCTCTTGATGATGCGGGCATGGACCGCGGCGCCGGAGGCCGGGTCCCTCAACCGGGCGCAAGCCCCCATGATGCACACCATGGTGACCTCGTCTCCGGGTACACCGCCCTCCACTTCCATGGTGCGGAAGAGGCGGAGGACGTCCGCATGCCGGCCATGGCGGGAGTGGCAGGAGAGGAGGGCAGTCCAATCGACGGCGGTCCTCTGGGGAGAGGGGATGCCCTGGAAGGCTCGGAGAGCTGCGGCTGGGGACCCACACGCGGCGTACATGTGGAAGAGAGCAGTGGAGATGGAGGAGGAGGACGCGTTTGAGAGGTGCCCATTTCTGAGGAGTAGTGCATGGAGCTTCTGGCCTTCACGGGGAGAAGAGCGGCCGCATGAGTGGAGGAGGGCTCTGTAGTAGGCAACACTCCGGGTGGCCACTTCATCTCCGACGACCATCAAAAAGCAAAGGCAGAAGAAGATGAAGACTACGATCTACAGCTCCCTCCCCGGTGGACTGTGTTCAGACTTCAGAGAGAGGCTGAGTTATACAGGAACTGGATTGTTGGATGCACAATCATACGATGCACAATCATATTTATTCGTTATAAATTATTTCTCTGATAACATCCCCAAAATCTAGAAACATGATCTATATAAATGCGGAATAGTAGCGTGAAGAATATTTATTCGTATAAATTATTTTTTGAGATTTTTTATATAAAATTATTGTTAGGGATTAATTTATTAAAAAATAAAAAATGTATTCACAGACATATCGTTGCATTAATTTAAATAATACATAAATGTCATTTAATTATATTTTTTACAAATATTTGACAAAAATAAGTGATATGTCTATAAATAAAAATGATATTTTTACATAATTCTAATTTAGACAGTGATACGCATGTTAATACATTTTCAAGAATAGTTACTTTTGTAAATACTCATTTAACAATGATTTTCAGGTAAAAATATCTTATTTTTTATAACAATTCCAAAATCTAAAATACATGATCTATATTGTGAAGGTTAAAAAGTATTACCACGGCCTCGAACTCCACCTTCATGATTTGTTTGATAGAGAAGAGCGTTGAGCTACCCCGAGGGAATATGTGATCATTAAACGGAGCGTCAGAAGGAGCTCTAAGAATGATCCCAGAGGACAATCATCCGGTACTTAAGTCAGAATCGAATAAATTGACAAATTAGAAGATGGAGAGAAAAAAAAAATGAGAGCTCGAGAGGGGGAATAGAGTACTCGACGACGTGGAGGGTGCTCGGGAGCTTGGCAGAGGCCTGGGACTAATGGAGAACTTGCTATCTCTCTCTCCTAGAGTATCTCTCTAGGTCGGTGCCTGCCTTTCTTCTCGTTGTCTCCTTCTCCGCCTGTGTGTGTTCTCTCTTTCCTGTATGCGTGTCCCCTGTCTGTCCATGTCCGAGTTCTATTTATACTAGTAGTGGCAGTGTCTTCCCTTAGTAGGGTGAGGCACTGCTCAATCGCCATGTTGACCGTCGCCCACCTGCCCGCCTACTAAGAAAGGGCGTGGTGGCGGACATCTCGGCGACATGGGTGTGATTAACTGTTCACCGGAGTAGGCCCCGTGATCGTAGCCTTAACGTTCACCCGTTGGCGAGTTTCACGGTGTTTGGGACACACGTACAAGGAGACCATGCCTGTGGCCCGGTCAGTCTCAAGTGGGCCTTCATTTGACCATACTTCTGGACTGTCAGTCGGTTGGTGATGATCACTACTAGTTTGGAGATATTGGGCCGTAGTAGGTTTAGCGTTATTGGGCCGTGCTAGACCTGACGTATTTTTCCCTCGTATATAAATGTGGAATAGTAGTGCGATTGTTTGCGAATATTTTTTAGGGGCTTTTGTATATGAAAGGTTGAATTACCCGATGAAAATTAGTGTGGAGGAGACCTTCTTGGCCCAAAATTCAACCCATTCCTACCAAAAAATAGCACAACTGGACCGAAATTGGGCTTTGTATCGATTGATAAGGGGGCTATGTCAAAATTGCACTTAGTCGGATATCCCCCATGTACAGTGGTGAAGCCGAGGGGAGGAGGGGGGAAGAATTTTTTAAATACCATATGAAATGTATTGTAAATTAATTTGAATTTAAAATTATATATGACTCATAATGTCATGTATGGAAATATTTTTAAAAAATTTAGGTGAGAAAATGTAAGTCATTTTCAATATAATTGATTTTCAAACTTTTAATTTTAGGTGTGACAATATTGGAGCACGAGGGGTAAAAGCAAATAATATTCTTAAATATGAGGACACACATGATGATAACAACGAAACGAGAGCACAAAGTAGAAAGCACAAGATTATAGAGATACCTATACGTAATTATATATTCTTCATTTAAAAGTCTACGTTAATTAAGAGGTGGGGGGGAGGGGGAATCGGCAGCTGCCCCCCCCCCCCCCCCCCCCCCCTTCAACCCCTCTCCCCGCCGCTGCCCCTATAAAAATTAGGCCAAACATGACCCATAATTTGAAACCAGTGGCAAAGGGCCGTGATCCGTCACACCGACGACTCCAGATGCAAGAAATCTTGTCCTGTCTCGTAACTATGAAAAGGACGGACGACGCCTTGACCCTCGACTAACCCAACAAGCTTTGCTGCCATGAAATTTGGGGGTTAGTTTATATCATCATACACGTCCGCTTTAGTGGCTACGTTATTACTCACCATCGAAGGAGGGTAGGGGAGTAAAGTTGCGTTGGAAAGAACGGGAACCCAACTGAGTTCAATTGTCGCCAGTAGGAAATGGGAAATGTAATAAATGAGTAAAAGGTCATTTGGGGTAGACTAAAAAACCAATTACAAATTATCGTAAAATATAATATTTGAGGCCAAACTAAATGCATCCTTCTCTTCTGATTAACACAGAAAATATAAAATTAATAGCAAAATGGATTACATAGCTTTTGTTTTGCGAAGTGCCTCCCCAGGGGCCTAATGTGTGGCGTCCCCGTCTCCGCTTAGTCACAACTTTTGCAAGCAGGCCGTGGATTTTACTGCGGCCACCGTTTTTGCCCGTGTGGGACCCCACCTAGCAATCTCATCCCATGACATATTGATGGCATCACACGGACAGGAAAAAAATTTGAAAAAAACTTTGATTCTTTTTAAGGCTCGTCTTGATCAAACAACTCAAAATATTTGAAAAAAAAATAAAATAAGGAAAGGTTAATCTGTTCTTCCTTGATTCTTTTTTGAATTTTGATTACTCGTCTCTGATTTTTCTGAAATTTTGAAGCCATCCGATTGAGATGTATCTTGTATAATATGTCAGTGCGTTGAACCAAAAAGTCTAGATATTTTTTTTAAAAAAATATTTCTTTTTATCCCTCATTCGAAGTGTGCGATCTTATCCTGTGGGCCTATAAACCGACCGATGGCGGTCGAGCGGAAGCCGATACCCCCAAATCCCGGTGGGGTCCCTAGGGTGAAACCCCTTCTGAGGTGGGTCCCATTACATTCCGTCGCCAGCCCAACAAAACTGTAGTTTCCGGGGAAGAACAAAAGAAACAAACGTCGTCGTCGTCGACTGGTCCAGTTTCGCTGTTGCAAATTCCGGAATTTCGCTCCTGGGAGAGACTCTGGTTGCTGCGGCAGACGGTGGTAAGCGGTGGCGGAGGAGAACCGGCGAGGCATATCCGATGTGGGAAGATAGAAGAGAGTTGCTGCTGCCTGCGACTGCGAGCCTCTGGGTCACCGCGTTTCTTCTTCCCCCGACTGAAAGGAAGGAAGGGGATTCCATAAGAGCTGAGGTGCCTTCGATACACGGTAGACCGCACCTTAATTTCCCCTTTAAAATCTCTAACCTATAATTGCGTTGAATTGGGGAGAGGGTCGGATAGGTATCCTCTCTCTCTCTCTCTCTCTCTCTCTCTCGGTGTGTGTGCGGGCTGTGGAACGCCCAAGTTGGGAAGCAGACATCTCCATCTCTTCCTCCGCCCACAGAGCAACCAGAGGCCCTCCTTCAGTGGCATCCGCTGTGAATTGGCCATCTTCTCAATTTGCAGGGGGGGAAGCCAAGCCGACGGGCCCAAGAGTAAGAGAGAGAGAGAGAGGAAGGATGAGCTACGTGGTGGTGATATCACTGCCGGTGATCCTGTTCGTGGCCATCCTGGCCCTGGCTTGCTACCTGCTGGGCCGGGCCCGGGGCCTCAGAGAGGACACCCGGCCAACCCAGTACTATGGGCCGCCAGCGCCTCCTTCGCAGGCCTTCTACCCACCTCCTCCCGCTGGTTCCCAGGCCCACAAGAAAGCAGCCGAACAGGTTTGAACTCACAAAGTGTTCCATCCTTAGCTCCGTGGGGATCTATTTTGGTTACGGGTGAAACGGAGATGACAGCTTTAATTTCGAAGTTGCGATTGAGGAATGTGGTGAATGATCTAATTTGTTTGTTTGTGCATATAAATAAAAAAAAGCCGTCTCTTCTGTTTGCCTGGCTGACTGTTTATATATATATATATATATATTACATATTACATATTGTTGTTGTCGTCGTCGTCTCTGTGTTCGAGAACATTGTTTGCCTGTTGAGTGATGACTTCTTGTAGACGTTCTTGTGATTTTCTGTACATATTGTCTTTCCTGACTTATACTTGTATTACTCATTGAGGTTATAAACTGATAGTGTTGTCTGTACGAGTATTTACACTCCCCATCTCTGAAGTTCTGACTCCGTGCTCTAGCTGCAGCTTCTTTGTTATAAAGAAAAAAGAAAAAAAATGGGGTTTGCGATGCTGGCAATGCTCCTGTTGCTTGTTTTGTGAATATGATCATTTGCTATCAACCTTTATTGGTCACTGTTTTCAAACGCTAGCAACGTCTTTTTTTTTTAATTTTATTGTTTCCATTAGAATTTAGTATTCTGGAGAGACCTTTTCTTTTCAGTGCCCCTACCGGGGACATCATCTTTGCCTAAACTTGTGTGAGAACAAAGCCAGCACTCTTGAAGGGAGAAAACAAGAATCAACTGTTGTCTTCCGTCACTTGTTTGAATTGCGGTACTAAGCAACTACTAATTGCGCGTGCCCGTCTATGACACACACGAGCTTTATATGTATGTACGTACATGGAATGCAGAATCGCCTGATTCAGACCAAGATCGTTGGGTGGCTATCTAAATCAGGGGGTTACTGTCTGACTCGTTAGAATTCAGCTGGGATCGATCGGAATCAACCCTGAACGGGATTAATTGATTGATCCGCAACGTGAAGCCAGGTGAAAGGTAGACCAAGTTCCACACACTCCCTTAACATCGCCCCGAATTCATAATGGTCAATTATAGTGCAGAGTTAATTACTAGTATTTTAATTATCTGTACCACTCATTGTGACATAAGTAAATCCTATATATGTAACATTTTTAATCATCTTTTTGTCGTAAACATGTCTAGGATTTTTTTTATGATTTTGTTTCTTCTTTTTTTGATTTTTGTTATTTTTTTTAATCAAGCCGTTCCTAGGTCAATCTTGAGTTCATTGGAATTGGCTGATCCGACCAATCATGGGACCCAATCATGAGACTCGATCTGAGTCTCCATTCTTTGACTATGTAATATTTGTCCAAATGATTGCATATGTATGCGAGGTTTAATAATTGAGCTGGACTTCTAATAATCAATCATTGTCCCCTCTGTTAGAAACATCGTGAGTGATAGTTTGCTCAGGCCCGAGGTTGTTAGGTCTAGGAAAGTGATCACATTTACACTTTAGTCTTGTGGGTAGGGGTGTTCATAATTCGGTTCAAATCGAACCAAATCGAACCGAACCGAACTTCGGTTCGATTTAGTTCGGTTTGAACCTAAATTCGGTTCGGTTTGGTTTCATAACGTGTGAAACCGAATCAAACCGAATAAATCGAATGTATTATTTATTATTTATATTTATTAATATTATATATCATAAATATATTAAAATATTTAAAAAACATGATTACATAGACGTATCATCATCATCATTATCATCAAAGTCTTATCCCAATTATTACATAGACGTATAAATATACGAAGTATAAATATTTTTATTTTTTTATTTTTATTATATATATAATTTATTAAATTCATATATATTGTAATAAGATATAAAAAATTTAGTTTAAACCGAACCAAGCCGAATTTGTTTGATTTGGTTTGGTTTGATTTGAGATTTAGTTTAGTTTAGTTTGATTTAGAAAAAAAAGCTTCCAAATCGAATCAAATCAAACCATGAACACCCCTACTTGTGGGCCTTCATCATCCTCATGGAATGTTAGGTATGTATGATCCAATGACCTGAAATCCATGGGTAAGCATAAGCACAATGATGTACATTTTAAACATTCATTTGAGATATGAAGTAAAAAATAAAAAAAATGAGATTGAAAAGGATCTGTTAGTAGTTATATATCACTGAAGAGGCATAATCTCGCACTTGACCTGAGCTGGGGGATGATCACTGAATAATGAACTGTAAGAAAAGGAAACGGATCAGGGGGTCCAGGGATGGTTCCCTGGGGGAAATCCTCCGATGCCTAAGTCAGTAGAGCAATGGTGGAAGCTATGAAGGGAGGAGGAAAAGAGAGGCGCGAGATCTCTCTACACCAAGATGGTGAAGTGGTTCCTGCTCAGGGAATTTTAGGCGTGTCTTGGGCCTTACCTTCCGCGGTAGGGAGTCCCAGGTTTAAATAGTGCGTTTGCCTTATGAGTCCCGTAAACTGAGGAGTTTCCGGCGGGAGTTACGTCCTCATCATGGGCTCTTTATGTCCTCAAAAACTCCTGCTCATAAAGAACTCTCAACGGCAGTGTGGATAAGCAATCGTCGGTTAAACCCAAGCATGAAGGGTGCCAGCCCTGTCCGGGCAATAGGTATAGCTCGGATGAAGATAGGTCGGAGTGGGCGCTGAGTGCTTGTCTTTATCCCGGTGAGGAGATAGCTCGGGTATGGGTCTTCCTCCGTTCTGATCGACGTTAGGGCCTCCCGAGCCTAAGGGCCGCCGAGGAAGGGATTGATCCCGAGTAATCTTATTGGATTTTTATCCTAACTGGGCCCTGCGGGGCTATCACTTGGATGAGCTAGGCCTTGTTTGGTGCTGACGGACCTAGTTCGTCCGCTCTTAGATGGGCTACAGAAATCCCCCTCTCCACTTGTCCCCCTCCTACTCCCGAGCTTTAGTAAGCTCGAAAGAGTAGCTATTTAGGATTTTGGACCAGCGTGGCTCAGGTGGGTGGAGATCTGGCGGTGTTAGTAAGCCACGTGTCGTGGTCACCTGGGCCCGTAATAATGATGATCCTGACGGATTTGACTAAAGGGGCCCCCTTTTCATGGAGGTTGGAACGACGCGCCGCCTTCCACGTGAGAATATAGGCGTTGCGTGCTTATCGTCGCTCCAGACTCCCTCCGTTTTTAGGGTTTGGCTTTCCTTCGTGCTTGCTTTTGGGGCTCTTTGATACATCGTGAGGACACGACGGAAGAGCAGAGGCTTGCAGCGGCGTTCGCGGAGTTGGCGGAGATAACTGCAGAGGTAATCCGACAGCTTCCCCTTCCTCCAGAGTCTTCGGGGTCCCGGGAGCGTCCTTCTTCAAGTTCCTCTCCGGATTCCATGGCGGATCAGCGTCCGGATGTCGAAGAGTGGGAGGGCGAGCCTGCGGTGAGGGCGGCGGCTCCAAACTGCAGCGAACTGGGGGAGGTAGAGGTGAAACGGCTGGAGAACCAGTTTCGTCTGCCCCACAAGTTTTTCTTCGCCGCGGCTGCCTTGTACGAGTCGAGCTTGGATTCTCGTACGGGCCACATCTGCACCTTTCTATTATCGTGGAAGGGTGGGTTCCGCCTTCCCTTCGAGCGCTTTGTTCTCAAACTTCTCAATTTCTTTCGGTTGGCGCCCGTACAGTTGGTAGCCAACTCTTATCTTCTTCTTTCCGCCTTTCGCATCCTCTGCCGTCAATGCGGAGTTCCTTCTTCCTTGGACCTCTTTCACTATTTTTTTGAGTTGAAGGTGCATCTCTCGGCCGGGAAGGGCTTCTATTTCATCCAGGCGAGGCGGAATATGAGTTGTATTTCCTTGGCCGCGAAGGATTCTTCGCACAATGGGTGAAAAACTCAATTCTTCTGGGTGGGGATCCTCTCGGTGGAGGAGACTTGGAGATGTCCTGTAATCCCCAATTTTCATCCGAACATTCCTCCGAGGCAGGATAAGTTTTCTCCGGACATGGAGGAGTACGCGATCATTTTGCTGAAGCGTCGCCAGTCCACGGAGGAGCTGGTCACTCCAGAGAACATCGAGCGATGTCTTCTTGCGCGGCTGCAGTCGTCAGGTTCGGTCGCCACGAATCAGTTTCTTCTTCGGATGTTGAGACCATCTCCCTTTCCTGATCATATCTTTCTTTCGAGCAGACACCAGGCGGCCGGCCTTGGAGGAGGCCGCAGAGATGATCTATCTCGGCGATGACTTGGCTGTCGATGAGTCGGCTGCTCCCACGGGTCGCTCCCGAGCTAGAGATAAGGGCAAGGGGGCGGCCCCGGGTGAATCTTTCGGGCCGCGGGGGTCCAAGCGTAAGGATTCCGAAAAGGGCATGATCCGGGCCGCCGTGAAGGCCAGGAAGCGGGCCAAGAAGGCCGGGGTCGTTCTTGCAGTCGAAGGCGACCTTGTCGCAGCTCACCCCTCCGCCGAGCACGATGGGGCCGACCCTACTGGGCGAACTCTCCCACCCGCAGAGCAAGAGGGGGCCGAGGAGGTTGGGGCTGCCCCTGCGGTTGGTGACGATGCTGGCTCGGCTCGCCCTTCGGCCAGAGCCGACGGGGCCGAGGCTGCTTTTGTAATTGGCAGCGGTGCTGGCCCGGCTCTCCCGAGGGGGCCGTAGACGAGGCAGGTGACACTGGGACCACGGTTGAGATTGGGGCGTTGACTGAGGCGGGCGACGCTCCAGGTGGCGGTGCAGGTGTCGAACCGGTCCAAGCTGGGGGGTCGCAAGAAAAGGCGACGCAACCCCGACAGACCGAGGCACGAGGGGTGAACGAAGCTGTTGCTCGATCCGGGCCGTCCGGCGGGACGCCGACCGAAGAGGGGGTCTCTATTCCGGCGGCCTTGGAGAGGCTCGGCATCCCGGGCCCTTTGTATCAAATATGTCACGGTATAGCCACGAAGGTGAAGGGGGGAGACAGGCAGCAAATCCCCATCCGTGGCCCTCGAGACGGTTATGGAGGGCGATTTGGTCCTAGCCCAGATGGGGGCCACTCTGGCAGAAGCTTATGCTCGGTCGGAGTCAGAGCGGGCGAACCTGGCCTGGACCCTTGGCGGGTCTAACAGGAAGATGGATCGGCTCGCCGAGGAGCGTGATGGGCTCCGGCGCGAGCTTTCCTCCGTTAGGGAGCTGGCGCATGTAAGCCAGGTGGAGGCTCGGGCATTGACCGAGTAACTAGCTAGGGCCCGCGAATCGCTCGAGAGGAAGAGCAGGCTTCTTGAAGAGGAGCACGTTGCTCGCACCAAGCTAGATGGCCGGTGGGAGGCCGAGCGTGCCGAGCTGGTGGACCGAGCGGAGGAAGCCGAGCGCCTTCGGCAGGAGGCCGAGGCTGATCGGGCCGAGGCGGAGAAGCAGGCGACGGAGGCCGACAAGCAGACGGCTGAGGCCGGACGGAGGTTAGTCGAGGAGGAGCGAGAGAAGGCCGAGGTCGCTGGTAGGGTGGGATCGGCCGGGGCAGAGGCGCTCGTGCAGTACAAATGCTCAGAGGCCTACCGGGTCGACCTTAAGGAGGCTGCCCTCCCCTACTATGAGTTAGCACTTCGCCGAGGCATCCGCAAGGGGTTCAAGCAAGGCTACGACCGGGCCGTCTCTTATGCCGAGGAGCAGGCGTCCGAGACACTCGATTTCCCGTCCGGGCAATGCTATGACTCGGACTTGTCATCCTCCGGTTCCTATGCGTCGGAGGAAGAAGATCAGGGGGGCTCTTTGTCTGAAGGGTCGCCAACTCCGGATGCCTCGGGAGGGCGCGCAACCGAGGCAGTTTCCACGCCGATGGGGTCAGTGCCAGGGTCAGCCATCGCCGAGGGTGCCGGGGGTAGACCGTCTGAGCCTTCCACTTTCGAGCTTCAGGGTGGGCCAGAGGCCTAATGTATCTTCTTTGCTTTCTCTTTTTGCATGTCTCTTCCTTTTTCGAAGGAAAACGTTCGTTGTTGTGTAGGAAAAAAAGTAAGGTAGTAGCATTATGATGAAGACTTAACTGTTTCGTATCGCCATTGCCGTATTTTGTTCAGCGTATCTGCAGTGGTTGGAAAGTGCCGATACTTTCTGCGTGGATCTCGCCTGATGGTTGGGTGAGCGTCTGACAGGGTGTCTTTCCGTTTTCTCATGCTTTGAATACTTGGCCGCTTCGTGTGTCCCGCTGGGGCGGAAACGAGAAGTTTGAGGTGACCGTTCGTAGGGAGAGGTCCCTTTGGCGTGTTTTCGAGAGGAGAATCATTTAAGGCATACAGCTTCCCTTCGCCTATAAAAGGTCTGAAGGGCGTCCCTTCCTCTCCACCACTTAGGGTTTTCCCGATAGTCTTTCCTCATTCTTTCTTCACGTAGCATTATGCCGTTATATTTGAAGCATGGAAGACGCTCCGGAAGACGAAGCTGCCGATGACGGAGGACAGAGAGTCCTTGCTACTTCGGGTTTAAAGGAGGTTCGACGGCTCGGCTTGCCCGCTCAGCATGACGCTTCCTTCCTCGGCTACTGTCCCCTCATGATGCAGCTCCTCCAGCGATGATGTTGATGTGGACCCCGCGAGGGGTGTTGTTGATCTCCTCCGGGGCGCCTCGGTCTTCCTCACGCCCAGCCACGAACCGGGACAGGTGTCCCTAGTGGACGAGGCGCTCAATCTCATCCTGGAGCTGGTGGCAATCGCCGGTATGATGCCCGTGGTCGCTGTGGAACAGGCAATGCTTGCTGCGATTGTGGTTTTTCGACCTCATTGGCTCGGGTTGGCGGAGAAGGCCGAAGCCTTTGATGGCTTCATATATCTCGTACACCAGAGCAGTTAAGGGAGTGTACCGCTCGTACTTCCGGGACGGCTCCTTGTGCTCTCTGTCTCAGTTCCGCCTTTTTCCTTGGCCCGAGCTTGACTCGAGTGCCCGCTTCTTGTCCCCCTCCCGACCCGAGCCGGTTGCACCTCGGCATGCGCTGAGTACTTCTTCGCACTCAGCGTGGCGCAAAGCCAGAGTCACTAGCTCGGCAAGGGTCGAGGGAGGGTGGAGGACAAGTTCGCAGCGGAGGTTCTCGTCCCGGGTGGCCCCGGTCAGCGCGGTTATGGCCGAGGCTACATCCAGGGGGGGGATTCTCAGGGCTTTCGACTTGAATCGGTTGATGTAAGCCCGGGGTTTCTCCCCTTGCGCCTGTTTGAGAGCCAATAGCCCCGCTACCGACCTCGGGGGGCCGCTACCGGTGAAACTCTCCTTGAATACTCGCCCGAATTGCTTGAAATCCCGGATGGATCCGGGGGCGAGGGCCCGGAACTATGCTTGGGCACCTTGGACCAAGGTGGTCACAAAGGCTCGGCACTTGATGGCATCGGACGCTCCGTGAAGGGTCATCAGGGCGTCGAAGCTGTCGAAATGGTCGGCCGGGTCGCCTTGGCCGTCGTAGGACTTGAAGGTCGGAATGGAGGTTCTGGGAGATACCTCTACCTTCAAGATGTAATCGGAGAACGAGGATTTCTCCTCGTCCTCTGCCGGAGAGACGTTTTGCAAGGCGCGTAGGGTGCGCTCCTGCTCTGCGAAACGTCTCTCGAATTCTCGCAGTCGGAGGGATAACTCCGGCTGTCACCGCGTTGTGGGGCTGGGGGGACTTCCTTGGCGTTCTTCGGGAGCTTCGGTCTCTAGGTTTGGACGGGGTGCCGTAGGTCTTCCCCTTTTCAGCGTGGAGGAGGCCTCTTACTCTGGGGGAGGGGCTTGTGAAGGTCCTCCTGACCTGCTACGGATAATCTGCAGGCCTCGAAGGGTGAAGCGACCTCTGGCGGTGTGCTGAGAAGCATTCTCGCGGGGAGGGCTCTCCGGAGGGGCACGTGACCTTCCATCCCTGGCCGCCTGGGTCCTCATGAGTTCCACGAGGATGTCCAGTTTTGTGTTTAGGGCGTGGAAAGCGTCAGCGCCACCATTGAGTGGTAGCCCTACCGCCGCGGGAGGAGGGGGTAGTTCGTCGGCTAGGGTGTTGGCGTTGGAGGGAGGGTTTTGTAAGGCCTGAGAGGGGCCTTCTCCCGCCGCCACCATGGCCTTTCCCCTGTCGCCGGCGGACCTCCTCCCTGAACTTCTTCGCACCATACTGGCTCTTTGGTCGTTTCCCATAGGCGGCGCTAGATGAAGAGGCGTAATCTCGCACTGGACCTGAGCTGGGGAATGATCACCGAATAGTGAACTGCAAGAAAGGGAAACGGATCAGGGGGCCAAGGGATGGTTCTCTGGGGGAAACCCTCCGATGCCTAAGTCAGTAGAGCAATGGTGGAAGCTATCAAGGGAGGAGGAAAAGAGAGGCACGAGATCCCTCTACACCAAGATGGTGAAGTGGTTCCTGCTCAGGGAATTTTAGGCGTGTCTTGGGCCTTACCTTCCGCGGAAGAGAGTCCCAAGTTTAAATAGTGCGCTAGCTTTATGAGTCCCATAAGCTGAGGAGTTTACGGCGGGAGTTACGTCCTCATCATGGGCTCTTTATGTCCTCAAAAACTCCTGCTCATAAAGGACTCTCAACGGCAGCGTTGATAAGCAATCGTCGGTTAAACCCAAGCATGAAGGGTGCCAGCCCTGTCCGGGCAATAGGCATAGCTCGGATGAAGATAGGTCAGAGTAGGAGCAGAGCGCTTGCCTTTATCCCATTGAGGGGATAGCTCGGGCATGGGTCTTCCTCCGTTCTGACCGACGTTCGGGCCTCCCGAGCCTAAGGGCCACCGAGGAAGGGAATGATCTCGAGTAATCTTATTGGGCTTTTTATCCTAAGTGGGCCCTGCGGGGCTATCACTTGGAAGAGCTGGGCCTTGTTTGGTCCTGACGGACCTAGTTCGGCCGCTCTTAGATGGGCTACAGAAATTCCCCTCTCCACTGGAGATGAAGAGGCGTAATCTCGCGCTGGACCTGAGCTGGGGGATGATCACCGAATAGTGAATTGCAAGAAAGGGAAACGGATCAGGGGGCCCAGGGATGGTTCCATGGGGGAAACCCTCTGATGCCTAAGTCAGTAGAGCAATGGTGAAAGCTATGAAGGGAGGAGGAAAAGAGAGGCGCGAGATCCCTCTACACCAAGATGGTGAAGTGGTTCCTGCTCAGGGAATTTTAGGCGTGTCTTGGGCCTTACCTTCCGCGGGAGGGAGTCCCAGGTTTAAATAGTGCGCTAGCCTTATGAGTCCCGTAAGCTGAGGAGTTTTCGGCGAGAGTTACGTCCTCATCATGGGCTCTTTATGTCTTCAAAAACTCCTGCTCATAAAGCACTCTCAACGGCAGCGTGGATAAGCAATCGTCGGTTAAACTCAAACATGAAGGTTGCCAGCCCTGTCCGGGCAATAGGCATAGCTCGGATGAAGATAGGTCGGAGTGGGCGCTGAGCGCTTGCCTTTATCCCGGTGAGGGGATAGCTCGAACATAGGTCTTCCTCTGTTCTGAAAGACGTTCGGGCCTCCCGAGCCTAAGGGCCGCTGAGGAAGGGATTGATCCCGAGTAATCTTATTGGGCTTTTTATCCTAAGTGGGCCCTGCGGGGCTATCACTTGGATGAGCTGGGTCTTATTTGGTCCTGATGGACCTAATTCGGCCGCTCTTAGATGGGCTACAGAAATCCCCCTCTCCACTTGTCCCCCTCCTACTCCCGAGCTTTAGTAAGCTCGGAAGAGTAGCTATTTAGGGTTTTGGACCAGCGTGGCTCAGGTGGGTGGAGATCTGGCGGTGTTAGTACGCCATGTGTCGTGGTCACCTAGGCCCGTAATAATGATGATCCTGACGGATTTGAACTGAAGGGGCCCCCTTTTCTCGGAGGTCGGAACGACGCGCCGCCTTCCGCATGGGAATATAGGCGTTGTGCGCTTATCGTCACTCCAGACTCCCTCCGTTTTTAGGGTTTGGCTTTCCTTCGCACTTGCTTTTGGGGCTCTTTGATGCATCGTGAGGACACAATGGAAGAGCAGAGGCTTGCAGCAGCGTTCGCGGAGTTGGCGGAGATAACTACAGAGGCAGTCCGACATCTTCCCCTTCCTCCAGAGTCTTCGGGGTCCCGGGAGCGTCCTTCTTCAAGTTCCTCTCCGGATTCCATGTCGGATCAGCGTCCGGATGTCGAAGAGTGGGAGGGCGAGCCTGCGGTGAGGGCGGGGGCTCCAAACTACAGCAAACTGGGGGAGGCAGAGGTGAAATGGCTGGAGAACCAATTTCGTCTGCCCCACAAGTTTTTCTTCGCCGCGGCTGCCCCGCATGAGTGGAGCTTGGATTCTCATACGGGCCACATCTGCACATTTCTATTATCATGGAAGGGTGGGTTCCGCCTTCCCTTCGAGCCCTTTATTCTCAAACTTCTCAATTTCTTTCGGTTTGCGCCCGTACAGTTGGTAGCCAACTCTTATCTTTTTCTTTCCGCCTTTCGCATCCTCTACCGTCAATGCGGAGTTCTTTTTTCCTTGGAGCTCTTTCACTATTTTTTTGAGTTAAAGGCGCATCCCTCGGCCGGGAAGGGCTTCTATTTCATCCAGGCGAGGCGGAATAGGAGCTGTATTTCCTTGGCCGCGAAGGATTCTTCGCACAAGGGGTGGAAAACTCAGTTCTTCTGGGTGGGGATCCTCTCGATGGAAGAGACTTGGAGATGTCCCGTAATCCCCAATTTTTATCCAAACATTCCTCCGAGGCAGGATGAATTTTCTCCGGACGTGGAGGAGTACAAGATCATTTTGCTGAAGCGTCGCCAGTCCACGGAGGAGCTGGTCACTCCGGAGAACATCAAGCGATGTCTTCTTGTGCGGCTGCAGTCGTAAGGCTCGGTCGCCACGAATCAGTTTCCTCTTCAGATGTTGAGACCATCTCCCTTTCCTGATCATACCTTTCTTTTGTGCAAACACCAGACGGTGCCAGATGAAGAGGCATAATCTCGCGCTGGACCTGAGCTGGGGGATGATCACCGAATAGTGAACTGCAAGAAAGGAAAACGGATCAGGGGGCCCAGGGATGGTTCACTGGGGAAAACCCTCCGATGCCTAAGTCAGTAGAGCAATGGTGGAAGATATGAAGGGAGGAGAAAAAGAGAGGTGCGAGATCCCTCTACACCAAGATGGTGAAGTGGTTCCTGCTCAGGGAATTTTAGGCGTGTCTTGGGCCTTACCTTCTGCGGGAGGGAGTCCCAGATTTAAATAGTGCGCTAGCCTTATGAGTCCCGTAAGATGAGGAATTTTCGGCGGGAGTTAAGTCCTCATCATGGGCTCTTTATGTCCTCAAAAACTCCTGCTCATAAAGGACTCTCAATGACAGCATGGATAAGCAATCGTCGGTTAAACCCAAGCATGAAGGTTGCCAGCCCTGTCCGGGCAATAGGCATAGCTCGGATGAAGATAGGTCGTAGTGGGCGCTGAGCGCTTACCTTTATCCCGGTGAGGGGATATGTCGGGCATGGGTCTTCCTCCGTTCTGACCGACGTTCGGGCCTCCCGAGCCTAAGGGCCGTCGAGGAAGGGATTGATCCCGAGTAATCTTATTGGGTTTTTTTATCCTAAGTGGGCCCTGCGGGGCTATCACTTGGATGAGCTGGGCCTTGTTTGATCCTGACGGACCTAGTTCGGCCGCTCTTAGATGGGCTACAGAAATCCCCCTCTCCACTCACCATCCAAAAGAACTTAGGGTTATGTAAGAATCAAGACTAAGGATAGAAGATGACTTCGGGAGGTGTCACATCACTCATGGTGGGACTGCAACACTATAAGAAATGAACAATTACAATAAATAGATCAGTTAAAATCCTATTAGAGTACAAGTACCCGGATTCTTAATTAGACATTTTCCACATTTTTCTTCTATGACTTTTGCATAGATCTTTCAGGCATGCCAAAGATAATAAATGTGATGTCGATGGAACAAGGGAACGATCTGCTTCACCATGTTTATTACAAAGAGAGGTCATTCCCCTCGTCTAAAAAACGATGTGGCCTTTTGTAGAGTTCTTCTAGAACTCAACCCTGCGGTTAATTATAAACACGCTAACACTGTATCGTTTGCATGGACTCTCTCCGTAGTATTTTGCCCTAAAATCCAAGAAGACATCTTCCAAAAGGGTCGAGAGACTTCCGGTGCATTTCCCTGTAGGTCCTGTTTTTGAGAATTAAAAGAGGGCTTGAGGAAAACCTTAATCCTTTCTCCCCGCCTCAACGTCCCACATCAGGAGTATATAGATAAATTTTTTTTTCAAAAAATTAAACTAAAAGGGGACTAATTTAATAGATAAATACCATATTTTCTGTAAAATAGGGGATGACAAACATGCCCAACATTTTTGGACTAGAGTGTAGTCTCTCTTTCCTTGTGTCAAAGCGTGCCTCAGATACCCATCCATCTTAGAGAATTTAGAGAACAGTTTAAAGCATGTCTCAAGGTCCTCGCAGAATAAGGGCGTTAAACTCTTCTTATTTGTTGGTCATATCAGCTTGCATAAATCTGGTTAAATTAAAAATAATTAACTTTTTAAGGAGCAAGATGACAATATATCTTAATCACATAAGCTGATGTTTGACTATGAACATAGGCATATGCTAGATCCCCCTTATTCATCTCAAATGTTATGTAGTATGTTATTTGTCTTAAGTTGTCCCAAGAGACATATTTTAGGGTCTTTCACAAACAAACCATTGTTAAAGTTAAAATAGCAAAAAAAATTCATGCCGAAAAATACATTGCAAGTGATATCTTTACTTTTATCAAAATAATACAAACATGCCATTGTGTTTAACTTTCGATGATGAAAATACGGATACTCCACAAAGATTCAAATATTCTTTTTATTTTGTAATTAAATGATAAAAATATTCCTCTCAAATTTCAAAATTTTCACCCTTATTAAAAGAGAGAGAAAAGAAAGAGAAAAAGAGAGGTGTCGAAGATGACTTCCCCCTCTTACGATGGGAACCCAACTAGTGGGGGATGAGAAGCATAGAGGAGAGAGAGAGAGAGAGAGAGTGGAGAGACTACGAGAGAGAGAGAGAAGGGGGAGAGAGAGAAACCTCGTTCTTTGGTGTCGGACCTTGTAACCACTCTCCCCCTGCTATCCCCTCCCGCCAGATGCTGTAACCCCCCTTCGCCCCCCACCCTCTTTCTCTTGGACCCTGCAACCCCCTCCCCTCCCAATATTTTTCCCTCCACCAGAGGAGAGAGAAAAGAGAGGGAATTTTTGAGAGAGAGAGAGAGAGAGAGAGAGAGGGGCACATAAATGTAGGCATCTGGGCTCATCCTAGGGTTCTGTCGCCATGTGCAGAGCGAGGTCGAAGCTGACGGTCAAGACCATCACCCTGGAAATCCTCTTGGAGTCTGGGTCTTTTTCCCCCATCGCCCACCATGGCTGCCACAACACCATCAATCCCTACTCTGTCTCTCTCGCATAGAAGGATCTCCACAACCAACACCACAGCACCAACGATGCCACCACCTCACTCCAGGAGCACCACCAGCATGTCCACGTCCACCACCATCACCACCACCACGGTGGCCGCCTTCTCAAGTACCAGATGTGTTCTTGTCCAGGCAGCCATGGGAGGGCTCCCACATTGTCGACAATTCGACCAATGGAGGCAACCGCGTTGCGTAGGCTGGCAGATCTCGGGCTGGGTCCTTGGCCAATGGGTATTATATCTCCCCCAAGATGTACGCTATGTCAGAGCAGGCAAAGATCATCCCCACTGGTGGTATCTGCTCCTCCTCCCCGAACTCCGTCTCCTCACCATCCTCCCCCTTGTTGCCGCCGCAATCTGATGCCCTCCTCCTGTCCAGCACCGAAGGAGGTGTAACGCCCGAGAATTTTCTAGGATTTTTTAAAAATTAAATAGAACTTATTAAATATTTAAAATGCTTAATGAGCTAATTAAATGAATTATGGGTTAATTAAATTAATTTAAGAGCCCTATATTAACCAAAGGGTTTAGCCCACTTAAAGTAGGCCCAAAAATCAATTTCCAAGACCTTTTGGCCCAAGCCCATCTCTAGAGACGTAATTAAGATAATTCTCTAATTTAATAAGATAAATAGGGATAATCATAAGATAAAATTTGAATATAATTCAAATTATGACGCCCTAGCTAGTAACGGTCTATCGTGAGACCGCTACTTGATGGAGGTGGTCCAGAGAGGACCGCTACTTAGTTCCGAAAACGGGACTCTTACAAACGTGAAAAAATGGGATTTTTCCCATCCCAATCCCTATGATTCGAAGCTACCTGACATGTAAACCTAATCTAGGACTCTTGGGGATCGATCCTACTCCAAGTTAGGACTTCTAGTTGATCTAAATCCTCAAACCCTAGCCAAACCCTATAAATAGGTCTGAACTTCGACCTGCGCAAACCCTTGTTTTGGCATGCGTATTTCGAAGGTAAAGAATCATTTTCTCAGGGTAAGTCTTTAGAAGATTTTGTTTCTTTTAGTTTTGTCTTACTTTCCTCAAAACCACATGCCAGGAGATCAAGCCCCTAAGGAGTTAGAAGCCCCGAAAGTCATGGTTTCTCTGCAGACCGCACTGGAACAAGCACAACCGACCAGTGAAGATCAGAGGACTAGGAACCATAACAGAGGTATTCTTAGGTTAGTCCGATGCAGGACGGGACGCGACTCGATGCTAATTTGATGCGAACCTTGGACTCTACGTAAACTCGCGACTCGTCCCTAGCGAGGGAAACGTGCGGACGTGCGAGGTTGAGAAACCGGTAATGAGCTAGGGTGGTCAACTGTCACTTTCGTGCCCGGATCGGGTCACGGGACGGGTTTCGCTCTCTCTCTCTCTCTCTCAGCGGTGATCAAATAATATCGAGCTAGATTCCTAACTCTCAAGCAGCGGCATATGAAAATATACGAAATAAGCAAAATGTCAAAGTAAGTGAGCGGAAACGATACCTCCACGCTCTGGGCGTGGGGAAGATGACCCCGGCCAAAACTCGTACTCCCGGTGTACAGTAAATAAATAGTTATAGTAGTGACTATAATTACCCACTCTACGCAAGGAGGTAAAGGGCTACACGTGGGACCGGGGGGTAGTGAACTCGGGTTGACAGGCAGCAAGCCGGAAGGCTCTCGGGCCAGAGACGGGCTGCTGGTCCGGCTCGGTTCTGCGGGGCCCACAGGATAGCAGGCGGGTCCTGCTATTGGGACGGCGGTGCCCGGGCGTCTCCTTGCAGCAACGGTCTGCTGGGACGCTGCTGAGGGGTTGCTGGTCGATCTCCGGGAGCGGCGGTCGCCGAATGTGAGCCGACGTATTTTATCAGAATTAACCGGCGGACTGCTCTGCTGGCCGTTTCTTAGGACAGAATTTTGCGCCTCCACAAAAATAATTGTTGCGCCCAGATCTAGAGGCGTATCGAGGAAAGATCGACGCCGTTGGACAAAGGACTTAAAGGGATACAACATAAATTAATTTCACGACCATCCAGCAAACAGATTGGAAATGAAAACCACTGTTCCCCAAGTATTTCTGCTGGTTCAGATTATATATAGTCAGGATAGAACAAGATCTGCCTGAAAATGAATTTTGACTGACATGGTAATGATAGATCTGGATCTTTGGAATTTTATGGTGGATAGGGTAGGAAGTGAGGATCACGGATGAATTTTTTCCTAATTTTTGGAGATGGCTAAGGGGGCAGGAAAAATATAATAACAAGACACTATCCCGCAGATCTGCTGATTGGCAGAATGTCAGGGGTGGAACTAAAAGACTGGGAAAAATAGTAAAGGATGGCGGATTGGCACGAAATTTAAAATGGGAGGAGATAACAACAAGGGGGATGATCTCTCAAAATTTCAAGATCATCAGATACATAGATTGGTGGGACCAACCTTTTCTCTTAGCTTTTGTCTTGGATCTCGGAATCCTGGATAGCACTTCAAAGAATGGGCTGTGGCGGCTCGACGGCGGCACGAACGGAGGCGGCGGCGGTAGTGGCTGGAAGTCGCATCCAGTGGAGGTGATAGAGGTGGGAATGACTCCCAGAATCAAGGCTTCACACCTTGGATTTGATGCAACTCTCACAGCTACAAGAAGGGGAATAAAGGGGAGAGGGGCGCCCTTGGGCTCTCTTGGAGAAATTTCAAATTTTCTTTGCATTAATTCTATAAATATGGAAATACAAGGCTTATATAGAAATAGATAAAAGACCTAAACTATCCTCAGATCTAGGGTTAGGGAGGGGCAAATAAGGGATAGAAAATAGTTCTCCCATGTTGTCAAAATGACCAAAATAAAAAATTACTAAAGGGAAGGGGGCGCCCTCTTTAAGAGGAGAAATGGCATTTTTCTATCTTAATTTTTTGGTCCAAGTCCAACTTGGACCATGGACCAGCCCATAGGGCCCACGATCCTAGGTGGACCAATGGGAAAGAGGGTGGGAGACCCTGTTGGACCTACTGGCTTTTTGTAAAGAAACCTAAAGATTTCTAAGGACTAACAAATCGGCTTATAATGCCTTGCAATTGCAAACCCAATTACCCAAGGATATAAATGCAAACAAAAGGATACAAATACAAAAATAAAATGTTAGTGCCCGGTGTTGATTCCCATGAATTCTCCCCGGGTGGGAAGAACTCGACCCCGTCGAGTAAGGGGTGCAGCTGTCCACGTGACTCTTGCGGATCCATCACCGAACCAGGAAGCGCGGAGTACACTCCACTCCAAGTAATCATCACCTTCTCATCCCGTATATGTTCCATGCTCACGCTGCTGTGAGAATGAGGCTAGTAGTGAACACTACGGGGTGGGGTCACTCTCAAAGGGAGGAGACGGCTCAATGACTCACTAGGAATCACCGTTGGGTCCCTATATGTCACTAGATCCGAGACATTGAGGTAGATCTGATCCCAAATTCCGACAAGTCTACAACGTACGCATGAGATCCGACTTGCCTTCCACTCGAAAGGGACTGACATGACGAGCTTGCATTAGACCGACTATGCAACTCCTAATATGCTCGACACATGCATGTATAGACTCTGAACAAATAAAGAAAAACATAGACTCACACAAGACCCTAAATAAACATATTGTTAGACCAACCCATACATATGCAATGGTGGATTAGGACATCCGAATGTGTGCCAAGCATACACTCGATGTAACCGGTGGTTGGCGGAATGGGGGACTCCTAGACATCCTAAAATGTACCATGCATGCAAGGACTTCCTATTGGACTGGGGAGGTTTGGGAGGGCTAGGAGAGCCAAATTTACCTTCTTCATCCCTAGATGATGGCGATGTATGCAACTCTTTCCGATGAAGCATAGGTTGACTAGCCTGTGTGGAAGAGGTGTGATAGTGGACCTCCTTGGCAAGGTGGAATAGATGAGGTGGGTCATAAGGCTCAGTAAGGAAGGGGTCGAAGGGATCAAAGAATGTGTGACCCCTCGAGATGGGTTCCCTCATGACACGATCCCATGTTTAAAATTCTAGAAGGTGTAGATGGCCACCTTCATGCATTGTGGTAAGTGGGACGATAATCTCATGTAGAAAATATGGGTCCTCCCTCGGGATAAGCGTAATGAAATTAGGCTCATCAGGAATGGGGAGGAGCAAAAGAATCTCCGTGGTGACATGACCCACGGTGCACACAGAGGTAATGGACCCCAATGCCGGATGTGTGAAGCTACGACTATTGAGTTGGTCGAAGCCTGGGGCCAACATGTTCGTCAACTTCCTTTGCCAATCTAATCCCTTAATAAGGTCATCCAATGTATTAACATGGTGACAAGATCGGAATGTGGTATGGAATGAGTTGACTGGCACTAATGGTAGTGTGGGGTCCACGGATGGGGAGAAAGGTGTTCTAGGGACTAAGCCTTTCTTGAGCCAGCTAAGTAGTGGCTCAGCGATGGTTAGCTTTCCCGTTAGGAGTACGGGTGGCTCTAGCTGAGGTGACTCCAAATGAGGTGGGTCCGAATAAAGATCAGAAGGTGAGGGTGGGGGAAAAGGAGCTCTCACGGACGGAGAAGGAATGTCCTCCTTGAGGGGAAGAAGTTCTTGGGGTGGCACCGGGTTGAGGCTACCTGCTATGACCTCCCTATACTCGGGCAGGAGTTCGTCAATCTGGGTACACATCCTATCCACCTTATCTGAAAGGGTTTTGAAAATTTCGACAATGGTGGGGTTTGGAGTGGGGGTATCGTGATGGACTCACCCATAATCACTCAGCCTAGTATTGGGCTTAGGCTCGTCTAGATGCGGGGCTCTTTACCTCCGACTATGACCCACTTGGTTGGAGGTGATTGGGTGGGGTCGGTAAGAGGTGACTGGGGCGGATAGGTAGACCCTTCTAAGTTTGCCCTTCATATGATGCCATGACTCTATAGGCCATTACCTCCTAATTTCCCTCAAGCATTCTATGTCCCTCCATTTTTCGGCGGCTTCGTGAAAAAGCCGCTTTGTGGCAAAATCGACTTGCATGGCATCGGACATAATGTAACACTCAAAGTATTTGTCCATAGCGACTTCCCACTCTAGGTAGTCGCTCGGTACTTTGGAGCCATAAAAGTCCGAGGCTTCGGGCCTACGACGGTGGAGGGGTTGGATTCCCCATCCTTGGGTGTGTCGCCACCATTCATATGACGTGGACTTTTGGGGATCCATGGGACACGGGGAGCTATAGGATGGCTATGCCGACACTTGGTGACAAGACAAACCGACTATACACGACCCTAAAACAACAATGCAAAGTTGGAATGCGGACTCGACTACACACCTAGACCCAACCAGTATCCGGTACGTGGCGGAGGTTTGATCCGAAGATCGCACTCACGCAAGTGTGTTACCTTTCCAATAGGCGTAACCTATTGTTCCGGGGACACCTTTTAATATACCGGGTATGGGAAGATAATGCAAGCTTTGGACCGACTACCCTAGACTCTAACCCGCTCTGATACCAATTTGATGCAGGACGGGACACGACTCGACGCCAATTTGATGCGAACCTTGGACTCTAGACAAACTCGCGACTCGTCCCTAGCGAGGGAAACGTGCAGACGTGTGCGGTTGAGAAATCGACAATGAGCTTGGGTGGTCAACTCTCACTTTCGTGCCCAGATCAGGTCACTGGACGGGTTTCTCTCTCTCTCTCTCTCTCAGCGGTGATCAAATAATATCGAGCTAGATTCTTAACTCTCAAGCAACGGCATATGAAAATATACAAAATAAGCAAAATATCAAAGTAAGGGAGCGAAAATGATACCTCCACGCTCCGGGCGTGGGGAAGACGACCCCGGCCGAAACTCGTACTCCCAGTGTATAGTAAATAAATAATTACAACAGTGATTTTAATTGCCCACTCTACGCAGGGAGGAAAAGGGCTACACGTGGGACCTGGGAGTAGCGAACTCGGGTTGACAGGCAGCAAGCCGGAAGGCTCTCGGGCCGGAGATGGGCTGCTGGTCCGGCTCGGTTCTGCGAGGCCCGCGGGACAGCAGGCAGGTCCGGCTATTGGGATGGCGGTGCCCGGGTGTCTCCTTACTACGGCGGCCGCCTGGAACGCTGCTGAGGGGTTGCTGGTCGATCTCCGGGAGCGGTGGTCGCCGAATGTGAGCCGGCGTATTTTACCAGAATTAACCGGCGGACTGCTCTGCTAGCCTGTTCTCGGGATAGAATTACACGCCTCCACGAAAACTATTGTTGCGCCCAGATCTGGAGGCGGATCGAGGCGAGATTGGCGCCGTTGGACAGAGGACTCAAAGGGATACAACATAAATTAATTTCACGACCATCCAGCAAACGGATTGGAAATGAAAATAACGGTTCCCAAAGTATTTCTGTTGGTTCGAATTACAGACAGTGAGGATAGAACAGGATCTGCCTGAAAACGAATTTTGACCGACAGGGTAATGATAGATCTGGATATTTGGCATTTTATGGTGGATAGGGTAGGAAGTGAGGATCACGGATGAATTTTTTCGTAATTTTTGGAGATGGCTAAGGGGGTAGGAAAAGTATAATAACAAGACACTATCCCGCAGATCTGCTGATTGGCAGACTGTCAGGGGTGGAACTAAAAGACTGGGAAAAATAGCAAAGGATAGCGGATTATCACGAAATTTAAAATGGGAGGAGGTAACTACAAGGGGGATGGTCTCTTAAAATTTCAAGATCATCAGATACACAGATTGGGGGAACCAACCTTTTCTCTTAGCTTCTGTCCTGGATCTCGGAATCCTGGATAGCACTTCAAAGAATGGGCTGTGGCGGCTCGACGGCGGCACGAACGGAGGCGGCGGCAGTAGTGGCTGGAAGTCGCATCCAGTGGAGGTGATAGAGGTGGGAATGACTCCCAGAATCAAGGCTTCACACCTTGGATTTGATGCAACTCTCACAGCTACAAGAAGGGGAAGAGAGGGGAGAGGGGCGCCCTTGGGCTCTCTTGGAGAACTTCCAAATTTTCTTTGCATTAATTCTTTGAAATATAGAAATACAAGGCTTATATAGAAATAGATAAAAGATATAAACTATCCTCAGATCTAGGGTTAGGGAGGGGCAAATAAGGGATACAAAATAGTTCTCCCATGTGGTCAAAATGACCAAAATAAAAAATTACTAAAGGGAAGGGGGCGCCCTCCTTAAGAGGGGAAATGGCATTTTTCAACCTTAATTCCTTGGTCCAAATCCAACTTGGACCATGGATCAGCCCATAGGGCCCATGATCCTAGGTGGACAAATGGGAAAGAGGGTGGGAGACCCTGTTGGACCTACTGGCTTTTTGCAAAGAAACCTAAAGATTCCTAAGGACTAACAAATCGGCTTATAATACTTTACAATCGTAAACCTAATTACCCAAGGATATAAATGTAAACAAAAGGATAAAAATGTAAAAATAAAATGTTAGTGCTCGGTGTTGATTCCCATCATAGTCATTTAGAGTTATTTGTTCCTCTTTATATCTTCTCATCACCGTCCAAATTTTATGAATTTAGGATGAGACGACAAAGAGATAGGACATCTAGAAGTGAAAGGTTCCACACAAGACGCGCAGTAGCCAGCATCGACTTCCAGTCTAAAATTTGAAGTCTAGAGCCTTTTTCAAAGGTATGTTATCTCATGAACGGCTCAAACATCATGTTAGGAACAAAAGCTCTTTGTTACCTCATATTTTCATTGGTTATACACATCGTATTTGGTGTTTTATCATGACTGCACATTCAATTTATATCTGCATGCATATCCCTGCACCTTAATAGAAAAGATGATAACTTTGGCCCATCCAACCCATGCATCTTCATGACTTAATTTTGTTCTATCATGTCATATCTATCTGTCTAGCATGGTTTTCATGTATTATTTGCTTTAGGATAGGCTTGGCATGCCATAAGTACCTTCTGCCCCGTAGCAGGCTAAAGGCGGTCTCTCAGAGACCGCTAATGTCTATTAGCGGTCCAAGTCTGACCGCAATTACAAGAAATGGTCCTCCGTAGACCGCTATCTCCTCTCTATGTTCTGCTGCCTGTTAACTCTAAACAGATTGTAGATCAAGCCCTCTAATTATATGGTAAGCTTAGCTAAACGGGTCCTATTCCTAGCTATCTCCAGGTAGACCTGATATTGGTTATATTATGCATCCACCATGCTAGTCTTCATATCATTCATGAGTTTTTAACTTATTTTAAACTTATGCTACTTTCATGCCACAATCATATAGTTTTGTACTTAAATCTTTCCCTTATAATTATGGAACTTGGTTTATTGTGACGTTTGGATCATTGTTTTATCACGATTTCACTCTCATCTTCAGTCTTTCATAAGTACATAACGCGTATTCCGGTGCGTGACTATTAGTTACACCTTGCACTTGATAGGAACACTCTCTTGGACTTGTGATCCTCTCCGTCGGATATTCCTTCTGCCGGACTAGGTGATCTTATTTCAAGGCCTCCATAAGTCTCCGCGAGCCTGGGATTCCCACTAGGACACCGTGCCTGTTATACCCTTAAAGCCCAACGGATTAGAAAGCACATATCATACCGACATTTTTTCTGAACCCTAGATAGTTGCGGCCATCAGGAGATCGCCACTATCAAGTAGTGGCCCTCCCGTGACCATTTTTCTGCCAGACTGATCCCTGCGTCGACTCTTTCACACTTTGGCATCGACTCTATCTAGTAGCGGTCCTAACCGAACTGCCACTTAATAGTAGCGGTCCTTTCATGACTGTCTCTTCAAGAAACGGCCCAGGCATGACCGTTTTCTATCTCAGTGTGCTTAACCCGAGGTTTGACCCACATGTTGATTTTCCTATGTTCCTAGATGATCTATTGATTATCTAGAACCCAAAATCTTGATCAATAAGTTATTAATGAATTATTAAAGTTAAAAGAATGTACTGTTATGCTGCCGGATTCCTCCCGTAGCATGACCTTGTCATTAATCATCTTTGAACTCATATGTTTTTATTTGGTGCATTCTTACCTTGGTTTACTTATCATGAACCTTATTGTTTGACTTGTTAATTGTTGGCAATAATTTATTGATATACTCGTGGAAGTAGCTTGATTTATAACGTGAAGATGCAGATCGAGCATTGATTGTGTCAAATGGCTCGACATTAGCCCCCTCGGCTGATTGCTGGAAACATACTATAAATCATGGGGTATGATAAACACTGACGTCGCATTACGCTGGGAGTACTTTTTTTATAAACAGGTGAAAACCACGAGGCTCTACATGAAATTATACATTCTTGTTACATAACTTTCTAGTGCATGACCTTTATGGTTATGAAAAGTACATTCTCGTTACATGAAAGGCCACATTATGTTCTTGCTAGATCATTATTCCATTCTACATGAACTCTCTTGTCTCTATGGACTTGTGTTGTTACTTTGGTTTCATTAGTATGATTTACCGCATTTCTTTTATCTTACCTTCTAGAGCAAAAATACTAATTACTTAAACATTGCCTTCATGTTGATACGAATATACCTATTGGGTAAGTGTGCCCATTCCCTACTTTTCCAATCTTTTCAGGAAATACTAGCTGGTCGGATTCGGACTATTCAAGTGGCGGATCCGAGGGCAAATGATACACGCGTGAAGCCGTAGATATAAGTCCTTACAATTAGTCATGAGTCATTATGTGATTTTCTTTTATTGAGTCTAGTGATGTAAAGAGTCAAGAGTCAACATTATGTAACTTTTGATTATTATTCAATAAAAGCAAAGGTTTAGTCCAAATATGGTGCATTCATTCTTATGTGTGGATGTGTTAGCACTCTGATTATATTGCTCGCTTGAGGCTTATCTTGCCGGCTGTTCATGTGCCCGATATCACTTTTGATGTACATATATCTCTGGGCGTGACATGCAACAACTGGGAAGGAGGCGCTAAACAGCTGGGCAATACCCACCCTCACCCGTCCATAGAGGCCGAAGATGCTGTTGTCACCACAATTTGATGCCCGTCTCTCGTCCAACATTGTCGTTCTCCCCTGCGACGCCGAATAGCTAGGTATCAACCTTTGGCATCTTCCGTCCATGGTGGAGGGGGGGATTGGTTGAACGTGAGGCCACTCTGCCCTAGCCGCATCTGCATCTGCGAGGCCACTCCACCCCAAGCACGTCTGTGAGGCCCCTTTGCCCTAGTCGCATCCGCATCCATGAGGCTTCTCTGCCCCAGCTACGTCTGTGCTTTAGTTGTCTAGATACTATAAACAACATTAAAATGTTTCTTCACACTCAATTTGAAATGAAGGATTTAGGTCATCTCTTATACTTCTTGGACATTGAAGTAATTGGCACAATTGAAGAATATATTATGTCACAAGTTAAGTATATCTCTAATTTGATGTGCAAAGCCGACATATCTGACAATAAAACAATTGATACTCCACTAGAATTGAATGTCAAGATGCACCCTATTGATGGAGAGTCACTAAAAAATCTAGAACTCTATTGAGTTCTGGTCGATAATCTTATTTATTTGACTCTAACATGTCTAAATATCACATATGTTGTCTATGTTGTGAGTCAGTTTATGGCTCAGTTTATGGCCATACCCTGGTCCACTCACTATGTTGATGTCGAATTTTGGGATATCTTTGTTCCATAGACTACTGTTCTCTTACTCTTTCTCCTTAGCATTGTGCCTATTTTGATTTAGATTGGGCAAGCAACATCATCGATCAACTCTCTACCACAAGCTTTTACATATTTCTAGGTGGTTCTTTAATCTCTTGGTGATGTGGGACGAAGGGGGGAGACACGGGGAAGGGATGCGAAGACTCAACTATGAGACCAAGCAACAACTCCCTACTCTAAATGACGACGCGATCAGTAAGCAAACACTAAGGGGAGCAGCCGAAGGCCCGGCTCCAACGAGGACTCAAGGGTTGAACACGTCACTCACAAGAACCACGGTGGATGGTCATCCCTAGCGAGGGAAACATGGGATCTCTGCTGTTGAGAAACCACTCGAGTCACCGGGTAGTCTCACTCTCTCGTAGTTCAGAGGGGAACTACGGGACGGGCTCACTCACGCTCTCCAGTGGTAACGGAGTTTGAACGGGCTAGATTTCCTACTCTCACACCTGAGCAACGGCAGATAAGCGCAAATATAGAATGAACAAAGTGTAAGAGAGGGAGTGGAACACATACCTCCACGCGAGTGCGTGGGAAAGACAACCCGGCCAAGGCACGTAACTCCCAGTACAAATAAATAGCAAATAATTAAAGAAATGAATCAATATTGCCCACTCCACGCAGGGAGGTAAAAGGCTACAAGAGCGATCCGGGAGTGCCGAGCTTGGGTTGACGGACAGCGTTCTGTGGTGGCTTTGACAACGTCGGCACACTGCTGGTCAGGTGCGGTCAGACTGTGCCCGGATGGACAGATCAACAGTCAGCTGTGCCTGGTGGTCCTCCGGAGTGTCAGGAGTTGGAACGCGAGTAGCTGGCGTTGATCCTCAGTCGATACTGAATGCCTCGCCCGAAGATGGCAGCTGGAAGGGGTCGATTGGCCGAGTCAAATCAGCACGTCGGGTGCAGGTCAGCCTACGTAGGGCAAACGACCAGCGAGCGGCGGCCACTAGGACGGCAGCCTCCAAGCATCTTCTGGTTGTGGCGGTTGACGAGGATGTTTGTGGGGTGTCCCCTTCGATCCCTGGGAGCGGCGATCACTGGACCTCAGCTAAGGTGTCAATGAGAGATCTGGAACAAGGATCTATCCCACAGCCCTCCACTTGGGAAGATCTGCGTTATCCAGCGAAAATGGTCGTTGCGGTCAGATCCACAGTCAGATCGGGATGAAACCAGTGCCGTTGCGAAGGGCGCTCGACGGGCTACGACCTATAAGAATATGAGACACATCCATTTAACCAATTTTCCTGAGAAGATTTTGAAATTGGAGCCTCGTGCCAACATGGTGTGCTGGGCAGGCTATAACCAGTCAGAAGATGGACGTGGACAGGGAGGCAAACGGGGGATCTGGATCATAGAGTGAATGATGGTGAGAGACGGGAATGTTGTGGTTGTGCACCCCAATTTTGGTGGCGATCAGAGGAGATTTGAGGGGAGGTAAAAATCGGTATGTAGGCTTCTGTCCAGCAGATCTGCACGGAGGCAGACTGCACAAGAAGGAATAAAAATGGTAGAGCAGAGGTCAAATGGTGGATCGGGGTGGTGAAAATTTTACTAGAGAGATGAAAGAACGTGGGGAAGTGACAGTAAAATTTTGGCGACGATCTAATGGCGGGAAGGGGGTGAACCAACCTATTCTTCCACATTCTATCCAACTGCGCACATTCTGGGACAGCAAGGGCAAAAGAGGCTTGTGGCGGCCCGATGGCGACTCGGATGGCGGAGGCGGTGGAGGGGGCTGGACGTCCACCCAGTAGAGATGATACGGCTTGGGAGTCGCTCCCAAAGATAGGGTTTCACACCCAAGATCTGCAGCCTTCACAGTTGCAAGAAGGAGGAAGAAGAATGATGAAGGGGGCAGCCCTTGCTAGCTCTTAGAAAAAAATACTTCATTCCTTCCTCTAAAATTCTTATAAGAGAATATTTATATGGAAACCCTAGACCTAATTAAGACTCCACATGAATTAATTACCCTCAACAACACATTATGGGGAGAGGGAAGGAAGGGACACCCTTGGTCTTCCAAGAAGTCAACAAGGGGGGGGGGTGGACAACTTGGACCAAATTTTAAAATGGGGAAAGGGGGGGAGGGGGAGGGGGAGGGCGCATGGAGCATGGGAGGGGATTTTCTCTTGGACAAAATGTCCAATTGTGTGGGTGGAAGGGCGGAAGTGCACGGCTTTCCCATGGAAGTCAACAATGGTGGCTCCCTTGGTCCAAGTTGGACCAAGGAGGAAGTGGCCTCTTTTGGCCCATCCAAGGGCATGTAAGGTTCTGACCAGAATGCGCAGCGGAAATCATCGAAACCTTAGATTGCATATCATTGCCGATTTTTCAAAATCGAACAATATCGGTAAACCCGCGATGTGAAGAATGATTCTTTACCTTTGCAGGGTTAAGAATCTCCCAAAACCTCGAAGACGAATGAGAGGAAGATCTCGGAGTCGCGAGCCGTTCAAGCGGCCTCTAGACGTATCCACACGAGCAATGGAAGCAGACATGATCTCCTCCACAACCTCCACGCTCCGACCCGATCTCAACACAACCATCCACCGGGAGGAAAGAGAGAGAAGAAGGGGGCGCACCTTGGAGAGAGAGAGAGAGAGGAGAGATGGCGGCTAGGGTTAATCCTGTAGCTTGGCTAGGGTTTCTCCCAACAACATATATTTATAGACCTTTGGCATTTTTCACAAAAACCCAATGATAGTCTATAAAGTCCACCCATCCCGGTCTGTCCAATACTCTATTATCTGTGACCCTCTAGGCCCAATAGTCTGTTTGCTTTTCCAGCCCATTAAATAAAGAACTCCTTAACTTAATTAGTTATATCCATTAACTCTTAATAGAATTAGCGGGCTTTCCGATCACGAAAAGTACCAAGCAACGCCTCGTGATCCCAAATGACATTGGGGATAAGCAACCCACTCAGGAACCTTTCCGTCTACAGATTCCACATAGCTATAGATCCTCATTCATCCAATGCCCCACCAGGACTAGGGTATGGTCAAACTGTCAAACCCTATTGAGTCCCGGCTCGACTGAATCTTGTACTCCAAACAGGTTCATTAGAAAAACTCCTTTTATATTATGAACTCCCGTACCCTGGCCAGGGGATTTCCCGAGTATAGAACCGTAGGGCATTCTCTCTCATATATCATACTGAGAGTGAATGATTCCAAGTTGTCAAACTAATTGCCTTCGCATGAGTTCCACTGAGTCCGAATAACTAACTGTACAAGACCACTTAATTGAAGTCCATAAGTCAGTAATCAAATAGTCAGCATCCCTTATGCAAGACATCTTTAGTGACTCAGGTCTAAGATCCAACTGTGCTACTATGACATAGAATACCCTGATTGATAGTCAGTATGATTACCATTCAGGGATTCTAGATCGGGTTAGTTCAGTGAACTCATTTTACTAATGAGCACTCACACACATACTTCAGTGTCTCCACACTGATGACTATGAGAACAATCACACCCATCATATGAGTATCATGTGTGCCAGTCTATCCGGATCTTCAATGTCCCTTATTGAAGATCCTATGACTGGAAACATCTAGAACATGTACATCTGGATTACTGATCTCATTATCATAATCTCATTACGATCCAACCATCATCGCACATGTTCAGGGACTTCATCACATTTGAATTATTAACACAAATTAAATGCAACGAATAAATGCCCTTAATATAAATATGAATAAGATATTACAAGAAATGACATCATCACATCTCATGTGATTGGCTTGTAGGGCATACATTTCTATCAATCTCCCACTTGCACTAAAGCCAATCACCCACATGCTTGATCCCCATCAGCCCAAGGGGACGCTCAAACACACTTTGCGTCAACGGCTTAGTTAGTGGATCTGTAATGTTATCACTGGAAGATACTCTATCAATTACAACAGCTCCTCTAGCTACAATCTCTCTGATCAGGTGGTATCGCTGCAGAATATGCTTCGATTTTTGATGAGACCTCAGCTCCTTTGCTTGCGCAATCGCCCCATTATTATCACATAATAAGTGGATTAGATCAGAGATGCTTGGGACAACTCCAAGCTCTTCGATGAACTTCTTCATCCAACTGCTTCTTTGGCTGCCTTAGCAGCAGCAATGTACTCAGCTTCTTTGAAATTTCATGAAATTTCATTTTTTTCTCCCCATGCGTTTCTCTCTCCTCTTGGCTCCCCTCCTCCCGTCCCCCTCCCTCGCGAGACCACTCCCCCCCTTGGGTTGACTTCTATCGCTGCTGCTGCCCTCCGGCGATGGCCGGCGGTGGGGGGGGGGGGGCTGTGCCCCCCTGTTGTGCCCCTTAGGCACAAGCATGTGCTATGTTGATTTGATGATAGCAATGCTGTTTTGTTTTGATGATTGCAACACAGTGAGTGCTTTATGAGATTGTGTTTTGATGATAGCAACATAACTTGTTTTGTGGAGAATGCATGTGTATGACTAATATAGTGCTTGATTTCTGCTATGTGCGTTGCTTTTCTATCTGCATGTAGTTTGATGACTAGCAAGTCTATACACTGCAGGGTAAAGCATTTCATTAGTCTATACACTCTTCATGCATGTGCATAGTCTATACATTGTGCATTTCGTTGACAAGTTTGCACATTCATGAAGTCTGCACACTGGCCTGTTCATGCATCACAAGTGTGTACAATGCATCTCTATTCATGAAGTCTGTACACTAGACTTAAAGTGTGTACAACGTCCGTCTCAGCCACCATCTCATTCAGCGTCTTAGGCTTGCAAAGTCTACACATTGGTCGGTGGAAAGTCTATACATTGCACTGTTCATGCACGGCACAGCAAGTCTGCACAATGTCCATCTTATTTAGTGTCTCATGCAGCGTCAACGCTGTGAGTGTGTACAATGGCTGTAACATGCTCGCATAAGTCTATACATTGCATCTTAGCATGTTTGCACAGCACACCATCAAGTCTGAACATTGGCCAAGTCTACACATCGGCACTGTAGCTTGCTTAGCATGAGTCTATACACTGGAAATTGAAGTGTGTACATTGAGCGTCTCATTGAGCGTCCCACATAAAGTCTATACAGTGCCTCAAGCTGAGCAAGTCCATACATTGGTCGGTGGAAAGTCTGTACACTCAGAAGTCTGTACATCCACCGTCTTCCTCAGCGTCTCATGCATAAGTCTATACACTGCACTGGAGCATGCATCTCATGCAAGTCTGTACATCGCCTTCAAAGCCTTCTGTTGAAACCTCAAGTCTGTACAGCGAGCAGCGTCCTTGTGTCTCAAGCCGTTCTCCAAGTCTGTACACTGGTCGTGCATTCAAGTCTTTCACAAGTCTGTACATCAGACGCGCATGCTCGCCTGTCCCTCCGGATGCTCTCCTGGGACCGAGTATGCTCTCCAATGACTGTTAATGCTCCGATTGGCCAGCGTCTCTCTTGATCAAGTCTATACACTCATTCACTGTTCATGCATTCACAGTGAAGTCTGTACATCCGTTTGGCTATGCATTACTATCCACCAAGTCTATACATTGGTAGAGTCTGTACATCAGACGTGCATGCTCGCCTGTCCCCCCGGATGCTCTCCTGGGACCGAGTATGCTCTCTAGTGACTGCTAATGCTTCCCTAACTTTGAGGATGCTCCCCTGGAGCAGCGATTGCTCCCCAGAGATAGCATGTGCTCCATATGCTCCCCTGACGCTGGTGATGCTGTCCAGAGGCCATAGATGCTCCCCTGAGACTTCATATGCTCCCGTGCGAGAACGCACTTTACATTACAAGTCTATACATCATGATCGTCTTTACAAGTCTATACAGAGCTCTTCACTTAACTTGATATTCCGATACTCTGTCTGACAGGTGCTCTGCTCGTGGAGGCTAATGAAGGGCACGTGATCCGAGGCTGGAAGGCCTGACCAGATGATGACACATGGACTGACATCCTGCTGGATGCTGCCACGTGGTCCGAATACTTAGGGCTGGAAATGTGGAGGTCACACGCCGGGGCTGCTGCTGATGCTGCTGTTGCTATATATATGATCCTTCTTCCACAGAAGAAGACTGGTCGAATTGGCGAGAAGTGAAGTCCATACAGAGAGCCACGATCCAGACAGATAAGAGCAGAAGAAGAGTGAAGAGAGAAGAAGAAGAGAAGAGAGAAAAGAGAGACAGAGAGCTATCGAGAGAAGAAGAAGAGAAAGAAGTAGAGGAGAGATAGTGAGATCGAGAGAGATCTACATTCACTGGACCGTGGATCAAATCCAGGCCAGCCAGCTCTTAGGAGCCACATTTGTGCTTTCATTATTTACGGCTTTCAGTTGCTGTTGCTACTTGTTTTCGTTTTCCATTTTATCATTTCTTCAAGCTGTTTGTCAGCGGAGCAAGCTGTGTTGATCAGCATTTGCAGTGGAGGTTTCCACTGGACAGGTAAAGCTGTAATCCTCAGCTGGCGAGACTTGGTCTCGGACGGGTTAAGCTGTATTTCCCCAGCGGTTTGCAGAGGTGCTGCCTCTGGACTGGTTAAGCTGTATTTCCCCAGCGGTTTGCAGAGGTGTATCCTCTGGACAGCAAGCTGTGTTGCTCAGCGGGCAGTGGAGGATTCCACTGGACAGCAAGCTGTGTTGCTCAGCGGTTTGTAGGCAAGCTGTGATGCCCAGCGGTTCAAGCTGTGAGTCAGTAGTAAGCCACACTCGGGTTGAGTGTGGGGTGGATGTAGGTCTGGAGGACCGAACCACCTAAAAACTCCTATTGCATTGTGGTTTGTTTTGTTCTATTTGTGCTTCCGCTAGATGAATGCATAGGGGCGCTCAACTGTTTGCTTATATGTTCAATAGATGAGTGTTCTAATCTGTCTTGTTAGCATTCCAGTTTTTAAGTGAGCGAAATCTTATCTTGGGTGAAATTTTTATAGGCTATATTCATTCACCCCCCTCTGAATACTTGCACCGAACCCAACATTTGGTATCAGAGCGGGTCTCTGATTTATCAGATCTAACAATCTGCAGAGGATCCTGCTAGTGTTTGGTGCATTTCAGAGTGTGCTTTCTATGCTCGTTGTTTAGTTTCACTGAGTTAGTGCTTTGCCTTGCTTATCTGGTTGTGGTGTTTTATTGTCGATTGTTTTGTGCTTTGAATCTGTTTGTTATCTGATTTGATGGCTAATCCTCTGATATTCAGTGGTGATGACCTTGGCCCATGGCTAGAAAAGTTGCATCGGTATGTAAGCACAACCGATCCTGACTTGTGGAAGGTAATGACTCACGGTCCATACAAACTGTCGAAGGATAAATCCAAATGGACCAAGAAGGATAAGCTGAAAGACTCTGTCAATAATAGAGCTGTAGTTTTATTAAAAGAATCAATTGACAGATCTCTAATTGAATGCATTTCTTCTTGCAGGTCTGCCAAAGACATTTTGGAAAAACTAAAGCTCACCAGGAACCACAACAAATGCTTGATGGCTGATCGGAGAAATGATGATGATGAGACCTCATCTCAGGATATTATTGGGGGAACAACAACTCGAGAAGTAAACACCTGAGGTGCTATGAGTGTGGGAAGCATGGCCATACAGTCAAGAACTGTTGGCATGCTTAGGTAAGTCATGTTAATGACAAAGCCTTTAAATTCTCTGTAAAACGACCTGTGAATTTTTCATGCTTTAACTGTGGTAAAACAGGTCACAAATCTGCTGAATGTTGGGTGAAGAAGAATAAGAAACAGAATGTCCATGTAAACAACAGAACAACTCATGCTCAATCTCATAGGTCTCATGCTTCTTTTGATAAGCATTATAGGACCAGAAAATCTGTTGATTCATGTCATTATTGTGGAAATTTTGGACATTCTATGTCTGATTGCTCTCTAATGGAATTTGATGATAATATTGCTAAGAAATTATTTAGAACACCTGATAGGGGTAATTGAGGACCCAAGACCTCTTGGGTTCCTGCAGGATCAACTTGATTTTATCTTGCAGGTGTGCCTTGGTGGGAGAAATAAAAGGGGTTTATGATCCAAGGCACTCAACAGAAAACCCCAGGATTTTATATTTCAGGTCAGTTCTGAACTTTGCTTTAAATTCATTAACTGAAATTGTTGAACTGTCTACTTGATTTATGATGATCTCTTCATGTCTAGCTGATCAGTCTGCATTCCAGACTCAGCTATTGAATTCAATTCTGCATATCTGATGCTCTTCTCTTGCTATGTGTTGAACTGAATTTGAATGGTTCTTTAGTGTATACAGTTGATGCACTATATAGACTTTGTGTAAATGCATGTGTTTTGTGTCAGTGCAATGCATGCTTGTTGTTGAATGCATACTTGGACTGAGTGTGAATGGTTCATTTAGTGTACACAGTCAATGCATATGTCTTATGTCTGCATACATCATTTGCATGACTGTCATTGATGCTGTTCAAAGTATGTAGGACTGCTCTATGTTGCATTGTCCTTGTTAACCCTGGTATATCAAATGGTATGTCACTAAAAGGCAGGGAAATCTGCCAGGAGGTTCCTACCATGTGTGAGATGGTCTTTGAGACCAGGTTCTCTGCCTAGTACCATGGGTCCTGTCTTCATGTAGAACAGTGCACTGCATCATATTTTTGAAAAATCTGAAAAAGGATAAAAATGTTCATGACTTGGATGCATAAACTTGAATTGAGTGCATACTTGCCTCATATATCATTGGTGCATAGTCTGCATGTAGAACAGTGTGTTGCATAGCATAATCCTTGCATCATGATGTCAGGGAGAGCTGAGAGTTTTTCTGGTCAATTCATTGAATCATTGCTACTTCTCATTGTCCCCATTTAGTTCTTTCATATCCTTTGACATCAAATGCTCCTGGAACTCAATGCCTATTGTTATCATTTCCCTAACATTCACTGAACAACAGTTATGTTTCTGGTTTAGTACATTGAGTTGTGATTATTTCAATTGTTCTTTTATAAGAATCACTCTTACAAATTGAAAAGAACTAAAGGTTTAACCTTTATAAATTGAGAGTTAAGTGTCTACACTTCAGAATTTGAGATAAAAGAAAACTTTTATAGCTCTTAATCTTTGCCTCATGGCTAAAATAGAATTTTTTTTTATAATGCCTAAATGTGTTGAATTGGAAATGTCTAGAACAGGTGAATAAGAGTATGTAATGATTTTTTAAACAATCATTCAAAAAGAAATAAGGGCAGCAGTAAATAAGATCACAAATGTAAAGAACTGAACATTGTGACAGAGCAATGGCTAATTGCACTGAGAAACTGTGAACTCCTCCAAAGAAGCAGGAGAACTCACATGTCATGAGGTGCTTCAGAATATCTTTGTTCATAGGGTCAAATCTATAGGGGGAGTCCTCACCAAGTAACTGAGGGTACTGGCCTCTAATCAAGGTATACCCTTAATGTCAAAAGTGAAGACTATTCCTTGTAGGTCTTGATCTGAAATAGGTCTTGTAGTTTATGCCTAGTAACTAGGGGTACCTGCTTCTGATCAAGGTGTACACCTAATGTCAACAGCATAAATGCCACAGGTCTATTCACTTAGTTCAGTTTCTGAAAATTCAAAAGTGAAATACAAACTACTGTAACCCTTTGAAATCAAAAGTCAATGAGTGAAAATTATTTTTCTCAATACATATTCAAGTTGCCTTTCTTGAAATTTCATGTTTAATCACAAAAGGGTATTATTTCTGACTTATCTATTAATACCATGTGCCTTAGATTCATTGCTATAAATGGAGTCTAAAACTCTTTTTCAGGGGTCAGGTGTTTTACTCTAGATTTATCACTGTTAAACCTGATTTTTTGTCAAAATTATATGTTGTTGATTCTTATACTTTAACAGTTGTTTATAATCATGCTCCTTTCTGAACCTATGCTTATGCTGTTGTCAAGTGACCCTCCTACCTTCTCTACCTTTGAATTATCTGTCCATATTCCTTCTCAAAGGGGGAGCAATTATTAAGGGGGAGAACCAGTTCAGGGGGAGTCATATCTTCAGGGGGAGTTTACTGTTCTTGAGGAATTTACATGCATAATGCAGTTTGCACTCTTGTTTATACTATTTTTCTCTTTTTGATTATGTCAAAGGGGGAGAAAATTTTGTGTATGACTCACTGTCACAGTGTGTTGCCATCATCAAAAAGGGGGAGAATGTTGTGCCCCTTAGGCACAAGCATGTGCTATGTTGATTTGATGATAGCAATGCTGTTTTGTTTTGATGATTGCAACACAGTGAGTGCTTTATGAGATTATGTTTTGATGATAGCAACATAACTTATTTTGTGGAGAATGCATGTGTATGACTAATATAGTGCTTGATTTCTGCTATGTGCGTTACTTTTCTATCTGCATGTAGTTTGATGACTAGCAAGTCTATACACTGTAGGGTAAAGCATTTCATTAGTCTATACACTCTTCATGCATGTGCATAGTCTATACATTGTGCATTTCGTTGACAAGTTTGCACATTCATGAAGTCTGCACACTGGCCTGTTCATGCATCACAAGTGTGTACAATGCATCTCTATTTATGAAATCTGTACATTGGACTTAAAGTGTGTACAACGTCTGTCTCAGCCACCGTCTCATTCAGCGTCTTAGGCTTGCAAAGTCTACACATTGGTCGGTGGAAAGTCTATACATTGCACTGTTCATGCACGGCACAGCAAGTCTGCACAATGTCCATCTTATTTAGTGTCTCATGCAGCGTCAACGCTGTGAGTGTGTACAATGGCTGCAGCATGCTCGCATAAGTTTATACATTGCATCTTAGCATGTTTGCACAGCACACCATCAAGTCTGAACATTGGCCAAGTCTACACATCAGCACTGTAGCTTGCTTAGCATAAGTCTATACACTGGAAATTGAAGTGTGTACATTGAGCGTCTCATTGAGTGTCCCACATAAAGTCTATACAGTACCTCAGGCTGAGCAAGTCCATACATTGGTCGGTGGAAAGTCTGTACACTCAAAAGTCTGTACATCCACCGTCATCCTCAGCGTCTCATGCATAAGTCTGTACACTGCACTGGAGCATGCATCTCATGCAAGTCTGTACATCACCTTCAAAGCCTTCTATTGAAACCTCAAGTCTGTACAACGAGCAGCGTCCTTGTGTCTCAAGCCGTTCTCCAAGTCTGTACACTGGTCGTGCATTCAAGTCTTTCACAAGTCTGTACATCAGACGTGCATGCTCGCCTGTCCCTCCGGATGCTCTCCTGGGACCGAGTATGCTCTCCAGTGACTGTTAATGCTCCGATTGGCCAGCGTCTCTCTTAATCAAGTCTATACACTCATTCACTGTTCATGCATTCACAGTGAAGTCTGTACATCTGTTTGGCTATGCATCACTATCCACCAAGTCTATACATTGGTAGAGTCTGTACATCAGACGTGCATGCTCGCCTGTCCCCCCGGATGCTCTCTTGGGACCGAGTATGCTCTCCAGTGACTGCTAATGCTTCCCTAACTTTGAGGATGCTCCCCTGGAGCAGCGATTGCTCCCCAGAGACAGCATGTGCTCCACATGCTCCCCTGACGCTGGTGATGCTGTCCAGAGGCCATAGATGCTCCCCTTAGACTTCATATGCTCCCGTGCGAGAACGCACTTTACATTACAAGTCTATACATCATGATCGTCTTTACAAGTCTATACAGAGCTCTTCACTTAACCTGATATTCTGATACTCTGTCTGACAGGTGCTCTGCTCGTGGAGGCTAATGAAGGGCACGTGATCCGAGGCTGGAAGGCCTGACCAGATGATGACACATGGACTGACATCCTGCTGGATGCTGCCACGTGGTCCGAATACTTAGGGCAGGAAATGTGGAGGTCACACGCCGGGGCTGCTGCTGCTGCTATATATATGATCCTTCTTCCACAGAAGAAGACTGGTCGAATTGGCGAGAAGTGAAGTCCATACAGAGAGCCACGATCCAGATAGAGAAGAGCAGAAGAAGAGTGAAGAGAGCAGAAGAAGAGAAGAGGGAAAAGAGAGACAGAGAGCTATCGAGAGAAGAAGAAGAGAAAGAAGTAGAGGAGAGATAGTGAGATCGAGAGAGATCTGCATTCACTGGACCGTGGATCAAATCCAGGCCAGCCAACTCTTAGGAGCCACATTTGTGCTTTCATTATTTACAGGTTTCAGTTGTTGTTGCTACTTATTTTCGTTTTCCATTTTATCATTTCTTCAAGCTGTTTGTCAGCGGAGAAAGCTGTGTTGCTCAGCATTTGCAGTGGAGGTTTCCACTGGACAGGTAAAGCTGTAATCCTCAGCTGGCGAGACTTGGTCTCGGACGGGTTAAGCTGTATTTCCCCAGCGGTTTGCAGAGGTGTTGCCTCTGGACGGGTTAAGCTATATTTCCCCAGCGGTTTGCAGAGGTGTATCCTCTGGACAGCAAGCTGTGTTGCTCAGCGGGCAGTGGAGGATTCCACTGGACGGCAAGCTGTGTTGCTCAGCGGTTTGTAGGCAAGCTGTGATGCCCAGCGGTTCAAGCTGTGAGTCAGCCGTAAGCCACACTCGGGTTGAGTGTGGGGTGGATGTAGGTCTGGAAGACCGAACCACCTAAAAACTCCTATTGCATTGTGGTTTGTTTTGTTCTATTTATGCTTCCGCTAGATGAATGCATAGGGGTGCTCAACTGTTTGCTTATAGGTTCAATAGATGAGTGTTCTAATCTGTCTTGTTAGCATTCCAATTTTTAAGTGAGCGAAATCTTATCTTGGGTGAAATTTTTATAGGCTATATTCATTCACCCCCCCTCTGAATACTTGCACCGAACCCAACACCCCCCCTCCCCTCCTGGCTCTGTCCCGCCGGTGGTCCTCTCTGCCGGTGGGCCTACTACGGCGGCTCCTCTTGCTGGTCTTCACCGCTCGGCCCTGGTCATCTCCGCCGCGGGTGGCTCTGGTGCCTCTACTGCCGGCGTTGGTGCCCCCCGGAGGCCCCCCTGCTGCTATCGCACCGGTCGCTGGCCATGCCCTGGCTCAGGGTGCCCTAGTTCCCAGCGGTCCCTCTCCTTCGCTTCCCGTCGGTGAGCTCTGTGATTCCCACTCAGCCGCTCTCCCTCTTCCAGGCTGCCACGTCTTTGCTCTCCTTCACACGCCACCTCATGCGTCTCCATCTCAACCGTTGATCGCCTCTCCCTTCCCCACGCCATCTCTGTTGCCAGGCCACGCTCTTTCCCCTTCGAACACGACCCCTGCCGTAACCCAATCCCCATCGTCCATTCCTTCTCCTCCTCCATCGCTGGCTCCTCCCACCTTACACGTGTCTTCCAAACCTAGCCTCCCCTCGTTGACCTTTGACCCCTTGGACGGGACAGCAGCGCAAAATGATCCCCTGTTTTCCTTTTCGGCCATCTCCCCGCCGGCTACAGGTGTTCCGTCGCCAGCCGGTGGTCCACCTGAGGCCCCCCATCTGGCTGCGGTGTCCCCCCTCTCCTATCCTTGGTCTTGGCGCTTCTTCATCCTGCGCGCAGCTCATAGGGTCCCAACCCTCCCCTGTTCTGGCTTGCTATTCATCCCTTGAAGGTTCCACCTCCGGTGTTGGTACCCTTGTGCCTGGAGGGGTGACGTCCGTGGCCTCATCCGCGCTCCACCATGGCCTTGCCATGGCCCCCGGGGACACACCTCGCTTTGCTCCCCCGGGAGGAGCCCTGCTTCCCCTGCCGACTTGTGGCCCTCCCCGAACGACGGGCGTGTCTTCTCCTCCGACGGTTGGTGTTTCTTTGTCGCTATCTGAGCTCGTCTCCGACAGTAAGGGCGGTCGCCGCCCCTGTGGTCCCGACCGTGGGGCTGGCCCCGCTCCCGCGCTGCCATCCAACGGTCGTCCCCGCCTTGGTGCCCTTGCTATGCCGCCTTCTGCGGGTGCCTCACTGCCTGCCAGATCCCCATGGTCTGGCCCTGCTCGCCCATCTGTGCCTGGTGGGGGTACCCTTGCATTGCATGCGGCGGGGCAGGCGGGGTCGCCTCCAATGGCTGCAACTCCTCACTCCTTCGCCCACGTGATCCTCCAGTCCCTGGCACCACCGGCTCTGCCACTGTCCGTCCATGCTCCAGCCTTCACTGACGGTGGGGAGCCGGCTACCTTCTTCAGCATGGAGGAAATCTCCGTGTCTGGCGGCCCTCTGGAGTTCGCCATTATCGCACGGACGCCGCAGGGGCGCCCCCCGTTTTAGGAAATCCGAGCACACCTAGCTCAACGGTTTCAATTCTCCCAAGACTTCCTCATTAGCTCGATGGATCGGAGGCATCTGCTTCTATGCTTCCACAACAAGGAGGACAATCTCCAGGTGCTCCTCAGAGATTCTCTCCTTGTCAAAGGCCGACCGTTCTCCTTCTTCAAGTGGTCCTTAAACTTCTCTGCCGATGAAGACTCACCCCTCATCCCGGTTTGGATCGAGATGCCAGGGCTTCCTGCCAACTTTTACAACGAAGCTATGCTTCTTTCCATTGCAGGAGGCCTCGGTTCCCCTCTGAAAGTGGATCGCAACACCTTGTGCCGCACCAGGTCCCACGCGGCCAGGGTGTGTGTGTTGCTTGACATCTCTAAGATGCCCCCTCCTCGGGCATGGATCGGGTATGGTGGCAGCGGCTTCTGGCAAGCCTTGGAGTACCCCAAACTCCCCTCGTTCTGCTCCAACTGCAAGCGTATTGGCCACCTCTCACTCCTCTGCAAGAAGCCCCCTGCTGCCCCGGCTGAGGCGTCGTTGCCTAACCCCGCGCGTCGGGCCGCCAAAGGTTCAGCTGGGTAGCCCAATCCAGTTGCTCCTCCTCAGGCAAGTTTGCTGCCCTCTGGTTGTTCCCAGGTGTCCTGCCCTCCAATAGCTTCCTTTCGTGCTGCTTCGGTTGATGCCGGTTCTCCTTTGGTGGGGATCACACTGTCGCCGCTCGTTCCTTTGAGACCGGCCTTGGTTGATCCCTCTTCTTCCAATCTCGCTGTGGGCCTTGGAGTCGAGCACGGGCCGGTCTGCATGCATGGTGCGATCCCCCCCATGCCAGCGGCATCACCGCTTGCTCCGCCCTCCTTGGTGGCCGTTTCTAGGTTTTATCCCCTGTCTGTTAATGCTGCGGACTACGAGCTACCGTCTCCCATGGCCATCCTTGCTGCATCATCTTCCCTCGCACCCGCTGTTGAGGCTTTGCCTACTGCTGCGGTGTTGAAGCTCCCGGATGGTGCCTCTGTCAACGTGGAGGCTGACTCCTTTGAGCTGCCCCCTGCAGTGCCCCTCCTTACGGTTGACGGGCCCATTCCGTTGGAGAGCGTCTTCCCTGCCCTCTCCACCTCGCTTGATGCTTCTCTGGTTTCCGCAGGCCCTCCTCCTCCTGGTTCAGAGCCTCCCCCTGCTACCTCGGTCAACATCACCTCTGCGGAAGACCTCGGCTGCTCTGATCCAGTTGGGCCGTCTACTGATCCTCCCCCGGCCGCGCGGAGGTCGCCCGCGGTACACCCTTCGTCTGAGCTTGGGGAGAGTGCCCCGCCGCCGTGCCCTCCTCTGTGCCCTCCTCCGTGCCCGCCTGCACGGATCATCCACGTCGTGCCTCTGCCAGGACTAGAGCCGACTTCCTTCGGGACCTTCTTCCCAGAGGGCCTAGCCAAGCCCCTCCAATTCCCTGCCGTGGGCCCTCCACCGGGGACGGCCGTGCTCTCACTTGCTGCTGTGGCTACTATGGCTGTTCAGCCCGCTGCGCGTTCGGCTCCTCCACCAGCTCCGTTGACTGCTTGCGTGCATGGAGCCTCCTCCTCATCTGCAGTTGGCGCTCCTTCCGAGCCTCCGTCGATCCCTCACGGCCACCTGGCCCCGGCTATGACGTTTGCTCTGGCTGCGGCTCCTACAGCTTGGCCGCCAGCACTCGGCCTTATTCGCTCTTCTGCCTCCGTGGCCTTGGGCCTTGCTGCTCCCTCCGGTGAACTGTCTGCGATCCTTGGCACGGGGCTCAATGCCACCGCTCTCCTTGGTCCCCGGCTGCCTCCCCTCAGGTGGCCCTTGGCCCTTCTGCTCCAGCTATGCCAACGACATCGGCTTCAGGTCCGTAGGTGGAGACAGCTTCCACTCCCCCTGGTCCTCCTCCACCGGTGACTCGCGTCTCTTTCGCCAACGCCGTCAAGCGTGCTGCTAGGTCCTCTTATCGTCGAGTGCTCTCCTCCGAAGAGCATGTGCCCCCCTCCCCCAACCCCCCCTAGGGCCGCTGGGATTGAGGAGCATCCTCTGCCTCTGAGGAACGGCTCACCTTCACCTCCACCGTCCAGCGACTCCACATTTCGGGCGTCGAGCCGATCCCGGATGCATTGTTTGACCTCACTCGTGCTCACACCATCTTCGTTGGTGAGCACCGTGAGGACCGTTCGCGACCGGTTGCGCGAGATGGCGGCATTGCGACTAGGAGTTCCCTCTGCAGATCCAACTCCACCAGCTCCACTCGGGACCGTTGATGTCGACTGCCGGGGTTCTTGTCAGCCTTGGCAGATTGTTTCTCTGCCTTCCTGCCGTTTCCTTTTTTGATTGTCCATTGCACCACCTTTTGTTATCTGTTTGGTGCCCTTCTCTCTCCTGCTACTGTTCCTCCCTTTATTTTGCACTGCTTAATACAAAGGCTTGCCTGGTGCCCGGGATAGTGTTTTCATCTTCTTCCGCAATGAAGAGATGAACCCCCTCTCTCGTCTCCCCCCTTGCAAGTATCAACTTTAGTTTTAAAAAAAATGTACTCAGCTTTGGTCGTAGAATCAACAGTGGTTTCTTGTTTGGAACTTTTCCAACTCACTGCCCCACCATTCAGGGTAAACACATACCCCGAAGTAGACTTATTGTCATCTTTATCAGACTGAAAACGCGAGTCAGTGTAACCTCGAAGTTTCAAGTCTTCTCCTCCATAAACCAGAAACATATCCTTAGTCCTTCGCAAGTACTTAAGGATACACTTCACAGCTATCCAGTGTTGCTCACCTGGATCTGCCTGAAACCTGCTCGTAACACTTAGAGCATATGCAACATCAGGCCTTGTACATAACATGGCATACATGATGGACCCTATGGCAGAAGCATAAGGTACCCTACTCATGTGCCACCTCTCTTCAGGAGTTTTAGGGGACATTTCCTTAGAGAGATAAACTCCATGTCTCATCAGTATGAGACATCTTTTGGAGTTCTCCATGCCAAACCTTTTGACAATGGAATATATGTACATAGATTGGGACAAGCCTAGCATCCTATTTGATCTAACTCTATAAATCTTAATCCCCAATACATAGGACGGTTGATAAGTGTGTATTTTTACATATTAATTCATGATATTACATATTTTTATGAGCATAAATAATAATAAATATACACGTATCACACTTACTGTTAATTTAGAGTCAAATATTTAATTTTCTAAAATTAACTAATTTTAATAACGATTTTTACTTATTTAAGCAGGCACTCGGTACGAGGGAAGAGACAAGAAATAAAAAAATAAAAAAAATAAAAGGGAAAATAAAAAAAATATTAAAGGCCAAAAGCCCATGGAGTTGTTCAAAAAGAAAAGAAAAAAATAGAAAAAAAATAAATTCATTTACTATTTTTTAGGATTTTTCTAAGCTATATACATAATATATGATATCTATATCAATATATATTATATATATATATATATATATATATATATATATATATAGATAAAGTGATGTGTGTGCGTGTGTTTGCAGGAGAAGGCCGCCCACGCGGGCGCGGTCAACACGGTGGGCGCACCGCGCCCACGCGGGCATGGTCGACGAAGCGGGAAGGGGGAGGCGGTCAACGCCTCTCCCGTGGTCAGCGGTAGGTGGGCGCAAACGCGGCACAGCCGCGGCGGGTCAGCAGGTAGCGCATGCGCTCGGCGACGCTGGCGCACGCGGCCGGCCAGGAGAGAGAAAAGAGAGAGGAAGAAAGAGGAAGGAAGACAAAGGAAGAAGAAAAAAATAGAAAAAAAATAAAGAAAAAATAGAAAAAAATACCCAAGTGTGCAACACATGTTGGCACACAATTTTGGGTCAAAAATAGCAGCAATGGGTTGTTCACATTGACAAGAAGTGTTCATATTAGAATGGGGTTATGTGAACCCTATATAAAGGGCATCAAATGTAATGGAAGGAGTTGTTAGGAGGAGAAGCTAGCTAAGGGAGTTGTGAAGAATTGTAAGAGGTTGCTTTGTGTTCTTGAAGTTCATGCTTGTTGGCCTTAGTTGAGCTTCATAGGAGTTATGTTTTGAGAGCTTTTGATGTCAAGTTTGTAAGTTGATATTATTTTAATGAAAATTTTATTTCAGAATTTAGTCCTTTCTTAGCCTCATTACTTGTTGTTTTGATTTCCATTTCATTTTCTTATCTTCACGAAAGTTGTTCATCTTTAAGTGTTCTTCAATTTCTATTTCTATCATTTCTTCCAATTCTTCCTAGTTTGAAAGTTATTTCCCATTTTGTTAAGTGCTGTTCTACGTGATTACTGTTCATCCGAGGTGATACCTTCTATTATTCTTCTGTTTTGAAGCCTTTTCAATCTTCTTTTTACTCTGAGTTCTTCATGAAAGTTGTTCGTATCTTGTAGATATAAAATTTCTTATTCTACCAGTTCTTCAAATTCTTCTTATTTGGAGAGTTATAAGTAATTTTTCACTGTTCTGATTTCTGTCATATTACTGTTCATCACACTGATAGCTCTTGAGTTTTTCACATTTTTCACTGTCTTCCTTTCATTTTCTGTCTCTGTGGTCTTCATCAAACTTCATCATCTTTTCATTCTCTACAACTTTTATTTCTTCCACTTCTTCTAATTCTCACCAGTTTAAAAGTTATTTTCATTCTAATGTCACCCTAGTTTCATTATAATTTTCTTTTCGCCATTCTTTCATCCACTTCCCTTTCTTTACATCCTTCACACACCTTAAGGCGGTTTCAATTCAATTCTCATGATTTTTAAATCTTAAAAACTCAAAGTTTTCAACTTTCAAATCTACTTCTCCCTGTGGATTCGACTCAGTCTCATCACTTAACTATTCTATTTATTTAATTTATGGGCCGGATATTTTAATTTGATAGTGGGGCGTATTAACGACGTGCGTTTTCCTGCCATGAATTTTGATGCCGTTGCCGGGGAGGGTTTGAATTTGAAGTTGATAAGTTTGCGTTTTCTTTTGTATATATATTGGTGCTCACTCTTATTTTTGCAGAAAAATAAAAGGATCAACAAAAGCAAAAAAAATAGAATTTTTTGAAAAATGTCAAAAAATATTGTGTCTCCCCGAGGTAAGTCTTCTTTATCTTCTACTCTTGTTATTTTTTATTTACCAAATAAAGAATGAGGGAATGCGATTAAGGTTAGTACTCTTACCCTCTTTCCATATATTTAGTTTCTTTATTTTTACTTTCAATATGTAATTTGTTTTCATGCCTAGAAATGTTCGTAAAAAAATAAAAAAATAGAAGAAATAAAAAAATATGGTGGATTAGCTCAGTTCACTAACAAAAAAATAGAAAAACAAAAGTAAAAAAAAGTATAACTTGTTCTCACTATCATCTTTGAAACTGGTGTCTAAGGTTAGAGGTCAACGGCAAACGCTATAAGCGGGAAAGTGGTTACTTAATTAGGACCTTGTGAAAGTAAGGGGAGCATCCCACTTCCACACCTGTTACCTGGCCGGTGGATAAGTTTGATGGTGAATCTAAGTTAGACTTTATTTGATAATTTGTTTGTATCAAAAAAAAATCAAAAAAAAATCTACAAAAAATGGTGAGATCATAACTTTCATCTATGGATTGGGCACACAACTTAGCTAGGTTTGATCAATTGGCTCATAAATTTGATCAATTTCTAGCCATGGATCAAGACCCCTTCATACCACCTAGTCACCATGATAATGATCACATGTGGGATAACCCGGCCCATTATGTAGGTGGTTGCCCAAATACACACTCATTTCTCACCCAAAACAACCCGACCTCTTATGACAGTCCATATTCGTGGTCGGCCCAAAATGAGATCCCGTCACCTATGATGGCCCTGTTTCTATCGTTTACCCAGGACCATGTTCCAACCACTCAATTTGGGGGTCATGATCTACGTTTCCTCCCAGAGCAAGCCCAATATGATCAACAGTTTTTTTAGCCCGATTATGAATCACCTTTAGATCCTTATACCTCTAGCTGGGAAAATCACCCAACAATCTCTTGGATGGACCAAGCAAGGCAAACTCAAATGTCTCCAGAACTCTCCACACCTTATTTTGACCCATGTCCAAACAACTTTAATTCTGGTTGGAGAGATCAACATGATTCTTCTTGGGAGTCTTATCAGGATCAAGGCCAAAGTCCTCAAGAACAAGATTGTCAAAATTGGGTCCCATACCGAAATGATTCTTATGATCAACCCTATTATGGAGGGCAACCCATACACTGTCTACCACCTCATTTTCAGACTGAGTGCCCTTTAAATTACTATCCATCACAATCTGACTCTCAGCCCACTTATCTATCTCCTCCATACATAGATTTGCATAAGAAGGAGATATTTGATCAATTGACATGGCTCTTCCAGACTCAACAACAAGCCTTCCAGGAACAACTGTAAAACTTTGAGGCTCATGTGAGCCGGGTTGCTAAAAACATCGTAGAAATGGAAGTCGATCCAATGCCTAGCAACTCCACTACAAGTCTTGAAGATCACCTTCCTAGATTTGATAACACTCAAAGTCCATATGATCAATCTATAATTCCCCAATCTAACACTCATATCCCTTTTGATCTTGAGAGGATAATGGGGGAGTTTTATGATGAGGACTTAAAGGAAGAGCAGCATGAGAAGCCTACAATCCATTCCATTTGTGAAGAGGATTATGATGATCTTGAGTCGGGGGGAGAAGAAGAGGAAGATGATTTGCCCGTCAATGATCAAATTCTATTACTTTCCCTTCCTGAATTTGATAAGTCCTCCTTTCAAGAGAATGACGAAGAAAATGTGAGTGTGGAGAGAGAACTGAGTGTGGCCATAAGCCATTCTTCTTCGGTAATTGAGGAACCGGGTGCTCCACTTGAAATTTACTCTGATTGGGTATCCATTGATTTCGAGGAGGATGTGGATCTTTTACTCATCCCTAACCTTGGTGAATCCATAATCATTCCAAATATTATACAACTCACCAACTGGTTAGATCCATATGAGCCTTCTGAGAATTCTTGTGTTGAGGAGTGCACTGATTTCATTCCTAATCCTCCTTATCTCCTTGACACTGGCCATGTGGTAAATTCCTCAAAAATCTGTAACACCCTTATCCTCTGTCACCTAAACAATACGCAAGTACATCTTAAAAGTGAGGATGAAGGAGAAAAGTTGAGAGAAATTAAGGTCCGCATTGATGTGTTTAATACTTATAAGGACCTTAAACATACAGAGGAATATTTTATAATTGAAGATATGATAATTCCTCCACCATTCTCTAACCGAGGGGGTCCATCCAAATTCCTAGACCCACCTTGGCATGCTTCTAGCCCACATGCATCGAGGCATAATCTTTTCCTCCAATGGTACACAGGCTGGAATTCATCTAAGGATAAGATCATTTGATGGCTCATTCTGAATGCCACCCGTTGGTTAGTGAACTGTAATATGTCTGGCTGAAGACGTTAAACTAAGCGCTTCTTGGGAGGCAACCCAAATTTTTGTGATTTCTGTGTGAGAATAAATAGCTTCTTGGGAGACAACCCAAGTTTTTATTATGGTTTTATGTTTATTTTGCAGATTTGAATAAATGATAAGTTGGGGGGAGAGAGCTGATTGCTTACTTAGTTTCTCAGATTTTCAAAGCCAAGTGCCACCTCTCATTCCAGCAAGGATGCCCGTCGAAGTTCACTTCCATCAGGTTGTCCCGTTCCTTTACACATTTCATGTCTACATTGTTCTTTTAATCCCTATTATTCATGTCATTGAGGACAATGTCATTTAAGTTGGGGGGACGGAAATCATATTATCCTATACAACCTTATTTCGCCTACAATTTTTTTTCCTGAATCCAAAATAACACCCAATTGAGTTTTCTTGATTTATGCTCTCATGAAAAGTAATTCTGCAATGGAAAAGAGTAGGGAGAAGGATGATGGAACATTTATCTAATCGAGCCATGGAAAATTGATCTAAGAATCTTTTTAAAGTTCATGTGCACTTTAGAAAAAAGAAAATCACTTTACACGCTAATGAAACAAGTAGGACAAGCCTCATGCTATTTTGGATATAATGTCTGATATTCTGCACTTCTTGAAGAAGAGATCTTTTATTTATAAGCTTTCTGCCATGCGATCTATCAAAATTAGTGCAAAAGCACAATTGGAATTTTTTTTTTTGAGAAACAACACCATGAAAAATGCTCCGATTTTGAGTAACCGGGCCTACTTCACCTAAGACGTGTTGAGGTCCGCGTCAAAAGGAAAAGGGAACTTTGATCTGTGTAACCGGGCCTACTTCACCTACGACGTGTTGAGGTTCGCGTAAAACAGTGAAGGGTAGTGCAACATCATGTGTGTATATAAAAAAAAAGAAAGAAATATCCCAAAAGGGACAGCGTAATAAGGCAGATAAAAGGCTATTATGCTGAACGCTCTAATTAAGAAGTGCAGAATTAAAAGGCATTTGTTCGGAATAGCAACTGGAGGACGCAATTGTCTCTACTGTGAATTTAGTATTACACATGCACAAGTGCTACTGAATTTTGATTAGAATTCCTGATCATGTACCTGAATTTCCTACATAAGGCTAGTATGTGATAATGATTCCAGATTCCTAATCTTTAGTTGACTCTATGAAAGATGATCTAGAAATGAGGCATGAACTTTGTAAACTCTTGTTAGTCCTTACATTTTGAGATTATTTGCATTGCTAAGGGACTAGCAATGAGTAAGTTGGGGGGGGTGTGATAAGTGTGTATTTTTACATATTAATTCATGATATTACACATTTTTATGAGCATAAATAATAATAAATATACATGTATCACACTTACTGTTAATGTAGAGTCAAATATTTAATTTTCTGACATTAACTAATTTTAATAACAATTTTTACTTATTTAAGCAGGCACTCGGTATGAGGAAAGTGACAAGAAATAAAAAAATAAAAAAATAAAAAGGGAAAATAAAAAAAATATTAAAGGCCAAAAGCCCATGGAGTTGTTCAAAAAGAAAAGAAAAAAATAGAAAAAAAAATAAATTCATTTACTATTTTTTAGGATTTTTTCTAAGCTATATACATAATATATGATATCTATATCAATATATATATATTATATATATATATATATAGATAAAGTGATGTGTGTGCGTGTGTTTGCAGGAGAAGGCCGCCCACGCGGGCACGGTCAACGAAGCGGGAAGGGGGAGGCGGTCAGCGCCTCTCCCATGGTCAGCGGTAGGCGGGCGCAAACGCGGCACAGCCGCGGCGGGTCAGCAGGTGGCGCACGCGGCCGGCCAGGAGAGAGAAAAGAGAGAGGAAGAAAGAGGAAGGAAGACAAAAGAAGAAGAAAAAAATAGAAAAAAATAGAGAAAAATCAGAAAAAAATACCCAAGTGTGCAACACATGTTGGCACATAATTTTGGGTCAAAAATAGCAGCAATGGGTTGTTCACATTGACAAGAAGTGTTCATATTAGAATGGGGTTATGTGAACCCTATATAAAGGGCATCAAGTGTAATGGAAGGAGTTGTTAGGAGGAGAAGCTAGCTAAGGGAGTTGTGAAGAATTGTAAGAGGTTGCTTTGTGTTCTTGAAGTTCATGCTTGTTGGCCTTAGTTGAGCTTCATAGGAGTTATGTTTTGAGAGCTTTTGATGTCAAGTTTGTAAGTTGATATTATTTTAATGGAAGTTTTGTTTCAGAATTTAGTCCTTTCTTAGCCTCATTACTTGTTGTTCTAATTTCCATTTCATTTTCTTGTCTTCACGAAAGTTGTTCATCTTTAAGTGTTCTTCAATTTCTATTTCTATCATTTCTTCCAATTCTTCCTAGTTTGAAAGTTATTTCCTATTTTCTTAAGTGCTGTTCTACGTGATTACTGTTCATCCGAGGTGATACCTTCTATTATTCTTCTGTTTTTAAGCCTTTTAAATCTTCTTTTTACTCTGAGTTCTTCATGAAAGTTGTTCGTCTCTTGTAGATCTAAAATTTCTTCTTCTACCACTTCTTCAAATTCTTCTTATTTTGAGAGTTATAATTAATTTTTCACTGTTCTGATTTCTGTCATATTACTGTTCATCCGCACTGATAGCTCTTGAGTTTTTCACATTTTTCACTGTCTTCCTTTCATTTTCTGTCTCTGTAGTCTTCATCAAACTTCTTCACCTTTTCATTCTCTACAACGTTCATTTCTTCCACTTCTTCTAATTCTCGCCAGTTTAAAATTTATTTTCATTCTAATGTCACCCTAGTTTCATTATAATTTTCTTTTCGTCGTTCTTTCATCCACTTCCCTTTCTTTACATCCTTCACACACCTTAAGGCGGTTTCAATTCAATTCTCATGATTTTTAAATCATAAAAACTCAAGGTTTTCAACTTTCAAATCTACTTCTCCCTGTGGATTCGACTCGGTCTCATCACTTAACTATTCTATTTATTTAATTTATGGGCTAGATATTTTAATTTGATAGTGGGGCGTATTAACGACGTGCGTTTTCCCGCCATCAATGGTTCACCCAAATCCTTCATGGAGAAGTGCATAGACAGCCAGGCTTTAACTGATGACAACATACCTACATCATTCCCAATGAGTAGTATGTCATCTACATATTGGACTAAGAAAGTGATTACACAGCCATATGTTTTATTATACACACACGGCTCATCTTCGTTCTTAACGAAGTCATAAGACTTGATGGCTTCATCAAATCTTAAATTCTAACTGCGGGATGCTTGCTTCAATCCATAAATGGATCTTAGCAACCTGCATACCTTATCTGGGTGCTCCTTGGATATGAATCCCTCAGGCTGTATCATATACACCTCTTCCTCAAGGTTTCCATTGAGGAAAGCAGTCTTCACATCCATCTGCCAGATCTCATAATTATGGTATGCGGCGATAGCAAGTAAAATCCTGATGGACTTAGTCATGGCAACTGGTGAGAATGTCTCGTCATAGTCAACTCCTTGTCTTCGACGATATCCCTTCGTAACCAACCTTGCCTTATAGGTATCAACCATTCCATCTGCTCCAACTTTTCTTTTAAAGATCCACTTGCATCCGATGGGTACTATTCCCTCAGGTGGATCTACCAAGTTCCAAACTTGGTTGGATTACATGGAGTCCATCTCCGATTTCTTGGCCTTTTGCCATCTCCAGGAGTCAATACCACTTATTGCCTCCTCATAGGTCTTAGGATCATCATCCTCATTATAGTGTGACTTGTTCCCACCATTAGAGATATGTCCCACATATCTATCTGGTTGAACAGGTACACGGCCAGACCTACGCACAATTTGTGTGTCATCCTGAACTGGTTCCTGAGATGATGCAACTCCAGTTTGTGGTTCAAGAACCTCTTCTAGTTCTACCATACTCCCACTATTTCCTTCAAGGATATAGTCATCCTCTAGAAACACAGCTCGCTTAGATACAAACACTCTTTGATCGCTAGGTGTGGACATGCAAAACTGCACGTCCATACGTCCCGACTAGTCTAGCATCAACAACGACTCCAAATAAAAAACCACGGGGAAGATGGGCCATCCGAACTCTCTAAACAAATGCATATACTGCCGTGAAGCCGTCCCCGGAGTCTCGACAACAAAGAGAAATCAACCACCAAGAGCCCCACAATCCATGGGCCTCGAAGAAAATCAGATGGGCCACAACTCGCGCTCTCAACAGGCTCAAGACTGCCCATTTAGGCCTTCAACAGCACGCCCTGGCAGCCCCTCAGTGGCACGCCTTGGCAGCCCTTCAGCGGTACGCCCTTAGGCCCTTCAGCGGCACGCCCTTAGGCCCTTCAGCGGCACGCCTGTGGACGTGCAAAATTGCACGCCCATACGTCCCAGTTAGCCAGGCATCGACAACAACTTCAGCCGAAGAGACTGTGAAGATAGTGGGCCATCCAGACTCTCTGAATATCAACATATGTTGTGTGAGGCCGCCTCCATAGTCACGACAGCAAAGAGAGATCAGCCTTCAAGAGCCCCATAAACCACGGGCCACGGAGGAAATCAAACGGGCCACGACTCGTGCTCATAACGGGCTCAGAAATGCACCCCTGATGGCCTTCAGCGGCACGTCAGATGGCCTTCAACGGCACACCCTGGTGGCCTTCAGCGGCACACCCAGGGTGACCTTCAGCGGCACACCCCTGGCCTTCAGCAGTATGCCCTGAAGCCCTTCAGCAGCACGCCCCTGGGCCTCCAATGGCACGACCCTTTGGCCTCCAACGGCATGCCCTCTGGCCCCTTCAGCGGCACGCCCCCAATGCCTTCAGCGGCACGCCCTTTGGTGGCCTTTAGTGGCACGCCCTGTTTCACTCTTCAGCAGCACACCTGCAGGCTGCTCTTCAACGGCGTGCTTCTCGTGCCTTCAACGGCACACCCCATGGCCCTTCGCCGGCACGCCCTTGTGGCACTTCGGCGGCACGCCTCTTCCAATCCTCCAGCGGCACGCTGGCTGAAGCCTTCAACGGCACGCTCCCCTGGCGCTCCAGCGGCACACCTGCGAGCTTCTTCAGCGGCACACCATCGCGGCCCTTCAACGACACGCGTTGGCGGCCTCCCAGCGGCACGCTTCTTGCGTCTTCCAGCGACACGCTGTCCAGGCTCTTCAACGGCACGTTTCGGCAGACGAAATCTTACGCCCATGCCCTAGGGATTCTTGGCGCGCAGTGGGATGTCTGAGGTGTCGGCCGGAGATTGGGCCACGCAGGCTACTCCTCTGCCACCAATGATGGGGGAGGTCAAACCTCATGATGGGCGGCCGTTTCCCGCCTCCGACTACCATGCTCGAATGCTCCCGCCACTGGGGGTATAAAACCCCTCTTCTTCGCTGCGAACAAAGGGGGGAGGACACAGAGAGAAGAGACGAAGAGAGGCAGAGACACACACACGCAAGAAAAGAAGATAAGAAGAGAAGGAGGAGGGCTCCGGCGTGGGGGGGTTCTCCGACGGCCACCGAGCAAAAGAGAGAGGAAGAGAGAGAGAGAGAGCTTGATGTAGTGGGGGGGGGGAGTGGGGGAAATAGCAGTGGACGGTCGTCCCTGCTTCGATCCCCAACACTTCTTCCTCTTTTGTTCTTCTCCCCTCCCCCTTTTTCTTTTGTTCTTTTGTTTCTCTCTTGCTCACAGTCTTAGCTCGAGCATGCTTTGCAATGTATTTGACCGGCCACGGTCATTCCCTTTCTTTTATGAATGAAAGTCGCCCTCCTTGGGCTCTCTATTGCTTCCGTTGGTTTGTGCCACCGTGTTCTTGACTGTCCATTTCTTTTCCCTTCTCCGGCGTTTGCTTTGAGTCTTCGTGTCGATGGTTTCTCCCGGATGCCACACCAGCTTGAGTGGTTTGGGGCCATGAATCTCTCCCTGCAAGGCCCAACGCCTTCATCCGTGCTAGCCCCCTTGGGCCATTTCCCCCTCCTGCCGAGGTTTTCTATGGGTTTGATCAACCTAGTAGCCCCGGTGCACTTGCACCCTCCCTCAGCGGCACACCCATTTGGGGTTTCAGCGGCACACCCCTAGCCTCCCCTCAGCGGCACACCTGCCGCTTAACCCTGGCCGGCACACCCCCAGTAGCCTCCAGCGATATGCCCTTCCTCGGTGCCTTCAGCGGCACACCCAATCTCTCTAGCCCGGTACACCTCCCAAACGCCTTGTGCTCATCCCTGGCCGGCACGCCCTGACTAAACCCCCAATAGACCCTATCCAGTCTCAGAGGCATCTCCCACTCAGCGTTTCTTCCGGGCTTTCTGAAGTTTTATAAAAGGTGTTGTCGCCATTGGCACGCACCTCCCATTGTAGGGTTCCGCCACTCCATGTGGGCGCGTTCCCTTTATCTCCCTTATGCCCCGGATCAAGGGGAGATGCTACTGAATTTTTTATTAAAAGTAATACTATGTTAAAAGACAAAGAGAAGTAATTAATAAATGATCAGGTAATAAATGAAACATCCCAATCGGGACAAATGGAACAGTGTATGGTTCGAAGGATTGGACTACTAAAACATAGCCCCGGACTTAGCCACTCACTGAAGAATTCAGAACACGGCCATCCGAACCTCCCCCATCTGAACTTCATAAGCCAACAAGAACCTATCCACTCCCTTGGCCTTCAACGGCACACTCCCTTGGCCTCTCAACGGCACACTCTTCCTTGGCTTCAGCGACACATTCCCTTTCAGCCCAGCGGTATACCCCCTGGCTCCACCTCCAGCGGTACACCCCTGACCATCCTCCAGCGGCACACTTCTTCCATCCTCCAGCGGCACACTCCTTCCTCCCCTCAGCGGCACACTCTCTACCACCCTCTCAGCGGCACACCCTAGCCGACCTCCAGCGGTACACCCTCCTTTGGTGTTTCCGGTGGTACACTAGCCCTGATCTTATCCGATACAGCCTCTTACCCTCCTTAGGCTTCGTCCTGCATCCTTTCGCCGTGCACCAACCTCCTCACAGTCTAGCCTGACTCTACACGGACTCAACCCCAGATTGCCATGACCTTGCTCCTAGTTGTACCGACCTCAGCCAAACACTGCACATACTTTAGTCAGCATTGCACTGACTTGATCCCTTGCATGCATTGGCATTGCACAGACCTTGCCTAGGCCTTGCATAGACCCAGCCCTCACTTACACTAACCTTGTCCAAGCCTTGCCCGGACCTTACTCCTAGCTATACCGACCTCAGCCAAACACCGCACAGACTTTAGCCAACATTGCGCCGACCCTGTCCAGCCCTTGTGGCCTGATTTTGCACGAACTTCGCACGAACCTTGCACATACCCTTGCCGCGGCTGCACAGACTTTGCCCCGCAGGCTGTACAGACTTTGCCCCTCGGCCGTACAGACCTTGCCCCTCTACAGCCCGCAGGTCGTACAGACTTTGCCCCGCAGGCTGTACAGACTTTGCCCCGCGACCATACAGACCTTGACCCTCTATAGCCCGCAGGCCGTACACACTTTGCCCCGCAGGCCGTACAAACTTCGCCCCGCAGGCCGTACATACTTTGCCCGTGGCCGTACAGACCTTGCCCCTCTAGAGGCCGTACAGACTTTGCCCCGCGGCCGTACAGACCTTGCCCCTCTACAGCCCGCAGGCCGTACAGACCTTGCCGCTCTACAGCCCACAGGCCGTATAGACTTTGCCCTGCAGGCCGCACAGACTTTACCCCGCGGCCGTACAGACCTTGCCCCTCTACAGCCCGCAGGCCGTACAGACCTTGCCCCGCAGGCCGTACAGACTTTGCCCCGCGGCCGTACAGACTCTGCCCCTCTACAGCCCGCAGGCCATACAGACTTTGCCCCGCAGGCCGTACATACTTTGCCCCGCAGGCTGTACAGACTTTGCCCCGCGGCGGTACAGACCTTGCCCCTCTATAGCCCGCAGGCCGTACAGACCTTGCCTCGCAGGCCGTACAGACTTTGCCCCACGGCAGTACAGACCTTGCCCTTCTACAGCCCAAAGCTGCACCGACTTCAACCCACAGGCCGTACAGACTTTGCCCCGAGGCCGTACAGACCTTGCCCCTCTACAGCACAAAGCTGCACCGACTTTAGCCCGTAGGCTGCACCGACCTGCTGCCGGCCCAGACCTGCACCGACCTACCTTTAGCCTTGGCACATCCTGCACCGACCTAGCCCAATCTCTATCCCGCGTACCCTTTGATACCCTCGCCGGCACGCCTTCAGCCACCCTTGCCCGGCACACTCCCCAGCCGCTCTAACACGGCACACTACCCACGACCTTCCCCGGCACACTCTGTCGCCTTCGCCGGCACGCTGCCTACGACCTTCACCGGCTCGCTCCTTCAGTCCCCTTTTGGCCCTTCAGCGATCCACTCCCCCAGACGTATACGTGTAATATATGATATATAATAATAATAATAATAGTAATAAATCAATAAAAATTATGATGACTAAATAAATTTGGATATATATATAATAAACAAAGATTGTGAAATAATACTAACAATGGTGAGAGAAATTTCTAATAATAATAATAATAAACAGCATAGATAAATCATTCAGGAAAAATACACAAAAGGGAAATAAGTAATAGAAAGAATGCATGTATATAATTAGAAGCCCAGATAAAAGAGACAATAAAATCTACATTGCAGCCTCGTCTCTCCCGTGACCCGATGCTGAAGGAACAACAATGCCGCCCTTCTAGGTCGGGCCTGAGTCTTGGGAATTATCCCGAAATGGCCATGGCCCGACCTCGCCTCGAGCTGACATTCCGATTAAACCGGACTCGTTTCTCAGGCTGGATCCCTTCCGAGCCACTACTAAAATTGCCGCACGTTCGGCAGACATTTGAACGGGTTCACCTCTGTTTTCGCCGCGTTTCTATTACGGACCTGTGTCTGAACATGAAAAGACCCGTGAGCAACCAACATGGCTGACGGCTCCTACCCCGACGTGGTCGTGACCCAGTATTGCTCCGGGCCGATAGCTCGTCAAATCGGATTTACCCTATCGGGATTCGTTCCCGCCCTTTCATTGGAATTGCCGCAAACTCAGCATATATTTGTACGGGGTTGTTCCTATCTACGTCGCACCTTCAATATGGACCCTTGTCCGAATATCAAGTGGTCCGCAAGTGACCGATAGAAATCAGAATAGAACGTGATGGATCCTGTCATCCCTAGACCATATACATGGGAATATCAATAAGGCCTTTGTGGGCTGTGCTTGGACCTCGGGTCCGTCCCGATTATGGTCATTGTCTGACCCACACCCTCGACCTATAGCTCGCTTCCTTCGAACATGTTTTGGTTTTGGAATCTAGTCCCGGGACTCTTCCCCGCTGCCCTCCGGTACCGGGAACATTAATGATGCCCACGCAAGCCCCGTTTGGACCGCGGGAGGCGCCCCCGGTATGGTCCCGACTCGATCTCGCACCGGGCCAATAAATTCGCTAGTTTCCTGCTACACTAACCGAGATTTAACCGAATGTTTTCAGTGTCTCGGAATAATGTATTTGCCGTATCACGGCATACATATGTTCCAGGTCCTCCTCCGACGATTATGACATTCTCAAGCCGGACACCCGTCCGAATATTAAACGGTCTCCCGAATGACCGACACGTTTTGAACGTCCGTTTCCCTAGACACAGGACTTTTCAGCCGATTTAAGGGATATTCCCTCGTTGTCCCTTGGCACCGAAAATATTAATGACGCTCATGCCAGTCTTGTTTCCACCGCGGGGGGCCCACCGTAGTATGGTCGCAGCTTGCTCTTGCACCGGGCCAACAGATTTACTGGTTTTTGACCGCTCCAACCGAGGCTCAGCCGAACGTTTTCCGCTCTTCCGAACAATAAATTTGCCGTACCTGGGCATACATGCGTTCCGATTTTCCCGCGACAATCATGATTTTCTCGAGCGGGACATTCGTCCGAACATTAAATGGTCAGTACACAACCGACATGACCGCGGATGGTTTTCTTCTCGCCCTCGCGCGAGGATTTCAATACCTCGTAATAGACCTTCCATGCAATTGATTTCTTGGCCATGAGGCCCTGAATCTCGACGATTAATCAAGGGTGTTCCCTCGTATGGGGGATGTAAATGACGTCGTGACCTTTATGGCGCGGCTGGTTTTGGTCCCAACACGAACCACACATTCGTCTGACCGAGTCAGATCGAGCGCACCATGGGCTCTTCGGAGCCTGAATAAATTGTCACTCAGTGACTGGCACGCCCACGCACTTAACAGACGAACCACCTGAATGAAGCGAATTTTAGTGCGTCCACAAGTCTTGCACTCCCGGTGGGACCTAAACCACCCTTCATCTCTTCGCCGGGATTTAGGGCTTCATGGCCTCCTAATTAACGATGTTTGCCTGCTTTGATGAATGGCAGGTGCTGTCTTCGCAAGCCCTATGAAAAAAAAAATCCAGACTCGGTGCAGTTGCCTTTGTGGCCTCGAGGACGCCGCTTCGAAGCATATGCAGCTTCCAGGAATCATGGGGGCTGTTATAAAAAAAAAGAGAAGAGAAAGAGAAGAGAAGGGAGGGGAAATCAAATCCCCCTTTTCCTCAAGAAGAAATAGAAGAAAAGAATAAAAGAAGAAGAGAAGAAGAGAAGAAAAGAGGAAAAGAAGAAAATAGTAAAAGAAGAAAAGAAAGAAACAAAAAAAAGAAGAGAAAGAGTCGGTGAGGAGAGGGTTGTACGCCCACGTCCGTCGAGACCCGCGCCGAATTAAGATTACCATTGCGGGGTTGATGCGGTGAAGCGAACCACTCATCCCCTCCCTGAGGGGGTGAGCGCTCTCCTGCCCCTCCACCCTGGTCAATCATACAGAAAAGAGAAAAAAAGAGAAATAAAAAAAAGAGAAGAAGAAAGAGCTGGCAAGCATTGTCGACCAAAAGAGCAAGAAGAAACCCGGCATCCTGCCTGACTCTAGGAGGACCCAAGTCCGCGGTGCAATGACCCGGCCCGTTCCTCCTTCCTGCTGCCTCTATCCGGCACAAAACGGCCCCCCGAGCGGTTGTTAAAAGACCCAGCGAGCCACTATTGTAGCTTGGTGAATAGCTGCCCGCTGAGGGGAATGCTTTATAGCAATGAGGCCAAGCACGGCCACCACTCCCGAAGAGAGCATGCACATACCCCGCCATGGGGGATAAGAAGAAGATATATACCCTGCTACGGGGGCATAGGAGGTAAAAAAAAGAGAGGTACACCCCATTCCCAGGGGCACATGAAGAGAATCCGCCCCGACTGGGGGGCATACAAAGCAAGAGCTAGACCCCGGCTTCGGGGCATTTGAAGAAGAATCCGCCCTGACCTGGGGACATAAAAAGAAATAGAATTGCACCCTGGCTTAGGGGCATTTGAAGAAGAAATACACCCCGATATGGGGACACATGAAGCAAAAGACATACCCCACCATGGGGGCATAAGAAGAAAAGAATTCACCTCGGCCAGGGGACACATAAAAAGAGAAACTCACCCTGGCTTAGGGGCATATGAAGAAGAAACGTACCCCGACCTGGAGGCATAAGAAACAAAAGCACACCCCATGCTAGGGGCATATGGAGAGGAATGCACCTCGCCCTGAGGGGCGCAAAAAGCATAAGAACACACCCTAGCTTAGGGGCGTTTGAAGAAGAAACATACCCCGCCAGGGGACACAGAAGTCATAAAGAATATGCCCCGGGCTTAAGGGCATTTGAAGAAGTCACATCCCGCCTCGGGAGCATAAGAAGCAGCAAGAATACACCCCGGCTTAGGGGTATTTGAAGAAGAAATATACCCCGCCTGGGGGCATAGAAGCCGTAAAGAACACGCCTCGGCTCAGGGGCATATGAAAAAGCTACATTCTGCCTTGGGAGTATAAGAAGAAAAGAGTCCACCCCATCTTAGGGGTATTTGAAGAAGAAACACACCCCGCTATGGGGGCATAGAAGCCATAAAGAATACGCCCCGGCTTAGGGGTATTTGAAGAAGAAGGATACCCCGCCTTGGGGGACATTGCAAGCAGCGATACACCCTGCTTGGGTGCATAGGAAGCAAACCACACCCCACTCCTGGGGACACATAAAGAGAGTACACCCCGCCATGGGGGCACATGAAGAGAATTCACCCCGACTCGGGGGTACATGAAGCAACAAAGAATACACCTCGCCTTAGGGGAGTCTGAAGAAGAAGCATACACCCCACCAACGGGGGGCACAGGAGCCATCGAGAATACACCCCACTTTGGGGGCACAAGAAGCAAACATTCCCCAGCGTGTCGGGGCAGAAGAAGAAGAATTTCCCCCCTCGGGGGGCAAAAAAAAAAGAGCAAAGATACACCCGGTGCCCGGGGCACATGAAGAGAAAGACACCTCCCTTTGGGGGCACAACAACCAACAAAGATACACCCCGACTGTTAGGGTGCTTGGCCCGGATACAGAGGGGGGTGAATGTATCCTTCTTCAGTAAATGGCCAAATTAAAACATGGATGCAAGATAAAGACTCAGGATGGGACTAATTCATTTCAACTCAAATACAAACTCATGGGCGAGCCTATCCAAGCATCTAGCGGAAGCAATCAATCAATCAAGCAAGCCACTGCACAAGATATTTTAGGTGGTTCGGTCCACAGACCTACATCCACCCCTCACTCCCAACCGGAGTGAGGCTTCACTAACAAATGCTAGAAACAAGCAGACTCAGTCTGCAACAGTTGCTGCCACACAGCTTGACCAGGGAAACAGACTTCCCTCTTCCTCCCAACCGGAGGGACACCCAAGTGACTCCCGGTCACTTGAAACTAGAGGTCGAAGACCTCTCTTCCTCCAGACAGGAGGGACACCAGGACTTGCAACCACAAGCCCAGAACCGGAGGACTGGCCTCCCTTCCTCTAACCAGAGGGTACCCACAAGTGACACCCTGTCACTTGCAACCTGGAGATCAGATCTCCCTTCTCCTGAATCAACAGGAGGAACTCGATCCCCAACAGGGCAATCGGAAGACCAACGATAATCAGAAAGTAAAGGAAAACAATAAACGAAAAGTAAGACAGCTATCCGAAAGCTGTAATAGATGAAAACACGGATGAGGCTCTCAACGGAGCTGACTGGCCTGGATCTGATCCACGGTCCAGTGAAGATAGATTTTCAAGCTGCTTCTTCCTTCTTCCCCACGAGCTCTCTTGCTCACTCTCTATCTCTCTTTCTATCTCTTCTGCTCTTTTCCTTTCTTTTTCTTTCTCTCTGCACTTCTCTATCTTTTTCTGGATCGAAGGACGTATATTCTCTCCAGGCTTCTTTTTCGATCACACTTCATCTGAAGACGAAGGCTCCATTATATACCTGGAGCAGCAGCAGGGCGCGTGTGGCTTCCACAGTTCCCGCCCTAGGAGTTCGGACCACGTGGCAGCATCCAGCATGCTGTCAGAACACGCGTCTTCATCTGGGTATACTCCTTATCCTTGGATCACGTGCCCATCACCAGTACGCTCAGCGACTGGAGGTAGATGGCGTCAACCCACTTGCTCCATAGAGTTGACGCAGTCATCAGAAGTCTTCAAACTTCTTAACCGCTGCGTCGACTCCATCATCCAATTGCATTGACGCAACGGTATCGACAGTCCAGTGAACGGGTCTTCAACAGACAGGCGTGCTGTGTTGACACTATCAGCATATTGCGTTGACGTGTTGAAGGCAGCCAGAGATAAGTCGTCCCTTCCTTGGACTGCTGCGTCGACGCTGCCAGTTGATGGCGTTGACGCACGAACGTGTATATTTCTATATTGGCATCTCTTAAGCTGCTGCGTCGACGCTGCTTGTTGATGGCGTTGACGCAGTGGATGATTTTGTGAAGGCTTCATCACTTGTAAGAGTTTCTGCTTTTGCTAACTGCTGCGTCGACGCTGCTTCCTTGTGGCATTGACGCAATAGAAGACGACGTGTAAGCTTCGTCTACTGATGCGTGGACGCTCTAAGCTTCAGGCGTCGACCCTATACCCTTCTGCAAAAGGTAAAGTGTATAGACTTAGTGTTAACTTGCCAGAAGGACCAGTGTACATACTTCATCAAATGAAGAGCTTCCAGTGTATGGACTTTGCAATGCAAACTACAATGTATATACTTAGAGAATAGAAGTCTAGTGTATAGACTTGGAGAAATGAAGTCCAGTGTATGGACTTTGCAAAGAGTTCTCAATGCGATGCATTGACGCTACGTGAAGCACTGAGTTGACGCTGTATGAAACATGGGCAGTGTACAGACTTAGTCCAAACACGATGTATGGACTTTAAGAGTGAAGACATTTTAAGTGCAATGTACATACTTCACAGAACAGGATGTGCAGATTTTGTGAGTGCCAAGTGATGTACAGACTTGGATGACCAACGCCAATGTATAGACTTCCAACGTGAGTGATGCGCTGTACAGACTTTGTCTTAGACTCTAAATGATACTGACAGTGTATACACTTTAGCCAATGCAATGCACTGTATGGACTTCTAAGAGACGCTCAATGTACAGAGTTGAAGAGGATATGCTAATGTTCAGACTAAATGGATCCAGCTGATGTATAGACTTTGTGCCCAAGCTATCCATGCTCTGATGCGTCCACTCCACTTGAACGTTGCGTTGACGCACACATTCACCCAGGGGCTTCTTTCTTGAATTTGCACTGCTGCGTCGACGCTTCCACTTGATGGTGTTGACGTAATGAGCACCCTGCAACCCCCTTTGAACCATTAGACAGTTATTAGAAGGTTAAGTGTCTATATCCAAAATCTTACTGTTGTCATCATCAAAACCAGGAGTACAACACCGACTGAGGGGCACAGGAAGAGAAATACACCCCTGCTCTAGGGGCATATGAGACAAAACTATACCCCGATTTAGGGGCATTTGAAGCAAAGACTTCACCCCACCTTAAGGGGGGGGCATAAGAAGCGAAAGATATACCCCACCCCGGGGGCACAAGAAGAAAACACACCCCACCTTGGGGGCGTAAGAAGCCAAGAGATATACCCCGCCACGGGACAGTAGAGGCAAAATGCATTCCCCCCGGGGGCACGTAAAGCAACTTACCCCTCGCCTCGGCAGCATATGAGGCCAAGAAGCTACATCCCAGCTCGGGAGCATAAGAAGCAAAAGATATACCCCACGTCCGGGGCATATGAAGCCAAGAAACACACCCTCGTCTCGGGAGTATTTGAAGAAGAAGTATACCTCGCCTCGAGGGCCTAGAAGCTATAAAGAACACGCCCTGACTTAGGGGCATATGAAGAGAAGTCCACCCCGACCTAGGGGTATTTGAAGAAGAAGCATACCCCGCCAGGGGACATAGAAGCCATAAAGAATACACTCCGGTTTAGAGGTACTTGAAGAAGCTACATCCCGCCTTGGGAGCATGAGAAGAAAAGAGAATCCACCCCGGCTTAGGGACCTTCGAAGGAGCATACCCCAGGCTCGGAGTCCATGAAGCAACATGCACCCCCCCCGGGGGGGGGGGACATCTGAAGAAGAACAAACAACATCCCCCGGCTTAGGGAAGCATATGAAGAGAGGAATACACCCCGATATGGGGGCACGTAAACAAAGAAGAAGAATTCACCCTGCCTCGGGTGCATAAAAAGCAAGAACTACACCCCACATCAAAAGCGGCAATACACTCCACTCTGGGGGCACTAGAAGCGGAATACACCCCGTGCCGGGGGCATACGAAAAAAAAAGGATACCTCGCTCTGGGGCATCAGAAGCAGCAATACGCCCCACCTTGGGGGCATCAAAAGCAGCAATACACCCCACCTTGGGAGCACAAGAAGCAAACATTCCCCCCGGTGTGTCTGGGAAGAAGAAAAGAATTCACCCCGGCCTGGGGACACTTGAAGAAAGAAGCACATCCCGCCACGGGGGCACATGAAGAGAACCCCTCCCGCCTCGGGAGTATAAGAAAGAGAAGAATACACCCTGGTCTGGGGGCTTTTGAAGAAACAACACACCCTCTCCATGGGAGACAAAGCTACACCCCGACCCGGGGACACATGCAGAGCATCCACCCCGCTCAGGGGGCACAAAGAAGTACACTCCGCCCTTGGCGCATAAGAAGCAGAAGCATTTACCCCAATCCGGGGGCGTAAAGAAGCAAAGAGACATACATCCCGACCTGGGAGCACATGAAGAAAGAATATACCCCGACCTAGGGGCATCAGAAGAAGAAATATACGCCCCGATCCAAGGACATAAAAGCAAGAGAATACGCCCTGCGAAAAGGGTATAAGAAACATGAAGAATGTACCCCAGCCTGGGGGCACAGAAAGAGACATACTCCGCCCTTGGCGCATAAGAAGCAGAACCACCTACCCCATCCCAGGGGCACAAAAAAATACACTCCACCCTTGGCGCATAAGAAGCAGAAGCATCTACCCCGACCCGGGGCACAGAAACGAAGAGACATACATCCCGATCTGGGAGCATAAGAAGAAAGATATATTCCGCCCAAGCGGCATTTGAAGAAACAACATACCCTGCTTCGGGGGCACAGAAGCCGTAAAGAGATACACCCTGGCCTCAGGGGGGCATAAGAAGCAAGAGATACACCCTCATGCCGAGGACATATGAAGAGAAGAACTCCTCTGCCTTCAGGGGTAGAAAGAGAGCAGAATTCGCCCCTGCCATGGGGGAGTATAAGAAACAAAAGACACGTCCCGTACCAGGGGCATATGAAGAAGAAACATACCCCGCCTGGGGGGCACAGAAGACGTAAAGAGATACACCCCGGCCTCAGGGGGGCATAAGAAGCAAGAGATACACCCTCGTGCCGGGGACATATGAAGAGAAGCACTCCTCCGCCTTCAGGGGTAGAAAGAGAGCAGAATTCACCCCCGCCATGGGGGAGTATAAGAAAGAAAAGACACGCACCGTACCAGGGGCATATGAAGAAGGAACATACCCCGCCTGGGGGGCATAGAAGCCGTGAAGAGTATACCCCGACTTGGGGGGGCATTTGAAGAGAGCTACACCCCGTACTAGGGGCATATGAAGAAGAAACATACCTCGCCTCGAGGGCCTAGAAGCTATAAAGAACACGCCCCGGCTCAGGGGCATATGAAGAGAAGTCCACCCTGGCTTAGGGGTATTTGAAGAAGAAACATACCCCACCTGGGGGCATAGAAGCCGTGAAGAGTATACCCCGGCTTGGGGGGGGGGGCATTTGAAGAGAGCTATACCCCGTACCAGGGGCATATGAAGAAGAAACATACCTCGCCTCGAAGGCCTAAAAGCTATAAAGAACACACCCCGGCTCAGGGGCATATGAAGAGAAGTCCACCCTGACTTAGGGGTATTTGAAGAAGAAACATACCCCACCTGGGGGCATAGAAGCTGTGAAGAGTATACCCCACCATGGGGGCATTTGAAGAGAGCTACACCCCGCCTCGGGGGTATTAAAAAAAACACACCCTGGTCTGGGGACATAGAAGCCAAAAAACACACCCCGCCTGGGGGCACAGAAGCAAAGAGGCAAAACACGCCCCTCAGGGGGGGATGCACACCAAATGAAGCTACATACCAACCTGGGGGCACATTAAGAGAAATACACTCCAGCACGGAAGCGTTAATGAGAAAAGAAGAGCAGAAAAGAAAGAAAAAAAGGGGCACATGAGGCATACGTGGTCTTCGAGCCCGCCTCATCCCATTAAAGAAGAGAAGAAAAGAAAGAAAAAGAGTCACGAGACAGACGTGGTCTTCGAGCTCGCGTCATCACACAAAAGAAGAGAAGAAGAGGAAGAAAAGACACATGAGGCAGACGTGGTCCCTGAACCAGCCTCTTCACACAAAAGAAGAAGAGTAGAACCAAAAGAAGACACATGAGGTAGACGTGGTCTTCGAGCCCGCCTCATCACACAAAAGAAGAGAAGGAAAGAAAGAATGCACATGAGACGAACATGGTCCTTGCACCTGTCTCTCCATAAAAGAAGAAGAGAAGAAGAAAAAGAGTAATTTTGAGGCGAACACGGTCTTTGCACCCGCCTCTCTACACAAAAGAGAAGAGAAGAAAAGAAAGAAATGATCACGAGGCAAACATGGTCCTTGCACCTGCCTCTCCATAAAAGAAGAAGAGAAGAAGAGAAAGAGCAATCATGAGGCAAACATGGTCTCTGCACCTGCCTCTCTACAAAAGAAGAAGAGAAGAGAAAAAAAGAGACATGAGGCGAACATGGTCCCTGCACCTGCCTCTCCATAAAAGAAGAAGAGAAGAAGAAAAAGTGCGATCATAAGGCAAACATGGTCTCTGCACCTATCTCTCCATAAAAGAAGAAGAGAAGAAGAAAAAAGAGCAATTATGAGGCGAACACGGTCTTTGCACCCGCCTCTCCACACAAAAGAAGAGAAGAAGAGAAAGAACAGCAACGAGGCAAACATGGTCTTTGTACCTGCCTCTTCAAAAAAATATTTATGAGGTAAACTTTTACCTCCGCCCTCCATCCACCCAACAAATAGAAACCAATCAGCATTCCGCCGACGGGGCATTAAACCAGAAAATATTCAGCCATCGGGGCTTCAAGCCGACAGATATTCAGCCATCGGGGCTTCAATCCGATAGATATTCAGCCATCGAGGCTTCAAGCCGACAGATATTCAGCCATCGGGGCTTCAAGCCGACAGATATTCAGCCATCGGGGCTTCGAGCTGACTAGACCTTCCGCCGACGGGGCGTTAAACCGACTAGACCTTCCGCCGGCGGGGCGTTAAACCGACTAAACCTTCCGCCGACGGGGCGTTAAACCGACTAGACCTTCTGCCGACGGGGCGCTAAACCGACCAACTTTCAGCCATCGGGGCTTCAAGTCGACAACTACCCCTTCATCGGCATTTGGGTCGACAGCTATCTAATTATCGGCCTTTGGGTCGACAACTACCCCTTCATCGACCTTCGGGTCGACAGCTATCTAATTATCGGCCTTTGGGTCGACAGCTACCCCTTCATCGGCCTTCGGGTCAACAGCTATTTAGTTATCGGCCTTTGGGTCGACAGATACCCCTTCATCGGCCTTCGGGTCGACACCTATATAATCATCGGCTCCTAGCCGACATCTACCTCATCATCGGCTCCTAGCCGACAACTATCTCATCATTAGCACCCCAGCCGACAGCTTCCCAGTTAAAAAAATAGACCTCTCGCTTTGGTTCGAATCCTTCCCCGACCAGAGAACAAAAGAATAAACCTTCCATTTTGGTCCAGATCCTTCCCTAGCCAGAGAACAAAAGAGACCCGTCTCTCCGACTCTTACATCCCGCTACCCAACGCCCCTCTGCAAGGCCATTTCGGCCGGGGCCCCACTGTCAGGATTAATCCATCCGTCCCACCGCGCTTCCCGATTCTGGCTCCCGCAGCCCGCTCCCCAGCATCTTTTAGCCCTTATGGCTCACTCCCGTGATGTCCCTCGGGTTCTATAGCCCGCTTCCCTAATATCCTTTCAGCCCTTTTGCGGTCTGCCTCCCTAATACCTTTACTACACTACACTTATACGTAACAACAATATTTTCCTATGAAAAAAAAATAACAAAAATAACAAAAAAACAACAACAACAACAAAAACAACAAAACAAAAAAAAAACAAAAAAAGAGAATGCACGATTGCCCCGCTTGCATAGTTGCTTAATATAGAATAATACACCTCCTTAAAATTTTCTAGGACCGTGTTTCCTTGCTAAATAATAATATCGCCCCGATTCCGGATGCACGCGCGTCACGGCGTACGCTCGAAGGGAACCCAACTATGGCGGGTGCACACGTTAAGGGGAGGAGTCATGGCTGAATCGCTAAGTCCAACTCACAAAATAAACCTGAGGCAACGCTCCCACACTTAGCACTTAATGTGTTCAATAGCCTTCGACTATAGGGATTACCCGAATTTCTTCTTAGCACTCTACGGAGACTTGAATTGCTGCACTCGCGTGAAAGGTAATCGTGAGGAAAAAGCTGCCTACCCCCACTGTAAAAAAAAGAGAAGAAAAAAAAGAGAGAAAAAAAAGAAAAGAGAGAGAAACGCGGAGCCGAGTAGCCGGGAATCCCCACTGAAACTGTAACGCCCGGTAATTTTGGAATAGGAATAAAAATATACATAATGATATACATACTCTTATAAGTATATAATGTTCAAGTGATATTCCTATAGGGTTGCTCAGATCGAACCTGCCTCTGATACCTAGGACAAGGACTAATAAAAGTTAAAGAAATTATGAGGAATAAAATCCCTATATACATACAAATTATTAATAGGTATATGAGGGTTAGAAAATAACAAATATGTTTATATATATAATGCAATATAAATAAATATAAGGCCAGACTTGGTACACGTACATGACCCCCTGACATCCTAAGAAAATCTCACAAAAAGAGCTCATGGACCCTACCATTGTATTATAATAAATTTAAGAATAACATGTTATTTTTTTCTAGGCATTTAATGCATAATATAATTTTATTTGAATTTAGAATCGATAAATCTCGAAGAAAACATCAATTAGTAATTTATTAATAATTTATAAAATTTAATATTCACATTTATTACATTATACTTTTATTAGAAGGAAGAAATATGCATTAATAGGATTTAAATGAATTAATAAAAATTAAAAGAGAAAAGAATAGACATATATACGATATCAGTCTTTTGGAGGTTAAGAAGAAAAGTAAAAATTTAATTGACGCCATCATGGATGGTCGTCCATTTTATAAGAAACGACTTTGAACAAGTCGTTACTTCTAATCAGAAAAATCAGATAAAGTATAAATAGCATAAGAAAGGATACATTGATAAGGATTTCTAGGGCATAAACATAATTTTACATCTTCAAAGAAATGTCAAATGGAAATGACGCCATGGTCATGGGCGTGTATTTCCTAAAAGATGACTTAAACTAAATCGTCAATTCAAAAAGTGAATAGTGCCATTTTTTGATTTAAGGGAATTTTTAAAAACTAATTATATGAAAAAATCAAGAAAAATGAAAAAATATTACCCATAAATTTTCATAACTAGACCTTATCAAATAAAAAATAAAAAAAATCCTCAAATATAGTAACTAGCTTAAGCTAACGTGAAATCGTGAATAGCGCCCGACGGAAGGGCGTTATTTCTTTAAAAACGACGAGATGCAAGGCGTCAATTAAAAATTAACGACCTAGCCTAAGGCGTTAATTACATTTGAGTTCCGTTCGACCCGGGACATTATCCAGGGTAAGTTTCTGGATTACTACGTGTTAGATAGATTATAGTAAGGACTCTATCAAGGAAATACTACCCTTAATCGAACTCTAACTCTATTAGGGTTCCTAAAACTCTATAAATACCCTCCTAATCGACCCAGATCGCTATTTTGGCGATCTGATCTATCGTGCTGCTGAAATACGTAAAGGATAGGTTTTGTTCTTCTTGTTATTACCTTCAACCACAGAAGCATGATGATTCTAATGCTTCTTCATCTTCTTCTTCAATTGCAGGTTGCCTGTAACGTGAAGGAGCTCCTGTCTTCCTGAAGAACGAGGGTTCTTCATTGAACTTACATCTTCCTTCGAAGCAAGCTGGGATTTCTCTACATCCGGAGCATAGGAGTCTCATCACATATCAGCCTTCTCTTTGTCATCCCTGCCTCAGCTGCTACTATTATTGGGCTCGTAGGAGGAATCCGTATAGAACAGAGCCTCTTTTTCTCTTCAAGTTCTTCACGTACCATCACCAAAATCTTCAGATCAGGTAGGTTTTCTCAAGAAATGTAGCCCAAACTAGCTTAAGATCCTTAATAATATCATCTGTCATCCATGCATATAATTTTATTATGGTTTCAAATGTTTCTGTGACATATTAAAAGAAGCGACCCTACCAAGGGCGCTAATTTAAAAAGAAGCGACCCAGCCTAGGGCACTAATTCTTCAAATGACGCCCTGCCTAGGAGTCGTCAATTTCCCCTAATTATTAATTACCCACATTTAAAATTTTATATCTAGGAAACCATGAATCTAATCTAATGCATGATTATACCCCTAGAATCCTGCTATTTTTCTTGTCCTGAGCATATAATTGTTTCCCTGAAATTTTATTATCTGGAAATTTCACTATTTATGTGAAATCTCGATAAAGCCTGAAATAACGACCTGCTGTAAGTCGTCTCCTATGAAAGTGACGCCCCAGACAAGGGCGCTAATTGATAAGAAACGCCCCTGTCGAAGGCGCGTTTTGTTAAAATTCCAGAATATAGAAATTCCTGGAAAATAGAAATATAAAATGGACGACTGATCCAGAGTCGTCAAATAGAAAAGAAACGACCCAGTGAAGGGCGTGAATTCTTTTAAAGTGACTTAGGTTAAGTCGCTAATTTCTGTATAATTATTTTTCACTATTTTCTGTAAACCGAGGGTTATATATATATATATATATAAGTATATTGTATGGCACTATATTTCCATTCCGTGAATATAATCCCATGTTTCATGATGATTTATCGCATTACCCACTAACTCTCGGTGACATACAAGCTCTCCATCGGACATTCCGTTCCTTTGGACTAGCAAGTTAGTCATTGGGACCTCCGTAAGTCTCCTCGTAGCCTTGGATTCCCTCAAGGCCGATTGAGCGGGTTGTACCATAAAAACCTTTCACACTATTTTGCCATGTCACTCTATAGAAACATGGTATACCGGCCCTTATGATATGCTAATGGATATCATGAGAATATTCTTGATGGGATAAGAACATCATGCCATTAATAGGCTGTTCTTGTAGACCTCAATTCTATATCAAATAGGTGACCATCTATATATGGACACTTAATTGTCATGGTACCCAATTAGGGAACCAATTCCACCCAGTTTATCGACATGTCATGGTTTATATGCTTCGCGTGGATTTTATCGCAAGAATGTCCTTACTCAAGGGCCTTGCCCTTGAATTCCATGAGAATCTTATCTTATCATCCTATTAAAGCTTGTTCTTGAAACTCCTTATTGGCTATAAACTATCGTGGATGTCTAGATCTATCTTTAATGCTGTGCATATAAGGGCCCGATCTGGTCCTGGGAGGAGCACCCAAAAGTACTAGTGCCCATGGGAGTTATAATGATCACGGTGTCTAGCATTGCACCGAAGTACTTTCTCTCTTGATCTTTGGCATTCCACACCTCTCTCTCTTTCTCGCGTGCGTGACTTGACTTGCGTGACTTTACTAGCGTGGCCCGACACGGGCAAAGTACTTGCATGAAATAGCCAATAATCTATAAAGTCTCTCATGAATACCTTTTGTTTAAGACTCACTTGAAAGTTTTGCACGACGTGTTATTCTATTGTTAGTTTTCACTTGCTCAGTTATTTCTACATGCATAGCCATATTGCATTTACATGTGAGAAAAATTGTAATTACTTAAACCCATTGCTAGTTCTTGAGATATAATTCCTACTGAGCGTTCGCTCACCCAGTTTATTCCAACATTTTTCAGGTAATCAGGTGGCTAGCGAGACCGAGACTCACATGGGCGGGACAAGTGTGCAAGCGAGCTTCGGAAACTAGTGAACCCGAGTCTTTTGTCTTTCTTGAGTCTAGCGTGGTGTCTTTTATTTAGTTATCTTGGCTAAGTCTGTTAGAGTGTCATTTTCTTTTCTTTCATTGTGATGTAGCTGAGTCTTCAAGTTTTGAAGTTTGAATTTGTAAGAGACTTATATCTGAAATAAGATTTTTTTATTGTTACTCTAAATCATTTGGTCTCATGCCATTGCTCTTGATCATTCACGACTGTTTAACTGCCACGTTCCGAGCAAAGGACACGTTCCGCTGCTATCGGTTCGGGGCGTGACAGAGGTGGTATCAGAGCTTCGGCTTTCATATCCTCCAGTTATTAGGTCCCAAGGATAAGTCATCCTTGTCAGTCATATCAGAGCTTCGACTTTCATATCCTGCAGTTATTAGGTCCTAAGGATAGGTCATCCTTGTCAGTCATATCATAGCTTCGGCTTTCATATCCTCCAGTTATTAGGTCCCAAGGATAGGTCATCCTTGTTAGTCATATCGGAGGTTCGGCTTTCACATCCTCAAGTTATTAGGTTTCGGTGATAGGTCAAGTTTCCCTGTCAGTCATATTAGAGTTCGGCTTTCAAAATCCTTAGATTGTTAAATCCAAGTTATAGGTTGAGTATCCTTGTCAGTCATCCTATAGGAATTCCGTGAGAGATGGGTAGAACTTGGGGTTAAAGTTATAAAAGAAAGATAAAATATTTACATTTCAATAATATTAATTCTTGAGTAAATAAATTATCTCCCCAATCATCTTTGCAGGAACCTAGATAAAATGGAAGCATCTAAGCCAAGCTTTGTTCATGAGATGATCTTAGTACATATCCAAGCTTACGCGGACCTTGTCAAGAGAGTTCAAGAGCTAGAGAAAATGGTGGAAGAAAAAGAAAGAGTTGAAGGGAAGGATCGAACAGATGACTCTGAAAAGTTCACCGTTACTCAGAAAAGGATAAACGAGGTGATATTTCACAAAGGTGTAAGAAATGCCAGAAATGTAAGAAGTGTAATAAGGAAGCTTCGGCAGATCGCTCGCAAGATAAGTGTAAATCTTGTGAAAGATATGGTCACAAATCGAAGGAGTGTTGGTGGAGTTCGGGAGCATGTCTGCGTTGCGGAAGCTTAGATCATAAGATAGCCGAATGTTCTATTTTGACCCAAAAACTTCCAAGAGAAACTCAAGCTGTGGCCGAACTTGCTAAGAAAGAAGTTGTGGAAGGTACCCCTCACCCGTGATCCTAAACTAGCTCTTTTCTATACTTAAGATTTCTTCTGTATAAGCTCATAATAAGTTCTCTGTTAGGAATGGAAGATGATGTGAATTTGGGGACCAAATTCTTTTAAGTGGGGGAGGGTGTAACGCCCGGTAATTTTGGAATAGGAATAAAAATATACATAATGATATACATACTCTTATAAGTATATAATGTTCAAGTGATATTCCTATAGGGTTGTTCAGATCGAACCTGCCTCTGATACCTAGGACAAGGACTAATAAAAGTTAAAGAAATTATGAGGAATAAAATCCCTATATACATACAAATTATTAATAGGTATATGAGGGTTAGAAAATAACAAATATGTTTATATATATATAATGCAATATAAATAAATATAAGGCCAGACTTGGTACACGTACACGACCCCCTGACATCCTAAGAAAATCTCACAAAAAGAGCTCATGGACCCTACCATTGTATTATAATAAATTTAAGAATAACATGTTATTTTTTTTCTAGGCATTTAATGCATAATATAATTTTATTTGAATTTAGAATCGATAAATCTCGAAGAAAACATCAATTAGTAATTTATTAATAATTTATAAAGTTTAATATTCACATTTATTACATTATACTTTTATTAGAAGGAAGAAATATGCATTAATAGGATTTAAATGAATTAAGAAAAATTAAAAGAGAAAATAATATACATATATACGATATCGGTCTTTTGGAGGTTAAGAAGAAAAGTAAAAATTTAATTGACGCCATCATGGATGGTCGTCCATTTTATAAGAAACGACTTTGAACAAGTCATTACTTCTAATCAGAAAAATCAGATAAAGTATAAATAGCATAAGAAAGGATACATTGATAAGGATTTCTAGGGCATAAACATAATTTTACATCTTCAAAGAAATGCCAAATGGAAATGACGCCATGGTCATGGGCGTGTATTTCCTAAAAGATGATTTAAACTAAGTCGTCAATTCAAAAAGTGAATAGTGCCACTTTTTGATTTAAGGGAATTTTTAAAAACTAATTATATGAAAAAATCAAGAAAAATGGAAAAATATTACCCATAAATTTTCGTAACTAGACCTTATCAAATAAAAAAGAAAAAAATCCTCAAATATAGTAACTAGCTTAAGTTAACGTGAAATCGTGAATAGCGCCCGACGGAAGGGCGTTATTTCTTTAAAAACAACGAGATGCAAGGCGTCAATTAAAAAGTAATGACCTAGCATATGGCGTTAATTACATTTGAGTTCCGTTCGACCCGGGACATTATCCAGGGTGAGTTTCTGGATTACTACGTGTTAGATAGATTATAGTAAGGACTCTATCAAGGAAATACTACCCTTAATCGAACTCTAACTCTATTAGGGTTCCTAAAACGCTATAAATACCCTCCTAATCGACCCAGATCGCTATTTTGGCGATCTGATCTATCGTGCTGCTGAAATACGTAAAGGATAGGTTTTTTTCTTCTTGTTATTACCTTCAACCACAGAAGCATGATGATTCTAATGCTTCTTCATCTTCTTCTTCAATTGCAGGTTGCCTGTAACGTGAAGGAGCTCCTGTCTTCCTGAAGAACGAGGGTTCTTCATTGAACTTACATCTTCCTTCGAAGCAAGCTGGGATTTCTCTACATCCGGAGCATAGGAGTCTCATCACATATCAGCCTTCTCTTTGTCATCCCTGCCTCAGCTGCTACTATTATTGGGCTCGTAGGAGGAATCCGTATAGAACAGAGCCTCTTTTTCTCTTCAAGTTCTTCACGTACCATCACCAAAATCTTCAGATCAGGTAGGTTTTCTCAAGAACTGTAGCCCAAACTAGCTTAAGATCCTTAATAATATCATCTGTCATCCATGCATATAATTTTATTGTGGTTTCAAATGTTTCTGTGAAATATTAAAAGAAGCGACCCTACCAAGGGCGCTAATTTAAAAAGAAGCGACCCAGCCTAGGGCGCTAATTCTTCAAATGACGCCCTGCCCAGGAGTCGTCAATTTCCCCTAATTATTAATTACCCACGTTTAAAATTTTATATCTAGGAAACCATGAATCTAATCTAATGCATGATTATACCCCTAGAATCCTACTATTTTTCTTGTCCTGAGCATATAATTGTTTCCCTAAAATTTTATTATCTGGAAATTTCACTATTTATGTGAAATCTCGATAAAGCCTGAAATAACGACCTGCTGTAAGTCGTCTCTTATGAAAGTGACGCCCCAGACAAGGGCGCTAATTGATAAGAAACGCCTCGGTCGAAGGCGCGTTTTGTTAAAATTCCAGAATATAGAAATTCCTGGAAAATAGAAATATAAAATGGACGACTGATCCAGGAGTCGTCAAATAGAAAAGAAACGACCCAGTGAAGGGCGTGAATTCTTTTAAAAGTGACTTAGGTTAAGTCGCTAATTTCCTGTATAATTATTTTTCACTGTTTTCTATAAACCGAGGGTTATATATATATATATATATATAAGTATATTGTATGGCACTATATTTCCATTCCGTGAATATAAACCCATGTTTCATGATGATTTATCGCATTACCCACTAACTCTCGGTGACATATAAGCTCTCCATCGGATATTCCGTTCCTTTGGACTAGCAAGTTAGTCATTGGGACCTCCGTAAGTCTCCTCGTAGCCTTGGATTCCCTCAAGGCCGATTGAGCGGGTTGTACCATAAAAACCTTTCACACTATTTTACCATGTCACTCTATAGAAACATGGTATACCGGCCCTTATGATATGCTAATGGATATCATGAGAATATTCTTGATGGGATAAGAACATCATGCCATTAATAGGCTGTTCTTGTAGACCTCAATTCTATATCAAATAGGTGACCATCTATATATGGACACTTAATTGTCATGGTACCCAATTAGGGAACCAATTCCACCCAGTTTATCGACATGTCATGGTTTAAATGCTTCGCGTGGATTTTATCGCAAGAATGTCCTTACTCAAGGGCCTTGCCCTTGAATTCCATGAGAATCTTATCTTATCATCCTATTAAAGCTTGTTCTTGAAACTCCTTATTGGCTATAAACTATCGTGGATGTCTAGATCTATCTTTAATGCTGTGCATATAAGGGCCCGATCTGGTCCTGGGAGGAGCACCCAAAAGTACTAGTGCCCATGGGAGTTATAATGATCACGGTGTCTAGCATTGCACCGAAGTACTTTCTCTCTTGATCTTTGGCATTCCACACCCTCTCTCTCTTTCTCGCGTGCGTGACTTGACTTGCGTGACTTTACTAGCGTGACCCGACACGGGCAAAGTACTTGCATGAAATAGCCAATAATCTATAAAGTCTCTCATGAATACCTTTTGTTTAAGACTCACTTGAAAGTTTTGCACGACGTGTTATTCTATTGTTAGTTTTCACTTGCTCAGTTATTTCTACATGCATAGCCATATTGCATTTACATGTGAGAAAAATTGTAATTACTTAAACCCATTGCTAGTTCTTGAGATATAATTCCTACTGAGCGTTCGCTCACCCAGTTTATTCCAACATTTTTCAGGTAATCAGGTGGCTAGCGAGACCGAGACTCACATGGGCGGGACAAGTGTGCAAGCGAGCTTCGGAAACTAGTGAACCCAAGTCTTTTGTCTTTCTTGAGTCTAGCGTGGTGTCTTTTATTTAGTTATCTTGGCTAAGTCTGTTAGGGTGTCATTTTCTTTTCTTTCATTGTGATGTAGCTGAGTCTTCAAGTTTTGAAGTTTGAATTTCTAAGAGACTTATATCTGAAATAAGATTTTTTTATTGTTACTCTAAATCATTTGGTCTCATGCCGTTGCTCTTGATCATTCACAACTGTTTAACTGCCACGTTCCGAGCAAACGACACGTTCCGCTGCTATCGGTTCGGGGCGTGACAGAAACAAATGAGGAGACTCGCGCAAAATGGTGAAGCGAATCACAATAAGGACGAATCTTAGTAGCCGGAAATCTCTATTGAGACACATGAGGAGACTCGCGCCGAACGGTGAAATCCGCTACCAAAATAAACAGATGGGGGCTGTGTGAAGCTACCGAAAGTCAAAAGCCTGGAACTAATGTGTAGGCGCTAGAGTGATCCTCGAGTGTCACCAGGAAAACCTGCATATCCCTATGGTTAGGGCTCTTTGTTCACACATTTGCACTGCCACGCCACAAAGAATTGCCTCGGGTGAAATACGTGAATTTAGGCTATGCATGCAAGACATGCGATATCCTCTTGACGGGTGCACCACCCCTCAATTGTGCCTCGCGGCCCGTACCGCATCTACGGATTACGGGTGATGTCCCTATCCTATCCCCTATAGGGGGAGCTACCTTACTTATATTTATGATATGCCTGCTAATGAATGTTTGCATGCTTGAATAAAAGGAAATATAATAAAAAAATAATAAATAATAAAAATGTGTGTATACAATAAACTCAATTTCGGCCATCGAAGCCTACGTTCCCAGCTACGGCTCGCAGAGCCCAACCTTAGCCCCCATGGCCTACCTTTTGCCCTCGCGGCTCGTTAATCCCCTACTTCGGCTCTTCAAGCCTGCTCCCAGCCTTGGCTGTTTTGACCTCCCTTATCGGCTCCTGAGTCGACAGCTTTCAATTATCGGCCCCTGAGCTGACAGCTTTCAATCATCGGCCCCTGAGCCGACAGCTTCTAATCATCGGCCTTCGGGTCGACAGCTTTTCAATCATCGGCCCCTGAGCCGACAGCTTTTCAATCATCGGCCCCTGAGCCGACGGCTTTTTAATCACCGGCCTTCGGGTCGACAGCTTTTCAATTATTGGCTCCCATGCCATCAGCTTTCAATCATCGGCCCCTGAGCCGACAGCTTCTTAATCATCGGCCTTCGGGTCGACAACTTTTCAATTATTGGCTCCCATGCCAACAGCTTTCAATTATTGGCCCCTGAGCCGACAGCTTTCAATCATCGGCCTTCGGGTCGATAGCTTTTCAATTATTGGCTCCCATGCCAACAGATTTTCAATCATCGGCTCCTCAGCCGACAGCTCTTCCATTATCGGCCTCAGAGCCGACAGCTTTTCAACTATTGGCTCCTGAGCCAGCAGTTTTAAATTATCGGCCCCAGCCGACAGCTTTTCAATTATCAGCCTCTGAGCCGACATCTACACAATTATCGGTTTCTAAGCCGACAGCTTTTTAATTATCGGCCTCTGAGCCGACATCTACACAATTATCGGTTCCTAAGCCAACAGCTATCCAATTATTGGCATCCACATCAATAGCCGCCCGGAGTTCTTCAAGAAAAAATGAGAAAGAAGGGAAGAAGAGAAGAAGAAGGGAAGAGAGAAGAGAAAAGAAAAAGAGAATAAAAGAGAGAAAAAAAGATAATAAAAAAAAGAAAAAAAAGAAGAAAAGAGAGAGAAGGGAAGAAGAACAATAGAGAAGAAGAGACCAATAAATCATGTCAGCGCCCGACACCTGTCGGCACTGACGAAGAAGAAAAAGAGACAAATAAACCATGTCCGCGCTCGACACCCTGTCGGCACTGACGAAGAGAAGAAAAGACCAACATACCATGTCAGTTCCTGGCACCCTGTCGGCACTGATGAAGAGACAGAGACCAACATACCATGTCAGTCCCCGGCACCCCGTCGGCACTGACGAAGAGAAGAAGAGACCAATAAACCATGCCAGCTCCCGACACCCCGTCGGCATTGATGAAGAAAAGAAGAGACAAACAAGTCATGTCAGCTCCCGACACCCCGTCGGCACAGACGAAGAGAAGAAGATACAAACAGACCATGTCAGCTCCTGACACCCTATCGGCACTGACGAAGAAAAGAAGAGACAAACAAGTCATGTCAGCTCCCGACACCCCGTCGGCACTGACGAAGAGAAGAAGAGACAAACAGACCATGTCAGCTCCCGACACCCTGTCGGCATTGATGAAGAAGAGAAGAGACAAGCATGCCACGTCAGCTTCCGACACCCCGTCGGCACAGACGAAGAGAAAAAGAGACCAGTACACCCACGGGCACTGCCTGGCTCATCCTTCGCCTGCGCTACCCGTGGGTGGGGGGCATTTGTGGACATGCAAAATTGCACGCCCATACGTCCCGACTAGTCAAGCATCAACAACGACTCCAAATAAAAAACCACAGGGAAGATGGGCCATCCGAACTCTCCAAACAAATGCATATACTACCGTGAAGCCGTCCCCGGAGTCTCGACAGCAAAGAGAAATCAACCACCAAGAGCCCCACAATCCATGGGCCTCGAAGAAAATCAGATGGGCCACAACTTGCGCTCTCAACAGGCTCAAGACTGCCCATTTAGGCCTTCAGCGGCATGCCCTGGCAGCCCCTCAGCGGCACACCTTGGCAGCCCTTCAGCGGCACGCCCTTAGGCCCATCAGCGGCACGCCTGTGGAAGTGCAAAATTGCACGCCCATACGTCCCAATTAGCCCGGCATCGACAACAACTTCAGCCAAAGAGACTGCGAAGAAAGAGGGCCATCCGGACTCTCTGAATATCAACACACGCTGTGTGAGGCCGCCTCCATAGTCACGACAGCAAAGAGAGATCAGCCTTCAAGAGCCCCACAAACCACGGGCCACGGAGGAAATCAAACGGGCCACGACTCGTGCTTACAACGGGCTCAGAAATGCACCCCTGATGGCCTTCAGTGGCACGCCTGATGGCCTTCAACGGCACACCCAGGGTGGCCTTCAGCGGCACACCCCTGGCCTTCAGCTGTACGCCCTGAATCCCTTCAGCGGCACGCCCCTGGGCCTCCAACGGCACGACCCTTTGGCCTACAACGGCACACCCTCTGGCCCCTTCAGCGGCACGCCCCCAACGCCTTCAGCGGCACGCCCTGTTTCGCACTTCAGCGGAACACTTGCAGGCTACTCTTCAACGGCGCGCTTCTCGTGCCTTCAATGGCACGCCCCAAGGCGCTCAGCGGCACGCCCCATGGCCCTTCGCCGGCACGTCTCTTCCAGTCCTCCAGCGGCACGCTGGCTGAAGCCTTCAACGGCACGCTCCCCTGGCGCTCCAGTGGCACGCCTGCGAGCTTCTTCAGAGGCACACCATCGTGGCCCTTCAACGGCACACGTTGGCGGCCTCCCATCGGCACGCTTCTTGCGTCTTCAAGCGGCACGCTATCCAGGCGCTTCAACGATACGTTCGATAGACGAAATCTTACGCCCATGCCCTAGGGATTCTTGGCGCGCAGTGGGCTGTCTGAGGTGTCGGCCGGAGATTGGGCCACACAGGCTACTCCTCTACAACCAATGATAGGGGAGGTTAAACCTCATGATGGCCGGCCGTTTCCCCCCTCCGACTACCATGCTCAAATGCTCCTGCCACCGGGGGTATAAAACCCCTCTTCTTCGCTGCGAACAAAGGGGGGAGGACACAGAGAGAAGAGACGAAGAGAGGCAGAGACACACACACACAAGAAAAGAAGAGAAGAAGAGAAGGAGGAGGGCTGCGGCGTGGGGGGGTTCTCCGACGGCCACCGAGCAAAAGAGAGAGGAAGAGAGAGAGAGAGCTTGATGTAGTGGGGGGAGTGGGGGAAAGAGTAGTGGACGGTCGTCCCTGCTTCGATCCCCAACACTTCTTCCTCTTTTGTTCTTCTCCCCTCCCCCCTTTTTCTTTTGTTCTTTTGTTTCTCTCTTGCTCACAGTCTTAGCTCGAGCATGCTTTGCAATGTATTTGACCGGCCACGGTCATTCCCTTTCTTTTATGAATGAAAGTCGCCCTCCTTGGTCTCTCTATTGCTTCCGTTGGTTTGTGCCACTGTGTTCTTGACTATCCATTTCTTTTCCCTTCTCCGCGTTTACTTTGAGTCTTCGTGTCGATGGTTTCTCCCGGATGCCACACCAGCTTGAGTGGTTTGGGGCCATGAATCTCTCCCTGCAAGGCCCAACGCCTTCATCCGTGCTAGCCCCCTTGGGCCATTTCCCCCTCCTGCCGAGGTTTTCTATGGGTTTGATCAACCTAGTAGCCTCGGTGCACTAGCACCCTCCCTCAGCGGCACACCCATTTGGGGTTTCAGTGGCACACCCCTAGCCTCCCCTCAGCGGCACACCTGCCGCTTTACCCTGGCCGGCACACCCCCAGCAGCCTCCAGCGGTATGCCCTTCCTCGGTGCCTTCAGCGGCACACCCAATCTCTCAAGCCCGGTACACCTCCCAAATGCCTTGTGCTCATCCCTGGCCGGCACGCCCTGACTAAACCCCCAGTAGACCCTATCTAGTCTCAGAGGCGTCTCCTACTCAGCATTTCTTCCGGGCTTTCCGAAGTTTTATAAAAGGTGTTGTCGCCATTGGCACGCACCTCCCATTATAGGGTTCCGCCACTCCATGTGGGCGCGTTCCCTTTATCTCCCTTATGCCCGGATCAAGGGGAGATGTTGCCTGAATTTTTTATTAAAAGTAATACTATGTTAAAAGACAAAGAGAATCAATTAATAAACGATTAGGTAATAAATGAAACATCCCAATCGGGACAAACAGAACAGTGTATGGTTCGAAGGATTGGACTGCTAAAACATAGCCCCGGACTTAGCCACTCACTGAAGAATTCAGAACACGGCCATCCGAACCTCCCCCATCTGAACTTCATAAGCCAACAAGAACCTATCCACTCTGTCACGCCCCGAGCGCGGAAGATACTCGGATATGCGCGATGAGTTTATATCAATCATGTCAATCAGAGTAGTAGTGTATTCGACACCAAACCAGAGATGCGCAAAATAGAAAGATAACCCAATCCTTTATTTCATAATGGATAGACTATTACAAATCCAATACTCTATTCAAATAAAAAGGAAAAGTACATAGTTGACTCAAGAAAATAGGAAAAAGACTAGATGACACTTGGAAAAGCTCTAGCTCTTTCACTCTTGACCATTCCCATACGATTGACTTCCCTCGTCGTCGGAATTACCTGAAAAGTAAGGGACAAACACGGAATGAGCGAACGCTCAGTTGGAAATTATATCTCAGGAACTAGCAAGGGTTTAAGTAGTTACATCTTTCATGAATGCACTATAGCTATGCATGCTCGCATAAAACGACAAGATAGAGAATTTATCAAGCAAGACAGCAAGATGAACTAGTCATGAGTTTTCAAGAAAAAGATGACAAGATATTCAAGCAAGTACTTTTTAGCAAGTCATGTCAAGAACTTTGGCTATCATGTATCAAGCAAGCAAGTAATTACCTTTTCTCGGGTCACGCAATTCATGTCAAGTCAAGTACGAGTCAAGTACAAGATTTGTGTGGAATGTCCAATCAAGCTAGTCATGCACTCGGTATAATGCCAGATACCTTATCATTCAACTCCCATGGGCACAAGTACTTTCGGGTGCTCCTCCCAGGACCAGATCGGGCCCTATATGCGCAGGCATTTATCATGTATATTTGACATCCACTCTTGTATATATATATAGCCAATAGGGAATTTCAACAATTTAAGCTTGTAGACACGTAGGATAACTTTGAGAGAATGGAGTCCAAAATACGACATTGGACATAGATAGGCGATAACAACGGTACAATCACGATGAACGATGAAACTAGGTGGAATTAGGTTCCCTTAACTCGGGTACCATGACAAATAAGTATGGACATTCTTTATATAGAATTGAGGTCCACATGAACAGTACATCAAAGGCAAGATACCCTCATTCTTATTATAGAATTGAGGTCCACAAGAACATCAACAATGGCATGATATCATCATCCCATTAAGAATTCTCATGATATACTCTTTGCATATCATAAGGGCCGGTATACCATGTTTCTTTAGAGTGACATGGCATTCAATAGTGTAATGGGTTTTTAGGGTACAACCAGCTCAGTCGACCTTGAGGGAATCTAAGGTACGAGGAGTCTTACGGAGGTCTCTATGACTAACTCGCTAGTCCAAAGGAACGGAATGTCCAATGGAGAGCTTGTATGTCAATGAGAGTTGCGGGTGATCGATAAAACATCGTGAAACGTGGGACTATACTCACGGAGTGGAGTAATAGTGCCTACATATATATATATACATATAGTGAAACCCTCGGATAACAGCAATCAGAAAAAAATCAGTAATGCAGAAAGTAGCGACTCTGGTAAAGTCATTTTTCGTAAAATTAACGCCTTAATCAGGGGCGTTTATATTAAATTTGACGACATATAAAGAGGTCGTCCTTTCCAATATTGCTATTTTACAGGATATTAAAATCTGTAATTTCGTTGAAAACGCGCCTTGGGTAGGGGCGTTACCAGGAAAAAGGCGCCCTAGTCTGGGGCGTTAGTTAAACAAGAGACGACCTGGTCAAGGTCGTGAATTCACAATTTTACAAATTTCGAGGTAATGAATATTTCAGGAACATGGTATATAGTAAGGACCAGAAAATAGCAGGATTACAAGAAATTGACCATGCATTAATTTAGAATCATGTTTGCATTGATAATTAATTTTTAAACATGCTATTTATTAATTAACAGGAATTAACGTCCGTGTGCAGGGCGTCAAATCTGGAATTGACGACCTGGGCATGGTCGTGTCTTTTAAATTAACGCCCTTGTTAGGGTCGTTTCTTTCAAAAATTCCGTAGAAAATAACCAGAACGCATAAAAACTATATGCATGAACTACCGATGATAATTATCTATAGTTATATGGTAGTTTGGGCTACGTTCCATGAGAAAATCCTACCTTTTTGATGATTAACGTGAAAGATCTGGTGAAGAGACGATGCTCTGTCCGTAGTAGAGCGATCACCGGAAGAAGAAGATGAAGGAGAAGTTGCAGATGATGTACGTGGATGAAGAACCCTCAATTCTTCAATCGATCGGTTTCACTTCTACAGGCAACCTGTTGAGGCAGAATAAAACGAAGGTATTACTCTTCGTAAGAACTAACATAAGGTAAAGAAGGAAGGAGAAGAACTTACCCGTTCTTCAGATGACAGAAGCTTTCAAGCTGTAATCAGAAAATAGATGAAGAATCTTCAGTATTCTTCACAAATTCGATAGACAGAGTAAAGAAAAGAACATGTTGTTCTTTACGTACCTTAGAAGAGTCCGAACGCCAAATAGCGTTCTCGATTCAAGCAGTAGGTTATTTATAGGATTTCTAGAATCCTAATAGAGTTAGTGTTTGATTGGAAGCAATACTTCCATATTAGAGTTATTACTACATTCTAACTCTTTCTCATAGTTATCATCTTACCCTGGATAGACTCCTGGGTCGAACGAAACTCGAACTGAATTAGCGACCTAGGTCAGGGCGTCGAATTTAAATTGACGCCTTGTCAAGCGTCGTTTCTTGTTGAAACGCGTCCATGCAAGGGACGTTACGCTATCTTGCCCTTTTTATTTATTTTAGTCGTTTGAAATTTGACGCCTTGACGTGTGGGCGTCCTTTCTCAAAACACGCCTTAGGTAAGGGCGTTTTCTTGTAAAGTAGCGCCTTTATCTGAGGCGTTATTTCCATCAGGGTTTTAATTATTTTTATTCCAGGCTCTTTCATTTATTTATTAAATCTTTTAATCTATTTTGATTTATTTATTCCTTTTAAATTTATCAGGGTTGCTACACCCTCCCCCACTTAAAAAGAATTTGGTCCCCAAATTCCATATCATATATTTGCATTTGGAGAGTGTAGAGTACGTACGTTCTAAAATAAATCTGGAAATTGTTTCCTCATAGATTCCTCGGTCTCCCATGTAGCTTCATGTTCTGAATTCTTATTCCATTGTACTTTTAGCATGGGAATAACCTTATTCCTTAGGGTTCGTACTTCTCGATCTAAGATCTTCATAGGCTTCTGCTCATACGTGAAATCTTTCTGGATCACTAGGTCTCCATATTCAATAATATGTGATGGGTCATGTACATACTTCTTCAACATAGATATGTGGAACATATCATGTACTTCGGACAGTTGAGGGGGCAATGCGATGCGATAAGCAACCTCGCCAACTCTTTCTAGTATCTCAAAAGGTCCGATAAATCTTGGTGTAAGCTTGCCTTTAACACCAAATCTTCGTATTCCACGTGCAGGCGATATCTTGAGAAATACATGATCTCCAATTTGGAATTCGAGATCTCTTCTTCTTGTGTCGGCATAAGCCTTTTGCCTTGTCTGAGCTACTTGCAATCTTTCCCTGATTACTCGTATCTTCTCAGTTGTATCCCTTACCATGTCTGGACCTAACAGTTGTTTCTCTCCAACTTCATTCCAGCACAAGGGTGATCGGCAACTCCTTCCGTATAAAGCTTCGAAAGGTGCCATTTGTATACTAGCTTGGTAGCTATTATTGTATGCAAATTCGACCAGAGGCAAGTGATCATGCCAGTTTCCATCAAAATCAGCGATGCATGCTCTAAGCATATCTTCAACTACTTGATTTGTTCTCTCGGTCTGACCATCCGTTTGAGGATGAAAGGCTGTACTAAAATTAAGTCTCGTCCCCAACGAATGTTGTAGTCCTTTCCAAAAATGAGAAGTAAAACGGGGATCTCTGTCAGACACGATTGAAACAGGAATACCATGTAATCTGACTATTTCCTTGATGTATAGTGTAGCTAAGACATCAACAGACCATCGACTCTTGATTGGCAAGAAATGCGCTGATTTAGTCAATCGGTCAATGATAACCCATATTCCATCATGTCCTCTTTTTGATTTAGATAAACCCATGATGAAATCCATACCAATATCCTCCCACTTCCATTTAGGGATATCTAGAGGATGTAGCTTTCCAGCAGGCTTTTGGTGTTCCACCTTGACTTGTTGGCATGTGAGACAGCGTGATACATAGTCCGCTATTTCTCTTTTCATGTTGGGCCACCAAAAATTTCTTTTCACATCTTGGTACATCTTGGTAGATCCAGGATGAATCGTATACCTTGATCTGTGAGCTTCATCTAAGATCTTTTTTTTCAATTCTGGGCAGTCCGGTATACCAGTTCTATTCTTGAACATTAATCTTCCATCAGAAGCTAGTTGGAAGTCCGATTGTCCTTTTAATCTGCCCTTGATTTCTACTAATGTAGGATCATCATCCTGAAGTGCTTGTATCTCAGATAATAAATCTGACTGTATGCTTACATGAGATAATGTGACACATCTAGGGTCCGTGTCCATGCTTATATTGAGTTCAGAGAATTGTTCCAGCAATTTCTATTCTTGAATCAGACAATTGGCTAACAGTGCTCTCGGCTTTCGACTAAGGGCATCTGCTACATGATTACCCTTTCTGGGATGATATTGTAAATTGAAGTCGAAGTCCTTGAGATATTCCAGCCATCGTCTTTGCCTCATATTTAGTTCCTTCTGTGAGAAAAGATATTTGAGACTCTTATGATCGGAGTATACAGTAAACTGTATTCCATAAAGATAATGTCTCCATATTTTTAGTGCAAATACTACCGCGGCCAATTCTAAGTCATGGACGGGGTAGTTCTCTTCATGCTTCTTTAATTGACGAGAAGAGTAGACTATAACCTTCCCTTGTTGCATTAGAACACACCCGAGGCCAATGCCAGAAGCATCAGTGTATACCTCGAACTTTTCTCCTTCAATTGGCAATGCTAAGACAGGAGCCGTAGTAAGATGATCCTTGAGAGTTTGGAAGCTTCTCTCACATTCCTCATCCCATTCATAACGGATCTCCTTGTGAGTTAACCTTGTAAGTGGCACGGTGATTTTAGAGAAATCCTTGATGAATCGCCTGTAATAGTCGGCAAGACCTAAGAAACTTCGGATCTCACTAGCATTGGTCGGTCTTTCCCAGTTCCTTACAGCTTCAACCTTTGATGGGTCTACAGACAAGCCATCCTTTGATATAACATGTCCGAGAAAAGTCACTTCTTCAAGCCAGAATTCACACTTGCTAAGTTTTGCATATAATTGATTTGTCCTCAATATTTGTAATGCAACCCTCAAATGTTCCTCATGCTCTTCCTTGGTCTTGGAATAAATCAATATATCATCAATAAAGACCACTACGAATTGATCCAAATAAGGCCTGAATATACTATTCATTAACTGCATAAAGGCAGCAGGGGCATTCGTTAGTCCGAAAGGTATAACAACAAATTCATAATGGCCATACCTGCTTCTGAATGCGGTTTTATGAATATCCTCGTCCTTGATTCTTAGTTGGTGATATCCGGACCTAAGATCAATTTTGGAAAAGTACATGGATCCTAAAATTTGATCAAACAATTCATCGATTCTCGGCAGTGGATACTTGTTCTTGATGGTGAGATGATTCAATTGTCGATAGTCGACGCATAACCTCATGGATCCGTCTTTCTTCTTTACAAATAATATAGGCGCTCCCCACGGGGAAGTACTTGGTCTAATGAATCCTTTCTTAATGAGTTCCATCAATTGTTCCTTTAATTCCTTGAGTTCAGCAGGTGACATCCTATAAGGTGCCTTTGAAATCGGACCAGCACCAGGGACTAAGTCGATGGTGAAGGCCACTTCTCTTTGCGGGGGTAATCCCGGCAAATCTTCTGGAAATACGTCCGGAAATTCTTGTACTACTGGAATGTCTTCTAGCTTAGCTTCCTTAGCTTCTTTAACTGTGACAAAGGCAAGGAAAGATGTACATCCTTTCCTGATGAGCTTGCTAGCTCGGAGAGCTAAAATAAGAGGGGATTTGCTCCGACTCTTAGGGCTAGTAAATATTAGTTCTGGAAATTCCTTGAATGTAACCTTACTATTGCGGCAATCAACCGTTGCCTGATACTTGGATAACCAATCAGCCCCTAGTATAACATCATACTCTTTCAGATCTAAACATATGAGATCAATAGGGAGATTTTGACCATGAATCAATACCTCGCAGTTTTGGTAATGATGTGTAATATCAGTCTCATCATCCAGAGGAGTAGACAAAACTAACTTTATCCATTCCGGTTCTAGGGGTAATGGGTCAGCAAACTTCTTAGAAATAATAGAATGCGATGCACCAGTATCAATTAAGACATATGCATTCCTGGAACAAACTTTCAATATACCTTCCACTAAGCCGCCTCCTTCTACTTGCTCGGTCTCCTTGATTGCATGAAGACGAACATTCTTGGTTACTGGGCGCTTCCCGTCAACGGCTTGATTGTTAAGTAATGGGCAATCGGGAATCCGATGCTCACGACTCCCACAACGGAGACATGCTCCTAGTTTCCTCCAGCATTCTTCTGCTCTATGACCCGCTTTATCACAATGTTTGCACACTGTATTTGGAGAGGTGGTGGTGATAGAGAAGGGCTTGGTCTTCTTGAACTTTTGGTCTTGTGAGGATGCTTCTCCATTGCTTAACCCGAACCTGTAACTTGTTCCTTCTTATCCTTACCACGAATCCTATCAGATAGTTCCGTGGCATCTTCTAATAGTTGAGCTCGGCGTACTATCTCTGAGTAGACTTGAATGTCCATTGGCGCCAGTTGAGTAATAGCTTGGGGCATGAGCCCATTAAGAAACCTCCTAGCTTTCATTTTCTCGGTGCTAACTAGATGCTTAGCGTATCGAGACAATCTAGAGAATTGGGCCTCATACTCGGCCACTGACAAAGATCGTTGCTTTAATGCAGCAAATTCTGCAGCCTTCTTTTCCTGAACTCGGTCCGAGAAATATTTCACGTTGAAGTGTTCAACGAATTCTTCCCACGATACCTGATCTTGATTTATAGTAGCCTCTATTGATTCCCACCAGCATCTAGCATCCCTTTCTAACTGAAAAGTAGCTAATAAAACTTTATCCTGATCCGTGCATTGCATAACACGGAATATACGTTCTATCTCCCTAATCCAGTGTTCAGCGTCATCTGGATCAGTAGAACCCGTGAACTTGGGTGGGTTCATGTTCTTAAAAGTCTGGTGGAGACTTCCTGCTCGTTGTCCACCTCCTTGTGCTACTTGTTGCTGCACTTGAGTCATGCCTTGAAGGGTACGCTGCATGTTGTGCCATTGAGCACGTTCGGCAGCCATTATCCTACAATTACAATAACTAGGTTAATATGTGATTGTATTTAAAGACTCCTATACTATGTTAACTTTAACCCTTGGTTCTACCCAATCTCACTGGTTAAAGTTTGAACATATCCTTGGACTTGGGTTTTCCTAGGAATTGAATACCCTAGGCTCTGATACCACAAAAACTGTCACGCCCCGAGCGAGGAAGATACTCGGATATGCGCGACGAGTTTATATCAATCATGTCAATCAGAGTAGTAGTGTATTCGACACCAAACCAGAGATGCGCAAAATAGAAAGATAACCCAATCCTTTATTTCATAATGGAAAGACTATTACAAATCTAATACTCTATTCAAATAAAAAGGAAAAGTACATAGTTGACTCAAGAAAATAGGAAAAAGACTAGATGACACTTGGAAAAGCTCTAGCTCTTTCACTCTTGACCATTCCCATCCGATTGACTTCCCTCGTCGTCGGAATTACCTGAAAAGTAAGGGACAAACACGGAGTGAGCGAACGCTCAGTAGGAAATTATATCTCAGGAACTAGCAAGGGTTTAAGTAGTTACATCTTTCATGAATGCACTATAGCTATGCATGCTCGCATAAAACGACAAGATAGAGAATTTATCAAGCAAGACAGCAAGATGAACTAGTCATGAGTTTTCAAGAAAAAGATGACAAGATATTCAAGCAAGTACTTTTTAGCAAGTCATGTCAAGAACTTTGGCTATCATGTATCAAGCAAGCAAGTAATTACCCTTTCTCGGGTCACGCAATTCATGTCAAGTCAAGTACGAGTCAAGTACAAGATTTGTGTGGAATGTCCAATCAAGCTAGTCATGCACTCGGTATAATACCAGATACCTTATCATTCAACTCCCATGGGCACAAGTACTTTCGGGTGCTCCTCCCAGGATCAGATCGGGCCCTATATGCGCAGGCATTTATCATGTATATTTGACATCCACTCTTGTATATATATATATATATAGCCAATAGGGAATTTCAACAATTTAAGCTTGTAGACACGTAGGATAACTTTGAGAGAATGGAGTCCAAAATACGACATTGGACATAGATAGGCGATAACAACGGTACAATCACGATGAACGATGAAACTAGGTGGAATTAGGTTCCCTTAACTCGGGTACCATGACAAACAAGTATGGACATTCTTTATATAAAATTGAGGTCCACATGAACAGTACATCAAAGGCAAGATACCCTCATTCTTATTATAGAATTGAGGTCCACAAGAACATCAACAATGGCATGATATCATCATCCCATTAAGAATTCAATTATATACTCTTTGCATATCATAAGGGCCGGTATACCATGTTTCTTTAGAGTGACATGACATTCAATAGTGTAATGGGTTTTTAGGGTACAACCAGCTCAGTCGACCTTGAGGGAATCCAAGGTACGAGGAGTCTTACAGAGGTCTCTATGACTAACTCGCTAGTCCAAAGGAACGGAATGTCCAATGGAGAGCTTGTATGTCAATGAGAGTTGCGGGTGATCGATAAAACATCATGAAACGTGGGACTATACTCACGGAGTGGAGTAATAGTGCCTACATATATATATATATATACATATAGTGAAACCCTCGGATAACAGCAATCAGAAAAAAATCAGTAATGCAGAAAGTAGCGACTCTGGTAAAGTCATTTTTCGTAAAATTAACGCCTTAATCAGGGGCGTTTATATTAAATTTGACGACATATAAAGAGGTCGTCATTTCCAATATTGCTATTTTACAGGATATGAAAATCTATAATTTCGTTGAAAATGCACCTTGGGTAGGGGCGTTACCAGGAAAAAGGCGCCCTAGTCTGGGGCGTTAGGTAAACAAGAGACGACCCGGTCAAGGTCGTGAATTCACAATTTTACAAATTTCGAGGTAATGAATATTTCAGGAACATGGTATATAGTCAGGACCAGAAAATAGCAGGATTACAAGAAATTGACCATGCATTAATTTAGAATCATGTTTGCATTGATAATTAATTTTTAAACATGCTATTTATTAATTAACAGGAATTAACGTCCGTGTGCAGGGCGTCAAATCTGGAATTGACGACCTGGGCATGGTCGTGTCTTTTAAATTAACGCCCTTGTTAGGGTCGTTTCTTTCAAAAATTCCGTAGAAAATAACCAGAACGCATAAAAACTATATGCATGAACTACCGATGATAATTATCTATAGTTATATGGTAGTTTGGGCTACGTTCCATGAGAAAATCCTACCTTTTTGATGATTAACGTGAAAGATCTGGTGAAGAGACGATGCTCTGTCCGTAGCAGAGCGATCACCGGAAGAAGAAGATGAAGGAGAAGTTGCAGATGATGTACGTGGATGAAGAACCCTCAATTCTTCAATCGATCGGTTTCACTTCTACAGGCAACCTGTAGAGGCAGAATAAAACGAAGGTATTACTCTTCGTAAGAACTAACATAAGGTAAAGAAGGAAGGAGAAGAACTTACCCGTTCTTCAGATGACAGAAGCTTTCAACCTGTAATCAGAAAATAGATGAAGAATCTTCAGTATTCTTCACAAATTCGATAGACAGAGTAAAGAAAAGAACATGTTGTTCTTTACGTACCTTAGAAGAGTCCGAACGCCAAATAGCGTTCTCGGTTCAAGCAGTAGGTTATTTATAGGATTTCTAGAATCCTAATAGAGTTAGTGTTTGATTGGAAGCAATACTTCCATATTAGAGTTATTACTACATTCTAACTCTTTCTCATAGTTATCATCTTACCCTGGATAGACTCCTGGGTCGAACGAAACTCGAACTGAATTAGCGACCTAGGTCAGGGCGTCGAATTTAAATTGACGCCTTATCAAGCGTCATTTCTTGTTGAAATGCGTCCATGCAAGGGACGTTACGCTATCTTGCCCTTTTTATTTATTTTAGTCGTTTGAAATTTGACGCCTTGACGTGTGGGCATCCTTTCTCAAAACACGCCTTAGGTAAGGGCGTTTTCTTGTAAAGTAGCACCTTTATCTGAGGCGTTATTTCTATCAGGGTTTTAATTATTTTTATTCCAGGCTCTTTCGTTTATTTATTAAATCTTTTAATCTATTTTGATTTATTTATTTCTTTTAAATTTATCAGGGTTGCTACACACTCCCTTGGCCTTCAAGGGCACACTCCCTTGGCCTCTCAGCGGCACACTCTTCCTTGGCTTCAGCGACACATTCCCTTTCAGCCCAGCGGTATACCCCCTGGACTCCACCTCCAGCGATACACCCCTGACCATCCTCCAGCGGCACACTTCTTCCATCCTCCAGCGGCACACTCCTTCCTCCCCTCAGCAGCACACTCTCTACCACCCTCTCAGCGGCACACCCCAGCCGACCTCCAGCGGTACACCCTCCTTTGGCGTTTCTGGTGGTACACTAGCCCCGATCTTATCCGATACAGCCTCTTACCCTCCTTAGACTTCGTCCTGCATCCTTTCGGCGTGCACCAACCTCCTCACAGTCTAGCCTGACTCTACACGGACTCAACCCCGGATTGCCCGGACCTTGCTCCTAGTTGTACCGACCTCAGCCAAACACTGCACAGACTTTAGTCAGCATTGCACCGACTTGATCCCTTGCATGCATTGGCATTGCACAGACCTTGCCTAGGCCTTGCACAGACCCAACCCTCACCTACACGAACCTTGTCCAAGCCTTGCCCGGACCTTACTCCTAGCTATACCGACCTCAGCCAAACACCGCACAGACTTTAGCCAACATTGCGTCGACCCTGTCCAGCCCTTGTGGCCTGATTTCGCACGAACTTCGCACGAACCTTGCACATACCCTTGCCGCGACTGCACAGACTTTGCCCCGCAGGCCGTACAGACTTGCCCCGCGGCCGTACATACCTTGCCCCTCTACAGCCCACAGGCCGTACAGACTTTGCCCCGCAGGCTATACAGACTTTGCCCCGCTGCCGTACAGACCTTGCCCCTCTACAGCCCGCAGGCCGTACAGACTTTACCCGCAGGCCGTACATACTTCACCCCGCAGGCCGTACAGACTTTGCCCGCGGCCGTACAGACCTTGCCCCTCTACAGCCCGCAGGACGTACAGACTTTGCCCCGCGGCCGTACAGACCTTGCCCCTCTACAGCCCGCAGCCGTACAGGCTTTGCCCCGTAGGTCGCACAGACTTTTCCCCGCGGCCGTATAGACCTTGCCCCTCTACAGCCCGCAGGCTGTACAGACTTTGCCCCGTAGGACGTACATACTTCTCCCCGCAGGCCGTACGGACTTTACCCGCGACCGTACAGACCTTGCCCCTCTACAGCCCGCAGGCCAAACAGACTTTACCCCGCAGGCTATACAGACTTTGCCTGCGGCCGTACAGACCTTGCCCCTCTACCGCCCGCAGGCCGTACAGACTTTGCCTCGCGGCCGTACAGACCTTGCCCTTCTACAGCCCAAAGCTGCACCGACTTCAATTCGCAGGCCGTACAGACTTTGCCCCGCGGCCGTACAGACCTTGCCCTTCTACAGCCTAAAGCTACACCAACTTCAGCCTGCAGGCTGCACTGACCTGCTGCCGGCCCAGACCTGCACCGACCTACCTTCAACCTTGGCACATCCTGCACCGACCTAGCCCAATCTCTATCCGGCGTACCCTTTGATACCCTCGCCAGCACGCCTTCAGCCGCCCTTGCCCGGCGCACTCCCCAGCCGCTCTAACACGGCACACTGCCCACGACCTTCCCCGGCACACTCTATGCCGCCTTCGCCGGCACGCTACCTACGACCTTCACCGGCACGCTCCTTCAGTCCCCTTTTGGCCCTTCAGCGGTCCACTCCCCCAGAAGTATGCGTGTAATATATGATATATAATAATAATAATAATAATAATAATAGTAATAAATCAATAAAAATTACGATGACTAAATAAATTTGGATATATATATATATATATATAATATACAAAGATTGTGAAATAATACTAACAATGGTGAGAGAAATTTCTAATAATAATAATAATAAACAGCATGGATAAATCATTCAGGAAAAACACACAAAAGGGAAATAAGCAATAGAAAGAATGCATGTATATAATTAGAAGCCCAGATAAAAGAGACAATAAAATCTACATTGCAGCCCCGTCTCTCCCGTGACCCGATGCTGAAGGAACAATAATGCCGCCCTTCCAGGTCGGGCCTGAGTCTTGGGAATTATCCCGAAATGGCCATGGCCCGACCTCGCCTCGGGCTGACATTCCGATTAAACCGGACTCATTTCTCAGGCCGGATCCCTTCCGAGCCACTACTAAAATTGCCGCACGTTCGGCAGACATTTGAATGGGTTCACCTCGGTTTTCGCTGCGTTTCTATTACGGACCTGTGTCTGAACATGAAAAGACCCGTGAGCAACCAACATGGCCGACGGCTCCTACCCCGACGTGGTCGTGACCCAGTATTGCTCCGGGCCGATAGCTCGTCAAATCGGATTCACCCTATCGGGATTCGTTCCCGCCCTTTCATTGGAATTGCCGCAAACTCAGCATACATTTGTACGGGGTTGTTCCTATCTACGTCGCACCTTCAATATGGACCCTTGTCCGAATATCAAGTGGTCCGCAAGTGACCGACAGAAATCTGAATAGAACAAGATGGCTCTTGTCATCCCTGGACCATATACATAGGAATATCAATAAGGCCTTTGTGGGCTGTGCTTGGACCTCGGGTCCGTCCCGATTATGGTCATTGTCTGACCCACACCCTCGGCCTATAGCTCGCTTCCTTCGAACATGTTTTGGTTTTGGAATCTAGTCCCGGGACTCTTCCCCGCTGCCCTCCGGCACCGGGAACATTAATGATGCCCACGCAAGCCCCGTTTGGACCGCGGGAGGTGCCCCCGGTATGGTCCCGACTCGATCTCGCACCGGGCCAATAAATTCGCTAGTTTCCTACTACACTAACCGAGATTTAACCGAATGTTTTCAGTGTCTCGGAATAATGTATTTGCCGTATCACGGCATACATATGTTCCAGGTCCTCCTCCGACGATTATGACATTCTCAAGCCGGACACCCGTCCGAATATTAAACGGTCTCCCGAATGACCGACACGTTTCGAACGTCCGCTTCCCTAGACACAGGACTTTTCAGCCAATTCAAGGGATATTCTCTCGTTGCCACTTGGCACCGAAAATATTAATGACGCTCATGCCAGTCTTGTTTTTACCGCAGGGGGCCCACAGCAGTATGGTCGCTACTTGCTCTTACACCGGGCCAACAGATTTACTGGTTTTTGACCGCTCCAACTGAGGCTCAGCCGAACGTTTTCCGCTCTTTCGAACAATAAATTTGCCGTACCTCGGCATACATGCGTTCCGGTTTTCCCGCGACAACCGTGATTTTCTCGAGCCGGACATTTGTTCGAACATTAAATGGTCAGTACACGACCGACATGACCGCGAATGGTTTTCTTCTCGCCCTCGCGCGAGGATTTCAATACCTCGTAATAGACCTTCCATGCAATTGATTTCTTGGCCATGAGGCCCTGAATCCCGGCGATTAATCAAGGGTGTTCCCTCGTATGGGGGATGTAAATGACGTCGTGACCTTTATGGCGCGGCGGGTTTTGGTCCCAACACGAACCACACAATCGTCTGACCAAGTCAGATCGAGCGCACTACGGGCTCTTCGGAGCCCGAATAAATTGTCACTCAGTGACTGGCACGCCCACGCACTTAACAGACGAACCACCTGAATGAAGCGAATTTTAGTGCGTCCACACTAGGCTGGTAGAAATAATATCCATAAGTTTCCTTAGGATATCCCACAAACCTGCATCTTTCAATCTTGGATGCTAGTTTATCAGGATTGTGTCTCTTAACATGGGCAGGACAACACCAGACCTTAACATACTTAAGGTTTGGTTTCTTTCCTTTTCATATCTCATATGGAGTGGAAGACACTGATTTAGAAGGAACTTTGTTCAATAACTGAGCAGCAGTGTTTAAGGCATAGTCCCAGAGCGACAAGGGCAATCCAGCAAAGCACATCATGGATCGTACCATATCTAATAAGGTATGATTCCTTCTTTCAGCCACACCATTCAGCTGAGGTGTGTAAGGAGGAGTCCACTGGGATAATATACCATTATCCTTTAAGTATTGTGTGAATTCTGTACTCAAGTATTCCCCTCCTCGATCTGATCGAAGAGTTTTAATACTCTTTCCTGTTTGTTTCTCTACTTCATTCTTGAATTCCACAAATTTCTCAAAGGCTTCGGACTTATACTTCATCAAGTACACATATCCATACCTAGAGAAATCATCAGTGAAAGTAATGAAGTATAAGTATCCCCCTTTGGCATGGGTGGACATAGGTCCACATACATCAGTATGTATGAGTTCTAATAACTCACCAGGTCTCTCTCCATGTCCAGTAAATGGAGAGTTGGTCATTTTTCCCATGAGGCAAGATTCAGAGGTTGCAAATGATTCATAATTAAATGGATCAATATATCCATCTTTACGCAACCTTTTCAATCTTTCCTCACTAATATGACCAAGCTTACAATGCCAAAAGTATGCTTGATTTACATCATCCCTCTTCCTCTTAAGAGGTCCATCCACACACATAACAGGAGTATCCACATCTAATACAAATAAACCATTGATTAAGCTCCCACTGGCAAACAATTCACCATTTAATAATAAAGAACATATTTTGTTACCAAAGCTCACAACAAATCTACATTTGTTCAAGCATGAAATGGAAATAATGTTCTTAATTATTGAAGGAACAAAATAACAGTCTGTCAACTCTAATGTAGCTCCTGAGGAAAGCTCGAGGTTCACACTCCCGACTACAAGTGCAGCAACTCTTGCTCCATTCCCCAATCGTAGATCAACCTCTCCTTTGTTCAGCCGCCTACTTCTTGTCAGAACCTGCAAATCATTGCAGATATGAGATGCACATCCAGTATCTAATACCCATGATGTGGATCTATATGACAAGTTTAGGTCAATCATGAACATACCTGATGCTTCTCCAAGCTTCTGTTTTGCTTTCTCTGCAAGATATAACTTACAGTTCCTCTTCTAATGGCCATCCATATGGCAATGGAAGCACTGGCCCTTGTCCTTATTAGCCTCATCTTTCTTGGCAGCCTTAACATGTTTACCCTTCTTCTTTGCCTTGCCTTTCCTAAAGGCCTGTTGAAAATTCCTCTTCTTGTTGGTCTTTCCAACAAGCATCACATGAGCTTTCCCATTGTTCATGGTGCTCTCAGCAGTCTTCAACATGTTTAGAAGCTCTGCTAGAGAGCATTATATTTTGTTCATGTGAAAATTGATAATGAACTGGGAAAAAGAACTAGGGAGAGATTACAGAATTAGATCAACACAAAGATTTTTTTTTTTATAAAAAGCCCTACCTAGTGGTGAGAAGGTTGTGATTCCAATTCAGAAAACACATGCCAACTCACACCTAGGGGGTTATTTTATTGATCATGGAATGAAGGGAAAATATTACAATAGTCGAATGCTAGGCAAACCTAGCTTATCTAGTCTAGCAGCACCCTTGGCCAATCTGGGAAGCTCATGCTGCGAATTGAAGAAGCTATTACAAATTGTGTGGCAAGCAAGGTTCGCTAAGGAATCAGCTACATTGTTAGCTTATCTGAAAATATGAGATATGATCATTGGTTGGGGCATGCTGCTCCATATGTCTCTGAGAAAGGGAAGAATTTCCCATGGACAGTTGATCTTCCTATTCAGCACTAGAACAAGGACGAGAGAATCGCTCTCAATCTTTGTGGGCTGGTAAGTGATCGTGTGCAGATATTTGACTCCATCCATCAAAGCCCTTACTTCAGCAACTAAGCTATTACATTGGCCATAGTAGTGTGAGAAAGCCAATAAGGTATTCCCCTGGTGGTCCCGAATGACACCACCGCCTCCTGAATATCCAGTCTTCTTGTGAGCTCCATCAGTATTTAGTTTGATGTAGGGCCAAGGAGGACATAACCATTTGATGATTTTTACTAAAGGAGGGGCCTTTACTGCTGCTTTGATGCCAATACCAGCCAGCCTGTTGCGCATGCTAAGGTTTCCTTCCCAAAGCTCAGCTTTGCTAATGGCCTGCTTGACTTGAGATAGCACCTTGTGGAATATGCTTTGGGGGGTTGCAATTTTTCCTTCATGCCGAGCAGCATTCCTTGCTAGCCAGATCTCCCACAGTCCAAAACTGAGAGATGTTAGTTTGAATAGGTCAAACAGAGATTTTTTAGTGTTTGTATCCTGGATAGTGTTAAGAATCAGGGAGTTGGTGGTATTACCCCTGAACTGGTAGCCAATCCTCTGGAAGGATGACCAAAGGCCAATAGCCCAATCATTGAGAATAAAAAGGTGATTCATGTCCTCCACTTGAGGATGTTTGCAGCAGTGGCATTTCGATGGAACGGGGATACCAATGGACTTTATTCTTGTATCAGTCGATATACAGTTGTTTAGAATCTTCCAAATATGCACAGAGATCTTAGTAGAGATCCATTTAGTCCATAGCCGGTCATATGGAATTGATTTCAAAGCAGAGGAGTGACTGCAGATGTCTTTATAAGTTGACGATATCAAACATTCACCTGAAGAGGAGAGGCTCCAGATCACCTTGTCTTGGTGGTGGCTGAAATTGGTAGTCCATATTGCTGTTTTGACATCCGGGGGGAGCAGACATTCAATAAAATGGCAGTCTTCAGGGGTAGGATTCATGACAACAATAAACCATTGGCTTTCTGTATTCACAACAATAACATCCCAAACTTGAACATATCAACACAAAGATCCTTATTCATGTCGAAACCCAATTCTACCAATCTTTCGATCCACTCAATCATCTTGAGAACATGTGTCTGCACAGATGTTCCCTCAGACATTCTTGCCCCGAACAGACTCTTAGATATCTCATATCTTTCTGTTCGACTTTGAGCTTCAAAGAGCTCCTCAAGGTGAAATAGAAGGATCTGGCATCCATCTTTTCATGCTGCCTCTGTAACTCATTTGTCATGGAGGCAAGCATATAGCATTGGGCAAGCATGGCATCGTCCTTATGCTTCTCGTAAGCAATGATCTCTCCCTCTTCAGCATCATCGGCAGGAAGAGGAGGTACAGGCTGATCAAGAACATAGGCTATCTTCTCAGCGGTGAGAACAATTCTCAAGTTCCTGAGCCAGTCACTATAGTTTAGACCAGTAAGCCTGTTGGCATCAAGTATGCCGCGTAACGGGTGGTTCACCATAGAAGTCTACAAGAGAAGATTTGCAATAATAAGATAACATGCAGATATTCATGAATTAAAAATTAAGATATGGTGTCACGCCCCGAGCGCGGAAGATACCCGGAGATGCGCGACGTGTCTATATCAATCATGTCAATCAGAGTGGTCATGTATTCGACACAAAGATAGAGATGCGCAAAATAGCAAGATAACCCAATCCTTTATTTCATAATGGATAGACTATTACAAATCCAATACTCTGTTAAATAAAAAGGAAAAGAATACATAGTTGACTCAAGAAACTATGGAAAAGACTAGACGACACTTGTAGAAGCTCTATCACTTTCACTCTTGACCATTCCCATCCGATTGACTTCCATCGTCGTCGGACTTACCTGAAAAGTAAAAAGGGACAAACGGAATGAGCGAACGCTCAGTAGGAAATTATATCTCAAGTACTAGCAAGTGGTTTAAGTAATTACATTTTCATGGATGCAATAAAGCTATGCATGCTCGCATGAAACGACAAGATAGAGAGAATGTAATATCAAAGAAATAAGATGAACTTTCATGAACAAGATACAAGTTATTCAAGATATTCAAGCAAGTACCATTATCGAGTCATGTCAAGAACTTTGGCTATCATGTATCAAGCAAGTAAATTACCCTCTTTCGGGCCACACATTTCATGCAAAGTCAAGTACGATTCAAGTACAAGATGTGTGTGGAATGTCCAATCAAGCAAGTCAAGTACTCGGTATAATGCCAGATACCTTATCATTTTAACTCCCATGGGCACAAGTACTTTCGGGTGCTCCTCCCAGGACCAGATCGGGCCCTATATGCGCAGGCATTTATCATGTGTTTTGACATCCACTCTTGTTTATATAGCCAATATAGAATTTCAATAATCAAGCTTGTAGACACGTATGACAACTTTGATAGAATAGAGTCCAAAATATGACAAAGGACATAGAATGGCGATAATAACGGTATAATCACGATGTCGATAAAACTAGGTAGATTATGGTTCCCTTAACTTAGGTACCATGACAAATCAATATGGACATTCTTTATATAGAGTTGAGGTCCACATGAACAGTATATCAAGGTAAGATACCCTCATTCTTATCATAGAATTGAGGTTTACAAGAACGACATGATATGGCATGATATCATCATCCCATTAAGAATTTCTTATGATATACTCTTTGTATAATCATAAGGGCCGGTATACCATGTTTCTTTAGATTGACATGGCAAAAACTGTGTAATGGGTTTTTAGGGTACAACCAGCTCAGTCGGCCTTGAGGGAATCCAAGGCTACGAGGAGTCTTACGGAGGTCTCTATGACTAACTTGCTAGTCCAAAGGAACGGAATGTCCAATGGAGAGCTTGTATGTCAATGAGAGTTGAGTGTGATCGATAAATCAACATGAAACGTGGGACTATACTCACGGAGTGGAGAATAGTGCCGATATATATATATATGTATAATATGAAACCATCGGTAATAGAATCAGGATAAAATCAGTTTACAGTAAAATAACGACTTAGGTCAAGTCGTGTCTCAAGTAATTAACGCCTAACAGAAGGGCGTTTACATATATTGCCAATTTGCAGAATTTCCATTATTTCATTAATTTATCAAAAACACGCCTTTCCTGGGGGCGTTTCTTCAAAGTTGACGACTGCAGGGGCAGGCGTCTCATCATTTACATATTCGACAGGATATAATTATTCTCAGAAATTTATCAAAAACGCGCCCTTGGAAGGGGCGTTACTTTCTAATTCCATTTTACAGAATATGTGAATTTCAGGTTTTTAACAGATACACGCCCTAGGAAGGGGCGTTACTTTTCAGATTCACGCCTTGTACTGGGGCGTTAGAATATGGAAAACGACTTTGTCCAAGTCGTGAATTTCAAGGGATTTACGATATTTTAATAAATAATATTTCGAGAGACAGGAGACATGTCATGGCAGTAAAATTTAACAGGAATTCACAGAGTCATGCAAGATATTAAAAATCAATATTTCATATGTATTGTAATTTTTAAACAGGATCAATTATTAATCACATGCGATTCTTATGAAATTAACGCCTGCGTAGAGGGCGTCAAATATTAAATTGACGACCACTAGCATGGTCGTTTCTTTTAAATTAGCGCCCTAATCAAGGGCGTTTCTTTCAAAATTTTGCAGAAAACGTAATAAAACCTTATAAACAGTATGCATGCCATGCTCATATACGTATGTATAGATATCTTGCATTAATTCTTATTTGGGCTACAATAACTTGAGAAAATCCTACCTTAACAATGGATTTGAAGGTGACAGACACGTGAAGACGTTGATAAGGATAAACTGAATCAGCAGTAGGCAGAGAACATTTGTTCTTTGGTCGATCTCTAGAGTTTTCCTACAGAGGAATATGAAGAGATATTAGAAATTTCTTCATAAGCTTGGCTGAAGATGGAAGTTTAGAAGAACTTACCCTTGTTCTTCACGATGTCTAGGCTTCCTCAACCTGTGATAGAAGAATAAGATGGAGAAGAATTATTCCTCCTAATACCTAATCAACAGAGGAGAAACAATAGGAAGAACCAACCTCTCTTTCACGGATGACTGCAGCAGAACCTTCTTCGGCCAAATATCTTTAGGGTTTGTTTGAACAAGGTTATTTATAGGATTTTGGAGTCCTAACAAGAGTAGGGTTTGATTGAGGGTAGTATATCCCTAATAGAGTCCTTACTCTAATAGACACTTACTAGATTAGGTTAATCTTTCCTTGGATAAGCTCTGGGTTCGAACGGTTCACGAACTGAATTAACGCCTTAGGTCAGGGCGTGTATTCGTTAATTGACGCCTTACTTTAGGGCGTTTCTTAAAAAGCGCCTTGAAAAAGGGCGTTTCGTGTTTTAAAACACGCCCAAGATAGGGGCGTTTCTTTTACTTACCTATTTAGTCGCATGAGAACTGACGACCGCATGTGTGGGCGTCCTTTCTTTAGTAACGCCATGGATGGAGGCGTTTCTTTATAAATTAACGCCTTAATAAGAGGCGTTATTTTTAATTTTGTTTTATTTCATCCAATTAACCCTATTCCTTTTATATATTACTTCTGTAATATATATGTTTTAATTCATTTCAATTATTCATTTATTAGGGTTGCTACACCCTCCCCCACTTAAAAGAATTTGGTCCCCAAATTCAATATATATATAATTATACATGCGGAGAGTGTAGGACATATACCTCTTAGAATAACTCGGGAAATCGTTTCTTCATAGATTCCTCGGTCTCCCATGTCGCTTCGCGTTCAGGATTCTTATTCCATTGCACCTTGATCATGGGAATAACCTTATTCCTTAGAGCTCGTATTTCTCGATCTAATATCTTCAAGGGCCTCTGTTCATATGTGAGATCTTTCTGGATCACCAGATCTCCATGCTCAATAATATGTGACGGATCGTGCACATACTTCTTCAACATAGATATGTGAAATACATTGTGTACCTCAGACAACTGAGGAGGCAACGCGATGCGATAAGCAACCTCGCCAACTCTTTCGAGTACCTCAAATGGTCCGATGAATCTTGGCGTAAGCTTGCCCTTAACACCAAATCTTCGTATGCCACGTCCAGGGGATATTTTAAGAAATACATGATCTCCGATTTGGAATTCAAGATCTCTTCTTCTTGTATCTGCATAAGTCTTTTGTCTGGTCTGAGCAACTTGTAATCTTTCTCTGATTACCTGTATCTTCTCAGTTGTATCCCTTACCATGTCTGGACCTAATAGTTGTTTCTCTCCAACTTCGTTCCAACATATGGGAGATCGGCAACTCCTTCCGTATAAGGCTTCGAAAGGTGCCATTTGGATACTAGCTTGGTAGCTATTATTATATGCAAATTCAACTAAAGGTAAGTGGTCATGCCAGCTTCCTCCAAAGTCAATAATGCATGCTCTCAGCATATCTTCAACAACTTGATTAGTTCGCTCGGTCTGACCATCCGTTTGTGGGTGAAAAGCAGTACTAAAGTTGAGCCTTGTCCCCAACGAATGTTGTAATCCCTTCCAAAAATGAGAAGTAAAACGGGGATCTCTATCAGACACGATTGAGACAGGAATTCCATGTATCCTGACTATTTCTTTAATGTATAGTGCAGCTAGCACATCAATCGACCATCGGCTTTTGATTGGCAAGAAATGTGCCGATTTAGTCAATCGGTCAATGATAACCCAGATTCCATCATGTCCTCCTTTAGATTTAGACAAACCCATGATGAAGTCCATACCAATATCCTCCCATTTCCACTTAGGAATATCTAGAGGATGTAGTTTTCCCGCAGGCTTTTGGTGTTCCGCCTTGACCTGTTGGCATGTGAGACAGCGTGATACATAGTCCGCTATTTCTCTTTTCATATTGGGCCACCAAAAGTTCCTCTTTACATCTTGGTACATTTTAGTTGATCCAGGATGAATAGTGTATCTTGATCTGTGAGCTTCATCTAAGATCTTCTTCTTTAATTCCGGACAATCGGGTATACAAGTTCTATCTTTGAACGATAATCTTCCATCAGAAGTTAGTTGAAAATCAGATTGTCCTTCTAATCTGCCTTTGATTTCTATTAACATAGGATCATCATCCTGAAGTGTTTGTATCTCAGATAACAAATCTGACTGTATGCTTACATGGGATAGTGTGACAAATTTGGATTCCGTGTCCAAGCTTATATTGAGCTCGGAGAATTGTTCAAGTAACCTCCATTCTTGTATCATACAATTTGCTATCTTTGCTCTCGGCTTTCGACTAAGGGCGTCAGCAACATAATTACCCTTTCCGGGATGGTATTGTATATTGAAGTCGAAGTCCTTGAGATATTCTAGCCAACGTCTTTGTCTCATGTTCAGCTCCTTTTGTGAAAATAGATATTTGAGACTTTTGTGATCGGAGTATACAGTAAACTGTACCCCATAGAGATAGTGTCTCCATATCTTTAGGGCAAATACTACCGCGGCCAATTCCAAGTCATGGACGGGGTAATTCTCCTCATGCTTCTTCAGTTGACGAGAAGAGTATGCTATGACCTTCCCATGTTGCATTAGAACACATCCGAGGCCAATGCCAGAAGCATCAGTGTAGACCTCGAATTTCTCTCCTTCAATTGGTAGGGCTAAGACCGGAGCTGTGGTGAGATGATCCTTGAGAGTTTGGAAACTGCTTTCACATTCCTCACTCCATTCATATCGGATCTCCTTACGAGTTAATCTTGTAAGTGGTACGGCGATCTTAGAGAAATCTTTGATAAATCGCCGATAATAGCCTGCAAGACCTAAGAAACTTCTGATCTCGCTTGCATTAGTGGGTCTCTCCCAGTTTCTCACAGCTTCAACTTTTGACGGATCCACAGATAAACCGTCCTTGGATATGACATGTCCGAGAAAAGCCACTTCTTCAAGCCAGAACTCGCATTTGCTGAGTTTAGCATATAATTGATTTGTCCTCAAGACTTGCAATGCAATCCTCAAATGCTCTTCATGTTCTTCCTTAGTCTTAGAATATATCAATATATCATCGATGAAGACTACTATGAATTGATCCAAGTAAGGCCTGAATATGCTATTCATTAACTGCATAAAGGCAGCAGGGGCATTTGTTAGTCCAAAAGGCATAACAACAAATTCGTAATGGCCATACCTGCTTCTGAATGCGGTCTTGTGAATGTCATCATCCTTGATCCTTAATTGATGATATCCCGACCGGAGATCAATCTTGGAGAAATATTTGGATCCTGAAATCTGATCAAACAATTCATCGATTCTCGGCAGTGGATACTTGTTCTTGATAGTAAGATGATTCAACTGTCGATAGTCAATACACAATCTCATGGATCCATCCTTCTTCTTTACAAATAAGACTGGTGCTCCCCACGGGGAAGTACTTGGTCTAATAAACCCTTTTCGGATTAGTTCCATCAACTGCTCCTTCAACTCCTTGAGTTCAGCAGGGGACATTCTATATGGTGCCTTTGAAACCGGACCAGCACCAGGGACTAAGTCGATGGTAAAGGCCACATCTCTTTGCGGGGGTAATCCCGGCAATTCTTCCGGAAATACGTCTGGGAATTCTCGTACTACTTGAACGTCTTCTATCTTGGTTTCCTTAGCTTCTTTATTAGTGACAAAAGCAAGGAAGGATACACATCCTTTCCTGACGAGCTTGCTTGCTCGAAGAGCCGAAATAAGAGGGGATTTGCTTCGACTCTTAGGACTAGTATAAGTCAGTTCTGGAAATTCTTGAAAACAATCTTGCTATTACGGCAATCAACCGTTGCCTGGTACTTAGATAACCAATCTGCTCCTAGTATAACATCATATTCTTTTAGATCTAAGCAGATAAGATCAATAGGAAAATTCTTTCCTCGAACCAACACCTCACAGTTTTGGTAATGATGCGTGATATCCGTCTCGTTTCCGAGAGGAGTAGACAACACTATTTTCATCCATTCTGGTTCTAGAGGTAATGGGTCAGCAAACTTCTTGGAAATAATGGAATGCGATGCACCCGTATCAAATAAGACATGTGCATATTTGGAACAAATTTTTAATGTACCTTCCACCAATCCGCCTTCTTCTTCTGGTTCGGTCTCTTGGATTGCATGAAGACGCGCGTTCCTTGTCACTGGGCGTTTACCCTCACCGTCTTGGTCATTCATTAATGGACAATCGGGAATCCGATGTTCACGACTCCCACAACGGAGACATGCTCCTAATTTCCTCCAGCATTCTTCTGTTTTGTGACCAGCCTTGTCACAATGCTTGCATACTACGTTTGAAGGGGTAGTGGTGATAGAGAAAGGCTTGGATTTCTTGTACTTCTGATCTTGAGAGGAAGAACCTCCATTATTGGGCCTCTTCTTAAAGTTGGGTTTAAAAGAACCCGAACTTGTGACTTGCTCCTTTTTGTCTTTCCCACGGATCCTATCAGATAGTTCCGTGGCATCTTCAAGCAACTGAGCTCGGCGCACTATTTCAGTATAAACTTGAATATCCATAGGCGCCAGTTGAGTAATGTAGTGGGGCCTAAGCCCATTAAGAAATCTACGGGCTTTCATCTTTTCCGTGCCAATTAAATGCTTAGCATATCTAGACAGTCTAGAGAACTGTGCTTCATAATCAGCCACCGATAAAGATCTTTGCTTTAATGCGGCAAATTCGGCGGCCTTCTTTTCCTGGACCCTATCAGAGAAATATTTGGCGTTGAAATGTTCAACGAATTCACCCCATGTAACTTGAGTTGGGTCAATAGTAGCTTCAATCGACTCCCACCAGCATCTAGCATCCTTTTCTAACTGGAAAGTAGCTAATAAGACTTTGTCCTGATCCGTGCATTGCATGACACGGAATATACGTTCAATCTCCCGAACCCAATGCTCGGCATCGTCTGGATCGGTCGATCCCATGAACTTCGGGGGATTCATATTCTTGAATGCTTGGTGTAAGCTTCCAGCTCGTGGAGCACCACCTTGTGCTACCTGTTGTAGCACTTGGGTCATCCCTTGAAGGGTACGCTGCATGTTGCGCCATTGAGCACGTTCGGCAGCCATTATCCTACAATTACAATAGCTATGTTAGTATTATATCACTATGATCTTATAAAGGACTCATTGATCATTTAACCCTTGGTTCTACCCACTCTCACTTGGTTAAAGGTTTTGAAACCTATCCTTGGACTTGGGTTTCCTAGGAATTGAATACCTTAGGCTCTGATACCACAAAGACTGTCACGCCCCGAGCGCGGAAGATACCCGGAGATGCGCGACGTGTCTATATCAATCATGTCAATCAGAGTGGTCATGTATTCGACACAAAGACAGAGATGCGCAAAATAGCAAGATAACCCAATCCTTTATTTCATAATGGATAGACTATTACAAATCCAATACTCTGTTAAATAAAAAGGAAAAGAATACATAGTTGACTCAAGAAACTATGGAAAAGACTAGACGACACTTGTAGAAGCTCTATCACTTTCACTCTTGACCATTCCCATCCGATTGACTTCCATCGTCGTCGGACTTTCCTGAAAAGTAAAAAGGGACAAACGGAATGAGCGAACGCTCAGTAGGAAATTATATCTCAAGTACTAGCAAGTGGTTTAAGTAATTACATTTTCATGGATGCAATAAAGCTATGCATGCTCGCATGAAACGACAAGATAGAGAGAATGTAATATCAAAGAAATAAGATGAACTTTCATGAACAAGATACAAGTTATTCAAGATATTCAAGCAAGTACCATTATCGAGTCATGTCAAGAACTTTGGCTATCATGTATCAAGCAAGTAAATTACCCTCTTTCGGGCCACACATTTCATGCAAAGTCAAGTACGATTCAAGTACAAGATGTGTGTGGAATGTCCAATCAAGCAAGTCAAGTACTCGGTATAATGCCAGATACCTTATCATTTTAACTCCCATGGGCACAAGTACTTTCGGGTGCTCCTCCCAGGACCAGATCGGGCCCTATATGCGCAGGCATTTATCATGTGTTTTGACATCCACTCTTGTTTATATAGCCAATATAGAATTTCAATAATCAAGCTTGTAGACACGTATGACAACTTTGATAGAATAGAGTCCAAAATATGACAAAGGACATAGAATGGCGATAATAACGGTATAATCACGATGTCGATAAAACTAGGTAGATTATGGTTCCCTTAACTTAGGTACCATGACAAATCAATATGGACATTCTTTATATAGAGTTGAGGTCCACATGAACAGTATATCAAGGTAAGATACCCTCATTCTTATCATAGAATTGAGGTTTACAAGAACGACATGATATGGCATGATATCATCATCCCATTAAGAATTTCTTATGATATACTCTTTGTATAATCATAAGGGCCGGTATACCATGTTTCTTTAGATTGACATGGCAAAAACTGTGTAATGGGTTTTTAGGGTACAACCAGCTCAGTCGGCCTTGAGGGAATCCAAGGCTACGAGGAGTCTTACGGAGGTCTCTATGACTAACTTGCTAGTCCAAAGGAACGGAATGTCCAATGGAGAGCTTGTATGTCAATGAGAGTTGAGTGTGATCGATAAATCAACATGAAACGTGGGACTATACTCACGGAGTGGAGAATAGTGCCGATATATATATATATATATATGTATAATATGAAACCATCGGTAATAGAATCAGGATAAAATCAGTTTACAGTAAAATAACGACTTAGGTCAAGTCGTGTCTCAAGTAATTAACGCCTAACAGAAGGGCGTTTACATATATTGCCAATTTGCAGAATTTCCATTATTTCATTAATTTATCAAAAACACGCCTTTCCTGGGGGCGTTTCTTCAAAGTTGACGACTGCAGGGGCAGGCGTCTCATCATTTACATATTCGACAGGATATAATTATTCTCAGAAATTTATCAAAAACGCGCCCTTGGAAGGGGCGTTACTTTCTAATTCCATTTTACAGAATATGTGAATTTCAGGTTTTTAACAGATACACGCCCTAGGAAGGGGCGTTACTTTTCAGATTCACGCCTTGTACTGGGGCGTTAGAATATGGAAAACGACTTTGTCCAAGTCGTGAATTTCAAGGGATTTACGATATTTTAATAAATAATATTTCGAGAGACAGGAGACATGTCATGGCAGTAAAATTTAACAGGAATTCACAGAGTCATGCAAGATATTAAAAATCAATATTTCATATGTATTGTAATTTTTAAACAGGATCAATTATTAATCACATGCGATTCTTATGAAATTAACGCCTGTGTAGAGGGCGTCAAATATTAAATTGACGACCACTAGCATGGTCGTTTCTTTTAAATTAGCGCCCTAATCAAGGGCGTTTCTTTCAAAATTTTGCAGAAAACGTAATAAAACCTTATAAACAGTATGCATGCCATGCTCATATACGTATGTATAGATATCTTGCATTAATTCTTATTTGGGCTACAATAACTTGAGAAAATCCTACCTTAACAATGGATTTGAAGGTGACAGACACGTGAAGACGTTGATAAGGATAAACTGAATCAGCAGTAGGCAGAGAACATTTGTTCTTTGGTCGATCTCTAGAGTTTTCCTACAGAGGAATATGAAGAGATATTAGAAATTTCTTCATAAGCTTGGCTGAAGATGGAAGTTTAGAAGAACTTACCCTTGTTCTTCACGATGTCTAGGCTTCCTCAACCTGTGATAGAAGAATAAGATGGAGAAGAATTATTCCTCCTAATACCTAATCAACAGAGGAGAAACAATAGGAAGAACCAACCTCTCTTTCACGGATGACTGCAGCAGAACCTTCTTCGGCCAAATATCTTTAGGGTTTGTTTGAACAAGGTTATTTATAGGATTTTGGAGTCCTAACAAGAGTAGGGTTTGATTGAGGGTAGTATATCCCTAATAGAGTCCTTACTCTAATAGACACTTACTAGATTAGGTTAATCTTTCCTTGGATAAGCTCTGGGTTCGAACGGTTCACGAACTGAATTAACGCCTTAGGTCAGGGCGTGTATTCGTTAATTGACGCCTTACTTTAGGGCGTTTCTTAAAAAGCGCCTTGAAAAAGGGCGTTTCGTGTTTTAAAACACGCCCAAGATAGGGGCGTTTCTTTTACTTACCCATTTGGTCGCATGAGAACTGACGACCGCATGTGTGGGCGTCCTTTCTTTAGTAACGCCATGGATAGAGGCGTTTCTTTATAAATTAACGCCTTAATAAGGGGCGTTATTTTTAATTTTGTTTTATTTCATCCAATTAACCCTATTCCTTTTATATATTACTTCTGTAATATATATGTTTTAATTCATTTCAATTATTCATTTATTAGGGTTGCTACATATGGTCTTTAATCCTAATATTATAACTCCCACTAATTTTCGATGAATTTGCACAACCCTCATTGTGCAAAGACGGGATATTCTAGCTATATCCTAGTGGGACCAGAATCCCATTAACATTATGGTAGTGGTCTTGTGGCAGCACAACAAACCACCCCATACTTAATGGGTAGGCAACTCTTGCCAATTGTAACTCCTTGCAACTCCTGGTATATTCAGCCTCTAGACCTTTGTGACCTTGTGGCAGCACAACAAATCACAAGATTTGGTTAGGTTAGACCCGTTGTTATATTATGAGAGTGGGTTCAAGACATGACTCTTGTGGCAGCACAACAAAGCCATGTCGGCACCCACCCCAAAGTTTAGCCTAAGCCTTAGTCTAAGTCTCTGCTAAAGTTCTGCGATCAATGACACCCAAGAGGGGGGTGAATTGGGTGATAACAAATTTTACGAAAACTTTTGGACAACTTGAAATATGTGATAGAATGCTAGTTAAGAGATTCAAATCTATTCAATCACAAGTTGGATTTATCAAAAACTAATTAGTGATGAGATGGATTATGCCAGATGAACAAAAATAAAACCTGAACAACAAGGCACACTAACACTCACATAGAATGGAGGTAGAAGAAAAAGACCAAACCATACAATTCAAACCATAGTGCACGGCGGATTTTAAGATGGTTCGGATGCAACGACGGTAATCCTACGTCCACCCCTCACCAAACCCGGTGAGGCTTCACTCGGGGATAAAACCCCAAAGGGAGACGACGCTCTAACCACACACGCAGGATGACGCCTGCCCACACATACACATGGGGACGTACCCCAACACACACACACACACACACGGAGACGAGGTCTCCAACACGATCCAACAAGCGGATCAACAAGACACATACACGCTGTGACAAGTGTAGCACTCCACACACACAAACACTAAGATATGGATAAAACCACACACACACGCAGATCTAAGAAGACTTACACAGACACGAATCAAATACGACACACACACACACGACCACGAATCCAACAATGATCCATACACACACAAGTTTTCATAGTTTATACAAAACATGAATATGAACTTGAAACACAATAAGGCACAGTTTAGAAATCCCCTTATTTGGCTTCCTTTTCAACGTATGCTGCTGATCTTGAATGTTGCCTTTCTTCTTGCTTGAATGACTTCAAGTGGATTGTGAAAAACTTGCTCTTTTCACCCTTGTACAACCTTCTTCTCAGATCCGTGCTTGCTTGCTTCTTCTTCTTTCTTCCATGGGCAATCTTCCTTTGAATCCTTGCTTCCTTGCTTGCTTCTTTTCCTTGGAGGATGTTGGATTCAAATCTGCCTTGAATGGCTTGAAGTTGGATGAAGATTGTTGCTACACGAGGTACTATTCACGGCTACAGTACTCCTCCTTCTTCTTCACTTGGACAGCCTCCTCTTGATCTCCCTTGAAGCCCTCTTGGATCCTTAGGGTTTCTAACCCTCTTGTGTGTATTTTATAGACTTTGAATGGTCCATAGACATCCCCCAGACCAAATCCACAAATCATGGTGTAATTGGGGTCATTGGGATTAAACAAATGGGTAGAAAGACCTCTCCTCGAGCTTGGAACAAAAGTCAACAAAAGGGGGCCTCGGGGCTGTCGGTCGACCGGAAGGCATGGGGCAGTCGACCAAAATTTTACAGTCGGTTGATTTTTCATCTCTGGCAAAACTGGTCGACCGGACGCCTAGGGGCGGTCGACCGAAACCTGTAAAAATGCCATCTTTTCGGTTCTGGCAATTCTGGTCGACCGGCCCTATGGTCTTGGTCGACCAGAATAACCCATACATGACATATACCACCTGTTTTGGATTGTAGAGGAGCAGGGTGAGTATCCACACGTTTGGTTCACCAGGTGACTGCCATGAGTTTAATCTTGCAAGTAAGATAATCAGGGTTAATACCATGCTTGTTCACATTAAAGAAGTTATGAAACCTCTTACCTCTTATAAAACCAACATATGCAAACCAAGGATCAAGACCATGTAACCGTTGTCATTTGACATCTCAGCCATACATAGATAATAGGAGCATGAGTAATCAACCACAAGTTTAGTTATCATCACTTAATCACACATTAAGTTTAGTTATCATCAAAATCATAACTTAACAATCACAATAATCGTCAAAACCATAACTCAACAATCTCTCCCTTTTTGATGATAACAAACTTAGTGATGATGACAAACTTAATGATGATACAACAGAATGGCACAGATATTCTTCTCCCCTTGTCACACACAATCATCAATTTTTCTCCCCCTTTGACATAATCAAAAAGTGGGATAATGCAGATCTTTCTCCCCCTGTGACATGATCAACATATCAAAAAAATAGAAGAAGCCAAATTAGGAAGAACAAGCTTATCTCCCTTTGAAACAGCAATAGCCCATCTTATCAAATCAGAAGAAGCAAGGTCAAATCATGGATGAACAAATCAACATGATTCTAATCAGATGAGATCATTTGGTGATTAGTCTCACAAGTCAATATGATACTATCCAAAGCAAATTCAATCAAGCATGTATTGATACCAATTGAATGTAATGATTAGCCTCAAGGATATGAACCAGAAGAGGAAGATGTGCACATGATGAGGTGTTCAGCATGATAGCATTCAAAATATAGATCCCATGTCAGATTTTCACAACAAACAAGAGCAGGAGGGCATATCAAAAGGATTTTCTTTGATTTTCAAATTTTTTGATTTTTATATTTTGGTTTGAAATGCATGAAATACAACACATGCAAGTGATGCCATATGAGATGTATAATCAAACAAATACGTATATGTACATGCAACTCAGCTCCCCCGTACTTATTGAAGAGAGGATAGGTATATGAAGGGTGCATGAGGGTCATGACAATCAGAATGCACATGTAACACCCTCAAATATAGCTAAGTTGTACTCTATATCATCGAGACGCCTTTTGTAGTATTGGCTCAGTTCTTGGAAAGAACTTCGAAGTTAAGCGTGCTTAATGGGGAGTAGTACTGGGATGAGTGACCTGCCCGGGAAGTCCCTCATTCTGGAGCCGATCACTGTTAAAAAGGGATAAAACTATGAGGCCGGTAGGCCAAAGCGGACAATACCTCGATGGTATAGAGTACGGGGCGTGACAGAATGGTATCAGAGCCATACCCCAGCCGGAAGTGTGGGAACTAAGTGCCATGCAGGGCAAAGTGCTACGCTATGGGAGCCACCTCTTGAACCCGCAAAGGGACAAAGTGCTACATAGTGGGAGCCACCTCTTGAGCCTGTAGGGGCCACCTCTAGAATCCTACCTACCTGGGGGTTTGATTGTGTGCTATATGTGCCCAATGACGAGGACGTCGCCTATATAAGAGGGGTAGATTATAACACCCTCAAATATAGCTAAGTTGTACTCTATATCATCGAGGTGCCTTTTGTAGTATCGGCTCAGTTCTTGGAAAGAACTTCGAAGTTAAGCGTGCTTAATGGGGAGTAGTATTGGGATGGGTGACCTGCCCGGGAAGTCCCTCATTCTGGAGCCGATCACTGTTAAAAAGGGATAACACTGTGAGGCCGGTAGGCCAAAGCGGACAATACCTCGACAGTGTAGAGTACGGGGCGTGACAGCACATGTGATATAGAAGATTCATGCAATTGCTATTGCAGTCAATCATTTTTCTAAATACATAACAAATAAAATTTCCAGATGTGTATGTGAGTAACATGAAAAGTGATAGTTGTAATATGGATATTCAGATTTTCAGATTAACACAATGAGAGATTTTACAGACTGCACTTCAATTTTGAGAACAGCGTATTGGAGGCTACGCTCTATCACAATGAGTTTTCACCAATATTTTTCAACTCAATCAATATCACATGATAGTTAGAATTTTTCAAGAGTGATCAGGTTCAAATAATTCCTTTTTACGCGAGTAGATGCATGGAGCTCATGCCAGAATCCCCGGTTACTCAGAATACTGAACCATTTCACCTCATGTTGAATAGAGATACTAGTCAACACTTTTTAGATATGAACCACATCACGTCTCAGGTGACATGTGCCTAGTTTACTCAGTGAGACCGAGCATTGCTCTATCTTTCATTTTCATCCCAAATTTTTAAACAAGATAGGTAGGCAACTTTTTTCTCAACTGTCTCTTCAACATACATGCAGCAAGTTTAACATCTCGAGAGTGTTGAAAAGAAATTCATATATCCTTATCTTTAACACTCATTTTCACATTTTGTGTATGAAGTGTGCGAATTTGATTCAGCATGTATACCGAAAATATCATGAATACATAACAGTGCAACTCTCCCTAAATAGATGCACTTATGAAATATGAACTCTCCTGGAGTGTACGACATGAAACACTCCAATAATGATTCAAATGTAACATTATTTATCAAGAAGACATAAGGTCATAGAAGTTTCAAGGATGGGGGTGAATAACATATAATAGCAAGCAAGCACACATTGGGAGTTTATGCAAATGCACTATGACATGCACGCGAGCATTGTGATGTCATTTTGATACCAATTGAATAGACAATTTGATACCAATTGAATGGATGCCAACTGAATGAACTAAGTACGACTAATGCATGAGTTCCAATGCAATACAACGTATGAGCATATAAGAATGCGATGCATTGTGCAAAGTGATTCAGACTTATGATTTTTATTTGCATAATCTAAAAGCACCTTATGCATTGAATTATGATGCATGCAACCTATAACTATGTGAGAATAGAATGCAAGATGCAGAATGACACTATATACAAGAGAGCAATTCAAATTTGAAAGATACGCATGGGTCATTATTCATCACAAGTGGTTTATATACAAAGGTGTAGAAATCATTTGGCATGCAGTGGAAACCATTTATTGTCAAAAATTGTTAAGAACAGATTTTCAACAGTTTTGAAATCAATCACAAGTCATTCAGGAGTTGACATTTCCATTGCAGAACTTTTCACTTCAACAAGGATCAATTTTAGAAATTTTGAAGCAATTCATCATGAGCATGTTACATGTTTCAATTAGAGATCACTCATTCAATAGAGAATAGCATTCATTTCAACTTGTTTAACTAGCAAGACCCCCTTTGACAAAAACATTAATCTCAGAAAAATTCAGTGAAGTGCAATGTTTCTCTTATGACATGGGGCTAGCTAACAAGAAGCAAATAATAGCATCAGAAAAATTCTTTCAAGGCCAAACAATCAATTTCTTCCAGTTCTGGTACAAGGCGGAGAACTTTGGTCCAAAGACCAACTCACGCATAGTGAGAGTTTCCAAGTGAAGATAATCCACCTTTTCACTACACAGTATTTGATATACCAGATACTCAATTAAGCTTAAATGTGCTCAAGCAATCAGATTGAAGGATGTTCAAAGGTCAATATAAAGTTTAAGATTTTCAGTTTCATTCAACCAATAAGCAAGTTAATCACAGCAGAATGGAGGAGCAATCATTTCAGGTATGTAGAAATAATACCTGTCATCATAATAACATCACAAAGTCCCATAGACTAATGCATGAATTTCCATTTCCATAGCAAGAGGGTTGGAGAGGGGAATTTCTGTAGCCCATCTAAGAGCCGCCGAAGTCGATCCGTCAGGACCAAACAAGGCCCAGCTCATCCAAGTGATAGCCCCGCAGGGCCCACTTAGGATAAAAAGCCCAATAAGATTACTCGGGATCAATCCCTTCCTCGGCGGCCCTTAGGCTCGGGAGGCCCGAACGTCGGTCAGAATGGAGGAAGACCCATGCCCGAGCTATCCCCTCACCGGGATAAAGGCAAGCGCTCAGCGCCCACTCTGACCTATCTTCATCCGAGCTATGCCTATTGCCCGGACATGGCTGGCACCCTTCATGCTTGGGTTTAACCGACGATTACTTATCCACGCTGCCGTTGAGAGTCCTTTATGAGCAGGAGTTTTTGAGGATATAAAGAGCCCATGATGAGGACGTAACTCCCGCCGGAAACTTCTCAGCTTACGGGACTCATAAGGCTAGTGTACTATTTAAACCTGGGACTTCCTCCCGTGGAAGGTAAGGCCCAAGACACGTTCCCTGAGCAGGAACCACTTCACCATCTTGGTGTAGAGGGATCTCACGCCTCTCTTTTCCTCCTCCCTTCATAGCTTCCATCATTGCTCTACTGACTTAGGCATCAGAGGGTTTCTTCCAGGGAATCATCCCTGGGCCCCCTGATCCGTTTCCCTTTCTTACAGTTCACTATTCGGTGATCATCCCCCAACTCAGGTCCAGCGCGAGATTACGCCTCTTCATCTGGCGCCACCTGTGGGAAACGACCAAAGAGCCAGTATGGTGCGAAGAAGTTCAGGGAGGCAATCCGACGACGACAGGGGAAAGGTCATGGTGGCGGCGGGAGAAGGCCCCTCTCAGGTCTCACAAAACCCTCCCTCCAAAGCCAACACCCCAGTCGACGAACTACCCCCTCCTCCCGCGGCGGTAGGGGTACCACTCAACGGTGGCACTGACGCTTTCCAAGCCCTCAACGCAAAACTGGACATCCTCGTGGAACTCATGAGGACCCAGGCGGCCAGGGATGGAAGGTCACGCGCCCCTCCGGAGAGCCCTCCCCGCGAGAACGCGTCTCCGCATACCGCCGAAGGCCGCTTCACCCTCCGAGGTTGGCAGATTATCCGTAACAGGTCAGGAGGACCTTCACAAGCCCCTCCCCCAGAGCAAGAGGCCTCTTCCACGCCGAAAAGGGGAAGACCTACGGCACCCCGTCCAAACCCAGAGACTGAAGCTCCCGGAGAATGCCAAGGAAGTCCCCCCAGCCCCACAACGCGGCGATAGCCGGAGTTATCCCTCCGACTGCGAGAATTCGAGAGACATTTTGCAGAGTAGGAGCGCACCCTACGCCCCTTGCAAAACGTCTCTCCGGCAGAGGATGAGGAGAAATCCCCATTCTCCGATTACATCTTGAAGGAAGAGGTATCTCCCAGAACCTCCATTCCGACCTTCAAGTCCTACGACGGCCAAGGCGACACGGTCGACCACTTCGACAGCTTCGACGCCCTGATGACCCTTCACGGAGCGTCCGACGCCATCAAGTGCCAAGCCTTTGTGACCACCTTAGTCCAAGGTGCCCAAGCATGGTTCCGGGCTCTCGCCCCCAGATCCATCCGGGATTTCAAGCAATTCGGGCGAGTATTCAAGGAGAGTTTCACCGGTAGCGGCCCCTCGAGGTCGGTAGCGGGGCTATTGGCTCTCAAACAGGCGTAAGGGGAGTAACTCCGGGCTTACATCAACCGATTCAAGTCGGAAGCCCTGAGAATCCCCCCCTGGATGTAGCCTCGGCCATAACCGCGCTGACCGGTGGCACCCGGGACGAGAACCTCTGCCGCGAACTTGTCCTCCACCCTCCCTCGACCCTTGCCGAGCTAGTGACTCTGGCTTTGCGCCACGCCGAGTGCGAAGAAGTACTCAGCAGATGCCGAGGCGCAACCGGCTTGGGTCGGGAGGGGGACAAGAAGCGGGCACTTGAGTCAAGCTCGGGCCAAGGAAAAAGACGGAACCGAGACGGAGAGCACAAGGAGCCGTCCCGGAAGTACGAACGGTACACTCCCTTAACAGCTCCGGTGTACGAGATATATGAAGACATCAAAGGCTCGGGCCTTCTCCGCCAACCTGAGCCAATGAGGTCGAAAAACCACAATCGCAGCAAGCATTGCCTGTTCCACAGCGACCACGGGCATCATACCGGTGATTGCCACCAGCTCTAGGATGAGATCGAGCGCCTCGTCCGCTAGGGACACCTATGTCGATTCGTGGATGGGCGTGAGGAAGACCGAGGCGCCCCAGAGGAGATCGACAACGCCCCTCGTGGGGTCCACATCAACGTCATCGCTGGAGGAGTTGCATCAGGAAGGGACAGTAGCCGAGGAAGGAAGCGTCATGCTGAGCGGGCGAGCCGAGCCGTCGAGCCTCCCAAGGCCCCGCCAAGTGAGCCCCAGGTCATAGTCTTTTCCAACCAAGATTTGGAAGGGCTGACCACCCCGCATGACGACGCCCTAGTCATATCGGCCACAATAAACCATTGTAACGTAGATAGAATTCTAGTTGACAATGGAAGTTCCCCTGATGTATTATCTTACGAATGTTTCCTTTAGATGGGGGAGAGTCCGTCCAAACTCTGCCCGATCCGAACCCCCCTTTGCGGGTTCAATGGCCAGGCCACTTATCCCGGGGGAGCCCTAATCCTTCCGGTTACTCTCGGCACCCCACCCAAAACCGTTACGGTCATGGTGGACTTCATAGTGATCAAAGGTATGATAGCATACTGCGCGATCTTCGGCCGAGGAATCCTTAGCCGAACGAAAGCAGTGCCCTCTACCTATCACCAAAAGATGAAGTTCCCCACCAAAAACGGGATGGGGAAAGTCCGAGGTAACTAGGCGACGGCCAGAAGGTGCTATAATATCTCGGTAGAAGCCACAAGGCCGGACGGGAAGAACAAGGGTCCCCGGGAAGTCGAGGAAAAACCGGCAACCTCCGAGCCTGGAGGCGAGCTACTAACGGTTTTCCTAAACGATGACCCGACCCTAGGAGTAAAGATTGGAGCCGACCTACCATCTGAGGTTCAGCAGCAATACAAAGAGTTTCCTTCCGTGTATACCCTAGTCTTTGCATGGTCTGATGATCAACTCCCTGGAATACCGGAAGAGATGGTAATGCATAAGCTCAACCTCGACCCGACCGTGAAGCCCGTACAACAACGCAGAAGGAAGCACGTGCCAGAGAAGCAGGCGATCATCAAGGAGCAGATCACCAAGGGACAAAAGCTGGTCTTTTTAGACCGGTCCTGTACTCGACGTGGCTGGCTAACGTCATCCTGGTGCCAAAAGCTTCGGGAAAGTGGCGAATGTGCGTGGACTTCACCGACTTGAACAAGGCCACACCAAAGGACTGCTATCCATTATCGAGCATCGACCAACAGGTTGATTCAACCTCGGGCAACGAAATACTCAGTTTCCTGGATGCCTATTTAGGTTACCACCAGATCAGAATGGATCCAGGAGACGTCGAGAAGACCACCTTTATTACCGACTTCGTCGTATACTGCTACACCCGGATGCCTTTCGGGTTGAAGAATGCTGGAGCCACGTACCAGAGGCTGGTCAATCATATGTTCGAAGGACAGCTCGGCCGGAACGTCGAGGCCTATATTGACGACATGCTCGTCAAGACCCCCAAGGTCGAGGATCACTTCACCGACCTAGCTGAGACCTTCAGCACCCTCTTGAGGTACAATATGAAGCTCAATCCCACCAAGTGCGCCTTCGGAGTAAGATCCGGGAAGTTCCTGGGTTTCTTAGTCACTCAGCGTGGGATCGAGGCCAACCCCGACAAGGTCCAGGCCATCCTGGACATGCGCCCACCCACCTGCCTCAAAGACGTCCAACGCCTCACTAGGCGCATTGCTGCGCTCAGCAGATTCCTGTCCCGCGCGGCCGAACGATGCCTACCCTTCTTCAAGCTGTTGAGGGGGTCCAAAATGGCATCTGCTATGTTCGTATGGGACGAGGAATGCCAAAGGGCGTTCGCCGAGCTTAAGGAGTTCCTGGCTTCGCCCCCGGTGCTTTCCAAGCCCGTCTTAGGTGAAGCCTTGCATCTCTATCTCTCGGCGACTCTGTCTACAGTTAGCTCGGTCCTGGTCAGAAATGACTCGGGAGTCGAGAGACCGGTCTACTACACCAGCAAGGTGCTCAACAAGGCTGAAAGAAGGTATCCCGCAACCGAGAAACTCGTGCTAGAGTTGGTTACCTCGGCCAAGCGCCTCTGACCCTATTTCCAAGGGCATTCCATCACCGTGCTGACCGGCGAACCTTTGAAGAGGATCCTCGCTCACCCTGAAGCCTCAGGATGCCTCGTCAAGTGGGCCATCATGCTCGGGGCCTACGATATATCCTCGCTCGGCTATCAAAGGACAGGCGCTCGGTGACTTCATCGCCGAGGGCACTATCCCGACCGAAGAAAAATTTCCATGCGCGCCCAGGGCAACCTGGGAACTGTTCGTCGACGGATCCTCCAACTCAGTCGGAAGCGACGCTGGAATCCTCCTAAAGCCCCCCGAAGGAGCAGAGCTACAATATGCCTTGAAGTTCAACTTCCAGGCGTCCAACAACACCTCCGAGTACGAAGCCCTTATCTCGGGAGCCCGCATGGCCCGGCGACCGAGGGCTGAGCGAGTCAGAATTCACACTGACTCCCAACTAGTCGCTAGCCAGGTCAACGGCGATTACGAAGCTCGAGAAGCACTGATGGTCAAATACCTCCAGCTGGTCAGAGCCGTGGCACAACAGTTCGAGAGCTTTGAGGTAGTCCGAATAGCTCGGGAAGAAAACTCCCGAGCGGACGCCCTCTCTCGGCTGGCCTCCTCTCTTGACCCCGAGGGTACTCGATTGGTCCTTCTCGAAGAGCTAGAGCGACCGTGTAGCACCCTAGAAATTTAAAGTGTAGAATAGATAAAATAACTATAAGTATTCGTCATGGGAATTAAATTTCGATAAAAAGGAAATATGATAATTAGCTAAAAAGGGAAAATTAGCCAAAATTTCGATAAATGTTTATAAAGACATAAATAAATAAATGAGGAATGGAAATTAAATATTCCCTTTTATCTATGAGAAATATCATTCAAGTATTTAGAAGGAATATCATTCCAAAATAAAATTATATGTATAAAGATTTCATAGGATCAAACCCGACTTCGATACCCGAGACTACAATGGTAGCTAACAAGGAAAATAATTAAATATAGGAAATAAGGACTATATGTGTTTAGTTCTACCAATTAATTTAGAGTAAAACTATATACAATTCTAATGAATATAATTAATGGGCCTTGAAGATAATGATTTGGGTTTTTAAAAGAGTATATAAATACCTAAAATGGGCTAAGATATATATATATATATATATATATATATATATACATATATAGATATATAGGTGGCATGGGCCTTAATAAAGGATTAAGGCTTAACCCTAAAAACATGAAATCAATGTTAAGTTCCATTGGCCCAAACCCAACCCAAAGCATTCTACGCTTAATGGGCTTTAACACACTTTTTATCTTCTGCCATTAATACAATATATATATATATATATATAACCTAGCAGCTCAAGCCCATATATATATAGATATAAGGGTTTATATATTATACCAAGGCAAATGAATAACACACACACACACATATATATATCTAATGGGCCAAGCCCATATACATGTATATAGATATAAAGATATATATTATATCATGTAAATGAATAAATCCATATATATAAATATACATATATATATGCAAATGGGCCAAGCCAATATATATATATAAAGACTCAAAAAGGCCAACCACCTTCAGATAACCGAACCTTTATAAATATATATACTTATATGGGCCTTTCCTACGAGAGCAACTTCCTTTAATGGTCAAACCTCATATAAACGCATATGTATATATGTACAAGTGGCTTCTTATTATTAAACATTAGCCCAAATAATACAACACATATATATATTAATGGGCCTTAAACCATGAGATTTACATATACATATAGCAACCCAATTATATGCAACCCGTGTACACCTAAAACCAGTCCATGTTCACATATATAAAGCCTACGAACCACCCACTAATTAAATATATATAAGGCCTTAACCCACACAAATGGTAAACCAACAATCGTATGGGCCCTGCGTATGAAAATAAAATGGTATAAGACTAATGGGTCTCATACAAATGGGTTTAATTATATAAAGGGCTTAAATTCTTATATGAGCTTACCTACTTATTTAAAGGCCCATAAATCCACGTACGTGAGCCGCTCACCAAGGCCAACCCAAATGCATATTCGAACGTGGCATGCAAGGGTGAACCTTAGGGTTTTCTCCAAGGAAAATGGCAAGCGGATGTTGAAAAAGAAGGATGAGCAGTTCACGGAGCAACGTATGGAAGGTTTCAAAACCTTCCTTTATCAGCCTTCGACCCCCTCTTGGGGTTCCTCTCCTCTATATAAACCTCCCTTCGTTGAACGGCAAGGATGTTGATCGAAGTAACACCTTGGCCGTAGCAACATCTTCCTCCTGCTGAGTTTCTTCATCCGACTGTTGTCTTCATCCTTTGCTGCGTCCTATCTTCATCCTGCCGCAGTGAAGAACGTGGAAGGCTTCTTCCTTCTACTGCATCCATCTACTTTCTGCTGTGAAGAAGGCTGCATCCCACTGCTTCCACTTCTTCTTATTCATCTTCCTATACCACGTTCTGCACATCGGAAAGGTAGGTTTTCTCAAGAATTGAAGCCCAAGATAATAGTAATTAAGTTACATTACATGTTTGCGTTTTTACGGTTGCATGTTTATTTCAATTAATTAAATAATCACAACATGTTTAAACATTTTATATCTATGTAATCGCCTATCTAAAAATCATAAAAATTACATGATTAGAATCCCTATATTTTTCTTGAAATTTTCATGCCTTATATAATAATATTAGCTAGTTAATAAATTTATTAACTAAATATTATGAATCAACTGTTTACACGGCAAATAAGGTTGGTTACTGTACAACGTAGTTATAAGTTTTTACTTCCATACTCTTTTTCATGGGCACCGGAGTATCCTTTGGTTATAAAATTTTATGGGAGTGTTATTGGGGTAGAGACCGAGGTAGTGAGAGTGGTTGCAGTATTTTTCGTGCCCCCTATCTTAAGATCCCCCATCTCTCAACAAAAAATTATTTTGAACGTCCGGTTAGGTAGAGTTTTTCGAGCCCGTCATTTCGATATATAGAACGCGTGATTCCGACACGTGTACGTCGAGAACCGGAGGTTTGAAGTTTGACACTTTATGAAAATGACGACCAACTAGATGTCGTCAAATTCATATGACGCCATCGTGCATAGGCATCTAATTATTAAATATATATATATATATATATATATATATATATATAACTTGTAATTATATCTTTGAAAATCCATATCTACTAAACTATGCCACATAAAATTATAAAAAAATATATTTCTGGAATCCTTGAATTTTTCTCTTAATTATCATATATTCTATTTTCCTAAATTATTTTATATAAATAAATATGTCTTTGAATATATATATTTGAAATTATTCAATGAAATATATATAAATGTGAATTCTTGTTAAATAAATTAAGTTAAAAATGATAAAATTAACGTCTCTCTATGTGGACGCTAATTAATAAATGACGCCACCCACGGGCGTCAAATAATATAAGTTTATTTAATTATAGAATTGGATGGACATGAATTCTATAATTAACACATTCATGTTCTCACAGTTTTCTTCCGATTTTGACCCATACCGCGGGTCTTCTGGCACTCTCATCTCACGTCCGTCGATGGAGTCCATGTTTCATGATTGGTTCACGTTATACACTTCAACTCTCGGCGACATATGAGCTCTCCGTTGGACATTCTGTTCCTTTGGACTAGCAAGTTAGTGATCGGGACCTCCGTAAGTCTCCTCGTAGCCTTGGATTCCCTCAAGGCCGACTGAGCTGGTTGTACCTTAAACACCTTGTACCTATTTTAATGCCACGTCACTCTGGAGAAACGTGATAACCCGGCCCTTTCATGGTGCTATTCTTGGCCCATGAGAGAATTCTCTTAGCTAGTGAAATTTGTGATCATTCCACTAGGCGATATATTGAATTGGGTATCCTATGGTTCGGTGCCAATTCTTCAGCTTGCTTCGTGTCCATTGAATTGGTGACTATCTTGTGAGTCATCTATTCAAGCTATTCATGGCAACCTATCTAGGTGCCAATTCCACCCAGTTTTTCGACATGTCATAATTTCTATGCTTTCACGTGGATTTTATTGCAAGTCTGTCCTTACTCAAGGGCCTTGTCCTTGAATTCCATAAAGTCTTATCTTATCATCCTATTAAAGCTTGTTCTTGAAACTCCTTATTGGCTATGAACTATCGTGGATGTCTAGATCTATCTTTAATGCTGTGCATATAGGGCCCGATCTGATCCTGGGAGGAGCACCCGAAAGTACTTGTGCCCATGGGAGTTATATTGATCACGGTGTCTAGCATTTCACCGAAGTGCATGACTAGTTTGATCTTTGACATTCCACACACACACACTCTCTCTCTTTCGTGATATTACTTGCGTGAGTGACTTGACTTGCGTGACTCGACTAGCGTGGCCCAGAATGGGCAAGTACTTGCGTGAAATAGCCAATATTCTATAAATTTCTCTTGGATTTCTCTTGCTTGAAAGTTTTTACATGAAATTGTCAAATTCTTGCTAATTTTGTTTCACTTGCTCGGTTATTTCTACAAGCATAGCCTTACTTGCATTTGCATGCAAAAATGTAATTACTTAAACCAATTGCTTGTTCTTGAGATATAATTCTTGCTGAGTGTTCGCTCACCCAGTTTTATTCCAACATTTTTCAGGTAATCAGGTGGCTAACGAGACCGAGACTCACATGGGAGGGACAAGTGTGCAAGCGAGCTTCAAAAACTAGTGAACCTTTGTTTTTTATCTTTTTTGAGTCTAGCATGGTGTCTCTTATTTAGTTATCTTGTCCAACTATGTTAGAGCGTCATCTCCTTTTTTTTCATAGTGACATAGTTGAGTCTTCAAGTTTTGAAATTTAAATTGTAAGAGACTTATATTAGAAATAAACTTTTATTATTGCTCCAAATTATTTGGTCTCATGCCATTGCTCTTGATCGTTCACGACTGTTTAACTGCCACGTTCTGAGCAAATGACACGTTCCGCTGCTATCGGTCCAGGGCGTGACAGAGGTGGTATCAGAGCTTCGACTTTCACATCCTCAAGTTATTAGGTTCCAATGATAGGTCAAGTATCCTTGTCAATCGTATCAGAGCTTCGGCTTTCGTATATATACTCCAGTTATTAGGTTCTAGTGATAGGTCAAGTATTCTTGTCAGTCATATCAGAGCCTCGGCTTTCATATCCTCCAGTTATTAGGTTCCAGTGATAGGTCAAGTATCCTTGTCCGTCATATCAGAGCTTCGGCTTTCAAATCCATAGGTCATTAAGTTCAAGTGATAGGTTTAGTATCCTTGTCGGTCATCCTATAGGAATTTCGTGAGAGATGGGTAGAACTTGGGGTTAAAGTTATAAAAGAAAGATAAAATATTTACATTTCATTAACATTAATATTAATTCTTGAGTAAATAAATTATCTCCCCACTCATCTTTGTAGGAACCTAGATAAAATGGAAGCATCTAAGCCAAGCTTTATTCCCGAGATAATACTAGTAGATGTCCAAGTTTATGCGGACCTTGTTAGAAGAGTCTAGGAGCTAGAGAAAGTGGTGGAAGAAAAAGAAAGAGTTGAAGGGAAAGCGCATGATTCAGGGATGTTCAACACTACCGAGAAAAGGCCAAACGAGGGTCGTAGTTCCCAAGGATGTAAGAAGTGTAAACTGTGTAAGAAGTGCAAGAATGGGAAGTTTAGGGTGGCACCGGTAAGCCAAACTCAAGAAAAATGCCGGCATTGTGGTAAAGGAAACCATCAATCGAAGAAGTGTTATCGGAAAATGGGAGCATGTCTTCGTTGTGGGAGCCTAGACCATAAGATAGGTGAATGCCCCAAAAAGCACCTGGGAGAAATTCGAGCTTTAGCCAAACTTGCCAAAGGAAAGATGGTGGAAGGTATCCCTCATCCTCAATCCCAAATTAGTTCTTTTCCATTCAGTAGATATCTGCTCTTACCTGCGTAGTATCCTAATGAATTATAGATCGCCCCCTATCATCCAATATATTAGATTTCTTCCTTTCACTTGTGTAGTGTTTAAATAAACTATAATCAGTCCCTCGTTGGGAGTAGAAGGTGATGTGAATTTGGGGACCAAATTCTTTTAAGTGGGGGAGGGTGTAGCACCCCAAAAATTTTAAGTGTAGAATAGATAAAATAACTATAAGTATTCGTCATGGGAATTAAATTTCGATAAAAAGGAAATGCGATAATTAGCTAAAAAAAGAAAATTAGCCAAAATTTTGATAAATGTTTATAAAGACATAAATAAATAAATGAGGAATAGAAATTAAATATTCCCTTTTATCTATGAGAAATATCATTCAAGTATTTAGAAGGAATATCATTCCAAAATATAATTATATGTATAAAGATTTCATAGGATCAAACCCGACTTCGATACCCGAGACTACAATGGTAGCTAACAAGGAAAATAATTAAATATAGGAAATAAGACCTATATGTGTTTAGTTCTGTTGAAACAGGTGCGATGGATACAGAGAGGGGGTGAATGAATCCCCGATAAAAAATATTGCGGAATTAAAATCTCAGATGGCTTAATCAATTGAGCACTCAACAGCAAGCTGTCACACAGAAGAGACTTTTAACTGAACTCAATATAAACTAATGAAACAACGGAGCTTTTCCCTTTTCACAACCGTGAAGTGAGAAACACAGACTCACATATCAGATGTAATTCTACTGAGCGTATGAACAAGCACTTCACAATCAAGTTAACTCCTCAGGATAACTCAAATAATCACGCACGCAACCTGTGAAGGGGAGATAGATGATATGGACGAGCACACAAAGCAAACCACGGTAGACAAGATTTTTTAGGTGGTTCGGTCCTCCAGACCTACGTCCACCCCTCACTCCAAACCGGAGTGAGGCTTCCACTAGCAAATGCTAGAACCGCAGACTCGGTCTATAAACAGACGCTGCCTAACAGCTTGACCAAAGGAACACACTCCTCTCTTCCTCCAGACCGGAGGGAAACCACTAGTGACAGCCCGTCACTAGCAACCAGAGACCGAAGTCTCTCTTCCTCTGAAACCCAGAGGGAACCCACAAGCGACACCAGCCACTTGCAACCGGAGACACCAAGTCTCCCTTCCTCTGAAACCCAGAGGGAACCCACAAGTGACACCCAGCCACTTGCAACCGGAGACACCAAGTCTCCCTTCTCCTGAGTCCACAGGAGGAACACCGACCTCAAACCAGAGAATCAGAAGAATAAAGTGATCAGATAAAAAGAAAAACAAGAAATGATAAAAACACAGCGACTGAAAGCTGGAAATGAAACACACAATGTAGCTCTCGCAGGAGCAAATCTGGTTTGGATCTGATCCAATTGCCAGACAAACAAATCCTCAATGAAGGCTTCAGTTTCTCTCCTCGAGCTCTCTATCTTTCTCTTTCTTTCTTCCTCTTTTTTCTTATTCTCTCTGCTTCTCTTTCTCTTTCTCTCGTTCTTCTTGACACTGGATTGTGCAGGCTCTCTCTGTCTCTTCCTTTCTCTTCTTCTGCTGCTCTCAGCCTCTCTGCTGCTCTCTTCTTCTGCTTCCACACTCTGCCTCTCTGCTTCTCTTTCTTTTTCCTCTCACTGTCTACTCTTCTCTCTGCTCTTCTTCTCCTTTTTCTTCTTCTGCTACTCTCTGCCTCTCTGCTACTCTCTTCTTCTGCTTCTCTCACGATCTCCTAGCACGATGGGTCTTCTTCTGAGGGAGAAGCTTCGTATTTATAGAGCCTCAGAGATAGGGCGTGTGTAGGGCTTGTACCCTCTTTATCCAGAGATAATCTCGGATCACGTGCCAGGTGTCAACCTCAGATCACGTGCCCAAACATCTGTAGTTTAATGACAGAGTTACTTCAGTCGATCAAGCAGAGATAAAGCATTATGTATGAAACAACCAATGTATAGACATGTCACAAGGAAGTGTATAGACCTATATGCATTGTTAGGATTGTACAGACTTTGTTGAGAGAGATGCACACATGCACATAGGAAAGTATGTACATTGACGATGAGTGCACAGGCAAGCCATCAACGAGGGTACATACTTTGTGAATGCGTGAAGCACACGATGTATAGACTTGTTAAAGAAGTGATGCATGAACTATGCACATGCATGAAGAGCACCGACGATGTACAGACTTGGTGTGCAGACTTTGTGTGTGTGTGCGAGACAATGTATAGACTTGATGTTCGTGCGACCAGACAATGTATAGACTTGTGTGTGCGGGCAGACGATGTTCCGACTTGACAGATGCAATGTGCATGCGATGCGATGTACAGACTTTGTATGTGTGCGAAACTTATCAATGTGTAGACTTGCACATATGCATGAACAAGTGGCGATGTATAGACTTTAGAGATGATGCATGAACAAACGATGCGATGTACAGACTTGCCACCAGAGAATGTACAGACTTTGGAAAAGCTTGAAGCACACGATGCAACAAGACCCTGTACAGACTTAACCTGAGCATGGGCTGTACAGACTTTAAATGCATGAAGCACACGATGCAACAAGACTCTGTATAGACTTAATAGTGTGCAGACAAGACCTCATATGCAATGAGTGTGCATCAGTGTATAGACATCATATGCAGTGTCTGCAGTTCACCAAGGGTTGCACCGACTATGTGGCATGCAGCAACTGTTAATGCACCGATGCAATGTGCAGGACTTCCACAAACAGGGAAATGCATAGACCTTAAACCATGACTCATAGTATGACAGGAAAATACATAAACCTTACAGATGTATATATAAAATCACTGAACATCACATGGTGACTCACAGTGTTTGACTCACATCAAAACCAATCATCAAAACCACAGGGGCACAACAAGTTCTACCAATTAAATTAGAGTAAAACTATTTACACTTCTAATGAATATAATTAATGGGCCTTGAAGATAATGATTTGGGTTTTTAAAAGAGTATATAAATACCTAAAATGGGCTAAGATATATATATATATATATATATACATATAGATATATAGATATATAGGTGGCATGGGCCTTAATAAAGGATTAGGGCTTAACCCTAAAAACATGAAATCAATGTTAAGTTCCATTGGCCCAAACCCAACCCAAAGCATTCTACGCTTAATGGGCTTTAACACACTTTATATCTTCTACCATTAATACAATATATATATATATATATATAACCTAGCAGCTCAAGCCCATATATATATATATATAGATACAAGGGTATATATATTATACCAAGGCAAATGAATAACACACACACACACACACATATATATATATATATCTAATGGGCCAAGCCCATATACATGTATATAGATATAAAGATATATATTATATCATGTAAATGAATAAATCCATATATATAAATATACATATATATATGCAAATGGGCCAAGCCAATATATATATATATATAGACATAAAAAGGCCAACCACCTTCAGATAACCGAACCTTTATAAATATATATACTTATATGGGCCTTTCCTACGAGAGCAACTTCCTTTAATGGTTAAACCTCATATAAACGCATATGTATATATGTATAAGTGGCTTCTTATTATTAAACCTTAGCCCAAATAATACAACACATATATATATATTAATGGGCCTTAAACCATGAGATTTACATATACATATAGCAACCCAATTATATGCAACCCGTGTACACCTAAAACCAATCCATGTTCACATATATAAAGCCTACGAACCACCCACTAATTAAATATATATAAGGCCTTAACCCACACAAATGGTAAACCAACAATCGTATGGGCCCTGCGTATGAAAATAAAATGGTATAAGGCTAATGGGTCTCATACAAATGGGTTTAATTATATAAAGGGCTTAAATTCTTATATGAGCTTACCTACTTATTGAAAGGCCCATAAATTCACGTACATGAGCCGCTCACCAAGGCCAACCCAAATGCATATTTGAACGTGGCATGCAAGGGTGAACCTTAGGGTTTTCTCCAAGGAAAATGTCAAGCGGCTGTGGAAAAAGAAGGATGAGCAGTTCACGGAGCAATGTATGGAAGATTTCAAAACATTCCTTCACCGGCCTTCGACCCCCTCTTGGGGTTCCTCTCCTCTATATAAACCTCCCTTCGTTGAACGGCAAGGATGTTGATCGAAGTAACACCTTGGCTGTAGCAACATCTTCCTCCTGCTGAGTTTCTTCATCTGACTATTGTCTTCATCCTTTGCTGCGTCCTATCTTCATCCTGCCGCAGTGAAGAACGTGGAAGGCTTCTTCCTTCTACTGCATCCATTTACTTTCTGCTGTGAAGAAGGCTGCATCCCACTGCTTCCACTTCTTCTTATTCATCTTCCTATACCACGTTCTGCACATTGGAAAGGTAGGTTTTCTCAAGAATTGAAGCCCAAGATAATAGTAATTAAGTTGCATTACATGTTTGCGTTTTTACGATTGCATGTTTATTTCAATTAATTAAATAATCACAACATGTTTAAACATTTTATATCTATGTAATCGCCTATCTAAAAATCATCAAAAATACATGATTAGAATCCCTATATTTTTCTTGAAATTTTCATGCCTTATATGATAATATTAGCTAGTTAATAAATTTATTAACTAAATATTATGAATCAACTATTTACACGGCGAATAAGGTTGGTTACTGTACAACGGAGTTATAAGTTTTTACTTCCATACTCTTTTTCATGGGCACCGGAGTATCCTTTGGTTATGAAATTTTATGGGAGTGTTATTGGGGTAGAGACCGAGGTAGTGAGAGTGGTTACACCATTTTTCATGCCCCCTATCTCAAGATCCCCCATCTCTCAACGAAAAATTATTTTGAACGTCCGATTAGGTAGAATTTTTCGAGCCCGTCATTTCGATATATAGAACGCGTGATTCTGACATGTGTACGTCGAGAACCGGAGGTTTGAAGTTTGACACTTTATGGAAATGACGACCAACTAGATGTCATCAAATTCATATGACGCCATCGTGCATAGGTGTCTAATTATTCTTGTTAAATAAATTATGTTAAAAATCATAAAATTAACGTCTCTCTATGTGGACGCTAATTAATAAATGACGCCACCCACGGGCGTCAAATAATATAAGTTTATTTAATTATAGTTAATTATAGAATTTGATGGACATGAATTCTATAATTAACACATTCATGTTTTCACAGTTTTCTTCCGATTTTGACCCATACCGCGGGTCTTCTGGCACTCTCATCTCACGTTCGTAGATGGAGTCCCTGTTTTATGATTGGTTCACGTTATACACTTCAACTCTCAGTGACATACGAGCTCTCCATTGGACATTCCGTTCCTTCAGACTAGCAAGTTAGTCATCGGGACCTCCGTAAGTCTCCTCGTAACCTTGGATTCCCTCAAGGCTGACTGAGCTGGTTGTACCTTAAACACCTTGTACCTATTTTAATGCCACGTCACTCTGGAGAAAAGTGGTAACCCAGCCCTTTCATGGTGCTATTCTTGGCCCATGAGAGAATTCTCTTAGCCAGTGGAATTTGTGATCATTCCACTAGGCGATATATTGAATCGGGTATCCTATGGTTCGGTGCCAATTCTTCAGCTTGCTTTGTGTCCATTGAATTGGTGACTATCTTGTGAGTAATCTATTCAAGCTATTCATGGCAACCTATCTAGGTGCCAATTCCACCCAGTTTTTTCGACATGTCATGGTTTCTATGCTTTCACGTGGATTTTATTGCAAGTCTGTCCTTACTCAAGGGCCTTGTCCTTGAATTCCATAAAATCTTATCTTATCATCCTATTAAAGCTTGTTCTTGAAACTCTTTATTGGCTATGAACTATCGTGGATGTCTAGATCTATCTTTAATGCTGTGCATATAGGGCCCGATCTGGTCCTGGGAGGAGCACCCGAAAGTACTTGTGCCCATGGGAGTTATATTAATCACGGTGTCTGACATTGCACCGAAGTGCATGACTAGTTTGATCTTTGGCATTCCACACACACTCTCTCTCTCTTTCATGATATTACTCGCGTGCGTGACTTGACTTGCGTGACTCGACTAGCGTGGCCCAGAATGGGCAAGTACTTGCGTGAAATAGTCAATATTCTATAAATCTCTCTTGGATATCTCTTGCTTGAAAGTTTTTACATGAAATTATCAAATTCTTGCTAGTTTTGTTTCACTTGCTCGGTTATTTCTACAAGCATAGCCTTACTTGCATTTGCATGCAAAAATGTAATTACTTAAACCAATTGCTTGTTCTTGAGATATATTTCCTACTGAGCGTTCGCTCACCCAGTTTTATTCCAACATTTTTCAGGTAATCAGGTGGCTAGCGAGACCGAGACTCACATGGGAGGGACAAGTGTGCAAGCGAGCTTCGAAAACTAGTGAACCTGTGTCTTTTATCTTTTTTGAGTCTAGCATGGTGTCTCTTATTTAGTTATCTTGTCTAAGTCTGTTAGAGCGTCATCTCCTTTTTTTTCATAGTGACGTAGTTGAGTCTTCAAGTTTTGAAATTTAAATTGTAAGAGACTTATATTAGAAATAAACTTTTATTATTGCTCCAAATTATTTGGTCTCATGCCATTGCACTTGATCATTCACGACTGTTTAACTGCCACGTTCCGAGCAAACGACACGTTCCGCTGCTATCGGTTCAGGGCGTGACAGACCGAGCATCGATTCGAAGCTCCTGGCTGTTGAACAGGCCTCCCCAAGTAACTGGCGCACCCCCTACTTGTTGTGGCTCCAAGACTCTCAAGAGCCTCCCGACCCCCGGGAAGCCCAAAGATTGAAGTACCAAGCTTGGCGGTTCGTTATTCTGGACAGCACTCTCTACCAAAGATCCTTCTCCAGTCCTCTCTTGAAATGCCTCAGTACTGACGAAGCCAACCGAGCGATTCAAGAAGTTCACGAAGGCCTGTGCGGAGCGCATTTGGGAGGAAAGTCACTCGCCAGGATCTTGCTATGGCAAGGTTATTGGTGGCCCACTCTGCAGCACGACTGCTCGACCTACGTACAGCGCTGCGACCGATGCCAGCGATTTGACCACTTGGTCCATCAGCCGGCAACGGAGCTCGTTACACTAGCCGAGCCATACCCTTTCGCTCGCTGGGGAATCGACATCCTCGGGTTGTTCCCCACGGCTCAAGCCTAGAAGAAGTTCATCATCATCGCCATCGACTACTTCACCAAATGGATCGAGGCCGAAGCCCCAGCGAGAATCACCGAGATAGTCATCTAAAGTTTCGTCTGGAAATCGATCATCTATCGCTACGGCATCCCCAGAGTGATAGTGAGCGATAATGGTCGGTAATTTGATTCTCGTTATTTCCGAGACAGATGCATTGCCCTAAACATTCGCAATCACTTCACCTCGGTCGCCCACCCTCAGGCTAATAGGCTGGTCGAAAATGCCAACAAGACTATCTTAAAGGGCATCAAGACCAGGCTCGACAAAGCCAAGGGCAGCTGGCTTGAGGAATTGCCAAACGTACTATGGTCACACAGAACGACTCCCAGAACGGCAACCGGTGAAAGTCCCTTTCAGTTGGTGTACGGTGCCGAGGCCGTTATCCCATTGGAGATTGCCAATCCCTCCCTCCGAGTCATCTGTTTCTCGCACGAGGCAAACGACCAGAAATTGCTCGAAAATCTCGATCTAGCAGATGAGCTCCGAGAGATTGCCAGCATCTGAGCAACGGAATATCAATGCCACCTCACTTGATACTACAACGCCAAAGTCCGAGATAGACACTTTCAGCCGGGAGACTTCGTCCTCAGGAAAGCAGAAGCCTCTCGACCACTTGAGGCGGCGGGCAAGTTATCCCTTAATTGGGAAGGCCCCTACTGAGTGGTCGAGACGCTTGGTAAAAGAGCATACCGGCTATCTACGATTGAAGGAGAACCCATCCCTCGGACATGGAACGCAACTACACTACGCAAGTTCTATTTCTAAACGCCGAGCATTGTGTAAGTAATATGAAAATAAACAAAAGTTCCCTTTCCTCTTTTATTCAAACAACTTGTTTGTACATCACAAAGGCCGAAGCCAAGAAAATACATGTCAAAAAAGCAAAAAATCCATCTGGCGCTGCCATATGAGCCCATCGCTCGGCTGACTCGGTTAACCTTCCTGCGTCCAGCCACTGACTCTGCCTTGTGCAGAAACTGGCTCGGATAAAGGGTAGTCGACCCCGTTGGCTCGGGTAGCTTGGAACAAAGGTGACATAGGGATTAGGAAGGAGAAGGCTACCTTCCAAGTTAACAGAGATGGAGGAAGGGGAAGAGGGAACGCATATGAATGCATCCTCCCCGCCAATCTGCCAACTCTTTAGAAGGAAGAGAGTGCAGGCACCCTCCGAAGAGTGAAAGAAATGATGAGAAGAGCAGAAGAGGGAAAAAGAAACAAGCAGAGATGGACGAGGAGGCAGGGGAAATCCCGGAAAGGAGGAAGCTTAATTGGCTTCCTCCTCCCCTCCGTGGAGCGAGCAGGAAGGGACGGGCGACAGGGATGCCTGATGCCCCCATCCCTCCACCATCTCGCCCCCCTCGCAAGCGCCGCCGAAACTAATAAAAAGAAGATGACATGCCTCCGCACGTCAAACCTTCTTTAAACCTGTCCGTCGGCCGTCGAACCTCCTTTAAGCCCGAAGCAGCAAGGACTCTCTGCCCTCCGCCATGGGCAGCTTCATCTTCCGGAGCGTCTTCCATGCTTCAAATATAACGGCACAACGGTACGTGAAGAAAGAATGAGGAAAGACTGTTAGGGAAAACCCTACGCGGTGGAGAGGAAGGGATGCCCTTCAGACCTTTTATAGGTGAATGGAGGCTATTTGCCTTAAATGATTCTCCCCTCGAAAACATGTCAAAGGGACCTCTCCCTACGAACGGTCACCTCAAACTTCTCGTTTCCGCCCCAGCGGGACACACGAAGCGGCCAAGCATTCAAAGCATGAGAAAACGGAAAGACACCCTGTCAGACGCTCACCCAACCATCAGGCGAGATCCATGCAGAAAATATTGGAACTTTCCAACCACTGCGGATACGCTAAATAAAATACGGCAATGGCGATACGAAACAGTTAAGTCTTCATCATAATGCTACTGCCTTACTTTTTTTCCTACACAACAAGGAAAGTTTTCCTTCGGAAAAGGAAGAGACATGCAAAAAGAAAAAGCAAAGTAGATACATTAGGCCTCTGGCCCACCCTGAAGCTCGAAAATGAAAGGCTCAGACGGTCTGCCCCCGGCACCCTAGGCAGAGGCCGACCTTGGCACTGACCCCACCGGCGTGGGAACTACCTCGGTTGTACGCCCTCCCGAGGCATCCGGAGTTGGCGACCCTTCAGATAAAGAGCCCCCCTGATCTTCTTCCTCCGACGCAGAGGAACCGGTGGATGACAAGTCCGAGTCATAGCATTGCCCAGATGGGAAATCGAGTGTCTCGGACGCCTGCTCCTCGGCATAAGAGATGGCCCGGTCGTAGCCTTGCTTGAACCCCTTACGGATGCCTCGGTGAAGTGCTAACTCGTAGTAGGGGAGGGCAGCCTCCTTAAGGTCGACCCGGTAGGCCTCCGAGCATTTGTACTGCTCAAGCGCCTCCGCCCCAGCCGATCCCACCCTACCAGCGAGCTCAGCCTTCTGCCGCTCCGCCTCGACTAACCTCCGTCCGGCCTCAGCCGTCTACTTCTCAGCCTCCGTTGCCTGCATCTCCACCTCGGCCCGATCATCCTCGGCCTCCCGCCGAAGGCACTCGGCTTCCTCCGCTCGGTCCACCAGCTCGACACGCTCCGCCTCCCACCGGCCATCTAGCTCGATGCGAGCAACGCGCTCTTCTTCAAGAAGCCTGCTCTTCCTCTCGAGCGATTCGTGGGCCCTAGCTAGTTGCACGGTCAATGCCTGAGCCTCCACCTGGCTCGCCCGCGCCAACTCCCTAACGGAGGAAAGCTCACGCCGGAGCCCATCACGCTCCTCGGCGAGCCGAGCCATCTTCCTATCAGACCCGCCAAGGGTCCAAGCCAGGTTCGCCCGCTCTGACTCCGACCGAGCATAAGCTTCTGCCAGAGTGGCCCCCATCTGGGCCAGGACCAAACAGCCCTCCACAATCATCTCGAGGGCCATGGACGGGGAGTGATGCATGTCTCCCCCTTCACCTTCGCGGCTATATCGCGACATATTTGATACAAAGGGCCCTGGATGCCGAGCCTCTCCAAGGCCGCCGGAATAGAGACCCCCTCTTCGGTCGGTGTCCCGCCGGATGGCCCGGATTGAGCCCGGCTTCATTAGCCCCTCGTGCCTCGATCGGTCGCGGTTGCGTCACCTTTTCTTGCGACCCCCCAGCCTGGACCGGTTCAACAACTGCACTGCCACCTGGAGCATCACCCGCCTTAGTCAACGCCCCAATCTCGGCCGTGGTCCCAGCGTCACCTGCCTCGTCTACGGCCCCCTCGACTCCTACCGAGGGGAGAGCCGGGCCAGCACCGCTGCCAATTGCAGAAGCAGCCTCGACCCCCTCGGCTCCGACCGAAGGGCGAGCCGAGCCAGCATCGTCACCAACCACAGGGGCAGCCCCAACCTCCTCGGCCCCCTCTTGCTCGGAGGGTGGGAGAGCTCGCCCAGTAGGGTCGGCCCCATCATGCTCGGCGGAGGGGTGAGCTGCGACAAGGTCGCCTTCGACTGCGAGAATGACCCCGGCCTTCTTGGCCCGCTTCCTGGCCTTCACAGCGGCCCGGATCATGCCCTCCATGGGATCCTTGAGCTTGTACCCCCGCGGCCAGAAAGATTCACCCTAGGCTGCCCCCTTGCCCTTATCTCTGGCTCAGGAGTGACCCGTGGGAGCAGCTGACTCATCGGTAGCCGAGTCATCATCGAGATCGATCACCTCTGCGGCCTCCTCCAAGGCCGACCGCCTGGTGTCTGAACAAAAGAAAGATATGATCAGGAAAGGGAGATGGTCACAACATCCGAAGAAGAAACTACTTCGTGGCGACCGAACCTGACGATTGCAGCCGGGCAAGAAGACATCGCTCGATGTTTTCCGGAGTGACCAGCTCCTCCGTGGACTGGCGACGCTTCAGCAAAATGATCGCGTACTCCTCCACGTCCAGAGAAAACTCATCCTGCCTCGGAGGAATGTTCGAATGAAAATTGGGGATTACGGGACATCTCCAAGTCTCCTCCACCGAGAGGATCCCCATCCAGAAGAACTGAGTTTTCCACCCCTTGTGCGAAGAATCCTTCGCGGACAAGGAAATACAGCTCCTATTCCGCCTCGCCTGGATGAAATAGAAGCCCATCCTGGCCAAGGGATGCGCCTTCAACTCAAAAAAATAGTGAAAGGGGTCCAAGGAAGGAGGAACTCCGCATTGACGGTAGAGGATGTGAAAGGTGGAAAGAAGAAGATAATATTTGGCTACCAACTGTACGGGCGCCAATCGAAAGAAATTGAGAAGTTTGAGAATAAAGGGCACGAAGGGAAGGCGGAACCCACCCTTCCACAACAATAGAAAGGTGCACATGTGGCCCGTACGAGAATCCAAGCTCGACTCGTGCGGGGAAGCCGCGGCGAAGAAAAACTTGTGGGGCAGACGAAACTGGTTCTCCAGCCGTTTCACCTCTGCCTCCCCCAGTTCGCTGCAGTTTGGAGCCACCGCCCTCACCGCAGGCTCGCCCTCCCACTCTTCGACATCCGGACGCTGATCTGCCATGGAATTCGGAGAGGAACTTGAAGAAGGACGCTCCCGGGACCCCAAAGACTCTAGAGGAAGGGGAAGTTGTCGGACTGCCTCTGCAGTTATCTCCGCCAACTCCGCGAACGCCGCTGCAAGCCTCTGCTCTTCCGTCGTGTCCTCATGATGCATCAAAGAGCCCCAAAAGCAAGCATGAAGGAAAGCCAAACCCTAAAAACGGAGGGAGTCTGGAGCGACGATAAGCGGGCAACGCCTATATTCCCACGCAGAAGGCGGCGCGTCGTTCCGACCTCCGAGAAAAGGGGGCCCCTTCAGTTCAAATCCGTCAGGATCATCATTATTACAGGCCCAGGTGACCACGACACGTGACTTACTAACACCGCCAGATCTCCACCCACCTGAGCCACGCTGGTCCAAAACCCTAAACAGCTACTCTTCCGAGCTTACTAAAGCTCGGGAGTAGGAGGGGGACAAGTGGAGAGGGGGATTTCTGTAGCCCATCTAAGAGCGGCCGAACTAGGTCCATCAGGACCAAACAAGGCCCAGCTCATCCAAGTGATAGCTCCGCAGGGCCCACTTAGGATAAAAATCCCAATAAGATTACTCGGGATCAATCCCTTCCTCGGCGGCCCTTAGGCTTGGGAGGCCCGAACGTCGGTCAAAACGGAGGAAGACCCATGCCCGAGCTATCCCCTCACCGGGATAAAGGCAAGCGCTCAGCGCCCACTCCGACCTATCTTCATCCAAGCTATGCCTATTGCCCAGACAGGGCTGGTGTTGACACCCATTTTTAGCCCACAAGTTGCGTCATTTCTCTTATTCATCATTTTGATGTCCCGATTTACCCATTATTTTGGAGCCTTCTTTGGATGGATTTCGAGCCCATTTCATTCCCTTTGAGCTTTAGAGATCATGATTTCCTAGAGCCCTGGAGCTTATCTTATCAAATTCTAGCTTCCAAGTCAACTTACGGCCCATTTAGGCCGGCTTCCCTCAAGTAATCGGCTCTCTCTCACTACGCAGTCTTGAAAGTGGTCCTTTTTAATCTCCTTATTTTTCTCTTTTTAAAAAGTTGTCTTCATCAAAGTTGTTCATATTTCAAAGATCTACAATTTCTTCTTCTACGCCGATGGTCGGTTCTGCCCCGTTTGTGAGCTATTCATATTTTTCCGGCGTGCTGTGCTGTTCACCTATGTTTCATAATTTTTCTCTCTGTTCTAGCCCCATTTTCTCCATCTTCCAATCATTTTCTCAACTTACTTTCTTCATAAAAGTTTTTCCTCTCTTAGTTGTATACAATTTCTTCTTCTACCACTTTTGCTAGTTCTGCCCCGTTTGAGAGATACACTTCAATTTCCAAAGTCGCGCGTAGTCTACCCAGAATTTTCCTTCATCGGTGTGAAGGTCTAGTGTAGGTGCGTCAGAGCACATGTGACGGTCTAGTATGGATGCATCAGAGCACTGTGACGGTCCTACACTAGACCGTCACAGTCAAACTTGTCCGAAATCATCCCGTTTGACCCCTAGAGTGTGACGGACCTACCCTAGGCCGTTACATAACTATGACTGTCCTACGATAGACCGTTACACACAGTCGAGAGTCCAATTTGTGCTGGACTCTGCACCGAAAATGACACGGCGAGCCTATCTTGCAGAGCCCATAACTTCTTCAATTCTTATCCTAATTGATCCCCATTTTTTCCTACTTCTATCCCTTTGTATTATCTTGAATTTGGTTCATAGAAATCAAATTTTCATTGGCTATATCTTTCAAGATCTGGGTCGCAAGATCAGGATTTAAGCATCCTAGTACAACTAAAACTCTATTTTCCAATGCGATGGGGCTACCTTCAAAGGGCCATATCTTCTAGAATCCTCCTCCGAATTGATCCTCGTTTGTTCCTATCTCTTGTCCTTAGTATTATCTCGAGTTTGATCCTGAGAACTTGATTTATCTTGGACTATATCTCTGGGAATCGTGATAAGAAGATGGGGCTTTCTTGCAAAACACTATAAAAACTGCCCAGTTCACAGTCGCGAAGGGGGGGCTCTTTCTTGGTTCGGGGCGAAGCCATGCTGCAATTCCAACTCACAACTTCGACCTTGACTTGAAAAGAGAAGTATTAGCTTTCCATTGCATCCTTCTGGGCTTGATTTCATGATCTATATTCTTAGTTCTCTTCCTCTTAAAATCATAAATCATCACAGTTTTCTGCACTTTTCTACTACACATGCACTTTTGCACGTTTTGCATCATTATTTTCTCTCTACTCTCAATCAAATCTCGTGATTTCAAATCTTATACATGCATAACACACCCACCTATCTTTTCCACCCTTCCACAGGGGTTAAAAACCTCCCCTCGGTGCGTTCTTCCTTAATTTCTACCCATATTTTATCACTCCGGGATTGATACTACACATGCATGTTCGAATGGGTTTTTTTTATCCTTGATTTGGCTTTGTTTTGCAAGAGAGCATGAATACAATGTGAGGCCCTCTTCCTCTAGCCGACTGGAAGGAGAGGAGGTTTGAATCCACAAGTTCTCCGCACCTCGTTTGTCAAGCGCGATCAAGTCTTTAAGTTCCAAGGTACACGGCGCCGTTCTTTACACTTCTTCATCCTTTGGCATTGTTGGAACCTTGGTGGCGATCACGGTTAGTATTTCTCATCCTTTCAGCCCCCTTGTCTTTGATTCACATGTTTATGCATGTATGTATTTAAAGGGGGCGGGATAGGAATCTAATTAAAACAAATCAATAGTTTTTTGGCGATCACGGTGGGACACCAATGCCCATCACGTTTGTTTTAATGCTCTTTTGTATGTTAGGTGTGTGCATGTGCATGTTTAGGTGATATTTTATCCATTCTTCTATTGTTTGGGACGTTTTAAGGGCTCAGGTAGTGTGACGGTCCTATAGTAGACCGACACATGAATTTAACGGTCCTTTGGTAGACCGTTACAGATTCTGGCAGTCCTGCGCGCATGCTCACGGGGCCGTGTTCGTTGGGGCAATACTTTTGATCCTGATGTCTGATTGCACTGAGTTTTCTTCTGTTGGATAGCCCTTTGTATTGTCTTTCCATCCATATATCATTTGCATCATTTGTTTAACCTTTGCATATTCTAATATTGTCTAACTTTTTGAGTTTTGTGCATAAGTTCTGCAGCCAGGCTCAGGGATAGGTTCACAGGTACATCTTTACTCAATGATTTGACTGCCTTCCCGGTGTCTGATTGCACTGATTTTTGTTCCATTGGATAGTCCTTTGTATTGTCTTTCCGTCCATAGTTTATTTGCATCATTTGGGTCTCATTTGCTTAGTTAAAAATTATCATCATTTTAGCATTTTGTCCATAAAATCTGCATGTGGTCTGCGCACAAGTTCACGCGGGCAACTTTGCTCAGTTATTTGATTGACCTCCCGGGGTCAGATTGATCTGTTCTTGAGCCCGTTGTGTAAACCTTTGTATTGTCTTTCCATCCATATACTATTTGTCTTAGTTGGATCAAGTTTGCATAGTTTAATCTAGTCTTGATTTTCTAGTTTTAAGTTAGAATTTGCATGCACTCCGGTGCACATAGGGCCATACATTGCATATCATAGTTGCATTTCCTACCTTGGTAAGTGATCCTCTCACCTCCATATTCCTTGGAGTCGACTAGGTGATCTTATCCGGGACCTCCATAAGTCCCCGTGAGCCGTGGATTCCCACATGGACACCGGGCCGGTTGTACCTTCCCACCCCTTAGGCTTGCATTTGCATAAGTGTGAGGGAGTTAACCTTAGTCAACCCAAAGTTTAGACCTTATTCCCATAGGATTTCTATCTTGAGGGAATTATTATTAATTCAAATCATTAAAAGGTCTATTAAAATCCCTAAAATATTTCCCATCATATCAACTTGTTTGACTTGGGTGAAAACTCTCACATTGCATTGTTTGTGTTGTTTGGGCTTGTCCAAGCCCATTAGTGGTGTTTTGTGTTGCATCCACATCTTTCGTCGTTGTTAGGCCCACTTAGGTTACCCCATTTTGTATGTCTATTATCTAGTCCATTGTCCCTTGGTCCGTTGTCCATTCATCTTTGCATTAGTTGGTCAGCTCCCCTTGTCCTCAAGCCCATTAAGCCCTTACTTCCCCACTTGTATTCTCCTTGATATCCTTGTATTAAGTCTCCATTTGCCCTCATGGAGCATCATTCCAACCCCTTGTATCATCCTTTCCCTCAATTTTCTTCCTATTCCCGCGTGGAATCCTCTTCCCATGCGCGCCCATCTTCTCGTGGTCCCTCTGACCCATCTGAGGAACAGGCCAATATCATGGCCCATCTATCATGCCTAGTTCGCCAAATGGACCCAGCCCAGGCACAACATCTTATTGCATCTCATCTTCATAGGCCTCCTTCTCTTAATGGGCCTTCTTCTCTCATTAATGAGCCTCATCATGTTAATGGTCCCCATTCTCCTAATGGGCCTTATTTTTCTAATGGGCCTCCTCCTTCTCCTTCATATGCTGTTGGCCCAATTGCTAATGGGCCTTATTCTCTTAATGGGCCTCATTCTTCTGCCCATGTTACTGTTGGCCCATTCAACCCATTTTCCAACGTCTCTTCTAGGCCCGCTCACCCTTCCATTCTCGAAATGGGCCCTTCTTCTTCTCAACCCGGATCCTCTTATCTAGCCCAATATCATCTTGGTCCAAATTCACTGGCTCAAGTTGGCCCATATTCTTCTCAATCTCTCCCTACCCAGAGATGATTACTCAAGCCCAGCGCCAGCTTGATGAACTTCAACGCCGAATTGATCTTAAGTCCTCCTTAAGTGTTCCATTTGCATTTCAAGGTCTTCAGCTCTCGCCATCTTCACAAATTCCCACATATCACCGTTATGGTGGGGTCGGTGACCCATATGTGCACTTGAAGGAGTTCGTTTATGAGTCGGCCCAGTTTCGACATGACCAATGCTTGATGGCCTATCTATTTGGTCTGTCGTTGGAAGGCCCGGCTCGGGATTGGTTCTTTTCTCTTCCACAAGAGTAAGTTGTGAGTTTTCATGCCGTTCAAGAAAAATTTATTCAACAGTATCAAGACCAGGTTGGGCCCAAGTATTCTATGGCGGATCTAGCCCATGAGACGATGAAGCCGGAAGAGGAGTTTTCTACCTTTGCTGACCGCTGGCGTCGCTTGGCCGCGCAAGTCCCGGGACACATTTCGGAGGGAGAGCAAATCAAGATGCTGATATCCAATGCCGCACCCGAGTATCGATTTATCTTAGCCCTCAACGACATCACCTCCTGGCAACAACTTTACAGCCGAGCCCGCTTCATTCGCCAACAAATCCAAGATTCCCTTGACCTCGAGTCTCCACCATCCACCTCCACATATCAACCTTCACCCTCCACGTGTCAACCCTACGCTCCCATGAGTCAGCCCGCCATGAGTCAGCCATCCGCCACATATCCCTCCACGAGCCAACCCCCCGCCTATACATACCTATATGCCTCCGCATACCAACCTTCCATGAGTCAGCCTCCTGCGTCCGCATACCCGTCTCCGTTTCCACCCCCGGTCAAGGTCACACCACATCCCGAGCAGGTGGATGCCATCTACATACCTCCCCACTCCGTTCCACATATGCCTTCACCAAATCCCTCCTCCGCCGGCCAAGCACTATTACCTACGCAACATTCACTTCCGTCTCCACAACCTTCTCCACCACCTCATACCCCTCAGCATCCGCCTTGCCCGAAGCGGGCTCCTTGTCCTCCGTTGCCGGAGTGCTTTACCGACATTTTTAGGGCTTTGATGGCCGCTCACGCATTGCCGCTCTCTTCGGCTGTGCCTTGCCGACCCACAGTCGGGAATATGCTTCAATATTGTGATTTTCACCGCCAGCAGGGGCATTTGGTTGAGGATTGTCCCGAGTTCCGAGAGTATGTTTATGGCTTGGAAGGTAATAAAAGGATTGATTGGGCCGCCATGCGTAAAGTTGTTTTAGATCTCCGCAGCAAGCAGCAGCAACAAGAAGCACTGCCCAAGCAGCCGTCTCCATCTCTACAAGACCGGGGGAACCCCAGTGATTCTTCGTCTAGCGTTGAACCCGCTCCATCACCTACTACTTCACCTACTCTATTACCTTAGCTATCTCCTATCCAAACTCCGTAACCTCCACAAACCCAAGCCTCTGCTCAGGCTAGTCCCACCTCCCCTTCTTCTACTTCTTCCACCACTACTTCCACCCCTAATGTCGTTCAGCGCGTTGTGTCGATACGTCAACGGTGGGTGCCACAACCCCCTCCTTCACCCTTGCCATGTCCACTACCTCCATCGACCACATCACCATCTCCACCATCCTCTCAATCGCCTACACCATCTCCACCACCCTCACCATTGCCTAAACCTCCATCACCCCCGCCATCACCTTTGACCGAGCCTGAGCAAATTTTTCCTTTGCCACCCTCGCTCAAGCAAGTCATACCTCCACCCTTACCTTTGCCTCCACCTAAACACACCATACCCATTGAAACCCCCGTGTCTTCTGAACCTACTCCTATCCCCATTCTTCCACCTATTCCCACCCCACGGAGCGGGTGTGCGTTGCCCATGGTGCCCCTTGGGTCTAATCCCCACGGAAACAACAAGCCATGTCAGGATGATTCAGTGCCGGCCGTGCATTTCAAGATCCAAGACTTCATTTGCCGAATGCCGATCCACGTCCTGGTCCCTAGTTATTTTGGGGATGTTGAGCCTACACTCCTAGTGAAGACGGTTGACAAGAAGAGTTCCCTTGAGTTGATGCCAGTTTCTTCCCGAGCAAGGCCGGTGGCAATCTCTTTGCTCGCCGGAGAGTTCATTGTTGATGCTATTATTTCTCCTCGCTCTATTGCCATTCAGATGACAGGCCAAGAAGGGTTCTCTACCCGTGTTGTGCTAACGCATACGACCACCAAGTAGATTCTGGGTTCTATGTTCAAGGTGCAATTGGCCGTATCTTCTACACTTTCTGGAGATATTCTGCACTTGTTATGTAATCTTCCTCAGTTTATTAGCAAGCCGGTCATGTCAACACCGTGTATTACTCTCCCTCAGCTTCACCCGTCTCTTCTAGCAAGGGAGTTATGCTTCAAGTCTTATTACCGAGTGGAGCTGCCAAATCTCATGCTACTTGTGCCAAGTAACAAGACTCCATGGTTTTATGATATTCAGCACTATGAGCAGTTAGTTGTTCAAGAACGTCCTACTATTGTTAGCACCGGTAGTCTAGGGGCAACCGTCCCGATGAAGCTGCATGTCCATAGTCGGGCAAGGCCATCTGCTAGGTGGGCTCGCTATTTGAGAAGATATTGTAAGGCAAGGTGCCCAAGGATTCAAGCCCGAGCCAAGCGGGTCCATTTCAAGCCAATTTCAGCTAAGAAGAGACGGCGATGCAGGTTCAAGAGCCGTCAGTTGTGCATTCAGGGGTCCGCCTATTCCTCCCTTTCTTTTCATTCATCCTTCTTTCTACTCACTTCCCACCCTTCGGTGGTGTACCTTCCTCCATCTGATCCTATTTTCATCATTTTCTCCTCCTTCCATAGGTCCATGCGTCCCCATTTCTCTCCTTTTTCCCCGGATCCTCCAGATTTTCCCTCCTCTCACGATTCTAGGCCCCGGCCTATGTCATCCTTCCATCCCAATCTCGGGACATCACCTGATTCTTCTTCCCCGGGACTTCCCAGTGTTGCCTCTAATTCTTCCCCAGGACTTCCGGGTGTTGCTTCTGATCCTTTTCTGGCCCTGCCGGATGACTACTACTCTCTTTCTCCGGCCACGTCAGATGATCATTCTCCTTCTTCCTCATCTTCACAGCAATCCTCTCACAGTCTTTCTATTCTCTCCTCTTCTCCCTTTCGGGGTCTTCGCCCTTTCTCTTGGTGCTTTCGAGGCTTTAGTCTCCCTTGATCTGAGCTAATCTGGTTTCTTCTATATCTGGTTCCTTGTTATCAAGGTCTCTATGCCTTAACGAGGGAGTTCTAGCCCTCGTCTCTCTTCCTTTTTATCCTCCTTCGTCCAGTTTGGTGTCTATCGCTCCTCCACGTCAAAGAATCTTTCAATCCCTTTGCTATCCTCTCCCTTTTGCCCTGTCAAGCAAGGAAAATAAAGCTCGCACTCCTCAAATCTCGATGGTCAAGATCACTTCACAGATTTACAAAGGTATTTTTATTTTGTGCAAGAATATGTTATCATGGCTATTACTCTTATTACTCCTGCACATGCTTATAACGTTGGTTCCTCGACATGGTTAAGTGGCTTTTAAAAATTTGCTTAGTTAAGCTTAGTCAAATGAGTTTGCTTCTGCAGCATCCTTAGGCTGGTGATAGCTCCACGCTGGGAGTCTAGTTCTTTCCCCGATCGTTGAGGGTGACCATTGAGCATGGGTTTTTCACACACTTCACGGCGAGCCATAGCCGATTCCTCTGAGCAACACCGTTGCTGCTTTGGCCATACTTTGGGTATGCATAAATGTCTTTTTCTCTTCTCTGCTCGGCCAAGTGTAGGGGCAAGAGATTGATGGATGAGATGACCAACCTATGCGCTCCCTAAGACGAGAGAGGTCTCAAATAGGGGCAGTCTTGACCCTCAAAAATGAGCTTTCATACTTTATCTAGCAAATAAGGGTTGTCAAATGAAAATCATATATGAATGAGAAGATCAATGCAAAATTATGAATCAAAGGCATGGCAAGAGTGGCAGTACAGTTTCCCGCGGGACATCATCAACCCGGTCGCATGCATGCCTGATAAATATGGGTCTCAAAATCAAAGAGACAAAGTCCCGGCGCAACAGACCTACTCTGTGAGGGGTGGTGCCCTAGAAGGAATTCAAGTCCTGATGTCTCCCATCCTGCATAAAACTTGTCTCCAATTTTTCTTCGATTTCTCCTCTTAGGCTGGGTTGTATCCCGGGTATGGCCTTAGTAGGGGCACCGTTCTTTAGAGGCAGTTGGTTGTGGTAAGCCACCCTCACATGCACGCCTTACTCAAGGGAAGTCTTTAATGAGAGGAGAGGGATGGCGATCCCTGGCCAGTAGTTCGAGCCTGTCTTTGGGTGCTGTAGATTACTATTTAAAAATACCAAAAAAATGAGATATTGTCAAAAATCTAAAAAAATGAGATATTATCAAAATTCCAAAAAAAATGATGAGATATTGTTCAAATCCAAAAAAAATTAAATATTTTCAAAATCCAAAAAAAATCAAGAAAATTGAAAAATCTAAAAATATTTATCTTTTATATTTTATTTTGAGAATAGATACGTAATCTGTTTACTAAGTGTGTAGGTTGCAGGTACTCAAGCATTCTTCGCTATATCTTTATGCTTTGTCTCTTGTCCACATCTTCTGATCTGTTCTCTTCTTCAATCATATCTCTCGATCTGTTCTGAAGCTTATGTCCTTCTCAGCTTTTGTTTGCAATGATTATATCTCTATGAGAGGTCTTTACCTCACGATTATGAACCTGCGGTTCTACTTCATTCTGATTTTGGGTTTTGATTGAAGGGTGTATTTATTTATGTCCTTTGTCCCGCCGTGTCCTTGTCTCGCCGTGTCTATGTCCCACCGTGTTGTCCCACACATATTTTGTTCTTCACCATGTGTTGTTAGTTATCTTGCATATGTTGTTAGTCGTCCTTTTATATCTCGTGTGCTGTCCCACCGCTTGCGTGTTGTCTTGTCCCAACCGTGTGTTGTCTCACTGCATTGTTGTCTTGTCCCCCACGTTCATCCTGCATACGTGTGGTTTGTTCATGCCATTGCATATGTGCGTGTTCGTCTTGTTGTGTTATTTTTCATTCGTTTGATCGTTATGTTTTGTTGTGTTGTCGGTCGTTCAGTTAATCGTTGTGTTATGCTGTCTTTCGTTCATGCTTGTTTATCATGGTCATTCATATTGTTGTTATCTTATTTGAAAATCTATAAAAATCAGAAAATGCAGGAAAATAAAAAAAATACCATTTCACTTGGTAGGTAAGTCAGGTATGGCTCTCTATCCCTTCTCATTGTTGCATTACTATATGGTATCTACCTTATTATAGCCTCTCAAGGACCGACTGGTTGCCCGTGTGTTCTGAGATCTGATGTTCCCCTTTAACAAAAATGATGATGATCTAGGAGCATACGGTTAATCGTTGGATAGGCCGCTCGGTTGAGTCAGGTGGGGGACGATAGACTCTGTCTCGAACGCCGTGATTGCAAGAAGACTCTTGACCCCATCTTGACTTAGTCTAACAATATTATCCTTGAGTACTTTCTATTTTATACTTTCTTTATATTCGTTTTGATGATTTCTTTATTTTAGCCCAGCATGCATCATGTCATTTTTTTAGCATTCATGTCTCGTGATCCGTTCAAGGATTTCTCCTCTGTAATGGTTAATTGCACCTCAGTTCTCTTGGGTAAGAGATTCTTCATTCCACTCTGAATTCAAATGATTTCTCTGATCTTACCGCTTGGTTTGGTTGGCCAGCGTGATTCCTGTCTGGATTTTATCTCAGTCTTATCTCTCCTTTTCCAGCTCCTATGTTGTGTTTCCTTCTGACCCACTCATTATCCGTGGATTGTGTCCCCAATGAGACTGGTCGTGTTTCCTTTCCTCCCTTAGTTAGTTATCCAGACATGTCTCATCCTTGTCATCCATTTCAGGTGGTTAGTTCGGCATTTTCGGGAGAATTTCTGTCGCTTGTTGGTTTTGACGGGTGTCTTTTTGCCTTGATGCCCGCTTATCAGTTCTCTCCGCTTCATCTCCATTTCACGTCGATGTCGCTTTCGCTCCATCTCCTTTCCATTTCGTCTCCGCGTCGCATCTGTTTGTTCCTTTGCAAAGCGGACATCAAGGAGGGGCATCTGTTGACACCCGTTTTTAGCCCACAAGTTGCGTCATTTCTCTTATTCATCATTTTGATGTCCTGAATTACCCATTATTTTGGAGCCTTCTTTGGATAGATTTCGAGCCCATTTCATTCCCTTTGAGCCTTAAAGATCATGATTTCCTAGAGCCCTGGAGCTTATCTTATCAAATTCCAGCTTCGAAGTCAACTTACGGCCCATTTAGGCCGGCTTCCCTCAAGTAATCGGCTCTCTCTCACTGCGCAGTCTTGAAAGTGGTCCTTTTTCATCTCTTTCTGTTTCTCTTTTCAAAAAGTTATCTTCATCAAAGTTGTTCATCTTTCAAATATCTACAATTCTTTCTTCTACGCCGTTGGCCGATTCTGCTCCATTTGTGAGCTATTCATATTTTTCCGGTGTGCTGTGCTGTTCACCTATGTCCCATAATTTTTCTCTCTGTTCTAGCCCCATTTTCTCCATCTTCCAATCATTTTCTCAACTTACTTTCTTCATAAAACTTGTTCCTCTCTCAGTTGTATGCAATTTCTTCTTCTACCACTTTTGCTAGTTCTGCTCCGTTTGAGAGATACGCTTCAATTTCTAAAGTCACGCGTAGTCTGCCCAGAATTTTCCTTCATCGGTGTGAAGGTCTAGTGTAGGTGCGTCAGAGCACATGTGACGGTCTAGTATAGATGCGTCAGAGCACTGTGATGGTCCTACACTAGACCGTCACAGTCAAACTTGTCCGAAATCATCCCGTTTTACCCCCAGAGTGTGACGGACCTACCCTAGGCCGTTACATAACTCTGACGGTCCTACGATAGACCGTTACACACAGCCGAGAATCCAATTTGTGCTGGACTCTCCCCCGAAAACTGTGTGGCGAGCCTATCTTGTAGAGCCCATAACTTCTTCAATTCTTATCCAAATTGATCCCCGTTTTTTCCTACTTCTAGCCCTTTGTATTATCTTGAATTTGGTTCATAGAAATCAAATTTTCATTAGCTATATCTTTCAAGATCTGGGTCGCAAGATCAGGAGTTAAGCATCCTAGTACAACTAAAACTCTATTTTCTAGTGCGATGGGGCTACCTTCCAAGGGCCATATCTTCTACAATCCTCCTCCGAATTGATCCACGTTTGTTCCTATCTCTTGTCCTTAGTATTATCTTGAGTTTGATCCAGAGAACTTAATTTATCTTGGACTATATCTCTGGGAATCGTGATAAGAAGATGGAGCTTTCTTGTAAAACTCTATAAAAACTGCCCAGTTCACAGTCGCGACGGGGGGGCTCTTTCTTGGTTCGGGGCGAAGCCATGCTGCAATTCCAACTCACAACTTCGACCTTGACTTAAAAAGGGAAGTATTAACTTTCCATTGCATCCTTCTGGACTTGATTTCATGATCTATATTCTTAATTCTCTTCCACTTAAAATCACAAATCATCACAGTTTTCTGCACTTTTCTGCTACACATGCACTTTTGCACGTTCTGCATCATTATTTTCTCCCTACTCTCAATCAAACCTCGTGATTTCAAATCCTATGCATGCATAACACACCCACCTATCTTTTCCACCCTTCCACATGGGTTAAAAATCTCCCCTCGGTACGTTCTCCCTTAATTTCTACCCATATTTTATCACTCCGGATTGATACTACACATGCATGTTCTAATGAGTTTTTTTTGTCCTTGTTTTGGCTTTGTTTTGTAGGAGAGCATGAATACAACGTGAGGCCCTCTTCCTCTAGCCAGCTGGAAGGAGAGGAGGTTTGAATCCACAAGTTCCCCGTACCTCGTTTGTCAAGCGCGATCAAGTCTTTAAGTTCCAAGGTACACGGTGCCGTTCTTTACACTTCTTCATCCTTTGGCGTTGTTGGAACCTTGGTGGCGATCACGGTTAGTATTTCTCATCCTTTCATCCCCCTTGTCTTTGATTCACATGTTTATGCATGTATGTAATTAAAGGGGACGGGATAGGAATCTAATTAAAACAAATCAACAGCTGGCACCCTTCATGCTTGGGTTTAACGGACGATTGCTTATCCACGCTGCCGTTGAGAGTCCTTTATGAGCAGGAGTTTTTGAGGACATAAAGAGTCCATGATGAGGACGTAACTCCCGCCGGAAACTCCTCAGCTTACGGGACTCATAAGACTAGCACACTATTTAAACCTGGGACTCCCTCCCGCGGAAGGTAAGGCCCAAGACACGCCTAAAATTCCCGAAGCAGGAACCACTTCACCATCTTGGTGTAGAGGGATCTCGCGCCTCTCTTTTCCTCCTCCCTTCATAGCTTCCACCATTGCTCTACTGACTTAGACATCGGAGGGTTTCCCCCAGGGAACTATCCCTGGACCCCCTGATCTGTTTCTCTTTCTTACAGTTCACTATTCGGTGATCATCCCCCAGCTCAGGTCCAGCGCGAGATTACGCCTCTTCAAGGGTGAATTACCTTAGTTCAGAAGACAATACCGTCGGCCTTCAAGCACCAAAATCACCAACCTCACGAGGGTTGATATTTCAGATTTTGTTTTCTTATCTTTGCCTTGAGAATCTATTTTCTTCCAAGCCTTTCACCTGCTATCCAAAGAAGAATGAGATTCAGTTTACTCATGAGAGTATTTTAAAGTCTTCTTGCACAATCCCTACAAAATCTTCACAAAAGGCATTATTAGTAGTTCCACAAGAAATATCATTCACATATACTCAAACCACTAAAATGTCTTTTACCTGATTTGTCTTGTGAGAGGTGTTTGATCAACCTTACCTATTTAACCTGTTCTCAATCAAAAGATGCGGACTTTTCATACCATGTCTTGGGTACTTGCTTCAACACGTACAAGACTTTCACCACTTTGTACTTGAGTCGATCCTAGAGGTTGTTCTAAAGAAAGTATCATATCTTCTTGTAGTAACTTGAGAGGGTTCTCATCATTTTTATCCTTGCAAGGTATTCCTTTCATTGACTCAAGCTTGGCCATGACAAGCTCATCATCATTTGGATTTTGGGAGTGTAATCTGCATCCAAGGACAAGAGACTTGATTTGTCAATTTCGATTCAAATTCATTAGCAATAAGATGATACATTATTTTAACAACTAACATCCTCTAGACATCTCTAGATGCAATGCATGACTCATGTGTGAGCCTAAACATTAAGTTCATATGACGAATGTGGTTGCTCCCCCTTAGTATGTGCATGAATGCAAGATGTTCATTAACATTCTAATGCCATGTACAGCCTGTAACTAATTGACTCATAGTACCAGGCGGAGAGCTTAGATCCGAAGATCACCTCATGCGTATTGATAGCTTTCAGACAGGCGAAACCTGCCCTTCCACATGTCACCATTTGATATACTATGTAGTCAAGGGTGGTGAAGGTAGGAGGATTGCTATGTATTGTGACATGAATTCACAATATTCAACTTATGCAAGACAGTACGTGAAAGTGTATGCAAACTCAATATATGTAGTGAAATCATGATCTGAAGAATCTTCAAGCTGTCCTACAACAAAATGCTATATGACAAGTGATATGCGCACAAATATGCAAACAACTATGAATGAAATGCATGTGCAGACGTATGCAAGATTACATGACTATATGACACAAAGTAAGTTAAAACATGATAGAGTAACTACAGAAAGTAGGAGGGATATCACCTGATCTTCAAATTCAGTTTTTGATTTTTCTTCCAACCTGATTTATGCCACTTGACCCGTGTGCCTTACCTTCTTCATGAAAACAAATTTTATACTTTACATTCCCAAGACACACCTACAAAATAGATTTCTCATTTGCTATTCTTAGCTACCCAAATCCTTTTGGGTTCTTGTGGGTTAGCAGCAACATTTGTACATGATTTTCACTTTTTGACAGTATTCAAATTATCATTTTTCATCAAAGGACAACCATGCATCAACTCACAATCATGCTTAGTATGTCCAGATTCACCACAATAGAAACAACGCACAGAAGCGATTTTTCCACGTGATCTTTTAGCATGAACAAAAGAATTCTCAAATCTATTTCGCCTAATTGAAAACTTTTTTGTATTTTTGAAATCATTCATTTTCTTGCATGCTCTCAAATCATCATTCTTTATAATGAAACAATCATACATGGCATGTCCAGATTTACCACAGTAAAAATATGAGAGTTTCTTTCTATGTGGTTGTGTGTGTGTGGCAGAAGTATGTTTAACTTGCATGGGTGTGCTAGCCACATTTTTGGATTTTTGATGCATGTTAATTTTTTAATTTTTATTTTCTTTTTGAATCCTTTGGATATTCACACTATTTTTCTGATTTGCTGGGAGTGAGATGTGGAGGTGTTGGGTGCACAATTGTCATGAACAAATGAAGTATATGTTTTACTTCCAAACTTCTTTTTGTTCACAGGTTTAAACTCCAGCCCCTCTCTTTGAAAGTTTACTTTCATTCCTAGCAATTTGTCCAGGTTGTTTTGACCATCCATAAATCTAGATAATGAAGCATTCAAGTCGGAGATTTCTTTTTCAAGTGATGAAATATGCAATTCATAGGAAGCCATCTTATTTTCATAAGAGTTAACTTGATCATGTAAAGTAGCATTGATGGTTTTATGACTTTCCATTTCTTTTTCTAACACATGCACCTTTTCACATTCATCAACAAGCACACATTTTCCTTTTTCAAAAACAAGCAGTCTTTCAGAAATGGCATTATTCAACTGTTTTAGTTCTTCATTTTCTTTTCTCATACATGAAATGATTTCTTCATGATTTTTAATGTCAGTCAAAAGATATTCATTTTCAATTTTGAATTCAAGGCATTTATTACATGAAGACTTTTCTTTTTAAAATTTTGAAGATTTTTCACGTTACTTTCAAGTAAGGAATTCTGAATTAACAAAGCACTATTCTCCTTATCAAGTTTCGAGCATTTATTACAAGAAGCATTGTCAAGAAAAGTAAGTTCAGATTTCTTTTTCAATTTTGTGTTTTCAGACTTAACTTTCTTGTACTTATCAACCAATTCTTCATAGGCATTCAATAACTCCTCATAGTCAAATTCATCTTCATTATCAGAGTCAGAGTTTACCTTTGAGTTTGATTCACTTGGCTGGTCGCTCCCTTGTTCACTCGTGCCTGCTACAAGACATTGGTCTCCATGCTCTTCTCGGATTTTTGTTAATCCATCCAAGATGTCTTTCGCGGATCTACAATGGGAGATAAAAGGAAAGTGCTTAGAATTGACTGTAATAATAAACAATTTTAAAACTAAGCAATTTTGATCATGTTTAACTTTTTAATTTTCAGTCCAGACATTTTTGTCCTTAGGCAACTCATAAGGGCCATATGAAATAAGCTTCCATAGCTTAGGGTCATATGAGTTGACAAGACTGCACATTCTTCCTAGCCACAAATCAAAGTTGCAACCATCAAACACGGGTGGGGAGTTCAAGATGTACATCATGGTAGTCATTGATCCGGATCACTCTAGATCGTTAGATCTATGAAATTAGAGCCTTGGCTCTGATACCAATTGAAGTCCTGCGATCAATGACACCCAAGAGGGGGGTGAATTGGGTGATAACAAATTTCACGAAAACTTTTGGCCTACTTGAAATATGTGATAGACTGCTAGTTAAGAGATTCAAATCTATTCAATCACAAGTTGGATTTAACAAAAACTAATTAGTGATCAGATGGATTATGCAAGATGAACAAGAATAAAACCTGAACAACAAGGCACACTAACACTCACGTAGAATGGAGGTAGAAGAAAAAGACCAAACCACACAATTCAAACTATAGTGCACATCGGATTTTAAGGTGATTCGGATGCAACGACGGCAATCCTACGTCCACCCCTCACCAAACTCGGTGAGGCTTCACTCGGGGATAAAACCCCAAACGGAGACGACGCTCCAACCACACACGCAGGATGACGCCTGCCCACACATACACACGGGGACGCACCCCAACACACACACACACACACACACGGAGATGAGGTCTCCAACACTATCCAATAAGCGGATCAACAAGACACACACACACGCTGCGACAAGTGCAGCACTCCACACACACAAACACTAAGAGATGGATAAAACCACACACACACGTAGATCTAAGAAGACCTACGCACACACGAATCAAATACGACGCACACACACACGACCACAGATCCAACAATGATCCACACACACACACACAAGTTTTCACAGTTTATACAAAACACGAATATGAACTTGAAACACAATAAAGCACAGTTTAGAAATCCCCTGATTTGGCTTCCTTTTTAACGTATGCTGCTGATCCTGAATGTTGCCTTCCCTCTTGCTTGAATGACTTCAAGTGGATTGTGAAAAACTTGCTCTTTTCACCCTTGTATAACCTTCTTCTCAGATCCGTGCTTGCTTGCTTCTTCTTCTTTCTTCCTTGGGTAATCTTCCTTTGAATCCTTGCTTCCTTGCTTGCTTCTTTTCCTTGGAGGATGTTGGATTCAGATCTGCCTTGAATGGCTTAAAGTTGGATGAAGATTATTGCTGCACGAGGTACTGTTCACGGCTACAGTACTCCTCCTTCTTCTTCACTTGGACAGTCTCCTCTTGATCTCCCTTGAAGCCCTCTTGGATCCTTAGGATTTCTAACCCTCTTGTGTGTATTTTATAGACTTTGAATGGTCCATAGACATCCCCCAGACCAGATCCATAAATCATGGTGTAATTGGGGTCATTGGGATTAAACAAATGGGTAGAAAGACGTCTCCTCGAGCTTGGAACAAAAGTCAACAAAAGGGGGCCTCGGGGCTATCGGTCAACCAGAAGGCATGGGGCGGTCGACCAGAATTTTACAGTCGGTTGATTTTTCATCTCTGGCAAAACCGGTCGACCGGACGCCTAGGGGCGGTCGATCGAAACCTGTAAAAATGCCATCTTTTCGGTTCTAGCAATTCTGGTCGACCGGCCCTATGGTCTTGGTCGACCGGAATAACCCATACATGACATATACCACCTATTTTAGATTGTAGAGGAGCAGGGTGAGTATCCACACATTTGGTTCACCAGATGACTGCTATTAGTTTAATCCTGCAAGCAAGATAGTCAGGGTTAATACCATGCTTATTCACATTAAAGAAGTTATGAAACCTCTTGTCTCTTGTAAAACCAACATATGCAAACCAAGGATCAAGACCATGTAACCGTTGCCATTTGACATCTCAGCCATACATAGATAATAGGAGCATGAGCAATCAACCACAAGTTTAGTTATCATCACTTAATCACACGTTAAGTTTAGTTATCATCAAAACCATAACTTAACAATCACAATAATCGTCAAAACCATAACTTAACATCTGCCCCCTTGCTGTGAGGGCCTTGTGGCAGCACAACAAACCCACACAGTCTAAGAGCAGCTCACTTAGATTATAACAACGGAAGGCTACGTGGGTCATTCTTAATGCCTCACGTTTGCAACCTAATATGAGATCGAGGGATTTTGATTAAAATTTGGTCTCATCAATATAGATGCTACATACATATAAGAATTTGGAGTATCGTATATACCCTAAATATATATATGTAATAAGTAGCACATCCACATCCACATATATCATATATATGCTTTAATACCAATAGATGATCATGGATCTTAATTAAGCTCCTAACAAACATTACCAGAGCCAGTTGGTAATGCATACAATCATGGCAAATATAAAAACATGGAGCATCCAATGCTCCCACTAGACGTGAAGAATCTCCTGAGGCCCTCGCTTCCGGTCTCCTTTTTGTCTCCATCCGCTTCTCATTATTATAAGTAAATTTATAATTGGGCACGCAGGTCCACAAATGTACATATGATAATAATAAGAAACCTTAAACCAGTCAAGGGGAGTATAATATAGGAGGGAGATAGAATGTACAACCTAGATTAATAAGAGAGAGAGAAGGAGGCACGCAGGCCCCAATAATCACATCACATATAACCATTCACCATAAAGAGCATCATCACATGATATCTAAGTCCATGATCATCCATCCACACAAGACACATTACATGCATCTAACAGTAATTATCACATAATTACAACAAGATATAATGATAATTTCAAAATATAATAATTAAATTTGAAATCACGAATATTAATCGTTCAACTAAACAATTTAGTTAAAACAAATAAGTCTAAACAACTTTAGACCACCATCATTCTCATTCACTGCATGGGCTCAATGATAACTACCAGTTAATTAACCTCATAAGAATCTCATTCTTATAGCAATTAACCTTAAATCATTAGATAATGGGAAATACTTAAAACCATTTTAACATTCCCATTAACTAATTAACCAAGGGCCAAATAATGAAAAATACATTAATAAGTTACTAAAACTATTTCAGAACTCATTAATATAATTTTTAGAATTTTTCTGGCATTTTTTTGAATTTCCTCGCATTTTAAACACTTTAAAATGGGTGTAATTCAAACATTACAAGGGGGCCTTATTGGGTTCAGATCCGGCGCGGGCCGGATCTGACCCGATAGGAGACCCGTGGGGCGGTCTCTTCCTCCGCCCGAACCGACTGCGGCTAGAGCAAACCCTAGCCGCCGCCGCGGCCAGAGCAGGGCCGGAGGCGACCTCCCCAGCCCTGGCACGCCACCCTTCCGCCGCTGCCGGTCATCACCGGCCGCTCCACCGTCGTCGTCGTCACCGGAAGGGAAGCCAGCGACGAGCAGGGGGCGTGTACGCCCCTTTCGCCGCCGCGGCCGCCATCACCGGCCTCCCACACCGCCAGCAGTCGCCGCGAAGGACCTTCCAGGGTCTCCAAACACCCCATGGGCGTCTGAGATCAAGGAACCAAGGTCTGAAACAGCCTCCTCCGTGACGCACGAATGGCAACCATACTGACGATGTGGAGGTCGATTCTCACTATCCGGTGGGTCAAACGCCGCACCAAGATGTGCGTTTTACTCCTCTTCATCCCGGGAACATTTCCCTGGCATCAATCGGCCGTTGCTCATCCTATGAGTGACCCAATCGGACGACGAACATCGAGCCTCAAGCAAGAACGGGAATGACGAAAATAATATAATAATGTCGATTTTGATCAAACCAGCAACCTGGCATTGATACCACTGTAAGGTTCCGACCAGAATGCGTAGCGGAAATCATCGAAACCTTAGATTGCATATCGTTGCCGATTTTTCAAAATTGAACAATATCGGTAAACCCGCGATGTGAAGAACGATTCTTTACCTTTGCGGGGTTGAGAATCTCCCAAAACCTCAAAGACGAACGACAGGAAGATCCCGGAGTCGCGAGCCGTTCAAACGTCCGGCCTCTAGACGTATCCACACGAGCAATGGAAGCAGACGGGATCTCCTCCACAACCTCCATGCGTCGACCCGATCTTAACACACCCATCCACCAGGAGGAAGGAGAGAGAAGAAGGGGGCGCACCTTGGAGAGAGAGAGAAAGAGGAGAGAGGGTGGCTAGGGTTAATCCTGTAGCTTGGCCAGGGTTTCTCCCAACAGCGTATATTTATAGACCTTTGGCATTTTTCACAAAAACCCAAAGATAGTCTATAAAGTCCACCCATCCCGATTTGTCCAATACTCTATTGTGTGTGACCCTCTAGGCCCAATAGTCTGTTTAATTTTCCAGCCCATTAAGTAAAGAACTCCTTCTTAACTTAATTAGTTATATCCATTAACTCTTAATAGAATTAGCGAGCTTTCTGATCACGAAAAGCACCAAGCAACACCTCGTGATCCCAAATGACATTGGGATAAGCAACCCACTCAGGAACCTTTCCGTCTACAGATTCCACACAGCTATAGATCCTCATTCATCCAATGCCCCACCAGGACTAGGTATGGTCAAACTGTCAAACCCTATTGAGTCCCGACTCGACTGAATCCTGTACTTCAAACAGGTTCATTAGAAAAACTCCTTTTCCATAATGAACTCCCGTACCCTGGCCAGGGGATTTCCCGAGTAGAGATCCGTAGGGCATTCTCTCTCATATATCATACTGAGAGTGAATGATTCCAAGTTGTCAAACTAATTGCCTTCGAACGAGTTCCACTGAGTCCGAATAACTAACTATACAAGACCACTTAATTGAAGTCCACAAGTCAGTAATCAAATACTCAGCATCCCTTATGCAAGACATCTTTAGTGACTCAGGTCCAAGATCCAACTGTGCTACTGTGACATAGAATATCCTGATTGACAGTTCAGGGATTCTAGATCGGGTCAGTTCAGTGAACTCATTCTACTAATGAGCACCCACACACGTACTTCAGTGTCTCCACACTGATGACTATGAGAACAATCACACCCATCATATGAGTAAGTATCATGTGTGCCAGTCTATCCGGATCTTCAATGTCCCTTATTGAAGATCCTATGACTGGGAACATCTAGAACATGTACATCTAGATTACTGATCTCATTATCATAATCTCATTACGATCCAGCCATCATCGCACATGTTCAGAGACTTCATCACATTTGAATTATTAACACAAATTAAATACAACAAATAAATGCCATTAATATAAATGTGAATAAGATATTATAAGAAATGACGTCATCACATCTCATGTGATTGGCTTGTAGGGCATGCATTTCTATCAGGGCCCAGCCCAAGTGGACTTCTAGACCAGCCCAAATGGACTTCCAAGCTAGGGTGGTGATAAGTGCTATATTTTACATCATATTTTGAATCACATTCATCATTTTTGAACATCAAATAAATAAAGTTGTGCAACATGAGTAGTTAATTTCATTCTCACCATTAATTTGAGTCTGCATGTATTTTATCATCTTTTTGAGCCAAAATGACCATGCGAAAAATATTCAAGAATTTGCACAATCATTTGAAAGTCATTTTGGGATGACATATGCTGATTATTTGAATTTTCTAAATTTTTAGGAAATAACGATCGGAGGGTCAGACGCCTTTTTTTTAAGATTTTTATGAAAAAAGGAATTAGCGACTGATCAAACGGGTGCCCATTTATTTTAGAAAAAGAAAAGGAAAAGAAAAGGAAGAATTATCGACTGCACAAATGGGCGCTATTTCATTTGATGAAAATAAAGAAAAAAGAAAAGCTGAAAAATAGAAAAGAATGTGCGACCGTTTAAGTAGGTATAGTTTCTTTGAAAAAAGAATAAGTGACCGTGTGAGCGAGCGCTCATTCATTTATACGGGAAATTGAAGAAAAATAGAAAATAGAATTAGCGCCCGTCCATACGGTCACAATTTCCTGGATTTATATAAAAAATGACAAAAATAGGAAATAAATTTTGGGCGACCGCTCGCCCAGTCGCCATTTTAATGTGCACCCTGCACCCCAATTGCCATTTTTGCGAGAGTTTGAAATGGAAACGGCTTGCTTTGAACAAACTTATCTTCCACTATTTAAGCTTATCTCCTCGTTTGAGGAAATGAGGACTCTAAACATGGCAAACTACCTCCTTTGATCAATCCTTGATGTTGAAAAGCCAGATTTGAAGCTAATCTCAAAGTCACGATCGTGAAGGTTCTTCTATATAGTATAAATAGCTGCCTGAGAGTACTGTGGGAAGGAGTTAGGTAGTTAGCCTTTTTAGCCTATTTTTACATGCTTTCTATTCGTCTTTTCAAAGTTCTTTCTTCTACAATCTTCTTTGTTTTTATGTTCTCTAAAATATCTTATTCTTTCTCTTCCTCTAATTCTCTCCCATTTTCAAGGTATTCTTCATTTTTCAAAGTTCAATTTTTAGGATTTTTCACTGTTCATCCGTGCACCATCACCCTGTTCTCCCTAGTTTTTCATCCCCTTCCTCTCATCTTCTGCCTCTGGACTCTTCACCAATCTTCTTCGTCTTCCTCTGATCTACAACTTTCTCTTCTTCCACTTCCTCTAAATCTCTCTAGTTTTTAAGTTATTTCTCTTATAATCTCCCTCTATTTTTAATTCCGTTTTACTGTGTTATCATCTTTTCTTCCACCGTAGCCCCCCCTTCTCTTCATATCCCTCTGTTCTCTCTTTACAATACACCCACGCACACACATATGGCTTTTCATTATTTTTGAACTTTCTACCTCCACTCTTCTATCTCCCCTCTCCCATATTTCTTCTCACATCCCTATAGCAGATCTTCTTCCCAAGGTGCTCTTAGAAATAAAATTCATATTTTGGAAATTATGTTCCTCTCTTTCTATCTCCTTTCAATTTCTCTTCTTTAACCCTCTCATATTCTTTAATTAGTTTAATTTCATGTAAGTTTCATTTTTATTTGTTTAATCTCACTCAAAATTCGAATATTTCAAAAATAAGAATTTTCCATCTCATGCTTAATTGAAAATATTTCTTCTCCGTGAGATCGACTCGTTCTTACCACTTTACTCTAATTCAAATCTTTTTAAGTGAGTGAGTGCAGTTATATTTTAAATTGTGGCACGACTTTTAAATGATAAGTTTAGTGGCTATCAATTTTTGACGCTGTTGCCGGGGAGGAAATTATTTTTAATAGTTAGAATTTCTTGTGTTTGATTTGTATATAGTTTTACTAAATTTTTTATTTTTATTTTACAGGAAAAACCTAAAAAAATCAAAAAATCTACAAAAATTCAAAACTGTAAATCCCAAAAAATAAACTGTCACAGGAAGCGTCGCTAAAGCCTGAAACTGTCATAGAAAGTAGAAAGTCAGAAAATTCAAGCGTCGCTAAAGGTCAATAAACGTAGGAAAATATCTTTTTTTTCTTCTAATTTTTAAAAAACTCATAAAAAATTTGAAAAATTCATGAAAAATCTAAAAAAATCAGAAAACACCAAAAACACCAAAAACATGATATTAGGTCTTAATTTGTAGTAGTTTTGCATATTGATTAGGTATTTCTAGTTGGTATTTATTTTTTATCTATCTCTCTTTTTTAAAAAAACTTTCAAAAATTCAAAAGAAAAAAATTCAGAAAATAAAAAATAAAAAATCTCATCATGTTATCATGCCTTCATCTTAGTTGTATCTCTTTCATGCATTATGTATTTTAGTTGATTTCTTATCTACTTGTATTATTATTTACGAAAAAAAGAAAAAAAAATCTTTCTCTTCTCTTCGATTTCTCCTCTAAAGGGGAAGTTAGGATCCTTACACCCTTCTTGGAATTGGAAAGACCCTCCATTGAGCATTCCGTCTCTTTGGATTGGAATTTTCTTTTCCAAGACCTCCATAAGTCCCCGCACCTGTGGATTCTCTCACGGACGCCGGGCAGGTTGTACCAAGAAGCACCTTGAAGGTAGATTGCCCTTAGAAGGTTTCACATAAAAAAGTGTTAAAATTTATTACTATTTTAGAAAAGTGGTGTCTAAGGCTAGAGATTTTGTGGCAAACGCCTAAGTGAGATTGTGGTTATTTAATTAGGACACTACGAAAGTAGGCGGAGCCTCCCACAACTCCACCTCTTACCTGGCTAATTGACCAATTTAGTAGTGGGTACCAATTCTTATTTTCTAAAAAAACAAAAAAAAAATTCACCATCATTTTATATTCATGTAGTGTTTGATTCATTGCATTATTTTTCAAACTCATTCGCATAATTTGTTTTTCAAAAATCTAAAAATTGATTTCTATTTTTGGCCCTTTTACTTTGCATGCAAGATAGGAGATCCCTACACTCACATTTGTTAGGGCCTATTAGTGAGATTGAGAGGTTAGTGCATTCTAGAAATCATCAACAACCTAACCTCATGGAGGACCAAAATCAACATCAAGTGTAACAAGTTGCTCCTAAGCAGATGAAGGACTATTTCATGCCTAACCAATACCAACCGTCCTTCTATGTCCAAGCACCTTAGAACTAGGCGGTTCAATATGAGATTAAATCAAGTACCATTCAAATGTTACCATCCTTTTATGAAAATACCAATGAAGACCCTTATAAACATCTTGATGAATTCCTCCAGATATGCTCAATTGTGAAAATCCAAAACTTTTCAGATGATGCCCTTAAGTTGACTCTCTTTCCTTTCTCACTCAAAGATAAGGCTAAATATTGGTTAAGTGCCTTGGGTAGATCCATAGATATATGGGCGGAAATGTAAAAGGAATTTTTGAACAAATTCTATCCCATAGGGCCAACCAATATCATGAGGAGAACCATAACTTGATTCACGCAAAACCCTGGAGAACAAATCCATGAGGCGTGGGATATATTGAAAGATTTGCTAAGGAAATGCCCCCACCATGGATTATAAAGATGGCAAATTATCCAGGCATTCTATGAGGGTTTGACAGAAAATTATAGACACGTGGTAGATGCGTCATGTGGGGGAGCATTTATGAGTAAGAGCGAGGACGATGCCTATGATTTATTTGAGATGCTTTTTGAAAATTCCATTAATCATGTCTCGCTCTCATCTTATGAAAGAATGATTGGGCCATCTAAGAGGTCAGAACTATATGAAGTTAAGAATCAAGGGGAATTTGAGAACAAGATGGGTATCAATGCCATAACTCAAAAATTGAATAAAATGGATTTGTTGGCTCAGAAGATGGGAAAGGTTGATTTGGTAGCTCAGAAGTTAGATCAGTTGCTATCTAGGCAGGAACTTTCTTTCTTGTTTGCTCCTCAACCTCAACCGTTCTCAGCTCCCGATCATGAAGAAATCCATGCTCTATGTTCTAGCCCTAATCATGCTGTCACTGATTGCCCTACGACGGCCCAGCTTCCCCCGTTCATCCAAGAACAGATCTTTACTGCTCAAGATGTGTCCAATACTGCTTATGATCCTTATTCCAACACGTACAATTCAGGTTGGAGAAACCACCCCAATTTTTCTTAAAATCTCATCAAGGTCCACCTATGCAAGCTACTCCCTCGAACCAAGCTGTTCAAAAATAACCCTTTCAAGTGCCAAGTCAGTCTCACCAAAATTTTTCATCTCCTTTTCAACAAACTCAATATCCTCAACCTTCATTCCATCAAGCTCAGGCCCCATATCATCAAGCTCCATTTTCTCAAGGCCCATATAATCAATATCCTTCTAATCATTTTCATCAACCCCAATATCAGCCACCTCCTACTCAGCCCAATTTTGATGACAAATTTGAGCAATTCCAATAACTTATCCTTACTCAGCATCAATCCATTTCTAAGTTGGAGAATCAAATAGGATAAATTGCCGCGAATAATATGAGGAGGGAGGTCGGTCAGCTTCCTAGCCAGCCAGTGGCTAACCCCAGAAATCAACCCTCGGGCTTCCCTTTGAGAGCTCCTCCTATTTTTCCTCAACCAACCCAACCTCAGCCTCCTCCTCCAATGGGCCCTCAATTTGAGAATGCCAAGGCTATATCTACCCTTAGGAGCGGGAAGATTTTAGATGACCCTTATAAGGCTTGGGAAGTTGGAAGTAGCTCGACCCAAGAGGCCCAAGAAGAGAGTGATAGTGAAGATGAGGAGCCTGTAATTGTGCAAGAGAAGAAGAAGCCGGAGGATGGGGAGAAGAAGCTGGATAAAGGAAAGGCAAAGGTTGATGAAGAAGGTCCCCAAAAGTATGTTCCTAAGGTCTCTTTTCCTGATGCTCTAAAATCCAAGGCTCAAAAGAAAAAGTCGGTCCAACAAGAGGAATTAGTGGAATTGTTTAAACAGGTGAATATCAATATTCCACTTCTGGACGCGATCAAGCATGTGCCGGCATATGCAAAGTTTTTAAAAGAGCTGTGCACTCCAAAAAGGGAACCTAAGGTGATAACTCAAAAGATCCACCTATCTGAAGATGTTAGTGCTATCGTGATGAATCATTTACCTAAAAAGTTGAAGGACCCCAGAGCTCCTTAATTTCATATGTTATAGGTGGAGTTACATTTGATAAAGCATTGCTAGACTTAGGTGCTAGCGTGAATCTTTTGCCCACCTTCATATATGAGCAATTTAATCTGGGAGAGTTGAAGCCCACATCTATAATCCTTCAACTGGCGGATCGTTCCGTGAAGACGCCAAGGGGTCTATTGGAAGATGTGATTGTGAAGGTACATGAGTGCTACTTCTTGGTGGATTTTCTCATTTTGGATATGGCCTCGTCCCATGAATTAAAGCATACTCTAATTATTTTGGGACGACCATTTTTAGCTACGGCAAAGGCCAATATAAACTCTGCCACGGGAATGATGGACATATCATTTGGAGGTGAGAAGGTTTCCTTAAATATTTTTAGAACATCCCAATATCCGGAACAAGATGAGGAATGCAATGCTATTGATATTTTAGAGGAATTGATCGATGAAAACCTGGATGAAGTGAAGGATACCTTAGAAGAGGGTAGCATGCTGCAGGATTCTCTATTCTCTTCCGCACCATATTCTAGGATAGAGCCACTCCCTCCATTGCAAGCAGAACCTATTTTTCCATCTTTGGATCAGCCGCCCATTATGGAATTGAAACCTCTGCCGGATTCTTTAAAGTATGTTTATCTAGGTCCTGACCAAACTTTGCCCATAATCATTGCTTCCAATATCACTTCTGCTCAGGAGTCTCAGCTTTTAGATATCCTTCAGGAGCACAAGGGGGCAATAGGTTAGTCTGTGGCAGATTTAAAAGGTATTAGTCTGGATGTGTGTATGCATTATATTTACTTGGAGGACAATGTCAAGTCGAGCAAAGAGATGTAGCGCCGGCTGAATCCAAACATGAAGGAGGTATTTGTTAATTTTATTTTGCTTCTCTATCTTCTTTTTCTTGGGGTCTTAATGATGATACGTAGCAAGATGACAAGCAAATAATCAAAGATCTGCACTCAACCTATGAACATGTGATCATGAACCTAGGCAACCAAAGCAAGCTGTGGCATGGGCATGCTATCTCAATCAAACTAAGCTAAGGAATAAAGGAAAAACACACGCCGGGGCGTGGAGCAAAGAGTAAATAGAAACACACCGCGAGGGGTGGAAAAAGCAAGGAAATAAAAGATGTGAGATACGAAAGAGAAAGCTAATGCCCAATACTTAAGAAAGATGTGATCACCACCAAAGTAAAAACAAGCCAAAGACCTGAAAATACCTTGGAAATAGGTGGATGAAGCACCCGCCCACGGGAGAGGAAAGATCAAAGAAACTTGCAGGTCAGCTTGATGTAACGGTCAGAACCCTGTGCGTCACTTGGAAGTGACGGTCGCTCGATAGACCGCTGGAAGAATATGACGCGCCTGAACCAGACCGTCAGATAACCTGCAGTAGCAAAGCATGAATCCTTTTAACTCCAACTCTTCCAGCCGGCTAGAAGACTTGGGCCTCGTACTGGTGGACCTGTAAACCTGCCAAAGACGTGGAAAGCAAGAGAAAACAACCCAAATTAGCCCTTTAGACAATATAGCATCAATTCTTCAAAAAACACAATATCATCAAAAGGAAAGGAAAATACCGGGAGGTTTTGATTTTTTAACCCCTCTGGGCATTTTAAAAGATTGGGAGGATGTTTAGATGATGAAAACCAGTGAAAAACGTGGAGAAAGGAGAGAAATAATGCTTATGATGAAAGGGAGATGGAAAAGGAATTCAATATGCAAATATGAACTTTGAAACCAAGAGGAACAGATACTCCCTTCACCAGGCAGCAAACGAACGTGAGAAGCACTTCTCCTTGATCAAACGTGACTCTAAAATGCGGCAGCACTTCGACGCAACTCTAGAATTTCCTCTCCTCTAGGGCATGAAGTCAAGGGTTCTATTTATAGACCCTCAAACCCTCAGGTCGAGCAGAGGAAAATCCAGCAAGATAAAGGGATAACTCTTAACAAATCCTTGAAGATAATATCACCAAGAGTCCATAGAATCAAACAGAAGGTCCTGAGGATCAGATTTGGAAGAGATATCGTCAATCCAAGTTCTTATCTCGACCACGGAGTAGCAGAGAAAAAGGCCTGAACTGCTATGACTCTCTGAAGGAAGTAACGGCTGCACGACAGGCCGCCACAGTGAAATAACGCATCAAGGAACATCCGTTACTTTCAACCTTATCCCAAAGAGATAAGATCAACAGGAAGAAGATCAAAACAATAGGACTCTGTAAAGAAAGCAACGGCCAAGGTATGGGGCATCACAATGATACAACGGCTGCACGACAGACCGTTATATTCAACATATAGGCCAAAGGATAAGCTTTGGAACAAGACCTTAAGCTTCAAGACTCTTCAAGGAGTAATGGCCCAGGACCCATCCGTTAGAAGGAAGAAACGCGCCTGGGACAGTCCGTTATTATCAATGGAGTTCAAAAAGAAGGAATGAAGGTTTTGCTAAGCTTTTAGTCAAAATGAAATGCCACAAAGAGCCACATCCGATCAAGGAATCAAGACCCAAGAAATGATCTTCAACTAAACATAGAGACTCGATGAAGAGTGAACAACTCGGAGCATCATATATAATGAATAAAGAGATGACCCGACTTATTGGTCATAAAACGGGTGTCAACAGATGCCCCTCCTTAACGTCCTCTTTGCAGGGGAGCGAGCGGAGGTGAAGCGAAAGCAAAATGGAACATGGAGATGAAGCGGAAGTGAAGTGGAGTGGATCAAAAAGAGGGCGTTAAGATAAAACGACACCCGTTCTTTACCAACAAGCGATAGGAATTTTCTGGAAAAACTTCGAACTGATCACAAGGAAATAGCCAACCAAAGGACGCATTTCTGGAGGAACTAACAACTAAGGAAAGGAAACACGGCTAGCCGCCGGAGGCAACGGAAAGGAAAGAGAACTGACTAAACTCCAGACATGAATCTTCAGCCAACCAAATCGAGCGACGAGATCAAAGGGAACTTTCTAATTCAGAGTGGAATAATTCTCCTCATTCGAGATCAAGAACACAGCTATTCACCATCATCGATCTACCTTGAACAGATGAAGCACCTGATTGCTCAAAAGATGCGTATGATGCATGCTGGGCTAAAGAAAAAGAAATCTTTAAAACAAATGCAAAGAAAGATGAAATATCAAGATACTCAAGAATAATATTGCTAAGCTGGAGAAACCAGGGTCAGGACACCATCTGCAACCACGGCGTGCAAGACAGAACCATCGCCCCCAAATTTTTCCAACCTAACGGCCTATCCAACGATTAAACATGTGAACTTAGATCATCATCATTTTTGTTTAAGGGGAACATCAGATCCTGGAACACATGAATGACCAGCCGGTTCTCGAGATAGTATATCATAAATAACATATAGTAATGCATTAAAGGATAAGGGAAAGAGATACAATACCTGACTTACCTGCTTGACGAACGGCAGAGCGTGACTTTGTTCATAAATTCCCGCATGGAAAGAGGTTAGCCAATAACAAATATGAATATGAGCATGAATCAAGGCCTAACCATTTGTACGTGCGAGAGGCATCAATAATGAACAACATGGAAGAAAATGGAACCATTTTAACCTCAATTAGACCATTTAATTCATCAAGAAACTTGCAAGTTTTTAACGGTCTAGTGTAAGGGCGTCACACGAAATAACGGACCAATACTGGGCCGTCATAAACGAGGCGGTTCACATTCTTCAATAAAACAGGGCCAACACATGTAACGGTCGAAGACAGACGCGTCAGACGGATGTGACGGTCGATCGATAGACCGTCACATTTCCTGAGCGTTCAAAAAATAAAACCCGAACGGTTACGGCCCATTCATTCATCATTCAACACCCCAAAAACTTCCAACCGAGAAACCCTCCGGCGACCACCAACCCCACTGCTCCAATGGCCGGCGACGAGCCATCCCAGCCGCCTCCACAGAAGAGGGAGAGAGGAAAGACGAAGGCAATACGGCGGTTCCACCGCCGGCTCGAACGGGAAGCAATCCTGCCTGTGGAAGAAGAACAAACGGCGAGAAGAGATCCAAGGGAGGAAGAGGAAGCTCCCACGGCTGCAGAGGACCAAGAAGAAGCCCCCTTGGGTGAAGAGGAACCCAAGGAACCAGCCAAGAAGAGGAGAAGGGGCATGGACCATGAGGTAGGTCCCCTCACCCTAATTTCAATTTTTGTTTTTTTGAATTTTTATTATGTATGCATGCGGGGTTGAGGGGTAGAAATGGGTCCACGAACCCATTAGGAATGATTGTAGGCCATTTGGCCAAGGTGGGAGATCACGGGGATGCAAAGGAAAAAAAACCAAAGGTAGACGATGTGACGGTCCTGCCAGCGACCGTCACACGCCTGACGCGCCACCTTGAGTGCGTCAGAGCCAAGTAACGCCCCACCCCAGGGCCGTTACATCTACCAGAGATCCAAACTGTTTCTAGGGTTTTCCAATTTCTAAATTTTTGTTTTGTTTTCATTTTATAAATGTTTATGCAATGATTTTATGATGCAATCAACTAACCAATGATCTATATGAATGCAGGGAAAGAGAAGAACGCGGATCTCCTGGCTGCAGATCCGGGCAGTGTACCAGGCATTGCCCGATTACCAGAGGGAGAGACTGGCCGGGATGGGATTCGCCGAGGTGCTCAGCATCGAGGTGATCCGGATGGACACACCCTTGCTGTACGCGTTGCACGAGAGGTGGGACCCAATCAGCAGAGCCTTCATCTTCCCGTGGGGCCACATGATCCCCACACTAGAAGACATAGCGAGGATTACGGGATTGAGAGTCCACGGAGCCGCAGTGACAGGATGGACGTGCGGCGACTACCAGGAGATGGCGCAGCAGCTGCTCGGACTGGATCTGATCAGGCCGGGACAGTCCTCATCTCAACTCTCAAGATAGGTACTGCAGGAGAGATTGGGGTTGAGAGGAGCAGCGATCGCCGTAGGAGAGATACCCGAGGAGCATCTGGGCAGAGTGATAGACCAGGTGCGCCCTTACGTGGCGGCGGAGGCAGGACCTGAGGGAGATAAAGTACTGCGATGCTTCCTGATGCTGTTATTCGAGAAGCTCCTCTTCGCGACTCGAGCGGACGTCATCAGCTGCAGACTGCTTCCGATGATAGTGAACTTGCATAGAGTCGGGAGATATGCATGGGGAGCAGCAGTGCTCGCGTTCCTGTTCGAGTCCCTCAGCACGACGGATCGACAGACAATGCTGGGCGGCTTCTCGCCTTTTCTACAGGTGAGTGCAATTTAAATGTTTTTTATGCAAAAAAAAATGTTTATGCCATGATTATGCAATTTGACTGACTTGACTTCTAAAATGCAGATCTGGAGCTACATGTATCTCCCGGGCATCGGGAGAGTCACACTACTCCACCCCGGCCGCATCCCGATCGTAAGGCGATGGACGGTAGCGAGGGACACAGGATCGGTCATCAGACTGACCCGGACGATCCAGGACGACTTGGACTCCTACCCACACACGTCGGTAAGTCCAGAACTCGAAATGATTTTTACATGCTTTTAAATGCTTCTATATGCCTTTAAATGCGTCTACATGCCTTTAAATGCTTCTACATGATAAACTTATATGCTGATGAATGGACTTAATGTTTCTAGGTGAGATGGACCCCGTACCGTGGCGAGGGTTACACGGGACAGCCGTGGGTAGAGGCGGCCTTGTCGTACAGGGGGCGAGACATATGGCTGCATTGCATCCATATCATCGAGCCTCTGCACTACAGGCTGATCCTGCGGACTCGGGGACTACACCAACCTGAGGTGACCTTTCCACGCCACAGTGATGACCACCCAGGCAAGTCGGCAAGGGGCATCAGTGGCAACGTGGATTGGTGCGCCCGGAAGGCGAAGTACGTCCACGACTGGAACAGGCGGGGCCGAGCGGTGAAGGAGCGAGATGAGAGCGACGAGGCATATCTGAAGGCCTTCGCTTGACTCTACGGCGACCGGGTGTACCGAGGTACCCGACGACCGGTATGCAACTCTAAACCTTAAACCTCTTTATATGCAAAAAAGAATGCAATGCTATATGTAAATGACTCACATGCTTTCTAAATGTAGCTAGACCCTGAGGGACGGATAGCCGAGTTGGAGGGATTACTCCACTCCACCATCCAGTAGTGGGACGAGTACCGGACCGCCCTGGAGCTCCTGGTGAGACTCTAAGCTTAAACTTAAATGATTATGCTTATGAAATGCTTAATGAGATTAATCATGACAATGCAGCGGGCCGAGGGAGCCCAGCGAGCTGGACCGGATGCCCCATCGTCTTCCTCTCAGCCTACGGGAGGCAGGGCAGAGCAGGATGCCGAGTTTGCTCAGGCGGTTGCCCGGGCCGAGGAGGCGGAGGCCACCCTCGCAGAGCGGGTAAGATGCTAAAAATGCTTATGCTCATGATGATGCCAATTAAATGCCTTACGATTAACTATATGAAATGCAATCTACAGGCGAGAGAGGTAGCCGCAGCAGTGGCCGAGGCGAGGCAGGCTCGGTCGGAGGCAGAGCGTCTCCAGGCGGAGATAGAGAGGAGCCGGGCCGAGACGGAGAGAGCCCGAGCAGAAATAGAGCTTGTGCGGGCGGAGATGGCTAGATTGCGAGCGGAGACCCCGCGACGCCCGGACGACGGAGAGATGGAGTGACTCAGGGCTGACATCGCACGTGTAAGAGGCGAGCGAGATCAGTTTCGAGTGTAGACCTTCGAGATGAAGGGCGCGATTGGGGCCTTGAAGGATGCACTCCGGCTTCTAGGGAAGAGGTCGGGGACGAGCAGTCGGAGCCAGAGCGTGGCCCCTATCAGCGGAGTTCGTGGGTATTTTACCAGTTCTTCCGGCCACCGGAGGAATGAGGAGGCGGACCAGAGATGACAGCCAGAGGGGGAGCACAGCGCCATGGGACCAACAGCTAGGCAGCCCGAGGGTACCGGAGATAGTGATGGCGGCCCGGGAGATAAGCCGGCCGAGTGATATATATTTTTTCTTTTCCTTTTGTTATCACTTATACATGACTTATATAGAAAAAAGGAGTAAAAAAAGAAATTTCTTTTTGGTCTTTTGTTATTTTGTGCAGGAATGTGTGTTTGTGAAATGCCAAAATCAATTGAAGGATTGTATGTGATGATGAATGTGTAAGATGTGTGTATGAATGCATGTGTAGGAATGCATGTATGTGACAAATGAAAACAGTTGTGCATGAGAATGTGTGGAGAAGGAGGTGTAAAATGTGAAAGACCGCCAGGTCTAGGCAAGGGCAGGAAGAAATAGCCTTAATTCAACAGCAGAGAATGTAATGGTCCAGGTTCAGACCGTCATAATCAAATAACGCGCTTAATAAGGGCCGTTAACCATGACAGTGGTCAAATTGTAGCTGGTGTAGATCCTAATAAATCCACTTAAGGAAAAATTAAGAATATGAATAAATAAGCATGAAATAGCACGAGGTGCTAAGGGGAATTTGTGATCGCCAGAGACGCGAACGCCTCAAAAGTATAAGAATAATAAATAGGGAGGGATCGCGATATAAATACCTTAAAAGCGCGGGTGATTGTGAATGCTCCTTTCTCTTCTAATCGGCCGGCCGATGAAGAGAGTTCTTCAATTAATTACCCTTGCAAACAAAAACAAACACCAACAAAGATATGGATTAGAAACATGGTGAGTGTAGCATCAAATCCATATATATAGATGAGTATGAAAACATGTGCAAGAACACACCTTAAGGGTGGTTGCCCTTAAACCCCTATGCAAAGAGGGTGTGGAAAAATATGATGAATGCAAAATAAAACAAGGGGAAAGAGTGCAATAGTTGCACTAAGGGGAGATACTCAACATAGTTGAGATAAAAATATAAACATGAACATGAACATGCATGTATATGAACAAACCGATGATGATAGAACAAAAGTAAAGAGATGAGGGTGATAAAAGAAAATCTGATCGTTTGCTCCTTGGCTTGGATTCTCGATGGGGAGAAAACTTCAAGAGGATGAAGAATGAAGCATAGAAGCCCCTCCTTCAGCCAGCAGCGGCCTGCGTGAGAAGAGAAAGAAGAAAAAAAACAAAACAAAGAAACAGAAGAAGAAGAAGAAGAAGAAGAACAGAAGAAGAATAGAACGGAGGGAGGAAGAAAGAGTTCGAATCCAACCGATTAACAGAGCTCAGAAGCTCTATTAATAAGATAGAAAAAGAGATAAGAAGGAAAGAGTCCAAAGGAGGAATAGATAAGAAGGGGCAAGAGCCCAAAGAGGGGAGGATTAAGCTGGGCAAGAGCCCAAACGAAGCAGGGACTCTCTGGGCAAAGGCTGCGTACGTTCGGAACAAAAAAGTGAAACACGACCTGGACCAGGGCGTCAATTCAAGAATTGACGACCTGCACAAAGGGCGTTTCTCAAAAACACGCCCTGCACAAGGGCGTTTCTAAAAAACTAATTTTTAGAAATAAAAACTCCAATAGTAAAACACGCCTCAACCAAAGCCACGTTTAAAAAACACGCCCCTCGGAAGGGCGTTAATTTCAAGTTTTAAGTGAGGGAAGTCGGTCAAACATGAAGAATTGACGCCCTCAGGCGTGGGCGTCCTTTCTCCAAGAAACGCCCTAGATAAGGTCATGTTTTAAAAACACGCCCTTACCCAGGTCGTGAATTTCAAAATATTCAGATAAATGCCTAGAAAATCCAGAAAAATAGGAAAAAGGAGGAAATGAGGGAAAAATAGGAGAAATTCAAGAAAAGTGAGAAAAACCACTCAAACAAGCTAATTTGAGGGTCAAATGGGGCATTGCACGGCAATATGAAATATACTCAAAATAATGTCAATTTTAGCGTGTCTACAGCTGCCCCGCCTTGGCGTCTGCTTTGCAAGGGAGCGTAGCAAATTGAAAAAGAGATGCCAAGGTGTGATGAGACACGCAATCAACATCACTTGATGAGAATCAAATCAAAAGCACGAGATGAAGCAAATCTCGGGAAATTCAATGAAATCAACAATGTTTGGATAAAAGGGGAGTTGTGCACGCGGTGCACGAAGGAGATAAAATAAATGATCAACTTCCAGCGCGGTGGAAGTACCCCAGGTCACAAACCTGTAAGTTTCACCATTGGGGAGCGGTTACCAGCCAGTGGACGTGCTGCAGCCAAGGTGGATCAAAGGAAAGGATTGAAATAAGATGATAAAAATCCAAACAAGGAGTTTTCGAGAAAATCACCCAAAACAGCAACAAAACGAACTGAAGATTCAATCCGGCATGGAATATCTCATATCTGGAAAGATTAAGATCAACTTCAACCCTCAAAGTCAGCTCATCGGAATGATTTTTCAACAATTGTTTCAAATTCCTACATGAATGCATGCTGGGTTTAAAAGGAAAAATTAAATCAAATGAAAATATAAGATAATCAAGGATAATATTGCTAAGCTGCCAAGACTGGGTCAAGAAACCAATTTCACGAGCTGATACTAAGCCGAAGCCCGTTTATCCACGCACCAACTCATAAAAAGGAACCATCGTCCCCAGTCTCGGACGGCTCAACGGCCTATCCGTATGATTAAGATGCCTCTGGAATCGTCATCGTTTTTGATGAAGGGGAACTCAAATTCCAGATTTACCAAAGCCACAAGGTCCTTGATATAATCTAGTAGCATATGTAACATATAGTAAAATGCATACAGGAGATGGTGGTGCAATGAGCATGGGAACTGAGAACTGAGCTGCAAGCACCGTGGGGCTTGGATGATGATGCCCAGTCGGTGGGACTAAGAGCTTCTTATCCTGCGCTCAAAAATTCATCAGCCAAGATATAAAAGATAACAAGCAATGAATAAGGCATTTAAGCGTAGCAAGCATAGCATGAATCAAAGCATCAATAGCATGTCACAACATAGTAACCATTATGAGTTGAATCATGATATTGCAAAGCATCATTGTTTGTTATTTTGTCGTGAGGATGCCAACTTGGCTAATCAAGATTTGGAGTTGAATGATCAAGATCTGATAATGCCCATCGGCAGAATTGATCAAGAGAAATTAGTAGGAGTTGATTGAAAGATCTGGAGATGAATAATCAGAATGATAATCAGGAGATATAACCAAAAAAGATATGAGGAGATGATAACCAAAAATGCCCAGGGTGGCATGTCATGAGAATATCGGGAGGAATCAATAGATGGATAGCAATGAGTGGAGATAGGACTCATCCCGTACTCTTGGTCCTTGCAAAGCTGTTCCTGCAAAACACCATCAGAAAATATAATGTAATTTTTATGGAGTTTTTTTTTGAAATATGCAAATTTTTATGTGGTTTTAGAAAATATACTCAAATTTTTATGAATTTTGGAAAAATATGCAAATTTTTATGGGTTTTGAAAAATATTTCAATTTTTATGAATTTTGGGAAAGATATTCAAATTTTTATAGATTTTGGACAAGAAATATTCAATTTTATTTGATTTTGGTTAGACATTGCTAAAGCAGCATCAAAGGGTGTCTTAAACCACTGGCTAGGGGTCCTCGTTCCTTCCTCTTTTGCTAAAAACTGCCCAAAGCTGGGCGTGCATTGAAGGGTGGCGCCCTATAACCGACCGTCTTTGATCAACGGTGCCCCTACCAAGGCCATACCCGAGAAACATTCGGTCTTGGAGGAGAAGAGAAGAATAATTGGAGATAAGCTTTATACAGGATGGGAGATGTCGGGACTTGAATTCCTTTCAAGGTGTTTCCCCTCAAAGAGGTAGTCTGTTGTGCCGGGGCTTTGTGCCTTTGATTTTAGACCCTTGACATACATACGACCAGGGTTTTCCCTGCGGGGACTTTGCCACTCTTGACATGCCATAATTCATAATTTTGCTTTTATCAAAATTTTGACTTGATTTTCATAATAGCCCTTTTGGCGAGATGTATATCATGAAAACTCATATGAAACTCATATTGATTTTGGGTCAAGACTGCCCCTATTTGAGACTCCTCTCGTATTGGTGAGTACCGAGGTTGGGTCATCTCATCCGTCAACCTCTTGCCCCTGCACGCGGCCGAGTAAAGAAGAGAAAAAGACTTTCAGAAATTCTCATGGCATGGCCAAAGTAGCAACGGTGTTTTATTAAAGGAGCCAGCTAAGGACGCCGTGAAGTGTGTGGAATGCCCAGCTAAGGGTTACTCTTAACAAGCAGGGAGAGAACGTTGAATTCCCAGTGCGGGGTTCTTATAACCACAGGTGCTGCATAGCAAGCCTAAAGACTCTTTTTAAACAATGATTCAATTAAGATAGATAAAGATCTAAAACACCACTCTTAATCTTGTTCAGAAGTACTTCATTTTGAAAATCATGCGTGAAGCAATGAGATAATGATATCATAAAAATGCATACTTACGCCAATATGTTACCTTGCAACCTTTGTAGAAGCAGCTGTCAGAGGCGAGGTTGATCATCGTGGGATATTCCTCTTTTGCAGTCAAAAAAATTGGAAGCAAAGGATTTAAAGTGGCTTAACAAGAAGGAGTGGTGCCAAGACCAGACTCAGACGAAATAAGGAAAAAAAGGAAGAGAGGCGAGGGCTAGAATTCCCTCACTAAGGTGCGGAGACCCTGATCACATGAAACAGCCTACAGAAGGAGAGGAGAATTAGAAGGAGGAGTGAGGACTAAAGCCTCGAAAGCAGTGGGAGAAAGGGCAGATGCCTACAGCAGTGGATGTGGAAGAAGTTGGGTCGGACCCTTGGTCAGGAGGAATTAGAAGAAGAAATTGATAGATGGAAAAGGGCGGATCCGGAGGGTCCGGAGGCAGTGGAGGAGAATCGTGATAGGAGGAATCATCCGGAGGCTCCGGAGGGATTGAGTATCGAGGGACGCGGTGCCCTGGGTAGAAATAGGGAAAAAGATGATGGAAAAGGAAGAAGAAAATGAAGGATGTGATGTCCTGGAAGAGTAGAAAGATGAATCGGAAGAAAGATGGAGGTTCCGGAGGAAGAAAATGGAAAGGGGTGTCGTGCCCGAAGGAAAGGCATGAAGGATCTGGAGGGTCTGGGAGTAGAGGATGAGAATCATGAGCGGAAGAAGAATCCGGAGGCTCCTGAGGGACAACGAAAGAAGGGACGCGATGCCCCGGGAAGAAATAGGAAAAGAGGTGATGGAAAAGGAAGAAGAAGATGAAGGATGTGATGTCCCGGAGGAACAGAAGGATGAATCGGAGGAAAGATGGAGGGTTCGGAGGTTCCGGGGGATTAAGATGGAAAGGGGCGCGATGCCCGAGGGGAAAGTCCGGAGGTTCCGGAAGAATAAGGTGGAAAGGGGTGCGATGCCCTGGGAGAGAGTCCGGAGGTTCCGGAAGAATAAGGTGGAAAGGGGCACGATGCCCTGGGAGAAAGTCCGGAGGTTCCGGAAGAATAAGGTGGAAAGGGGCGCGATGCCCTGGGAGAAAGTGAGAGAAATCCGGAGGGTCCGGATACAAGAGCTGAAAAGGGAGGCGATGCCCTGAGAAGAGATTGGGGAGGGGGCAACGCCCGAGCAATGTAAGGGGACCCACAGATCCCGAGGATGAAGATGAATAAGATGGGAAATTCGGAATATCCGGAGGTGCCGGAAGGCCGGGAAGATACAGGTTTGGAAACCCGGGAATCAGGAGGTGTATGCAAAATGATGGATGCGATGAATGCAGTGAATGCGCGAATGCAACAAAATGCGTGAGATGTAAAGAAGATGGAGAATGTGAAGGGTGAGAGGACGAGATCCTCCTCCTAACCCCGAGAATGGCCCATGAAGAAAAAGTGATAGAAATGGATGCATAGAAGATGGAACAAATAAGGGACGGCCCCTTAGCGCCAAGATAACTGCCCCTCCACGGCAGTGAAAGAGTATAGCCAATTGGCCCAATGGAAGAAGCTTCACTAATGAATGACAACCCCCTTAGAAGGCAAGGATCAATGATGTGAGGGAGTTGGAAAGTTAGAGCATGAAGCATTGCCATGCCCATTAATTGTGGTGTATAAGAAGTGTTGAACAAAATGGGCATTCGCCCCTTGTATGGAGGAATGGAATCAAGATTTGGAAGATGGAACAAAGGGTGCCCTGCCCGGCCCTTGGATGGCATCAACGCTTGGCATTCTCTGAGCAATGGCGGTGACCTGGCCCCTTCGACCATGTTTGGCACAATAACCCGGATCGGCATCCGGCAGATGAACTCTTGCATCTTGAATAGCTCGGCCGTGGCCAAATCTTTCTTGCCCGGCTCTTGCTCATCTTCGGCACAAGTACTTTCAGAAGGCCGCCCGTTCTGAGTAGTAAAGGGGGGTGAAGCGGAGGCGGAAGGTTCCATGGATGGTGGAGGTATAGTGGAAGGTGTTAGAGAAAGGGTGAGTGGAAGCGAAGGTTCAAACACGTCGAGCTTCCCCCTTTGCTCGGAAGCAGTAGGGGTTGGCTTGAGTGCAAAAAGGGGTGGACCTTGCTCAGGATTAGCCACGGGTAAGGGTGATAGGTTAAGTGGTGGAATAGGGGAAAGGCCTGGCAAAGCTGGTTTTGGCGTTACAGGGATAATGGACGGCTTAGGTAGCGAACAAAGAGGAGGGGTAATAGAAGGCTCGGTAGAGACCGGCGTAGTGGAGGGTGATGGAGGTTCGGCGGAGGCCGGTGGAGTTGAGAGTAGTGGAGGTTTGGCGGAGGCCGATGGAATAGAGGTTAATGGTGTAAAAGGAAAGGGTTTGGTGCGCTGAAAATGTCGAATGGGGCGAGAGGTGTCAAGTATAAGGGAAGGCGCATGATGCACCGGTGTGGGTGACTGGAGTATCGACCCATCATCGTAACACCAAGTATTGGGGTGAGGAGGAGACTCATGGTGCGGTGGTATGGGTGATTGGAGTATCGACCCATCATTGTAACACCAAGAGGTCTCATAAATGGGGGTTGGATCGGGGACTGTGGCATAGTCCTGAGCATAGGGGTCTTCTGACAGTGGAGGAAGAGGATGGCGAAGGAAACTCAGAAGGGATGCCTGCGGAGCTTCATCATCGTATACCGCTTCAAGTTCTTCAATTGCCGGTTCTTCATTATCAAATGCAAGTGGACACTGTAGTGGAGGCGTATATGTGGATGGAGGAATGTAATGATGTTGCGTATGTGGAGGTGGAAGGCCATATGAATGAAGTGTGCGGATGGGTGGAGGGCGGACGGTGTCCACTTGATTGTCGAAATCTGCCGGCTGTTGCTTGCTTGAGCTTCCAATACCATATTCATCTCTCCTATCCTTCCATTCTCTCTCCATCTTTGTAATTTCGTCCAGAGCAGCGTGGAGAGGATTGACCGGAGTAGGAGGAGCCGTGACCCTCTTTAATTGTTCCTCCATCAAAGTGATTTTGTCAATAAGAGACTGTTGGAGGGGTGTAACTTGAGCAACCAAGGGTTGGCAGGGCATTGAAGGAGGGGTGGCATAACAAGGCCGTGGAGGGGAGTTAACGGGATGACCCGCAGAAGAAACCGGATGAGCCGGATCACAAGGAATAAATGGGCCTCGGGGCCGTAATGGAGAAGGAATAGAAGGAGGCGGGTGACGGATCACCCGAGGAGAAGTATGTGTGGATGAACGAGATGGGTAATGAGCTACCCGATTAGGATTGTGAATAGAAGAGGGAGGTGGGTGATGGGCCACCCGTGTAGGGTTGGAAGAAGGAAGAGATGAAGGAGATGCACCCTCAACGGCGGCCTTAAGGGCTTGGATCTGTTGAGGGGTGAGATGATCTAATGCATGAATGATTTGGGAGACCTTCTCATCGTTGGGAGGAGACAGTCCCGAAGGAGTAGTGGCTCGAAATTGAGATGAGGGACCATAAGTTTGGACATTGCCCATGGGCCGGGCATGACCATAAGAATGAGGACGTGGTCCCTCGAAAGCATGGTGAGAGTTTAGATGAAAATGTTGAAATTGAGGAGAATAAGATGTGCATGGTTGTGCATCCTCATGAATTGGATTAAACATGTTGGTTTTCTTATCATGGTAAGCCATTATTCAATCAAAGTTCAAGCAAAATAATTTGCAAGGAAGCACACAAGTTGGAATGGTTACCTTGATTTCTTATGTTTGAACCTTGGTGAATTAATGATTTTTCACAATTATGATTCACACAAGGGAGGATCCTAGTTTCAATATGTTCACTTCAATGCCAACTAGGAACACTCTCTCACCACGCATAGGCCAACTAAACCCGGGACTTCAAAGGGTACAACCTGCCCAGCATCCGTGAGAGAATCCACGGGTGCGGGGACTTATGGAGGCTTGGTTTTAGGAATTTCTAATCCAAAGAGACGGAATGCTCAATGGAGGGTCCTTCCTTCACCAAGAGGGTGTGTGGAATCCTAATGTAGAGAGAGGAGGTCTCCCAAACCAATGCAAATGAGTGAATGCAGCAGGGTAAACAAGCCAACCACAGCAATATAATCAATCAACAAGTATAAGCATGAATCAGCATGAAAACCCACACACGGGGAGGGTTTTCCAAACCCACAGTAAAAGGCGCCCTGGCAGGGGGCGCTACCAACAAAGAGACGACAGGGTCACTGTCGTGAGTAACTGTGAGGGGGCCCAGGGGCAGCAAAACATGCGCCTTAGAGAGAGGCGCTATAAGTAAAAGGACGCCCCTGCCAGAAGGCGTCAAATCCAGAAAAACGCCTTGCCGAGAGGCGCTAAGCAATAAATAGACGCCCTGGATGAGGGCGTTAATTCAAAAGCGCCTCTGGCTGAGGCGTTAATTCCCCAGGAAAGCTCCACGTCCAAAAATATCAAGATACTCACAGTCACAACATAATCATGGCAATCAATATGAACGATACAGCATGCTCATCAAAATTTTTGGATAAGTGGAAATTCTAAAAAAAAACCTATCAAACTGACAGATCACATGGGGAGAGTGCAATGCACAATGAGGGTGCCCGTGGAGCACAAAGGAAGCGCACCGTGGGTGCAAAAGGGAAGATGGCACACGTGGGTGCAAAAGGGGAGATGGCACACGTGGGTGTCCAAAGGAAAGGGTAATCAAAAGAAAAACGAAAGGGGTCCCACCGTGATCGCCAATTTGTAGATCCTAATAAATCCACTTAAGGAAAAATTAAGAATATGAATAAATAAGCATGAAATAGCACGAGGTGCTAAGGGGAATTTGTGATCGCCAGAGACGCGAACGCCTCAAAAGTATAAGAATAATAAATAGGGAGGGATCGCGATATAAATACCTTAAAAGCGCGGGTGATTGTGAATGCTCCTTTCTCTTCTAATCGGCTGGCCGATGAAGAGAGTTCTTCAATTAATTACCCTTGCAAACAAAAACAAACACCAACAAAGATATGGATTAGAAACATGGTGAGTGTAGCATCAAATCCATATATATAGATGAGCATGAAAATATGTGCAAGAACACACCTTAAGGGTGGTTGCCCGTAAACCCCTATGCAAAGAGGGTGTGGAAAAATATGATGAATGCAAAATAAAACAAGGGGAAAGAGTGCAATAGTTGCACTAAGGGGAGATACTCAACATAGTTGAGATAAAAATATAAACATGAACATGAACATGCATGTATATGAACAAACCGATGATGATAGAACAAAAGTAAAGAGATGAGGGTGATAAAAGAAAATCTGATCGTTTGCTCCTTGGCTTGGATTCTCGATGGGGAGAAAACTTCAAGAGGATGAAGAATGAAGCATAGAAGCCCCTCCTTCAGCCAGCAGCGACCTGCGTGAGAAGAGAAAGAAGAAAAAAAACAAAACAAAGAAACAGAAGAAGAAGAAGAAGAACAGAAGAAGAACAGAACGGAGGGAGGAAGAAAGAGTTCAAATCCAACCGATTAACAGAGCTCAGAAGCTCTATTAATAAGATAGAAAAAGAGATAAGAAGGAAAGAGTCCAAAGGAGGAATAGATAAGAAGGGGCAAGAGCCCAAAGAGGGGAGGATTAAGCTGGGCAAGAGCCCAAACGAAGCAGGGACTCTCTGGGGAAAGGTTGCGTTCGTTCGGAACAAAAAAGTGAAACACGACTTGGACCAGGGCGTCAATTCAAGAATTGACGACCTGCACAAAGGGCGTTTCTCAAAAACACGCCCTGCACAAGGGCGTTTCTAAAAAACCAATTTTTAGAAATAAAAACTCCAATAGTAAAACACGCCTCAACCAAAGACACGTATAAAAAACACGCCCCTCGGAAGGGCGTTAATTTCAAGTTTTTAAAGTGAGGGAAGTCGGTCAAACATGAAGAATTGACGCCCTTAGGCGTGGGCGTCCTTTCTCCAAGAAACGTCCTAGATAAGGTCGTGTTTTAAAAACACGCCCTTACCTAGGTCGTGAATTTCAAAATATTCAGATAAATACCCAGAAAATCCAGAAAAATAGGGAAAAGGAGGAAATGAGGGAAAAATAGGAGAAATTCAAGAAAAGTGGGAAAAACCACACAAACAAGCTAATTTGAGGGTCAAATGGGGCATTGCACGGCAATATGAAATATACTCAAAATAATGTCAATTTTAGCGTGTCTACAGCTGGGGCTGCAGGAAAAGTGACGGTCAACGGAAGGCGCGTCAAAGACAAATAACGGCCTACTGCTAGACCGTTGATCATGGCAGAGCGATGGTTTGGAGGGCAACTAGCAGGAAATGCGACGGCCCAAAAGAGACGCGTTGGGGGGAAGCAACAGTCCTGACCAAGACCGTCGGGAAGTGTTTTAACCCAGAAGCCAAAGAGCTGAACGGCTGAGGGTGTAACGGCTCAGGGTTCACGCGTTACGAAAGAACGACGGTCAAACGCTGGACCGTCAGACTTCACAGAACAGGAACGAGCGAACTTGAACCTACAGGAAATGTGACGGCCCCATTCTGGTGCGTCAGAGACAAATGACGGTCCCACGATGGACCGTTGGAGCCTGAGTTGTGTTCCGAGACGGATTGAGCCGTGAGAGCCTAAACCCGAGATTTATCCACTTAATCTCCCACTAGAACTTATCTAGATTGAAGATAAGGCCTCCTAACCCAAGTCTTATCCTTTTAAAACCAAAATCAAGCCTTTAAAACTTGGAAACTCAACCAAAAAACGTAGCTTTGCTGAAACCTCTGCTCTAGGGCTGAAAGACCACTCCGAAAGGCAAAAATCAAGATGAAGAGAAGCTTTGAGGTGATGGCTATGGAGGAGAAGGTCTACATCGGACCTAAGGCTGCAAGAAAGGAATACAGAGAGCTTCAACGGCTAATCTTAATTCCCAAGCACCTAAGCTCTAATGCTCAAAGGGTGGTAAGTCCCAATAACCCAACCAAGTTCAGAATTTTCTGCACTTCAATTCCTTTCATGACTCCCTCTTCTTCTCCTTCTTAAGCCCCTTCCTGGCCCAAGATGCTATTCAAATTTAAAGTGGGTGGCTCCCATGGTAAAGACCCTCCCTATAGAAGTCACATCAATCCTTAAAGCATGGCACCTTCAACCTCTCTTGGTCTTAGGCAAAAACTTCCAGAAATTATCTTTAGATTGGCCAAGTATTTCAGCTCTTGTAGAACTATGGCATCCACAAACTCATACATTCATCTTCCCTTCCTTTGAAGCGGCAGTCCTATTAGAAGAGGTAGAGACCTACCTAGCCCTTCCTAAGACTAAGGTGGGGGATGAAGACCGGGTTTGCTACACGGTTGAGCCTATTGACCCGCCCTTGATCTTGAGTGATTTTATCCATAATGCGAAGGACGTGAGGACCATGATCAGCCCACACCACATCCATTTGATACCCTTGGCACAATGGATAGTGTCCCATTGCAAGAACAAGTGGGAGAGACACGAAGCAATAGCCAAGGCGGTGGCGGTGTGCTTATGCGGAGTCTTACTTTTCACCACAACCGACTACCTTTTAGACACAAAAAATCTCAGCATTATTAGTGGGTTGTGGCGGGGAACGTCCATCTCTCAAGCGATCCTCTCATACCTCTATGAAGGACTAAGTTCAGCTTGCCTAGGAGGACCTTTGTTCGGCTCCATGATACTTCTTGAGTGTTGGATGGGAGTGAGAGTCAAATTCCAACCAAAGGAAGACATAACTTCAGCCAGCCGAATTTTCGGGAGCCACCCTCTCTTCTTCATTGGAGGGGCATTTGGATACTCTTCACAGGTTGAATGCAAGACGGTGGATAAGAAAACTCGGGATGAATGGCGCCTCTTCTTCAACACTTTGCCAATAGACAAGTTCAATATGCGACCAAGAATCCTTCGAAGCACTCCTCTTAAAATACCGCGGCGTCAAGGCCTGGACCTCCAGCTAGTGGGGAACACTACAATGGCGATCTACAACCCGCACCAGTGCCATCTTCAGATCGGACTTCCAAGAACCCAAGCTCCTGCACTATCACACTACTCTCCCCTTCTATCTAGGAAGATGGGGACCGAGGAGGATGAAAGAGCGATCCGGAACGCGTTGACCATGTGGGAGATCAGCAAAGTGCGCTCGTGGCAAGAAGAAGTTGAAGAGAATGACGAAGCACGCCGAGATTACGTGAAAGAGTTGAGGAAGATCCGCCCTCTTGCTGATGAAAAACTTAATGTAGCTTGATTTTTTTATTTAGAGAGATGTTGGTTGTATGACAAAAAGTTGGAATTTTGTGAATTCATTTTTCATTAAGCTTGATTGAATGAGATGAGATTGTCTCAGTTGAATGAGCAAGAGTTTTGTGGCTTGATTGTCTGGACTAATGTGAGCAGGCAGAGCCTCTGGAGCATGTAACGGATGTGCACTGGGCCGCTATAAAGAAATGACGGTCTGACGATAGGCCGTCAGAATGGAAGCACGAAGAACCCTGTTCTCTGAGGGATGTAACGGTCAAGACTCAGGCCGTTAGAGTAAGTAACGGTCATAACCCTGGTCGTTAGAATGATGGTTACTGAAAGAAAGAAAGCTTATGCAAGAAGAGGAGTGACGGTAAGGATATGACCGTTAGATGACTGTAGCGGTCTGGTGATGACACGTTACAGCCTTTGAATCAGCATAATTGTGAGCTTCTCACTTTGATCTTGATCATGTGTTCTGCGCACACTTTAAACATGAAACAAGTTAGATCTGCTCTTAGACTCAACCCCTTGCCTTGAAGCAAGTTAGATAATGACCGTTTCTCAATATTTGGTCAAGGGGTGGATCCTTGTTAAATAGGCGGAAAACATAATAAAAATAATGCAGTGCATGCAATGCATATGATGGTGTTTTTCGGGGGTTTTGGAGAATATCTGATTTTTGTGAGATTTTGAAAATATTTGATTTGTTTGGGTTTTGAAAATATTTGATGTTTTTTGGATTTTGGAAATATTCCAATTTTTTTTTGGGTTTTGGAAAATATTAAATTTGTTTGGATTTTGAAAATATTTAATTTTTTGGATTTTGAAAATATTTGATTTTTTTTTGTTTTTTGTGTTTTTTTTTGAATTTTGGAAAACCAGTGCTTCCCCAGCAGCGTGAGTCCTTCCTTGTTGATATCGAGTCCGGGGGTGGGTGTGAGAGAAGGTGACGACCCCTGGACAAGGTCCAATTGTCATGACGGTATTTCTGCCAGGGCCATACCCAGGGTACTAATCTTGGTCCTAAAAGAAAAACAGAATACGGGGGGTAAGCTTTAGGCCAGTTATAGAAGTTTTTAAGACTTGATTTCCTTTCCGTACAACCCATTAGAGACTTGGTCTGTTGTGCCGGGGCTTTGAGTCCGTCATCGAAACTTAATCCACCCTAGGCATGCATGTGACCGGGCTCATAACGTCCCGTGGGGAACTGTACTGCCACTATTGTCATGCCTAGCTTTTCTTGCTTTGCCTTTCTGGAGCTTTGGAATTCATAATTCATACTATATTGACTTTGAGGTGATGCTTTTGATTTTGTCATAGAGATTGCCCCTTCGCTGTCTCTTTTGTTTCTTGTGGCGTCAGGTCATAACGGACTACCCCTATTTGAGACCTCCTCTCGTGAGGGTGTTTGGATCGGTTATCGCCTCTTTACTCACCTCTTGCCCCTGGTTTTAGCTGAAGGAAGAAACGGACAGGGACCTCGACTTTCCCCCAAAGCATGGCCAAGGAGAAACGTTGTCCTTTCTCAACGTGGAAAACCTGACCAGGGACGTCGTGTAGTGTGTGATTGCCTCACTCGGGACTCTTTTAGTGACAGGAGGAACATCTTGCTGCCGGGGTAGCACATGGCTAGACTCTAAGGAAAGAAACGCTTAAGATACAACCCATTCCACGGGTGAGAGAGCTCCTCACCTTCCGCGTTTACTAAACGGTAAGCATTTCCTGGATAAGCTTCTTTTACGACAAACGGCCCTTCCCAATTAAGTTGTAATTTAGACCTAGGACCTACAGACCGAATGAATTTTCGTTTCAAAACCATATCACCCTTTTGAAACTTACGTTTGATTACCTTCTTTTGAAAATAACGCGAAACCCTCTTTTGATAAACGGATACATGATCGGCCGCATTCATCCTCTTCTCATCTAGGAGTTCCAACTGAACCAGCAACGCCTCTCGACGTTCATCGAGATTAAATTCCTTATCAAGCTGCACTCTAAGGGAAGGGATCAGGATCTCATATGGGAGCACCGCCTCCATCCCGTAGGTAAGAGAATAGGGAGTTTGTCCCGTAAGGGTACGGACGGAGGTGCGGTAAGCCCACAGAGCTTCCACTAATCTTTCTGGCCAATCAGAAAACTTATGAGCTTCACATGTTTTCTTGATGATTTTAAGAAGGGTTTTATTAGTGGCCTCGGCTTGGCCGTTGCCTTGAGGATAATATGGAGATGAATGATGCAATGCAATATTGAACTTCTTACATAGGTCCTTGAGCTCTTGGGAAACAAACTGGGGTCTGTTGTCGGTGATGATGCTGCTTGGCACTCCGAACCGTGAGATGATATTCTTCATAATAAAGCGGCACACCGTTGTAGCTTTGATCTCTGCGTACGCCTCGGCTTCAGCCCACTTGGTGAAGTACTCAGTGGCGGTAAGGATAAATGATTTCTGCTTGATCTGGGAATTAGGATCACCGAGCGGGCCGACAACGTCAAAGGCCCACATAGAGAATGGCCAAGGAGCGGTCATAGGATGAAGAGATGAAGCTGGAGAATGAATTTTATCAGCGTGGAGTTGGCACTTAAGACACCTCCGGACATAGAGGGAGCAATCTTCCTCTAGAGTGGGCCAATAGTAGCCCTGCCTCAGGATTTTCTTCGCTAGAGCCTGGCCATTGACATGACCCCCACACTCACTAGAATGGGCTGCTTCAGCCACCTTCCAAGCTTCAACATCATCTAAGCATCTCATGAGCATCTCATTAGTAGCACGCCTGTACAGTTCTCCTGCGACAATAGTATACCTTGCGGCGGCTCTTCTGATTGACTTGCGTTGCTCAACAGTTGCCCCTTCTGGGAACAATCCCTCCTTACAAAACAACTCGATTTCATGATACCAAGGCAACTCTTCTTCGTCCAGGATCTCTTCTAGCTCTGTTAAAGATACTTCCTTAAGATCTTCCTTCTCAGCTCTTGCCTCCACAGATTTCCTAAGATTGATGAACCAAGGATCCTAAAGAGAGGGTGCGTCCAATCTCTGAACGATGATAGTCTCAGTGCTCCGACTGAGAGGGAAAGATAGGGAAGAAGCAAGGGATGCCAGAGCATCAGCTAGAATGTTCTGAGAACGGGGAGTATGGATATAGATCAGCTTACAGAATTTCCTAGCAAGGAGCGTGACCAGATCTTGATAAGGTTTGAGCTTGGGGTCACGAGTACGGTAAGTGGACAGAACTTGCCGTAGGACGAGCTGAGAATCTCCTATAATGTTTAAATAATGTGTGCCTAGGAGATAGGCATGCTTCAATCCGGCCAGGAGAGCCTCATACTCAGCGATGTTGTTGGTAGCAGGAAATCGAAGTTGATAAGCAAAGGGAATGGTCACCCCCTCTGGAGTAAGCAGAACAGCACCGATCCCTCAGCCTTGAGAATTGAGTGCACCGTCGAAGTGCAGAGACCAGAAGGGGTGATGAGAGATAACATAAAGATGCTCATCAGGGAAATCGTCCTGGATGGAATCGGTGTGAGGAATGGGGAGATGAGCGAGATGCTCAGCAATGGCATATCCTTTGACCGCCTTCTAAACAACAAAGGTGATGTCGAATTGAGAGAGGAAGCTCTGCCAGCGAGCTAACCTACTAGAAAGGACGGGCTTTTCTAAGAGATAGTGAATCGGGTCCATTCTAGAGATCAACCTAACTGGGTGGGCAAGAAAATAGTGTTTCAACTTCTGAGCTACCCACACTAAGGCGGCACAAGTTTTCTCCATAGCGGTGTATCTGGATTCGGCTGGGTTGAATAACCGAGAGAGGTAATATGCAGCTCGCTCTTTTCCTTCATCATCCACTTGTGCTAAGACCGCCCCTAGGGAGTTCTCAATGACCGAGATATATAGGATTAGGGGTTTCCCAGGGACAGGAGGTTGCAAAACCGGGGGATTGGACAGATATTCCTTCAAGTCCTCGTAGGCCTTTTGACAATCTTCATTCCATTCAAACTTAACCCCCGCCTTAAGCAATTTATAAACTGGACGGCACCTTTGAGAATGTTGGGATATGAATGTTCTAATGAATTGCAATCTACCAATCAATCCTCGAAGTTCCGTAATGTTCTTAGGCGGAGGCATATCCATGACGGCCTGTGCTTTGTTAGGATCAATCTGGATCCCCCGTTTGCTCACTATAAAGCCTAGCAGCTTCCTTGAGGAGACTCCGAATACACACTTCTTCAGATTCATCTTAAGCTTGTACTCCCTGGCTCTTTGCAATACCTTAGCCAGAATAGAGGGGTGCTCTTCTTTGGTTCTTGACTTCACCAGAATGTCATCCACGTAAGCTTCCATATAGATGTGCATCATGTCGTGGAAGATGGCCATCATCGCCCTTTGATAGGTGGCGCCCGCGTTCTTCAGACTGAACGGCATAACCACATAACAGTACGTGCCCCAGGGCGTGGTGAAGGAGGTTTTCTCTTGATCTTCTAGAGCGAGACGGATTTGATTATATCCTGAGTAACCATCCATAAATGACAATGATTCGTACCCGGCGGTACTATCGACCAAGACATCAATGTGAGGCAGCGGGAAATCATCCTTGGGACATGCTTTATTGAGATCCCTGAAATCGATGCAAATACGCACCTTTCCATCCTTCTTGATAACAGGGACTATGTTTGCTACCCACTGAGGATATAGAACAACTCTGATGAATCTGGCCTTATATAACTTGTCGACTTCTTCCTTGATCCTCAAGGCCATGTGGGGGTGAAATCTTCTTGACCGTTGTTTGACAGGTGTTGCCCCTGGTTTAAGCACGAGTCGATGTTCCACTAAAGAGGGGTCAAGACCTGGCATGTCCTCGTAAGACCAGGCAAAGGAATTGCTATACTCCCTTAGAACTTTGATTAAATCCTCTTCTACTTGTGGAGGGAGATTAGCAGCAATAATGATAGGCCTTGGATCTTCTTCAGTCCCCAAGTTGATTTCTTTATAGGTTCGTCCACTGCCGTCGACGGCTCATCGAATCTCTTCAGTCCTTGTGCATACAAATCAGCAGTGTCATCTAAATTGCTGTCCTCATTAACCGGATCTTTTTCACCCAGGATTTCATAGACGCCGAGTCCGTCATCGCCCCACGCCCCTTCTATTTCTTCTTCATCCTCAATCGTAATTGCCGTAGCAACAAATTCCGGACATTTTAAAAGGGCATGACAGCGCTGAGCTAGGTCTTGCAAGAATCTATCAGGAATAGATTTGGGAGGACGCACAAGGGGGCACGGCTCAGAGGAGGAAGGGTTGGATGACCTAGAACACGACCCTACTTCTTTAGACCTAACTAATTCTATCTCCCTAGACTCGATAGACCCTAATCCTAACCTAGGAGAAAGGAGACCTAGCGGAAGGGAAGGAGCAGGGGCCTCGTGCCCCTGGGATGAGGATGGAGACAGGGTAGCATAATCTTCCACTGTAATCTCCATTTTGAATTTGACATTTTTTTTGGAGATCAGTAGAGACTATACAGCAAGATGGAGGAGGCGGGAGCTGCATAGGGAATAGCTCGGGGAAGATGCAGTCAAAGAAGGGATCGGAAGATGAGAACCACATCTCGTGGAGTTGGGCGTTGGGAGGAGGAGGAGTGAATAGAGTGGATAGATCAACGGGTGGGTAGTGCCTGCAAGCGCAAGGAACAAATAGAATCTCGGGCAGATCAACAAAGGATGGATTTACCATGATAGGAGGAAGACGGGGTAAGAACTCCCATTGCTGGAGGAGAGATTGAAAGCGGGAGGGAGACCAAGAAAAGACAATCGGCGAGCTCCCCTTCTTCCGCGGATCATCGTCTGACCGCTTCTTCGGTCTCCATTGCATGAGCCGAACCTCTTGCTTCTTTTGGCAGTCTTCTTCATGAAACAACCCCTGAAGGGTTTGACCATAATCAAGCATATCATGTTCTGGCCTTTTTAGTGCCGGCGAAGGACTGGCAATCGGACATACTATATTTCTCTCTAACGGAGCTGGCTGCAGAGCTAACGTGCCGGGCTGGAGAGGCCCTCGGACAAAGTGCTGGCGGTAGTCCCAGGTGAGTGGCCCAGAATCACCCATCATAGATAAAGTGGTTTCTTTGTAGCCAAGACCTCTCCTGCCCATCTTTCTTCCCTTGGGTATGGGCTTGGTCATTCCTTGTAATTGTGCACCGAGGCCTCTTCCCGGTTGGTAGCCCAGTTTCAGTATAATGTTCCAGCCTTTTGAGTCTCGGATCTGGGGCTTCATCTTGATGTTAACTGGAGTAGTGATGGGCCTAGGAGGTGTATAAGGCCAAGGGAAGTTTAAATCCAGCACTGATATGACGGGTCGGCTGCTTGGCCAAAGTGTAGGAAGAATCTGTTCTGAAATGGCCTTAACCGATTGCACTGTAGATAGGCTTTTGACCTTGACGACCCTCCCTTGGAAAGGAAATTTGACGCACTGATGTGCGGTGGAGGGCACGGCACCGAGCGTATCCAGCCATGGATGACCCAAGATAGCCTTGAACATAGGGTCGATGTCTAGTACATAGAATTCCACGGCCATTGTAAGGGGTCCGAGATCTGCTTGGATAGTGACCACCCCGTGACATGCTCGCCTTGAGTTGTCATATGCCGCTATAGTGGTAGGGGTAGGTCGTAATAACTCTTCAGATATGTTGCAAGCTCGGAGGGTATTGAGTGGGCACACATTGATTGAAGCCCCTGTGTCAACTAGCGCTGCTTCAATGCTGACTTTATTCAGGGTGATTGTAATGCAGAGCGGCATCTGCCGTGCTTCCGGAGGTGCTAGCTCGATTTCTGAAAATGTAATCGCCGGCCCCTTTGATATAGTAGCCAGTGCGGTCGGTAAACTATCGACTGCCATGTCTTCGCTGACCATTACTTTATGTAAGAAATCTCTCAGTGCATCCTGGTGAAGGGTAGACCTTTTGATCAGTTCCAGCACAGATATTTTAGCGGGCACTCGATCCAGATGATGTAGCAAGTCATATTGAGTACCCGGCAAAGGTTCAGTTTCTTCTTGCTCGGCTGTTGGCTGAGAGGACTGGGGATTAGAATTAGTAGGGTAGTTCCGATGGAACATCTTCCCGCTCCTTAAGCCGCAACTCGTAGCGGCCGCGGCATCGGCGGATAGCATGATGGGCCCTGCGGGGTGGATGAGCGATGTAGGCTGTGCGGGGGAGATGATTTGGTGGGGTGTGAGGTTGGTGATGGTGGTGAGTGGTGGTGAGCGGATGATGAGTGAAGGATTGATGGAAGGCGGGATGGTGATGGTGGATGGTACGGATGGAGGGAGTGATGGTGGAGGTGTCAAGATAGGTGATAGGTTAGGCGATGGCGTGATGATGGTAGCAGAGGCAAGTGGCGATGGGTATGACGGAGTGGTGGGTGGTGGTGAATTTGTTGGAGCGGGTGTAAATGGGAGGACAAGTGGAGAGGGTATTGGGTGTGAAGGAAGGACGAAGGAGGGGGTAAGAGGATTGCGGTGGTTGTAGTGGAGAGCCATGACTTACGGTGTGGCGCCATCGTCATCAAAAGACCACTCGGCACTAGGGGCCGGAGGTTGAACTACGTTCACTTGAGCCGGGGCCGGTGGCTGAGGTTGCTGTAGAGCAGGCGGATGATTTGGCATTGGATTTTGATGGATCCCCAGATCCTGAGCCTGTTGTAGTTGCTGTTGTGGTAGTGGCTGTTGCAGCTGCGGTGCTTGTTGCTGCTGCACTTGCTGCCTTGGCGGCTGCCTTCTTTTCTCTTTGATTTCAACAATGGTCCGATGCATCTCGGCCCAATCGATTCTCTGCCCTTCATGGAGATCGTATACCAGATCCCGGAACTGATAACATCCTTCGATAGTGTGGCCTGGCTGCCTATGGAACATGCAATATTTCGTTTGATCAACGGCTGGGTTCCAGTTAGGCCGTTCCAGAGGAAGTTGAATTGCATTCACCGACATAAGAGCCGAGAAGATATCCGTGAGGGTCTCTGGCAGTGGAGGATATTGTGCCCTCTTGGGAGCCGGACGCTTGTTGTTCGGATTGTTGTTATAGCCGTTGGGTGGAGGGACATTATGGTATTGCGGAGGTGGTGGTTGTTGCTGTGGAGCGATGAAGGTGTTTTGTGGAACGGTGAAGGCAGGCGGAGGGTTTTGTGGAGCGGCTTGAAAGTTCTGTGAAGTGGGATTTTGTGGAGTGCGGGGGTTTTGGGGGAAGCGGAATGGTGCGGCTTGGGATGGAAAGGCAACGACTTGTATCTGTTCGTTTGTCTGGACCCCCTCGGTAACCGGCCCTTGTGGTTTCTTGTGATATTTGGGCTTTTGGTTTACGAATAGGGCGTGTATGGGAGAATCCTTGAAGTGGGTTTGTATGAAGCGCGCCCGGCTGTAGAGTTGATGCATGTTAGCTATATCATTCATTGCCAGGATGTTCCTGAAGGTCGGGGTAGCATTTGAAATGAGCAGCTTGACCTTCTCTTCCTCCGGAATGTGGCCAGGCACTCTAGCAGCCATCTGTCTCCACCTGTCTGCATATGTGGCGAACTCCTCATCTGGCTTCATCTTCTCGGCTACTAGATCTGTAAATGAGTATTCCGGGCCGACCCTGTCTTGGAACCGCTGGATAAATTTGTCCTTTACTACCTTGAAACTTTCAGCTTCTTCTAGCGGCAAAGAGTAGAACCACTCCAGAGCAACACCATCCAAAGATCGACGGAATAAGTACGCCATAAGGCGATCATCATATTGGAACTACGCCGACTCATATAGAAAATCCCTCACATGAATGAAGGGATTGCCGTTCCCATCGTACTTGCGGTAGTTAGGGAGTTCCGATTGCGGAGGGAACCGAATGTTCTGAAAGCTCGGGACAGGAACATCTGCCAAAGATTGTGGGCCAACCCGCTTCTGGAGGAAATCGAGTTGTTGCTGCATGGTGGCCCATTTATCAAGCAAGTCCTGCTCTCGGGAGGGAGCAGGGGTAGTGAAGGACGCTGATTGAATTTGGGGAGCAGATGGAATGATTGTGGCAGAAGGTGGAAGCCCATAGGCAGGAGTGGAGGAATAAACAGTGGAAATGGGGGGGCCATAAGAAGAATATTGGGCCTGAGACTGGCCCAGATTAGAATGGGCTTGAGCCACCCCTTGTTGAGGGCGCAAGAAATCTGAAGGGCCCATGAGGACTTGCGGGGCCATCGGGCCCGATGTATGATGATCCACCTGAGCAAAGGAAGGGACTGGTGACTTCCCTTTATCAAAAGATTGATAGGCCGAGTTGGAAGATTGGCCCGTCTCCATGCCTGTGAAAGTGATGGTCCGAGGTTGGACCGAGGTAAGATCAATCGGAGTGGACTGGGCAGAGGGCCCACTAATTCTAGATGGATCGATAGGAGGGTTGGATTTAGAAGGAGATGCGTTGGACCCTTGCATGGCCTGATAAAGAACTTGAAGTTGGGTCGGATCCAATTGGGCCATCATCTGAAGAATGGAGCCCGCGGAAGGAGTGGAGAGAGAAGGGGTAGCTTGACCACCTTCTATAGGAGTGGAGGATAGAAGAGGGGTAGTCCCCTCTCCAGAAGAGAAGGTGATAACCCTAGGAGAGTTTTCAAGGAGCCCTTGAGGAAGAGAGTCCTCTTGGGAACGGGGAGGATTGAATGATGCCATGGCGGACTCGAAGAGAGGATTAGAATAGAACGTGAAGAAGGAATTGACTTGAGGAGATGGTTCGGACAGACGAAAACAACTCCACATGCAACCGACAACCTTGACGATGCAAACAACCAACACAGACAATCACATAATGAGCAACCAAACTCGGATATTTTAACAAAAAATGTAAGTGATAAAAGATGAAGACACCCCAAGTCAACCAAGTTGTTTAATATGATGCAGCAAGATTCTTGTGATTTCTCCTTCGGAACTTTAGTGAATTGATTGAAATGTGCTCTCAACAATGGGTTCCTAATAGGAGATGGGTATGGAACTTGGCTTGACTCTAAGTGTAATCACTCCTTCACTTATGCAACCCTAGACACGGGGTGGGAAAGGTACAATCGGCCCGGCGTCCGTGTGGGAATCCACGGCTCGCGGGGACTTATGGAGGTCCCTGGTGTGATTTCCTAGTCGGCCCCAAGGAATATGGAGACGAGAGGTCCTCACAACAAGGTAGGAAAATGCAATCTAAGATATGAATGTATGAGTGCCCCTATGTGCACCGGAGTGCATGCAAAGTCTAGCCTATGATCTAACAAACAATGGTGCACGCAATGATATGGAGATATGAAACAAAGCAAGGAGGAAATCAAGTATCACCCAAGCAAAGGGTCACAGCAGAAACTGTGGAAATAAATGCACCTCGGATGCGTACCTGTCTAGAGTATAACGGTCGAGGAACCCTGCGTCAGAATAAAATAACGGTCGAAGACCAGACCGCCAGAAGTAATGTAACGCGGGGAGGTAGGACCGTCAAATGAGCCAGAGAGCCAAAATCAACCAGAAGTAACAGGAAAAGACCGTGAAAACTCTCGCAGCAGAACAGATATGGCGGTCTAATGACCCTACGTCAGAGGACTCCAACGCAGGGACACAGGGCAGTCAGAACGCTCAGAAAACCAGGATCAACAAGAAATAAGAGGAAAACGGGAGGGGAACAACACAAGAGATGATGGCAGGTTTAACAGGAATCAAAAGCACGATTGGCACAAGTTGTCCCACCGTGATCGCCAAAAAATTATCTGTTGATTTTATTTTGCTTCTCTATCTTCTTTTTCTCGGGGTCTTAATGATGATACGTAGCAAGATGACAAGCAAATAATCAAAGATCTGCACTCAACCTATGAACATGTGATCATGAACCTAGGCAACCAAAGCAAGCTGTGGCATGGGCATGCTATCTCAATCAAACTAAGCTAAGGAATAAAGGAAAAACACACGCCGGGGCGTGGAGCAAAGAGTAAATAGAAACACACCGCGAGGGGTGGAACAAGCAAGGAAATAAAAGATGTGAGATACGAAAGAGAAAGCTAATGCCCAATACTTAAGAAAGATGTGATCGCCACCAAAGTAAAAACAAGCCAAAGACCTGAAAATACCTTGGAAATAGGTGGATGAAGCACCCGCCCACGGGAGAGGAAAGATCAAAGAAACCTGCAGGTCAGCTTGATGTAACGGTCAGAACCCTGTGCGTCACTTGGAAGTGACGGTTGCTCGATAGACCGCTGGAAGAATATGACGCGCCTGAACCAGACCGTCAGATAACCTACAGTAGCAAAGCGTGAATCCTTTTAACTCCAACTCTTCCAGCCGGCTAGAAGACTTGGGCCTCATACTGGTGGACCTGTAGACCTGCCAAAGATGTGGAAAGCAAGAGAAAACAACCCAAATTAGCCCTTTAGACAATATAGCATCAATTCTTCAAAAAACACAATATCATCAAAAGGAAAGGGAAATACCAGGAGATTTTGGTTTTTTAACCCCTCTAGGCGTTTTAAAAGATTGGGAGGATGTTTAGATGATGAAAACTAGTGAAAAACGTGGAGAAAGGAGAGAAATAATGCTTATGATGAAAGGGAGATGGAAAAGGAATTCATTATGCAAATATGAACTTTGAAACCAAGAGGAACAGATACTCCCTTCACCAGGCAGCAAACGAACGTGAGAAGCACTTCTCCTTGATCAAACGTGACTCTAAAATGCGGCAGCACTTCGACGCAACTCCAGAATTTCCTCTCCTCTAGGGCATAAAGTCAAGGGTTCTATTTATAGACCCTCAAACCCTCAGGTCGAGCAGAGGAAAATCCAGCAAGATAAAGGGATAACTCTTAACAAATCCTTAAAGATAATATCACCAAGAGTCCATAGAATCAAACAGAAGGTCCTGAGGATCAGATTTGGAAGAGATATCGTCAATCCAAGTTCTTATCTCGACCACGGAGTAGCAGAGAAAAAGGCCTGAATTGCTAGGACTCTCTGAAGGAAGTAACGGATGCACGACAGACCGCCACAGTGAAATAACGCATCAAGGAACATCCGTTACTTTCAACCTTATCCCAAAGAGATAAGATCAACAGGAAGAAGATCAAAACAATAGGACTCTATAAAGAAAGCAACGGTCAAGGCATGGGGCGTCACAATGAAACAACGGTTGCACGACAGACCGTTATATTCAACATATAGGCCAAAGGATAAGCTTTGGAACAAGACCTTAAGCTTCAGGACTCTTCAAGGAGTAACGACCCAGGACCCATCCGTTAGAAGGAAGAAACGCGCCTGGGACATACCGTTATTATCAATGGAGTTCAAAAAGAAGGAATGAAGATTTTGCTAAGCTTTTAGTCAAAATGAAATGCCACAAAGAGCCACATCCGATCAAGGAATCAAGACCCAAGAAATGATCTTCAACTAAACAAAGAGACTCGATGAAGAGTGAACAACTCGGAGCATCATATATAATGAATAAAGAGATGACCCGACTTATTGGTCATAAAACGGGTGTCAATAGTATTAAAGAAAGAGGTTGTAAAGTGGCTAGATGCTGGGATTATATATCCCATTTCGGATAGTAAGTGTGTTAGCCCGACGCAAGTTGTTCCTAAGAAATCAGGGCTAACCGTTGTTACAAATGAAAAAGGAGAAGAAGTACCAATGAGATTGCAAACGGGGTGGAGAGTTTGTATAGACTATAGAAAATTGAATTCGATGACAAAGAAAGATCATTTCTCACTCCCGTTTGTGGATCAAATTCTGGAGAAACTGGTTCGACAGAAGTATTTCTACTTTTTGGATGGCTATTCCGGGTATAATCAGGTTACTATTTACCCGAAAGATCAAGAGAAGACAACGTTCACATGCCGTTATGGCACGTTTACTTTTAGAAGAATGTCATTTGGACTTTGCAATGCCCCAACCACCTTTCAGCGATGCATGATGTCTATATTTTCTGAAATGGTGGGTGAATTTTTGGAGGTGTTTATGGATGACTTTTCTGTGTTTGGTACTTCTTTTAAAATTTATTTGGAAAATCTAACGCAGGTGCTGAAGAGGTGCATTGAATCAAATCTTGTGTTAAGCTGGGAGAATAGCCATTTTATGGTGAAAGAAGGAATAGTTTTAGGCCATGTTGTTTCTAAGAGAGGAATAGAGGTTGATAAGGCTAAGGTTGATTTGATTTCTAATCTTCCTCCTCCTTCTTCTGTCAAACAAATTCAATCTTTTCTTGGCCATGCTAGATTCTAGCGTAGATTTATCCAAAACTTTTCCACCATCGCTCATCCTCTCACTCAGTTGCTTGCCAAGGACACTCCTTTCAATCTTGATGATTCTTGTCTTGAGGCATTCAACTCCTTGAAAGTGTCCCTCACTCAAACTCCGATTCTTCGATCTCCAAATTGGTCGCTCCCTTTTGAAATTATGTGTGATGCTTCAGACTATGCCATTGGAGTTGTCCTAGGTCAGAGAGTCGATAAGAAGCCCGTGGTGATTTATTATGCGAGCCGCACCCTCGCCGACGCACAATTAAATTACACCACCACGGAGAAGGAATTGCTAGCTGTTGTTTTTACCCTGAAAAAATTTCATTCATATCTATTAGGGGCTATAGTCATTATCTATTTCAATCACTCGGCTTTGAAATATTTAATTTTCAAGAAGGATGCCAAACCCCGTCTCATTCGATGGATTTTATTACTATAAGAGTTTGATTTAGAGATAAGAGACAAAAAGGGGTTGGAGAATGTTGTAGCTGATCATCTATCAAGGATAGTGATACCTGAAAGTGCTCCTATGTCCGATTCCTTTCCTGATGAGCAAATTGTTTCCATCTCTTATACATCAACTGCCTAATACGCTCACATTGTCAATTACCTAGTGGTAGGATAGATTTCGGGTGGATGGTCTAGGCAGGAGAAGGATCGATTCTTTTCAAAGGTCAAACACTATTTTTGGGAGGACCCAGAGCTGTTTCACATGGGTCCAGATCAAATAATAAGATGTGCCCCTGAGGAAGAACAACAATCTGTTTTAAACTTCTGTCATAATCTCGCTTGTGGGGGACATTTTTCTGAAAAGAAAACTGCGGCGAAAGTTTTGCAAAGTGGATTTTATTGGCCCACATTATTTAAGGATGCTTATGAATTTTTAAAAACTTGTTTGAGATGTCAAGTAGTGGGTAAAAATTCTAAGAGAGATATGATGCTGCTCAGTCCCATTCTGGTTGTTGAAATTTTTGATGTTTGGGGAATAGACTTTATCGGACCATTTCCACCTTCATTTGGCAATGAATATATTTTGGTGGCGGTGGACTATTTTTTGAAATGGATTGAAACTGTTGCTACTAGGACCAATGATCATAAGGTGGTGATGAAGTTTGTAAAGAAGAATATCTTTTCTAGATTTGATTATCCTAAAGCTATGATTAGTGATGGGGGTTCTCACTTCACGAACTTTCAATTCCGAGCTTTGCTTCGCAAATATGGCATTACTCATAAGCTTGCTACCCCCTATCATCCCCAAACTAGTGGCCAGGTTGAAGTATCCAATAGAGAAATTAAAAATATTCTGCATAAGACAGTTAGGCCGGATAGGAAAGACTGGTCTGAGAGACTAGATGATGCATTATGGGCCTATAGAACTGCATTTAAGACTCCCATTGGTATGTCACCTTACAGACTCATCTTTGAAAAAGCATGCCACTTTCCTGTAGAAGTGGAACACAGAGCATATTGGGCCATGAAACAAGTCAACTTTGATCTAACTCAAGTTGGGTCCCAAAGAGCTCTACAACTTAATGAACTGGAAGAACTAAGAAATGAAGCCTACGAGAATTCAAAGATTTACAAAGCTAAAACCAAGGTTTTTCACGATAAGCATATTCACCGGAAAACTTTTTCTGTTAATCAAAAGGTTTGACTTTTTAACTCATGACTACGTTTGTTCCCCGGTAAGCTGAAATCCAGATGGGATGGACCGTTTATTGTTGTTAAAGCTTTCGACCATGGTGTTGTCAAAATTTTGAATCCTAAAAATAGTCATATTTTCATTGTCAACGGTCAAAGATCTAAACCTTACTTGGAAAATGAAACATTGTCAAAAGAATCAATTATTCTAGGTGATCTGGAGTAAAAATCTTTGTGAGCTTTCATGCATCTGGCTGAAGATGAAAAACTTAGCGCTTCTGGTAGGTAAGCCAAGATTTTTGTTATTTGGTGCTTTATTTTTAGTGTGTTTTCATTAGTCAGGTAAAGTGGAGAAGGAGCCGTCATATATTAATAGTGGCACGATTTTCCCCGCACACCAGGTTGTATCCTTCCATCTCAACTATATTCTTTGTTACATTGTTCTATTACTTTCTATTACATATGTCATTGAGGACAATGTCATTCAAGTTGGGGGGGGGGGAGAGAAAAACTCTCAAATTTCCATGCATACAATCTGATATCTTGCATTTCATACAAAGTAAAAGATGAAATCCCCAAAATGATTTTTATTGATTCATGCTTTAAATTGAAAGTAATTCTGGAATGGAAAAGGTTAAGGAGAAGGATGCAAGAAAATTTAGTCAATCTAGTCATAGAAAACTGATGTACGAATCTTTTTAAAGTTCATGTGTACTTTAAAAAAATGAAAATCACATTGCACACTAATGTAACAAGCAAGACAAGCCTTCTGCTATTTTGGGTATCTGATATTCTGCACTTCTTAAGAAAAAAGATCTTTTTACAAAGCTTTCTGTCAAGTTATCTATCAAATAAGTGCAAATGCACTATGAAAAAAAAATATATCATGAAAAATACCCCTAGTCTTAGTAACCGGGCCTACTTCACCTAAGACGTGTTGAGGTTCACGTTAAACAGAAAAGGGAACCTTGATCTGTGTAACTGGGTCTACTTCTCCTAAGGAAAGAGTCGAGGTTCATGTTAAATAGTGAAGGGTAGTGCAACATCATGTGTGTAGAAAATATATAAAAAGATCCCAAAGGGACATAGAAATAAGGCAGACCAAAAAGCTAGTATATTTAATGCTCTAATCTAAGAGGTGCAGGGTTGAAAGGCACTTGCTTGGAATAGCAAATGGGGGACGCAATTGTCTAAGCTGTGGATTTGGTAGTTACACATGCACAAGTGCTATTGAGCTTTGATTTGAATTCTTGATCATGTATTTTAATTTCCTACATAAGTCTAGTGTGTATTAATGATTCTAAATTCCTAATCTTTAGTTGATTCTATGAAGGGAGAGCTGGATATGAGAGTATGGACTTTGTAAACTCTTGATAGTCCTAAATTTCAATTTATTTACATTGCTAAGGGAATAGCAATGAGTAAGTTGGGGTGTGTGATAAGTGCTATACTTTACATCATATTTTGAATCACATTCATCATTTTTGAGCATTAAATGAATAAAGTTGTGCAACATGAGTAGTTAATTTCATTCTCACTATTAATTTGAGTCTGCATGTATTTTATCATCTTTTTGAGCCAAAATGACCATGTGAGAAATATTCAAGAATTTGCACAATCATTTGAAAGCCATTTTAGGATGAAATATGTTGATTATTTAAAATTTTGAATTTTTAAGAAATAGTGATCGGAGGAGGGTCAGACGCCATTTTTTAAGATTTTTATGAAAAAAGGAATTAGCGACTGATCAAACAGGTGCCCATTTATTTTATAAAAAGAAAAGAAAAATAAAAAGAGGAATTAGCGACTGCATAAATGGGCGCTATTTCATTTGATGAAAATAGAGAAAAAAGAAAAGCTAGAAAATAGAAAGAATGTGCGACTGTTTAAACATGCACAGTTTCTTTGAAAAAAGAATAAGCAACCGTGTGAGCGGGCGCTCGTTCATTTATACGGAAAATTGAAGAAAAATAGAAAAAGGAATTAGCGCCCGTCCACAGTCGCATTTCCTGGATTTATAAAAAAAGGAAAAATGTCAAAAAGTGGAAATAAAGATTGGGTGATCGCTCTCCCAGTCGCCATTTTAATGTGCCCAGTACCCCAGTCGTCGTTTTCATGAGTTTGAAATGGAAACGGCTTGCTCCAAACAAAGTTATCTTCCACTATTCAAGTTTATATCCTCTTGTTTGAGGAAAGGAGGACTCTAAACATGGCAAGCTACCTCCTTTGATCAATCCTTGATGTTGAAAAGCCGGATTTGAAGCTAATCTCAAAGTCACGATCGTGAAAGTTCTTCTGTATAGTATAAATAGCTACCCTAGAGCACTGTGGGAAGGAGTTAGCCAGTTAGCCTTTTAAGCCTATTTTTACATGCTTTTTGTTCGTCTTTTCAAAATTCTTTCTTCTGTAATCTTCTTCGTTTTTAAGTTATCTACAATTTCTTCTGCTTCCTCTTCCTCTAATTCTCTCCCGTTTTCAAACTATTCTTAGTTTTTCAAAATTCAATTTTTAGGATTTTTCATTGTTCATCCGCGCACCATCACCCTGTTCTTCCTAGTTTTTCACCCCCTTCCTCTCATCGTCTGCCTCCGCACTCTTCACCAATCTTCTTCTGTCTTCCTCTGATCTACAACTTTCTCTTCTTTCACTTCTTCTAAATCTCTCTAGTTTTTAAGTTATTTCTCCTCTAATCTCCCTCTATTTTCAATTCTATTTTACTGTGTTTTCATCTTTTCTTCCACCGTAGCCCCCCCTTCTCTTCATATCCCTCTGTTCACTCTTTACAATACACCCACACACACACATATGGTTTTAATTGTTTTTGAACTTTCTTCCTCCACTCTTTTATCTCCCTCTCCCATATTTCTTCTCACATCCTTATGGCAGATCTTCTTCCCATGGTACTCTAAAGGCAATGTCATCTCCACAGCGGAGCGGTTCATTCAAAGACTTGGTAAGGAGACGGTGGCATTCTTCATCCAAATTTCCCGGCTCTTATTTCTTCCTTTCCTCTTATTTACAAGTTGTAATTTTTATTTTCATAGAGTTATACTTGCCACCTTTTCTTAGCAATAAAATTCATATTTTAAAATGTATGTTCTTCTCTTTCTATCTCCTTTCAATTTCTCTTCTTTAACCCTCTCATATTCTTTAATTAGTTTAATTTCATGCAAGTTTCCTTTTCATTAGTTTAATCTCACACAAGTTTGGATCTTTCAAATATAAGAATTTTCCATCTCATGCTTAATTGAAAATATTTCTTCTCCGTGGGATCGACTCGTTCTTACCACTTTACTCAAATTCAAATCTTTTTAAGTGAGTGAGTGCGGTTATATTTTAAATTATGACACAACTTTTCAACGACAAGTTAGTGGCTATCAGGTGGCCATCCTCTTAATTGTTCCCAGTGGGCCTTATGCAAGCCAATGGCCAAAATACCTAGACTTATGACTCAACATGACCCTTATGGCCTACTAATGGCCTACAAAAGAATCCAAATGACTCATGAACAGTATCCAAACTCAAGAAATCAATCTCCATGCTCTGATGTCCCCCTCAATTCTCCCCAGATTGGAAAAACTTGACTTCGTCGAGTAAGGTGTCCTCATGAATGATGAACTCCTGGTGAACAATATAATCCGGGTGCATGGTGTGGTCCTCAGTGGCTCTGCCTGTCGAAGGGGCACCCTCTCCCCGCACCAAGCTGCGTAGGTAGCCTCCCCTCTTGGGGTGGACACCTACTCATCTAGTATTCGCACTGATTGCTCATGCTGCTTTGGAGACATGGCTAGAAGTGGACGCTCAGGTGTGGGGTTACTCCAAGGAGGTGGAGAAGGCTCAATCAGATCACTAGGTGTCACCACTGGGTCCCAAGGGACTCCCATTTCCGTGACATTGCGGAGAGAGTGAACACCCATGATATTTGGCAGACCTACAATAGATGCAGTGGATCCGGCATGATTCAGCAAGCTAGGGGAACCAACACCGATAGTTTGTATCATGACATGGTTACCTATAGAAAACTCAAGTGGATGTTGGTGCATGTCGGCTACCTCCTTTAGTGCTTATCGCTGACCTCAATGTAATGCAATCCCCGAGACTGCTTAATGATAGACTCAGCAGACTCTGATACACATGTATGCAGGGGCGGTCCTGGACATCCAAACATAGACCTAGCATACGCATGACGCCTACCTATCTTGACAACATTGGGAGTGCCTAGACATTCAAATTTGATCTTATGCACAGGCTTCCTATCATGTTTGATGGACTTGGGAGGACCAGGACTTCCTAAAGTGGACCAGTCATGCACGAGCTTCTGAACACTATCAGTATATAGCGGAGGACTCGGACACAAATGCAAAAATGCATGTAGCACTATCTTTATGACATGTCTCTTTCTAACTAAGACCTGGTGTGTTGTGGTGTATGCAAGGCTGGGTTTTGGTCAGACATAGCGGACCTGACCTGGGGCGGGGTAAGATGGTAGGCTTCGTGGAGGACTAGGAGGGAGACTTGTGAAGCTAGGGATTCCGATGAGGAAGGATCAAAAGGATCAAGAAAGATTAGGGACCCGGTGATGTAGCTCCCTTTCGGCCTTGGGTATAGGTCCCCAATGGAGGTCAGCTCTTCATCAACTGAGGGGATTAATGAGGTTGCTAGCTCTTTGAGAGGTGTGGGCTTCTTTATGGGAGAGAAGGTGCCATGGGGTGGAGGTTGGTTGAGCTCGTCCGGTAGAGGTAAGAACAACACGAGCTCACTAGTGTATGGACTCACGGTGCAGACAAAAGTAATGGATCCCAAGGATGGGTGGATGAAGCTAATGCATCTGGGTGGATTGGGCCTAAGAGCCAACATGCCGGTAAACTTCATTTGCCAACCTAATCCCTCAAGAAGATAGTCCATGGTGTCCACGAAGTAAAAGGATTGGAAGGTGGTGCAAAAAGAGGAGGTGGACACTACTTGTAATGCTGGCTCTATGGAAGGGTAGCAAGGAATCAGGACATTTGGAAATAAGCCCTTCCTTAACCAACTAGCTAGGGGCTCCCCAAGGACCAGATGGCCCTCAAGTGGCAGGAACGGCTCAAAATGGGGATCTAAAGATGATAGTGGGTGAATTGTAGGGGTGGGTGTCTGGTGTGGAGCAGGTGCAAGTGGTTGTGAGTGAGGGGAAGGATTCCTCGGCTGGGGTGGGTGAGGCCTTGGGGCAGAAGTGCCCTGTGGCCGTCCCACCGGCTCGGCACCTCGCTGAAATGTAGACGCCTGGCGTAGGGTAGACTCAAACTTTGACTCGAATGGCTCAACCTCTAGAGCGACCTAGTAACCGTGATCCAGAGTGGTCACGTTGAAGCAAAACAATTCATTTTTATAGTGAAGCCGTAGACCATTTCGAAACCACAATATGGTCATGGTGCTCCCCTCTCGGACTCCATATCTCAAGAGGTACTCATCAAACTCCCTAATGTACTCAGATACAGACTTGGTCCCCTGAGTATGAGCTCTAGGGCCCACGGGTTGCTGCATTGGCTCGGTACAGGCATCTGCTGGCCTTGGGTTCCCACCCAAAGGTGCTCTCTCAAGGGCGGCGAGACGCGCAACCAAACCGTGGATAGATCGGTTGGAGGCATCCACCTTATCCTTCACAGCTTTTAACTTACCCTCGACACGGCCTAGATGTTCCCATCTAATCTTTTCCAACCCAGACATCCTATCCATAAGGGTGTGCACAGCTTTGACCAAAGAAGGGTCCGCGGGGACTCGGGCATGGGGGTCGGCCATAGGTGCAGAGGAGTGGAAATCAGTTCCCCGACGAGTGGGCATGCAAGGACTAAAATGCAGCAAAATTTGGAATGGAAAACTAATGCAAGACTACCCTAGAGTCAACTTGCTCCGGTACCAATTTGATGCGGGACGAAGGGGGGAGACACGGGAAAGGGACGCGAAGACTCAACTATGAGATCATGCAACGACTCCCTACTCTAAATGATGATGCAATCAGCAAGCAAACACTAAGGGGAGCAGCCGAAGGCCCAACTCCAACAAGGACTCAAGGGCTGAACACGTCACTCACAAGAACCACGGTGCATGGTCGTCCCTAGCGAGGGAAACGTGGGATCTCCGCGGTTGAGAAACCACCCGAGTCACCGGGTAGTCTCACTCTCTTGTAGTCCGAAGGGGAACCACAGGACGGGCTCACTCATGCTGTCCAGTGGCAACGGAGTTTGAACGGGCTAGATTTCCTACTCTCACACACGAGCAGCGACAGATAAGCACAAATACGGAATGAGAAAAGTGTAAGAGAGGGAGTGGAACGCATACCTCTACACGAGTGCCTGGGGAAGACAACCCGGCCAAGGCACGTAACTCCCGATACAAATTAATATCAAATAATTACAGAAATGAATCGATATTGCCCACTCCACGCAGGGAGGTAAAAGGCTACAAGAGCGATCTGGGAGTGCTGAGCTTGGGTTGATGGACAACGTTCCGTGGTGGCTTTGACAACGTCGGCACACTATTGGTCGGGCACGGTCAGACTGTGCCCGGCTAGACAGATCGCCAGTCAGCTATGACTGGTGGTCCTCCGGAGCGTCAGGAGCTGGAACGCGAGTAGTTGGCGTTGATCCTCAGTTGATATTGAATTCCTCATGCGAAGGTGGCAGCTAGAAGGGGTCGATTGGCCGTCCGTTGACCGGGTCAAATCAGCACGTCGGTGCAGGTCGGCCTACACAGGGCAGGCGACCAGCGAGCGGCGGCCACTGGGATGGCAGCATCCGAGCATCTTCTGGTTGTGGCGGTACACGAGGATATTGGTGGGGTGTCCCCTTCGATCCCTGGGAGCGGCGATCACTGGACCTCGGCTGAGGTGCCGACGGGAGATCTGGAATAGGGATCTATCCCGTAGTCCTCCAGTTGAGCAAATCTGCGCGACCCAGCAAAAATGGTCGTTGCGGTCAGATCTGGAGTCGGATCAGGATGAAACTAGTGTCGTTACGAAGGGCACTCGACGGGATACGACTTATGAGAATATGAGACCCATCCATTTAACCGATTTTCTTGGGAAGATTTCGTAACAAGAGCCTCATGCTGACAAGGTGTGCTGGGCAGACTATAATTAGTCGGAAGATGGACGTGGACAGGGGGGCAAACGGGGGATCTGGGTCACAGGGTGAACGTGGGTGAGAGAGGGGAATGTTGTGGTCATGCTCACCAATTTTGGTAGCGATCAGAGGAGATTTGGGGGGCTGGGAAAAATCGGTATGCAGGTCTCTGTCCAGTAGATCTGAACGGAGGTAGACTTTACAAGATGGAATAAAAATGGTGGAGCAGGGGTCAAACGGTGTATCGGGGTGGTGAAAATTTTACTGGAGAGATAAAAGAACGTGGGGAAGTGACAATAAAATTTTGGCGATGATTCGATGGCGGGAAAGGGGCGAACCGACCTGTTCTTCCACGTTCTATCCGGCTGCGCACAGTCTTGGACAGCAAGGGCAAAAGAGGCTTATGGCGGCCCGATGGCGACTCGGATGGCCGAGGCGGTGGAGGGGGCTGGACGCCACACCCAGTAGAGATGATACGGCTTGGGAGTCGCTCCCAAAGATAGGGTTTCACACCCCAGATCTGCAACCTTCACAACTGCAAGAAGGAGGAAGAAGAAGGATGAAGGGGGCAGCCCTTACTTGCACCAAGAAAAAAATACTTCATTCCTTCCTCTAAAATTGTTACAAGAGAATATTTATATGGAAACCCTAGACCTAATCAAGACTCCACATGACTTCATTACCCTCGACAACACATTATGGGGAGAGGGATGGAAGGGGCACCCTTGGTCTTCCAAGAAGTCAACAAGGGGGGTGGACAACTTGGACCAAATTTTAAAATGGGAAACGAGGGGAGGGGGAGGGCGGATGGAGCATGGGAGGGGATTTTCTCTTGGACAAAATGCCCAATTGTGTGGGTGGAAGGGAGGAAGTGCACGACTTCCCCATGGAAGTCAACAACGGTGACTCCCTTGGTCCAAGTTGGACCAAGGAGGAAGTGGCCTCTTTTGGCACATCCAAGGGCCCAGCCCAAATGGACTTCCAAGTTGGGGTGATCATCCTCTTAATTATTCTCAGTGGATCTTATGCAAGTGAATGGCCCAAATACCTAGACTTATGACCCAACATGACCTTTATAACCTACTAATGGCTTACAAAAGAATCCAAATGACTCGTGAACAATGTCCAAACTTAAGAAATTAATCTCCATACCCTGATGTCCCCATCACTTGGTGAAGTAAGATGTAATATGCTGTCTCTAGCTCTAGTAGTTAGGCCGAATTTCACGCTCTTGTCGACACCACTTCAGAAATTGTGTGGCTCAAGTGGCTCCTTGAAGATTTTAATTATTCCAGTTGAGAGTCTCACTCTATTTTCTTGTGACAGCAAAAGCGCTATTCAGATTAGCCACAACGAAGTCTTTCATGAGCACACCCAACATATGAGAATTGTTTGTCGCTTTGTAGCGATATCATTTTCCCGCCCAAAAAAAAGCTCTCCTGTCATATGTATTTTCTAAATATCAGTTGGTTGATTTACTCACCGAAACTCATCTGCCTGCAAAGCTCCAATTTTTACTATCCAAACTTGTAATGATTTCTCACTCACCATCTTGTTTGAAGGGGACGGGGGTGTAAAAAAAAGGGAGAGGATTCCCTTCCTTGATTGTCCATTTCCAATTTTCCCCATTCTTATATTGCACCTTCCATGTACAGGAGATCCTTCCCTCGACAGCACACTGCTGTCATTAGGCATCATGTATACCACATATACATATACTTTCCGTGTGAAAACACTAGGCATCATTAATATATAAGGCATCTATCGATGTAATCAGATAATACCTTTATCTTTATTATTGTTTTTTTAATATAGTGTATTCTTTACCCATTACTTCATATTATTGGAAATCAATTTACGAATGCCAAATTCTTCCACTCCACAGAGATGCGAATGAAAATCTCCTGTTTGGTTATCTTAATGACGAGCAAAAGGGAAAATTTACGTCTAAGATATTATATATATATATAGTGACAAAAAATTTAACACAGATACTAAACTCTAAATTCACATCTCTCGGTAATTAAATATGAGTCAAATAAATTTTCTCGAGAGTCAAACTCGAGACCTCTATGACATGAGACAAGCTCCTTTATCGTTTGACTCACTCATAGTTCTCACAAAATTATACAAATTTCTTCCCACTAATTAGTCTACACAATTTCTACTTATTAAACATGTAAATCTTGTGAAATAAACTTTATAAACAAGTGAGTGAGAAATTAGTTAGCTAGGTTCCTAGAGGGATGCACATAAGTATGGGATTTGGATTTTATTTATAAACAGAGTGAGAAATGGGCCGGAGTAGTATTTAATATTTGACCGACAGTTAAATTGAGCAAAAGGATATGTGAAGATCTAACTAATCGGATATCCGGCAAGATTTTACAAATCGATCTGGTATGAGATAAATCGCACGTATCGGATCGTACAATCCAAAGACTGATGCGATTGATACGTGATATGTAACTGGTATGTACTCGTATATTCTATACTTTATTTTATACTTAACATGTCTTGATAGGTAAATTGGTTAAAGACGTTACTCTCTCATGGTTGATTTCAAGTTTGAAATTCACTAGTGTTTTTATTTTTCCACCATTTTTGTTAAAATTTTCATTATTTTTAAGGAAAAAGAAGTCAAAATGTAACCCATAGCTGTGAGATTCGAACCCAAGACATATCACGGTTGAACATGTAACATCTTAACCAACTAAATTACACATATACCATTTCAATATTTATTACAGTAAATATTTATTATATAATTTTTTATCAGTAATATATTATGATATAATATAGTACGATATTATATCGTATCATACAAATACACAATCGGTATGGTCGACACGACCAAACCGTCAAATCTTGATATCCGGATCTATATGCTCTGCGATGGGCCTATACCTGCTGCACTTCCAAGGTAAGTATGTGAATCTGGCGATCAAGATCCATCCTTAATCCTCATCCGACGACATTGTCTAGGTATTGGATACGCAAATGATGATCAACTCATGATTAAAGTTGCAGCATCCTTCCACGCACAGAATTCACCTAAAAAGTTCCCATCGCTCCTAAAAAAAATGAGAGAGAGAGAGAGAGAGAGAGAGAGAGAGAGAGAGAGAGAGTATAACAAGAGTAAAGACAGCCGGTGGTTGAGTGCTGCACAAGATCAGTTTGGAAGATTGATGCAGTTTCTTGGACACAGGTGACCGCCCCCGGGAGAGGACATATATATATATATATATATAGATAATCTCAAGTATATATATTGAAGAGACGTGATCTCGTGTTGAGGTCTGAGCCATACGATCCTTAATTGACACTAATCATCACCACCAAAGATAGGGATTCTGTAAGGTAGGAAACGGATCAGAGGAGCCCAGGGTTATGACTCCGGGAAAAATATTCCGATGCCTAAGTCAGCAAATTGATAGAGAGTGAGTGGAAGAGACGTAGGAGAAGGAAGGAGACGGGCACGGGATTGCTCTCCACCAATAAGCGTGATTTTGAGTGCTCAGACTAACTTACCTTTTCGGAGGGTTTTGTTGTGTCCCTGTGTTTTGATGATGTCAACACTATAATTCATTCACCCTTGAGTGTTAAATGTTTTGATGATGTCAATGGTTGGATCTTTAAGCTTTAGATGTTTTTGATGCTGTTAACATTCTTGATGATGATAAATCCACGTGTATCAATGAGTTCTGTGAATATAGGTTTGAATTTGGACAAAGTAATGGTCAGAAGTGTGTAAATCAAGAAGCAAAGTCGACTCCGTGTTGAGCTAGAGCCGACTCCGTCAAGCAGGAAATACCTCAAGTATACTGCTAACAAGTAGCCACTTAAAAGTGAAATATATCAGCTAAGGGTGACAAATAGGTCCCCACTGGTGACAGATAAGCGTTTACGGGAGAAGAAGAGCAAAGAAGAAGAAATGTAAGAAGGAGAGTCGACTCCATTTGGTTCTAGAGTCGACTCCAAAGCCACCCGCCAGCAGAAGTGAATAAGGGTGACAAATGGGCTCTACGGGCAACAAATGTGAGCTAAGGGTGACAAATAGATGCTTAGTGGTGATAAATAGGTTGGCTTGGAAGAAAAGGAGTTAAGAAGAAGGTATCGTGTTGATGGCATTGACGCAAGGCTCCAACAACGTCGACGTAGCCAGATCGCCAGAGTCATTCGCTAGCAGAAGCATCTATGGCGACGGATTAGGGGTGGCAAATAGGTGGCCATCGGTGTAAAATAGGCTATAAGGATGAGAAATAGCCTAGGAAAGGTGAGAAATGCCTGGTAGTGTTGAAGCCTTCACATTCCACGTTGTGGCGTTGACACAATGTTCCAACAGTGTCGACGCAGCCACAATGCCAGAGTCTCTCGCAAAGGCAAGACAACCATGTTGAATAAGAGTAACAAATAGCTGGTCAAGGCAGACAAATAGGCAGTTGGGGTAAAAAATAGCTTAGTATGGCTGAAAAATAGGCGACAAGGCTGAAAGTGTTGGTCAAGGCAGACAAATAGGCAGTTGGGGTAACAAATAACTTAGTATGGCTAAAAAATAGGCGACAAGGCTGAAAGTGTTGAGAACGCAGAAGCAGCATCGACGCAGCACTCTAACAGCGTCGACGCAGCCAAAAGGACCAACTTCAACATGGTCAATAGTGTCAAAAGAGTCAACAAGGCTTCACACAGTCAACAAGTCAACAAAATAAGCACCGTCAACATGGTCAACTCAGCAAAGTAGCCAAGCAATCATGGTCAACATAGTCAACGCAGTCAACGTTGTCAAGGCAGCCAAGCCTCAGAGTAAATATAGCCAAGTCAATAGTCAACAAGCTAATTCAACACCTTTTCACTTGAAGGAGTCAACGTTGGAGTCAACAGTCAATCTAGTTACAAAGCTGACAAATAGACGATATAGATGACAAATGGACCATTAGGAGTAACAAATGTCAAGCTAACGGTGACAAATAGCTATCAGTGGTGACAAATAGCTTACAAAGGTGAACAAGGGAAACAAAAGGATGCTAGCGGTGACAAATGGCTAAGGCGACGGCTGAAGGCAAGAACAAAAAGGCCTAAGGCGACGGCTCTTCCGGCTAAAGGTGACAAATGCGCTGTAAGGTAGACAAATGGAATATAAAGGTGACAAATGCGCTGCAAGGTAGAAAAATGGGATATAAGAGTGACAAATAGCTACCTAAGGCAGACAAATGGACAATAAGGGTGAATTTTTGAAAACTTGTGTATGTCACATGCCCAGGTTCAAAGGCCAATGATTTGGCACGTGATCCAAGATATTCCTGGCACCTTTTTTGACAGAAGAACATTCTCTCTCCTAACACATGGACCAATGGGAAAATGAAGGAATCAGGTTATCCGAAGCCCCTGTTCTATATATATTGGGCTTTTCTTCTCCAAAGAGAAGTGCACTGTAAGCATAAGGGGGCTGCTGTTGATATTTTTTCTTTCTAATCTGTGACGTGTGAATGTGATGATTGATTTTCAATGAAACATAAAAATGAAGCAAGAATGTAATGACACTAAGGCGTGGATAAATACCAAGACAAACACGTGATCGCCACCAAGGCTAGCAGTACAAAAGGGATGTACCACGTACCTTGGAAAAGAGATGAGTGAAGACACTCGCCAACGGGGACATCACTGGTGTAGGAAAGAGATGGTCCTCGGTGGGCCGCAAAGCTCTGAGAAACGGCCTGAGGAAGACCGTTGATAGAATAATGACGGTCGATCGATAGGCCACCGCTGACACCGAAACAGGACGTAGAACGGATCTTCTGTCGATGGAGAAGACATGGGCACAGGAACGCGACGGTCCTCGATGGGATGCAACCTGACGCTAAACGGCCAGAGGAAGGCCGCTACATCAGGAAGACGGTCTGACGGAGACCGCTATCCGTGTCCAAACCCGAATGTGAGAACTTGATCCTCCACCCCTTCCAGCAGGTCAGGAGGGATGGGGCTCGTGTAGAAAGTACTTTTGACGTACAAAACAATGTAGAAGAACACAGAAAACAACCCGGATTAGATCTAGGACGTGCAATATCTAGAAACTTGAGCTATGAACAAAATGCATAAATGGAAGGGTGGATACCTGGGGGTGGTGATTTTTAAACCCCTATGGGGCGTGAAAACGATAGAAGAGGTAAATAAATGCAATGAGAACAATAGAAACATGGAGAAAGGGAGGAAAGATGATGCTAGAATGACCTAGACAAATGACAAGACACCACGTGGGGAAGACACAAAAAACACAATGGAAACCAATACTCCCTCAACCAAAGACTTGAAGGACGTGGAGCAATGGTTCTCCCTTGCTGAGACTCGCTCTAGAAATCGGCAGCACCTCGACGCGAGCTCCAAAATATCCCCCCTTGCGAACATGAGCCAATGGTTCTATTTATAGACTCTTGAAACCCTAGCTCGAATCAAGGGGATAAGAGCGAAAATTCGGCCCTATTCCTTTAATTAAAATTGAAGATAAATCTCCCAGGAGTCCCCAGGATCAAACGACAGCTCCTAAGGCTCGAAACTCACGGAGAAAACCTTGGATGAAGGACTCTATTCACCCATGGATGGAGAGAGAAAAACCAGTCGACGCAGGATTCTCGGCCATAAAAAACGGTCGCTCGATAGACCGCCACCTTCATTAAACGGTCTATCGCGCGATTGCTATTCAGGTGGTTGTTGGAAAAAAATAAATAAGAAATAAATATGTGTATTTATCCCAAAGACCAAGTCAAATGAAGACCCATTAAACTCAAAATTCGAGAAAATGTGAGAGCAAGCCCAACTAGAAAGAAAATACCCATAAAACAGGCCCAACAAACCATCTAAAAATGGCCTAATGAGTAATGGAAAACTCGAGGTATTATAAATAAGGGTAAGACAATGACTCAACTCAAGGGCATAAAATGGGTGTCAACAGATGCCCCTCCTTAACGTCCTCTTTGGAGGGGAGCGAGCGGAGGTGAAGTGAAGGCGAAATGAAAATATGGAGACGAAGCGGAAATGCAGCGGAGCGGACTAAAAAGCGGGCGTTAAGGTAAACAACACCCGTTCCTCACCAACGAGCGATAGGAATCTTCCGAAAAACTCTGAACCAATCACAAGGAACGATCGGACCAAAATGACACCAGCCTGGAGGAGCTAACTAAATAAACGGAAGGAGAAAACACGACCAACCTCATCAGGGGACACAATCCACGACCAATGAGGGGATCAGAATAAGCAGTAAAAAAAATAAAAGGAAGCAAACTAAACTCCGGACAGGGACTCTCAGTCAACCAAACCTTGTGAACAGACCAAAGAAAACCTTCCAATTGTAAGTGGAATACTCTTTCTTACCCAAAACAATGGACGCACAATTATCCATCATCAATGAGATATTTTAGACAGATTAGGGACATGAATACTCAAAGATGCGTATGATGCATGTTGGGCTAAAATAAAAGAAATCATCAAAATGAATGTAAAGAAAGCCAGAAAATAGAAAGTACTCGAGAATAGTATTACTAGACCAGATAAATCAAGGTCAGGACACTATCTGCAGCCACGGCATGCAAGATAGAACCGTTGTCCTCTAATTTCTCCAACCTAACGGCCTACCCAATGATTAAACATGTGCACTATAAGACCTGTTCTTTAACGAATCTTTACCAGTAATAATATAGAATTTATTCCATGAATTTAGGAGATTTTTATGGATTTTAAGGGCATTTTCTGGCATTTAATCCATTTAGTTAAAAGCTTTTATGTAATTAATGGGCACAATTACAATTATGCTTCCTTGAGGGTTTAAAGTGTAAATAGAGGTTAAAAATAAAAAAAATAATATTATAATAAAATTTTAACCCACCGTCGATTCCTCCCTCTCTCCCCATCTTTCTCTCACTCTCTCACTCTCTCACTCTCTCTCTCTCTCACGCGATCACTCTCTCCCCCTCTCTTGGTGGCGCGGCCAGCTCGAGTCGCGGATGGAGGCGAGGGTGGCGTCAACGGAGAGCTCTCGATGTGAGGAGTGCGGTGATGTCCACCTCGAGGCGAACCGCGGCACGTGGAGACAGTTGGGCGCGAGAGAGCGGCGTGGCTACCTCGGCTTGCATGCGCCCGTAGCGGCATTTTTGACGCGATCGAGGTAGGGGGATGGATTCCCGACGTTGCTAGGATCATTTCCCCTGCCATGCCCATCGTCTTTATGTTTTCCACAGCCTGGACATCGTCATTTTTGGTTTTTGGAGCATGAACATTGTATTTATGTTTTAAATTCTCCATGGCCATTGTCGTTGGGTTCTTAGGCTATAAATTATGTTTATGTGATGGTGGAATGGCAGGGAATAGGTTAAAATTATGTTTCCCGTCGATCTAGGTCGATCGGGAGGGGTTCCGGTAACAAACCCCACGGATTTGGCTCACTGGGCGGGTGGCGGTCCTGCCAGTGACCATTTCTTTAAAGTAGTGGGGCGGTGGACCTTACCGGTCCACAGCCCCTGTGCCACAACCCTTGTAGCGGCCCAACGTTGGACCGTCTACTTCCCCATAGCGGCTCATCCTTCCACCGCTACAGACCGTTGACCAGGTTAGTCGACCTTTGACCCGTTAGGGCGGTTAGTGTGACGGTTTATCGTAGAACCGCGAGAACCCTTTTGGCGGAGCCATCTTGGACCGCCAGAGCATGTTTGCCGACTGTATAAACAGTATGGCGGTGGAGTGTAGCGGCCCATTAGTGGAGCGCCACAGCCCTTGTAGCGCCCCGACCTTCGACCGCCAGAGCCTGTGGCGGGTTAATATTCGACCGCCAATTCCTGCAGCATTTAATTGTTTGCATATTCATTTCTTTATGCTTTCAATCTTGCATATTTGCCATTGTTTAATTGTTATCATGAATTATGGCATGTTTTTAGATCCCAATAGAGTTATATTCTCTTTCCTTGTGATGGAACCACTAGTCGTAGCCCGACGACCTTTAGTGTTGATCCCACCTGGGATAGGTGGCAGGGTAGTCCCGTTTTACAGTTTTTAAGCTAGTTTCCGTGGGCCCCTGCTTAATAGTAGCGTCATACTGGGGGGGAAACTAGCTAGAGGCCTGGATCGAGACGACGAGTCGGTGTGTGCACACGTGGTCAGAGACTTGGACTGACACTGACGAGTGTTACTTTGACTAGTTACTTGTTTCTGGTACTGTTACGCATCTCGCTTGTCGCTATCCAGACTTGCGTAGATGCTTGAGGTGCAGTGTAAGCCGTTAGTGGACGCATCTGGTTTCTTCTTTCAGGTTGTTTCCTTCTCTCTTCTGTCACTTGGAAATGATTGAGTTATTATTCTATTGGTAGATTTCGAGTATTCACGTTTAAATTCAATTGGCATTATAGTTAGCTGTTGTTAAACTGCTTAGATAGTTTTACAGCTTTCTTTAACTGTCATTTAATTATGCCAATGCATGTTTTAACTGCTTTTGCATGTTTAGTTGTGAGGTAGGGATCCGCGTGACCCCTACTGAGTCTAGCTGAGACTCACCCTTACTCTTTCAGGTGAGCAGTAGCAGCCGTCTTCCGCAGCTTCCCGCGCTTTTGACGACAGGTCTTAGTGCCAGCAGTGGTCGCTCAGTAGTCTATCAATAGGTTGTCGTTAGTCCTTTTCTTGTACTTTTGGTCGGGGTATGCCCCGTGTAGTTGTACAGTTGGACTTTCTTTTAGTTGTCGGACTTTGGATAGTGTGGATATGGACTACTATGTATATTATCACTCTGATATTTTAATTGCTTCCGCTTATAGTTCAAATTGTTGCTATAATTAATATTGCGCGCATGTAATCTCAATTCGTTATGCATCCCCTCGATAAAACCCTCCAACTCTTACGGGGCCTCATCAGCCTCTTGGGTGGCTTCCCCGAGTTCTTGGTATCGGTTAATCGATGGTATCGATTTGCCGGTATCTGGATCTCCGGGTCGTTACGTTGGTATCAGAGCGGTGTTGAGGATTTGTATATGGAATTGAAATTGCATTAGTCCAGAACAAGTCCATGTGAGTCTACTCTTGCTGGCTTAGGTTATTTTCCGTGAGGGCCTATGGTTTTCGGTTGTTTTTGTGTTTCCGTTTAGCTTAAAATGCCGCCTCGTAGAAGGGCACGTGTACCTAGGGAGGAAAGTGGCACTTCTCCTCCTCCGGCTAATGTGCCAGTGCCAGTTCAAGTTAATCTTGCTCCTGGAGCTGATTTGTCTCAAGGTGGGCGTGGCAGAGCTTTGAAAGAATTTCTGCTATTCCATCCTCCAACGTATGAAGGGCAAGCATATCCTGATGCATCTAGAGTGTGGCTTGATGCGACTGAACGTGTGTTCCGTTCAATAGAATGCACGGAGGAAGAAAAAGTGATGTTGGCCACATTTCAATTGCAGGGAGCAGCACTCGCGTGGTGGACCACGGAGTGGGAAGTTGCTTTTCGATCCCGTCCGCTTCGTCAGATAACTTGGGGAGAATTTGTCACGACGTTTGAGCGCACTTATAGTCCAGCGTACCTCAGAATAGACAAGATGCACCAATTCATGGAACTGGCTCAAGGTGACATGACTGTACTGCAATATCGGAACAAGTTCGTGGAATTGGGTCGATATGCGCCCCATATTCTTGCTGATGAAGGTTTAAAGATCGAGCAATTTCTGTGTGGGTTGAAAGCGGAATTAAGGCAGCCTCTGATTGCAACCCGAGTAGCAAAGATGGACGTAGCTTATCAGGCAGCTGCGGCTTTGGAATTAGATATGGCAAGATCCCGAGGGCGTACCCAAGTTGACTCAGTTCAGCCAGGTATGCAATAACAATAGGTCAGTCAACCGACGGTTACAGGAGTCCAGTCTTCTACTCCTACCGCCAGTGGCATTTCTTTTTCCAAGCCCAAGTTCAAGAAGCTTAAAAAGCCGTATGACCAGTAAGCATCATCTGGTATCGAGTAGCAGCAATCAACACCTTCTTTCTAGCGACAAGGATCAGTGGTAAGTCAGCCGAGACCGTGTCCGAGGTGTGGTGGTTATCATCCAGGCAAGCCTTGTTCAATGCCGGTGGTTTGTTTTTGTTGTGATCAACCGGGGCATGTGGTTCGAGATTGTCCTCTGAGGCCGCAATCGGTGCAGTTCTCTCAGTTTTCTCAACCATAGCCGTCCCAGTTCAGACCTCCTCCACCACCACAATCTCAGCAATATTATCCTCAAGCTTCAGTGTCTTCGTCTCAGCAATCTACAGTAGCTGGCAAGAAGCAAAAAGGGAAGGTCTCTCATATTACACATGCTGAAGCTGTGGCATCTCATCTCGTGGAAGGTACTAGTATGATTTATGGCCATGCAGCTCGTGTTCTATTTGATTTAGGTGCTTCTCATTCATTTATTTCTGAAGACTTTATTACCTGTATTGAGGAGCCGACATCTGAGATAACTCGTGAGTTGCTTATGGAATTGCCTTCTGGAGATTTCATGTCCACTCCTCTTTGTCTGGAAAAGACTCCTATCATAATTGGCAATCATCAGTTGCCAGCTAGATTGTATGCTTTACAGCTAGTGGATTATGATATTATTATGGGCATGGATTGGTTAGAAGAGTATGGAGCCGTGGTTGATTGTAGATCAAAGAAAGTATATTTTCTGCCAAATGGGAAACCAACATTCTACTTCCAAGGTATTCGATCTCATTCTTCTCGCTTGATTATTTCTGCTATTCGAGCCTGTCGATTACTTAATGCAGGTTGTCAGGGATTTTTAACTTCCGTGGTTGCTGTTGAGGCACCACAACAGGACATCAATGATATTCCTGTGGTTTGTGAAATTCCCTAATGTGTTCCCTGATGAGTTACCAGGCTTACCTCCTCAGCGAGAAATAGAAATGGTGATTGAATTGATTCTAGGTATGGCACCTTTAGAAAATGCACCTTATCGTATGGCTCCAGTTGAATTGAAAGAATTGCGAGCATAGCTGTTGGATTTATTGGAAAAAGACTATAATTTCTTTCAGTTCTCTCCTTATCCTTCCTTTTAAATTTTGAGAATGAAATTTCTATTAGGAGGGAGGGACTGTAAGACCCGTTCTTTAACGAATCTTTACCGGTAATAATATAGAATTTATTCCATAAATTTAGGCGATTTTTATGAATTTTATGGGCATTTTCTGGCATTTAATCCATTTAGTTAAAAGCTTTTATGTAATTAACGGGCATAATTACAATTATGCTTCCTTGAGGGTTTAAAGTGTAAATAGAGGTTAAAAATAATAATAATAATAATAATATAATAAAATTTTAACCCACTGTCGATTCCTCTCTCTCTCCCCATCTTTCTCTTTCACTCTCTCTCACTCACTCTCTCACGTGATCACTCTCTCCCCCTCTCTTGGTGGCGCGGCCAGCTCAGGTCACAGACGGAGGCGAGGGTGGCGTCAACGGAGAGCTATCGACGTGAGGAGTGTGGTGATGTCCACCTCGAGGCGAACAGCGGCACGTGGAGACAGTTGGGCGCGAGAGAGCGGCGTGGCTACCTCGGCTTGCATGCGCCCGTAGCGGCATTTTCGACGCGATCGAGGTAGGGGTATGGATTCCCGACGTTGCTAGGATCATTTCCCCTGCCATGCCCATCGTCTTTATGTTTTCCACAGCCTGGACATCGTCATTTTTGGTTTTTGGAGCATGAACATTGTATTTATGTTTTAAATTCTCCATGGCCATTGTCGTTGGGTTCTTAGGCTATAAATTATGTTTATGTGATGGTGGAATGGCAGGGAATAGGTTAAAATTATGTTTCCCATCGATCTAGGTCGATCGGGAGGGGTTCCGGTAACAAACCCCACAGATTCGGCTCACTGGGCGGGTGGCGGTCCTGCCAGTGACCATTTCTTTAAAGTAGTGGGGCGGTGGACCTTACCGGTCCACAGCCCCTGTGCCACAACCCTTGTAGCGGCCCAACGTTGGACCGTCTACTTCCCCATAGCGGCTCATCCTTCCACCGCTATAGACCGTTGACCAGGTTAGTCGACCTTTGACCCGTTAGGGCGGTTAGTGTGGCGGCTTATCGTAGAACCGCCAGAACCCTTTTGGCGGAGCCATCTTGGACTGCCAGAGCATGTTTGCCGACTGTATAAACAGTATGGCGGTGGAGTGTAGCGGCCCATTAGTGGAGCGCCACAGCCCTTGTAGCGTCTCGACCTTCGACCGCCAGAGCCTGTGGCGGGTTAATATTCGACCGCCAATTCCTGCAGCATTTAATTGTTCGCATATTCATTTCTTTATGCTTTCCATCTTGCATATTTGCCATTGTTTAATTGTTATCATGAATTATAGCATGTTTTTAGATCCCAATAGAGTTATATTCTCTTTCCTTGTGATGGAACCACTAGTCGTAGCCCGACGACCTTTAGTGTTGATCCCACCTAGGATAGGTGGCAGGGTAGTCCCGTTTTACAGTTTTTAAGCTAGTTTCCGTGGGCCCCTGCTTAACAGTAGCGTCATACTGGGGGGGAAAACTAGCTAGAGGCCTGGATCGAGACGACGAGTCGGTGTGTGCACACGTGGTCAGAGACTTAGACTGACACTGACGAGTGTTACTCTGACTAGTTACTTGTTTCTGGTACTGTTACGCATCTCGCTTGTCGCTATCCAGACTTGCGTAGATGCTTGAGGCACAGTGTAAGCCGTCAGTGGACGCATCTGGTTTCTTCTTTCAGGTGGTTTCCTTCTCTCTTCTGTCACTTGGAAATGATTGAGTTATTATTCTATTGGTAGATTTCGAGTATTCACGTATAAATTCAATTGGCATTATAGTTAGCTGTTGTTAAACTGCTTAGATAGTTTTACAGCTTTCTTTAACTGTCATTTAATTACGCCAATGCATGTTTTAACTGCTTTTGCATGTTTAGTTGTGAGGTAGGGATCCGCGTGACCCCTACTGAGTCTGGCTGAGACTCACCCTTACTCTTTCAGGTGAGCAGCAACAGCCGTCTTCCGCAGCTTCCCGCGCTTTTGACGACAGGTCTTAGTGCCAGCAGTGGTCGCTCAGTAGTCTGTCAGTAGGTTATTGTTAGTCCTTTTCTTGTACTTTTGGCCGGGGTATGCCCCGTGTTGTTGTACAGTTGGACTTTCGTTTAGTTGTCGGACTTGTGGATAGTGTAGATCTGGACTACTATGTATATTATCACTCTGATATTTTAATTGCTTCCGCTTATAGTTCAAATTGTTGCTATAATTAATATTGCGTGCATGTAATCTCAATTCGTTATGCATCCCCTCGACAAAACCCTCCAACCCTTACGGGGCCTCATCAGCCTCTTGGGTGGCTTCCCCTAGTTCTTGGTATCGGTTAATCGATGGATGATATCGGTTTGCCAGTATCCGGATCTCCGGGTCGTTACATGCACCTAGATTATCATTATTTTTATTAAAAGGGAACATCAGATCCTAGAACACATGAATGACCAGCCGGTTCTCGAGACAATATAACATAAATACCATATAGTAATGCATTAAGGGGCTAAGGATCGATATACTTACCTGACATAGCATAGGCGAAGAGGCGATAGGGCTAAACTGCAGGAGATTACATAAAACATTTGCAATATCCATAACATGAGATGAACCAATCAAGCTAAGAAGATTGTCAATTAAGCACATTATGCAGCAAACAGGGCTAAAAGACCGTTGAATCATTAAGCAAACCATGCCCGTCATTAAACAAAAGGCAGCCACCAAACGGTCAGATGGAGACCATCTATAAGCTTACGGCCAGAGAATGACCGCCTCCTCCATTTTGACGGTCTATTGTGTGACCGCTAAATGGAGGTCAGTTTCAAGAAAACAAAACCACCCTCTTCGTCTTCCTCACTTCGCTAACCCACACCCTGAACCATCCACCGAGAGCTTGTTGTGCCCCTTGTGCTTTGATGATAGGGTGTTGTTGTTTTGATGATGGCAAATCAATGAGTCACCACTTAAGTATGATGTTGATCAGTGCATCTATGTTCGTGCATCCCATGTTACTACTCTCGACATACTCAGTGCATCATCTTAAGTCATGCATATATATAGTCCGTGCACTGCTTCGCTGGTTTGTACAACCGTTGCTGGTATGAATGTTTAAGTCCATGCATCATTTCATCAGCAAGTCTGTACATTCTTCACCCAGCATTCAAAGTCTATACATTCTTGCATCGTTGTGCTTCATGCATACACAAAGTCTGTACATCGTCTTGTCGTAGGCACAGAAAGTCTATACATCCATTTTTTGATAACTGAGCAAGTCTATACTTCCGTTAGCTCAGCTCATGGCTTAGTCAGTGCATCCGTGTTCATTGTGCATGTGTGCATATTTCTCATCAAAGTCTGTACATCGCTGACGCATGCACACTGAGTCTATACACTCTTTACCATGCATTCAATGTCTATACATTCTGCCACATACATACGTAAGATAGTGTCATGCACTCAAAGTCCTCACATGCACACGCATAGTTTGTGCATCATGCATTCATGCTTAAACTCTAAGCACAGCAAGTCTGCACATTGTTTGTACATTGCACGCAGAGTCTGCACAGTTGATGGCATGTCCGTGCATTCACTTTCAATGTGCATACTTTACTTTATGCATACTGCATTGAATTGTCACGCACATACACTAAGTCTGCACGCGACTGCCTTGATGTCTTAGCAAGTCGATACATGATGCATTCAGGCTTAAGCGTTAGGCACAGAAAGTATGTACATCGTTTGTACATTGCACGCAAAGTCTGTACACTCGTTGATGGCATGTCTGTACATTCACTTTCAATGTGCATACTTCTCCATATGCAAACTGCATTACATGCATTCAAAGTCTGTACACTCGTGGATGACATGTCCGTGCATTCATTCTCGTTGTACATACTTTCTTATATGCACACTGCATTTTATGCATCAAGTCTGTACAGGCTCAGTTCAAATATCAAACTTACTCGATGCATCCTTTCTTTTCTTTCAGATTAATTCACACTGATAACAAGTCTGTTCTAACAGGACTGCTGCTTGAGGAGATTAATAAGGACACGTGATCCAAGAATGAAGATGGCTCAGGATCGTGACACGTGTAATGGAGTAAGTGAAATGCTGCCACGTGGTCTAGGCTCTTGGGCGGGAACTGTGGAGGACACACGCCCACCTATCTGCTCCTGCTATAAAAAGAAGACTTCTCCATCTGGAGAAGATGCTTGTGCAGAGAGGATCAAAAGTTACATTAGAAGAGCAAAAGCAGAGAGAGAGAGAGCCTGCACGATCCAGAAAAAGAGAAAGAAAGAAGAAGAAGAAGAGAGAAGAAAAGAGAGAGCAGAAGAAGAGCAAAGGAGGAGAGTGTTCGAAAAAGAAAGAGTGAGCAGTGAAGAAGAAGAAGAAGAAGAAAGAGAGATCGAGAGTTTAGAAGAAGAAGAAGAGAGTCATCTGAAGCCTTGTCTATACTGGACCGTGGATCAAATCCAGGCCAGTCAGCTCTTTGAGAGCCACCTTGTGTTTTATCGTCTACAGCTTTATGTTGCTGTATTCTTTCTATATCTTGTTTTTCTTTTGAACCTTTATTCAAGCTGTTAGTCAGCAGAGCTAAGCTGTATTGCTCAGCGTTGCAGAGGAGGATTCCTCTGGTCAGCAAGCTGTGTTGCTCAGCGGGCGAGGTGGATACCTCGGACAGCAAGCTGTGTTGCTCAGCGGGCGAGGTGGATACCTCGGACAGCAAGCTGTGATGCTCAGCTATTTGTAGGCAAGCTGTGAGGCCGAGCCGTTCAAGCTGTGAGTCAGCGGGAAGTGACACTCGGGTTTGAGTGTGGGGTGGACGTAGGTCTGCGGACTGAACCACCTAAAAATTCCTTCGTGCACTGTGGTTTGAATGCTTACTATTTGCTTGCGCTAGATGAATGCTTAGGCTCGATTTGTCTTCATATGTCGAGTGAGCCAATTGATTGAACACATCGGTGTATTTCAGTTTCGGTAGAACTGAATCTATTTTTAATTTCACATCTCTTAGTGTTCTGAGTTTTTAATTGGGAGTAATTTTTAAGATAGATTCATTCACCCCCCTCTGAATCCATCGCACCGATCCCAACAATTGGTATCAGAGCCAGGTTACTGATTCATCAGATCCAACGATCTGTAGTGGATCCTGCTATTTTCAGTGCCTTGATTGATTGTGTAGATTGTCTAGCATCTCGTTTAATTGTCATGGATTCTGTGCCTGAAGTTCCAATGTTCGATGGATTGTGTTTCTCTAACTGGCATAAAGAATTTAGGGATTACATGAATTCTGTGGATTCGAATTTGTTGATTCTAATTGAGCATGGACCTTATGACATTCCAGTAAATAAGTCAGACAGGAATATTGGTCATGAGTTGATGAGTGCTGAAAATAGAAAAGCCCTGGAGGTGTTGAAAGGGGCGATAAATTCTGATGTGCTCTCATGTGTGACTAAGTGCAGGAATGCAAAGGAGTTGATGGATGAGCTGATCCTCAGATATGGTGAAGAGAACGATAAGTGCCTTATGACAAAGGATCAAAGCAGTGATCAGTCTGATGACTCGTCATCAAAGGTAAACTCCGAACCAGAATAAAATTCATTGGATGAACTGATTGAGATGCACGATAATTTGCTTGACAGTTATAGATCTTATAAATGTGAAATTAAAGAGATGAAAAAGGCCATGTTGCATGAAATTAGAAAGTTGAAATGTGAAAACGCCAACCTAAAAGGAAGTCTGAAAATAAGTGAAAATTCATGCAATGAATGTGATTCTGTTAGAACAAATTTTCAAAAGGAAGTTGTACATATTTCCTCTGTAGAGTCAAGCTGTAACAAATGCTCGGTTCTGCGAGAACGTAATGAGAAACTCTACAGTGAAAATGAATAGTTGAATAAACAAATTACCTCACTTAAAGAGGATCACAAAAATTTGCTTGCTGAGAAAATTAAAGTAGAAGAAAGAAAAGAGGAACAAACTGAGAAACTGGAGTTGATGTCCAGTAATGAAAAATATGATGAAGAAGTTAAGAAGCTGACCAAAGAAAACATTGAACTGAAAGCTGAAGTTGAAAAATTAAAGTGGTTAAACACTGGTTTGTCTGAAAAACTTCTCACCATAGAAAAAGGAAAAACTGTCCATGATGAAGAATCACAAATTTTGAATAATCTGGAACAAGAAATTGAGAAGTATAAAACTGCAAACAAAGTTCTAAGCGAATGTGTTAATTGCAGTGAACAAGAGATAGCTAGTTATGAACTTCACATTGCTTCTTTGGAAGACAAAATTCATGATCTGGAAAACTCAGCATCCGAGTCCGCTAAAAATAAGGGAAAAATGAAAGCTGTCATGAAAGGAGAGGATGATAATTCAAGAAGGGGGATAAGTTGTAGTTCTGATGTTAAGGAAATTCCTAGAAACCAGCTACATACAACTTTTGTGCGTAGCTCAGACATAGCTAGCACTTCCACCTCATCCCCTAAACAAGATGCTGCTCAAGAAAATAAGAAAACAAAACAGAAAAGGAAAATATTGAAAAAGAATGATAACAATCAGCATGCTAAGAAAGTTCAGACCAACAAATCTATTGTCAAGAACATTGAATGCTTTTACTGTGGAAAGTTTGGCCATGAGATGGTTGATTGTTTTATCATGAAGAAGGATGAATTGAAATCTGATAGAATTCATGCTATGAATTCTAATATGAAGAAACCCTCTTCTGTTCAAACCAAAAGGCCTCAATGCCTTTATTGTCATAAAATAGGTCATCTCATGCATGAATGTAGGCCAATGAAAATAGATGACCTGTCTGCTGTTGGAGTGCATGATAAACTGTTCCATGTTAAAAATCATGCAACTCATAAAAAGAAACTTCAATATTTTCATTGCGGCAAAACTGGCCACATTGTTGCTGAATGTTGGCATAATCAGGGAAAGAAATTTCGTTCTGGACTTGTTAATTTTGCAGTTAACAAAAATATTTTTGGAAGAAATAATTTTGGTTCTAAGGGAAAGCACCTTAAGTGCTTTGAATGTGGAAAGCATGGCCATGTAGTCAAGGACTGCTGGTATGTTCAGGGAAATCACGTTAATTCCAAATCTGCTAAGTTCCCTAGAATAAGACCTGTAAATTCTTCATGCTTTGAATGTGAGAAGCCAGGCCATGGAGCTGCTGATTGTTGGCTGGCTGGTTTTAGTAAACAGAATTTTTAATTTGCTAATAAATTTAATGACAGCAGTAATTTGCATAAAAAGAATTTAAAATTTGTTGCATCATGCCATTACTGTGGTCAGATAGGTCATTGTATGGATAATTGCTTCCTGATGATAAGTGATGATTTGAAGTCTCAAAAATTGTGGAAAGCACCATTCAAAGGTGTCACTTTTACTTCAGAACCCAAGGTGAATTGGGTTCCTGCAGGATCAAAATGATTAATGTGCTACAGGTGTGCCTTGGAAGTTGATGAATAAAGGGGTTAATAAATCAAGGCACTCAAGAATGAAACCCCCAGGATTACACTATTCAGGTCAGTTCTAAAAATCTGTTCTAAATTCTGTTATCAGAAATTGTTTGCTTCAGATGCTTGCATATCAGATTAATCTATCTGTGCTTAATTGAAACCTTTTGAAAAATTGATTGATTTCGCATGATGTTCTTGCTGATCATGACCAGTCTCGTTGCATAGTGCATATATATAGTGTGATGCATTGCATATCATCTAAATTGAAAAATCCAAAAAGGAATAACTCATTGCATCTAGACAGGGGAAGTATTTGAGTCTTACTAGTCGTTCACGTCTTGAACCCTTCCTGTCTAGCTAGTCGGTTCACTTTCATATTCATGTGTGTTGATTTCATTCTGATTTGAGAGTTGGATTGTTTGAAAAATTATCCTGTGTCAGCCTGTCTTTGATTTCTGAATAAAGAATGCTCTGATGTTTGAACAATTGTTATGCACAACTGAGTGTCATACGCATGCTTTGCATAGTTGATGTTTCAAATTGATGCATGTATTGCACTGAGTATAGATAGTTGCATGTCTTACATATAGTCCGTGCATCTTGTGTTCAAATAGCATGAAGGTCGGTGCATCATAATGTCAGGAAGAGGGTAGTAATGTCTAAACTTGGTGTGTTAGGTTTTCATTGAATACACTGCATTCAGTCAGGGGGAGTAGATGGATGTCTTTCAGAAAATTCATTTAATAAGATGACCCATTGCATCTAGGCAGGAGGAGCATTTTTGACCTATTAATCCTTTTTCAATCCAGACTCTTCATGTCCAAATATGTGAATTCCTCTCTTGCTCCTGTGTATTTCACTCAAATTCTTCTCTTTTGACTAATCAATAGCTGAAATCTTTGAAAATCTGTTCAAATTCTTTCATAGCAGAATTCTGTGATCTGGTGTGGATAAGTTGTTCAGTTGCATTGATTGGACTGAGTTGAGAAATCTAAGTTGTGTACCTTGTTTATATGTCTGAAACCTGAGAAGAAATTCCTATCATATAGGTTTAAGAATGACCATTGATTCAGACTGATATAAGTTTAATGTATTCTCAGAGTTGCACTTGAATGATTTGAAAATATCTGAATACTAAGTTTTAATAAATTTTAACCAACTGCGTCATGAATACCCTAGTCTCACCCATCTGTAATCTGAAAATGTGATATCAAGGCTACTTTGGTAGAGATACATAGAGATAGTATTGCTTTTAAACATTAACTTGAAAAATGTTGACTAAAAAGAAAAATTGTGTTCGGGGTAATGACTTGGTAACTGAGTAACTGGGTTCTCTATCAATGAAATAGAGTAAACCTATGTCATGAAGTTCCACAGTTATATCTGGTAAAAGTGTATTGAAATTTTGATAGAGCAATGGCATGTTTGTGTTGAGTAACTGGGGAGTCCGGCCTCTGATCAAGGTGTCTCCTCATGTAAAAAGACACTCTTATTGCTAACTCTGTTCTCAAGGATGAGAAGCAACGACAGTCATCACACTGAAGTAACTGGGTCACTTCACCTAAGACATGTTGTGCCTCATGTAAAAAGGTGATGATCAACTTAAATTGCTCAGGGAATATTGTGCTTATTGAAAGAAAATTTCTTGCAAAAGCTGTCAACTCACATTTTTCTAAGTGTGTTTAATCTTGATACTATACTATGTAACTCTCAAAGTGGTCATTAAGTTCATTTGTGTAAGATAGAAGGTGGTTGTTCTTCAGTACTGCTTGACAAATTGGTTCACCTTTATTAAAACCTACCTTCAGATATGAGTATTGAATTTAATTGACAAATTTAGTATACATCATGGTTAAATCAGTTGTGTCATGTCGATTAATTCATAATCCCCTATGATAGGAGAGTCTTTCCTTATGAAGACTTATTACTGTGGTACCTGCCATACATTTTCCTCTGATCAAGTTCATCTGTGACAACTTATTCATCATGTCAACTCACCTGTTGAAAATCATGTGCCTTGCTTGATGTTATTTACTCCTACCCTTGGCTACATCTACTTCATTTACAGCATTGTCTCGCTCTCCACACTGTTGGAATCTTCCATCTTGCTTTATAACCAGTTCTGGTTCTATGGACTTTCAACATGTTTCATTCTGTCCATGCATATGTGAAGTGCCTCAACCAGAGTTCAGATTGCTTGCAATGGTAGATTTCAGATTACTTTATTGGTTAACCAGAGTTCGTTCTTGCACTTCAGGGGGAGTTCTGGGTCATCTACATTTAAGGGGAGAGTAGTCAAACATTCATGTTGATAGGGGGAGTTCTTATATTTTATTCTTCAGTGCTCATTTTGCATGTTTCTATGGGGGAGTAATTGGTATCAGATTTCATACATGTCTTTCATTTCACTCGCAAACCATCTCCTTTTTGTTTATGTCAAAGGGGGAAATTATTTGCTGAGTCTGTGTGACTCATTGTGTTGACATCATCAAAAAGGGGGAGATTGTTGTGCCCCTTGTGCTTTGATGATAGGGTGTTGTTGTTTTGATGATGGCAAATCAATGAGTCACCACTTAAGTATGATGTTGATCAGTGCATCTATGTTCGTGCATCCCATGTTACTACTCTCGACATACTCAGTGCATCGTCTTAAGTCATGCATATATATAGTCTATGCACTACTTCGCAGGTTTGCACAACCGTTGCTGGTATGAATGTTTAAGTCCATGCATCATTTCATCAACAAGTCTGTACATTCTTCACCCGGCATTCAAAGTCTATACATTCTTGCATCGTTGTGCTTCACGCATACACAAAGTCTGTACATCGTCTTGTCATAGGCACAGAAAGTCTATACATCCATTCGCTGATAACTGAGCAAGTCTATACATCCGTTAGCTCAGCTCATGGCTTAGTCAGTGCATCCGTGTTCATTGTGCATGTGTGCATCTTTCTCATCAAAGTCTGTACATCGTTGTCGCATGCACACTAAGTCTATACACCCTTTACCATGCATTCAAAGTCTATACATTCTACCACATACATACGTAACGTAGTGTCATGCACTCAAAGTCCACACATACACACGCATAGTTTGTGCATCATGCATTCATGCTTAAACTCTAGGCACAGCAAGTCTGCACATTGCACGCAGAGTCTGCACAGTTGATGACATGTCCGTGCATTCACTTTCAATGTGCATACTTTACTATATGCATACTGCATTGAATTGTCTTGCACATACACTAAGTCTGCACACGACTACCTTGATGTCTTAGCAAGTCTACACAAGATGCATTCAGGCTTAAGCGTTAGGCACAGAAAGTCTGTACATCATTTGTACATTGCACGCAAAGTCTGTACACTCGTTGATGGCATGTTTGTACATTCACTTTCAATGTGCATACTTCTCCATATGCAAAATGCATTACATGCATTCAAAGTCTGTACACTAGTGGATGACATGTCCGTGCATTCATTCTCGTTGTACATACTTTCTTATATGCACACTGCATTTTGTGCATCAAGTCTGTACAGGCTCAGTTCAAATATCAAACTTACTCGATGCATCCTTTCATTCCTTTCAGATCAATTCACACTGATAACAAGTCTGTTCTAACACTGCTGCTCGATGGAGATTAATAAGGACACGTGATCCAAGAATGAAGATGGCTCAGGATCGTGACACGTGTAATGCAGTAAGTGAAATGTTGCCACGTGGTCTAGGCTCTTGGGCGGGAACTGTGGAGGACACACGCCCACCTATCTGCTCCTGCTATAAAAAGAAGACTTCTCCATCTGGAGAAGATGCTCGTGCAGAGAGAATCAAAAGTTACATTAGAAGAGCATAAGCAGAGAGAGAGAGAGAGCCTACACGATCCAGAAAAAGAGAAAGAAAGAAGAAGAAGAGAGAAGAAAAGAGAGAGCAGAAGAAGAGCAAAGGAGGAGAGTGTTCGAAAAAGAAAGAGTGAGCAGTAAAGAAGAAGAAGAAGAAGAAAGAGAGATCGAGAGTTTAGAAGAAGAAGAAGAGAGTCATCTGAAGCCTTGTCTATACTGGACCGTGGATCAAATCTAGGCCATTCTGCTCTTTGAGAGCCACCTTGTGTTTTATCATCTACAGCTTTCTGTTGCTGTGTTCTTTCCATATCTTGTTTTTCTTTTGAACCTTTATTCAAGTTGTTAGTCAGCAGAGCTAAGCTGTATTGCTCAGCGTTGCAGAGGAGGATTCCTCTGGTCAGTAAGCTGTGTTGCTCAGCGGGCGAGGAGGATATCTCGGACAGCAAGCTGTGTTGCTCAGCGAGCGAGGTGGATACCTCGGACAGCAAGCTGTGATGCTCAACTATTTGTAGGCAAGCTGTGAGGCCCAGCCGTTCAAGCTGTGAGTCAGTGGGAAGCCACACTCGGGTTTGAGTGTGGGGTGGACGTAGGTCTGCGGACTGAACCACCTAAAAATTCCTTCGTGCACTGTGGTTTGAATGCTTACTATTTGCTTCCGCTAGATGAATGCTTAGGCTCGATTTGTCTTCATATGTCGAGTGAGCCAATTGATTGAACACATCGTTGTATTTCAATTTCGGCAGAACTGAATCTGTTTTTAATTTCACATCTCTTAGTGTTCTGAGTTTTTAATTGGGAGTAATTTTTAAGGATAGATTCATTCACCCCCCTCTGAATCCATCGCACCGATCCCAACAGAGCTTCCCCCCGCTCACCAAACAAACCACCGTGAGCCTCCATCCTCCTAGCCTTCACGTGGGCGCATTTGGATGAGAATCAAGAAGCAGGCGTTGAAGAGGTTTGCACGCCAAATGGCCCGGGAAGAAGCCCATGCACCGTCGACGAACCCACCGGAGGAGGAGGCGCCGCCACCGACCCTGGCCAAGGGAGAGGGGCCTTCTACGCTCGCTGGAGCGCCCGAGGAAGCAGAGATGTAGCAAGATGGTGGAGAACCAACGGCAGCGGCAAAGAAACTGGCCGGAAGAGCCCTGTCGTCCGAGGTAGGCCGGGAGCCAAAATCCCCCCCTTTTCATGTTTTAATCAATGCATGAGGGATTAGATGGGGAAATAGGGGTCACACCAACCCCTAGAACCAGATGTAAGGGCCTCTAGGGCCATTTCCATAGACGGGGATGGGTAGAACGTTGTCTGCAGCGGAGAGGAGAAAATGGTCCTACCAGGGACCGCTAAGAGAGCACAACGGTCTGCCTGTGACCTCTAGGTGGGAATCGACCTATAAAGGGTGAAAATGGTCCGAACTGGGCCACCTAGAGACAAGACGGTCTCCAAAAGACCACTAGGACGCCGAGAACGGTCTGAGAGCGATCGTTAGATGGAAATCCGCCAAGGGAGTTGTTGAGGGTGAAAAACGGTCTTAAGGGGACCATCGGGATGGCAATAAATAGTCCACAAATGACCGTTGGACTGACAGAAATGGCCCTAATGTAGCCGCTACCTCAGTAGACTGCATTTTTTTTCAGTACAATGCATGACTATATGTAATGGATGACTAACATAAAATGTTTAATGCATGCAAGGAAAACGCCGGATGAGGATTTCATGGCTCCAGGTCTGGGCGGTGTACTTGGCATTGTCGGACTTCCAGCGAGAGAGGCTAGCTGCCATGGGATTCGTCGAGTTCCTCGGCATGGAGGTGATGAGGCTGGACACCACCATGCTCTACGCTCTACATGACCGGTGGGATCCGGTGAGCCTGGTGTTCGTGTTTCCATGGGGGCACATGATCCCGACGCTAGAGGACATGGCGAAGATCACCGGGCTGTGAGTGCACGGCGCGCCAGTGAGCGGGAGGACCTACATAGACTACCGGGAGCTGGCCTAGAGGCTGCTGGGACTTGAGCTGCAGAGACCAGAGTGACACTCTTCGGAGCTACCGAGAGCAGGCCTGCAGGAGATCTTGGGCCTACGAGGAGCAGCGATCGCCGTCGGAGAGCTGCCAGAGCAGCACTTGGAGCGTTTGACGGATCGAGCGTGACAGCGGGCAGCAGCATGACCGGGACCCGAGGCGGACGTGGTCTTGCGATGGTTCCTGATGCTATTCTTCGGGAAGCTGATGTTCGCGACCAGAGCTGATGGAGTGAACTGTAGGCTCCCGCCCCTACTCGAGGAGGTGGACAGAGTAGGCGAGTACGCGTGGGGCACGGCCATGCTAGCTTTCTTGTTCGATACACTCAGCGCCACTAGTCGGCAGATGATGCTCGGCGGGTTTTCCTCACTACTTCAGGTAAGACTCGACTTCTAAATGCTGTGCAATTGCTATGACTACTATATGCTGACACTTGATGTATGAAATGCAGGTATGGGCCTACATGTACCTACCTGGACTGGGGAGAGGGACAGAGGTTCACCCTGACCGAGTGCCCATCGCGAGGTGATGGATGGCGGCGCGGGAGACAGGCTCACTGAGGCGCCAGGTGCGGACGATCCAGGATGACATCGACGCGCTACCCTATGCATCGGTAAGACCTAAATTTGAACTTTTGCAAATGCAACTATATTCTTGGACACTAATGCAATCTGCCACCACTTTGCAGGTCCGGTGGACTCCGTGCCAGGGCGAGGGACACGAGAGCTAGCCCTGGGTAGTGGGAGCCATAGCCTATGTGGGACGTGACATCTGGCTACATTCCATGAACGTGATTGAGCGGCTGCACTACCGGCTGATCATGAGGACCGTGGGCGTCCACCAACCAGAGGTGGAGTTCCCTACACGAGAGAGACCGGAGGAGCGCGTGGGACGACACTCACGCGGACTCTCAATGAAGATCGACTGGGTTACCTAGGTGACGGACCAGATCTGGGACTGGACAAGGCGAGGATGAGTGGTACGAGCCCGAGCCACCAGCGACGAGGCTTACTTGACCGCCTACGCACAACGCTATGGGGACCAGGTATTCCGTGGCTCACGACGACCGGTACGACTCTTAAACTTATGCCCCCTAATATGCTCATGATTACAATGCACTAATGCTTGACATTCTACATGCAGCTCGATCCCGAGGGACGGATTGCAGAGCTCCAGGGGTTACTCCACTCCACGGTCCAACACCGAGATGAGCTCCAGCGCTCCTTGGACATCCTAGTAGGCTTTATCCAACCTTAGACCTAAAATGCCATGCTATGCTTATGAGACTGACATGCCCCTGTATGCAGCGTGCCGAGGGAGTTTAGTGCTAGGGACCCGATGCACCATCTTCTTCCTCCCAGCCACCAGCGGACCGGGCTAAGCGAGATGCGGACTTCGCGCGGGCGGTAGCACAAGCTGAGGAGGCCGATGCTACACTCACAGAGAGGGTAAGAAAACAACTCAACTTTCCCCTTTGAATTATGATTATGACTGCAAATGATTGACCAGATGAGTGTATGTGTAGGCGAGAGAGCTAGAGGTAGCGCTGAGTGAGGCTACTCGATAGAGAGAGGAGGCGGAGTGCTTCCGGGCAGAGGCAGAGCGCCTTCGCGGGGAGGCAACAGAGGCAGAGCGCTTTTGTGCCCAGGCGGCAGAGTTGAGGAGCGAGCTAGAGCGGTCCCGGTTGTAGGTAGCCGAGTTGAGGGGTGCAGTGGGGGCGTACTAGCAGTCCCTCCAGGTGATGGGCCAGAGATCGGAGCATAGCAGGACTCCGAGCGGCGTGCATAGCAGCGCCAATAGAGACTACTTCACTGGCTCCTCCGGCCATCGGAGGAATGAGGACGAGGAGTGACGCCGATGACAGCGAGAGGAGAGCAGCACAGCCATGGACCCGCCGAGGAAGAGACATGAGGGCACCGGCGACAACGGGGGTCCAGGAGAGGGACACGCTTGATGTACTGTATTGGACATATGCATTTGACATAATGCAATGACATGACTCTTTTTGACTTAGAAATGAGTGTGTGTATGCTGATGCTGACTTATCTAACCTAACTACGACTGATAGGGGAGAGAGAGAAAGAGAGAGAGAGAGAGAGACTGAGGTGAAAAGCTAGATAGAATGGCACCTATGGAAGGGTTAACACTACGGACAACAGAGATAGAGATGGTCACGGCCAGGCCGCTATTAGAGCTTGGCGGCCCCATGATAGACCGCTGAATGATAAACGACCGAAGATGAAAGGAGGACAGATACGGCCCACATTTGACCACAAGATCTACTAAGATGGTCTTCTCTTGAACGTTTCCTTTGGGAGACGGCCTCACCGAGACCGTCAATTGCGTGGGAGAGACGGAGGATGTAGACCAAGGTAGAAACGGCCCTTGGATGACCATCAAATGGCCTAGCAGTCGCGCGATAGACCGCAAGCCCAGAGACCCAGTTAAACCCGACCGGGACTCTATTGAAGAGTCCTAATCCGTGGGTAAAGATGTCCAAGGTGCGATAAGGCTTATCTTAACTCGATTTGAGACTATCCAACCTCAATCCTAATGGAAAAGGACTAGGAATTTATGCTCTATAAGTAGGGAGACATCTTAAACTCGTAACTCATACAAAACCTTACTTTTAGGACTTGAAAAACATAGAAACACCACCCAAATCATCATGAAGAGGGCTCTTAAAGCAAGCACAATGGGCGAGGGCGCCTACAACGGGCCAAAGCCGGCTAGAAAGGAGCACGAGATGCTACAACGGCTGACTACAATCCCCAATCATCTGAGCTCTAGCTCTTCAAGAGAGGTGAGTTAATGCAATTATTTTCATATTCATCAAATTCCTTTCAAATTCTCATATTTCTCCTCCCCTTTCTTCTTCCTTTCTTTTCTTTTCCTTCCCTTACCTTAGCTTCTCCCCGGCCTAAGGCGCTACTCAACATTAAAGTGGATGGCTCCCATGATTCGTGAACTCCCTATAACAGTAATATCCCTTCTAAAGGCCTGGCATTTATACCCTCTCTTTGTCTTGGCCTGAAATTACCCCAAACTCTCGTTAGACTAGCATAACATCACAGCCCTAGTGGGGTTATGGCACCCTCAGACTCATGCTTTCATATTTCCTTCTTTCGAGGCCACCATCCTATTAGAAGAGGTAGAGACCTACCTATCCTTCCCTAGACCCAAAATTGGTGAGGAAGATCTAGTTTGCCATACAGTAGCACCCATAGATCCTACCCTTATCCTAGGGGAGTTTCTTCCTAGTGCCAAGGACATCAACACCATAGTTAGTCCATACCACATCCATCTGATACCTTTGAGCCAGTGGATCATTTCCCATTGCAAAAATAAGTGTGGGTGGAATGAGGCGATAGCCAAGGCTATTTCCATCTACTTGTGCGGAGCCATACTCTTCCCTACCACCGACCACCTTCTAGATATGTCCAACCTTAGCAACATTAGTGGATTGTGGTGGGGTCTATCCATTTCACATGCTATCCTCTCCTATTTGTACGAGAGACTTAGCTCAGCTGCCTTAGGAGGTCCACTCTTTGGGTCCATGATCCTGCTCGAGTGCTAGATGGGGGTCAGACTGAAATTCATACTCAGGGAGGATATCTCTTCTGTTAGTCGCATCTTCGGGAGTCATCCACTCTTCTTCATCGGCGGCACCTTCAGGTTCCCACAGCAGGTTGAGTGCCAAACAACAGATAAGAAAACTAAGGACAAGTAGCATCTCTACCTCAACACTCTGCCACTAGACCGGTTCGTGATACGCCCACCTTTCCTTCACGGAAACACCCTCAGGCTTCCTAGGAGGCTTGGGCTTGACTTGAGGCTTGTGGGGAACACCATCTTGGCGATGTATAGCCCCCACATGTGTTTTCTAGAGGTTTGGCTCCCACGCACTACGGTTGTGGCCACCCGGATCCCGGATACCAGGTATACCCGGTAGGACTACCGAATACACGTGATACCACATGGAACCCGCGAGGCCTCCCAAGAGCGGTAAAGCTCCGAAGGGAAAAGGCATGTGTAGAGTACATTGAAGCCACAGAGATAGAACAGTAAGCAATTAAATTTCATTAGATCAGTTTGCTAAAGTAGCAGAAATAAAATTACTTTTTAATTAACAGTTTCAATTTAACAATTATACCAGAGTCCAGTCCAGGAAATTAAAGACAAGTACAGGCCACAGGAAAAGAACGTACACTGAGGTTGGGGGAAACCCGACGTAGGTACCGCTGGCAGCTACGAACACGCCACGCCAGGAACCACGAACAGAGACGACGCCCACCTGAAAAGTAGGGGTTGTAGACACGCCATTCCTGACGTCTCTGAGAAAGTCTCATATTACTATACAACGCCCCGCGACGGCTTACGCATTTCGAATCACTTGAGTATTTCCTTTTCTTGAGTCTTCTTCCGCCCTTTTCGGCATCCGGAATCGTCTCGTCACGGCATTCGGACGGCATCAACACCAGTCAGACGCATCAAAAGGTTCCGGAACCAAGAAGGGTGTCTTCCGGGCGCCCGCCGACGCCTGATCTAAGGACCCGGGTGGGTCTTAATGGGGGCGTCCAGGTCCCTGGACGCCCCCATATTTTTAATTTATTTTATTTATTTTCTCAGGGCTTAAACTAAATAAAAAATATATAAATTAATGGAGGCGTCCAGGACCCTGGACGCCTCCATAAAAACAAAAATAAAAAATATATGCAAAATGCCAGTTGGCATACTAAAACAAAAAAATAAATAAAAAAATATATATATTAATGGAGGCGTCCAGGACCCTGGACGCCTCCATAAAAATAAATAAAAAAATTAAAAATGTCAGCCCTGGTATAAAAGACAAAAGAAAAATAAAAAAATAATATAATTTTGGAGGCGTCCAGACCCTTGGACGCCTCCATCAAAACCCTCACGGGCGCCGGCCACCGAATGATGGTTTGTCGTGTGTGAAAAAATCCAAAATATATATATGTCCGGTCAGCTGGACGCGCCCATTTCTGAATCACGAGGCGCCGCTCACAAAACCACGCGTTGTGCCAAACCGCGTGCGGCCGTTAGCAGTATTCGGTGGACCTGTTAGAGGCGTCCGGGACCTTGGACGCCCCCACAAAAGTATTCCAAAAAAATATATAAAAATAGAATAAAATATTATTTCGGCCCTGATGGAGGTGTCCAGGGTCCTGGACGCCTCCACCCTCCGGAGCCCTATAAATAGAGGCCCACCCCCCTCAGTTCTAGGGGAGCTTCTAAGTGATCTGATAGGCTGCCGGAGCCCACAGGCTACGGAGTCATTTTCTAACCCGTGGGTTCTTTTATAGGTGGAGGTTCTGCCGGCTTCTCGGGTGCTCACGCTCGCGAGAGGAAGGTCGTCTTCATCCACCGCGCTTCCACGTCGTCCCCACGCTGCCGGAGCTCCGCCGGATTTCACCCTCGACTCATCCAATAAGCCTTTTCTTCCCCTTTTTTTCATAGTTCTTTTGCATTCATCATCTCGCATCCTCTATCCCCCTTCATAAGGGCGCCTCTTCTTTTATACTTCTTGCATCCATCATCTCATTTTCCTCCTACTCGAGTCCGAGAGGGGTTTAAAAGATAACACCAACCAGGTGTGTGTCTTGCCATCATTTCGTTACTTTTATTGTAAGGATTTGAATACTACACACTCATCTTTCTAATCCACTTGTTATTTTGTTTATCGTTGTTTTGCAAGGGTAACCGAGGAAAGCCCTCTCCGTCGGCCGGCCGAAGGAAGAGGAAGAAGCAACCCGCCATCTCCCGCTCTTGAGGTAGGCGCGATCATTTTCTTATTTTGGGGTCTTTTGGCCCCTGGCGATCACATCTTGTCATCGAGGCTGCGGCGAGTCACTTCCCCAATGGCCGTTTAAATTTCTGTTTCCTATATTCTCTTTATATTTTGTTATATTCTGCTTATATCATCGAGGCCGCGGCGAGTCACTTCCCCAATGGCCGTTTAAATTTCTGTTTCCTATATTCTCTTTATATTTTGTTATATTCTGCTTATATCATCGAGGCCGCGGCGAGTCACTTCCCCAATGGCCGTTTAAATTTTTATTCCTATAATCTCTTTATGTTTTGTTATATTCTGCTCATATCATCGAGGCCGCGGCGAGTCACTTCCCCAATGGCCGTTTAAATTTCCGTTCTTATATTCTCTTTATATTCTGTTATATTCTGCTCCTATCATCGAGGCCGCGGCGAGTCACTTCCCCAATGGCCGTTTAAATTCCCGCTCTTTATATTCTCTTCATATTCTGTCATCTTATTATCTGCTCATATTCTCGAGGCCGCGACGAGTCACTTCCCCAATGACCGTTTCAATTCTTGTTATTTAATTTTTGCACCATTCCCGTCCCCCCGAGGCCACGGCGAGTCACTTCCCGCTATGGCCGTTTAACCCCCATATTTTGCTATATCACACTTGTCCCGCTCGCCCCGCCGGAGCAATCTCCCGTGGTGGCCCCTTCTCTCTTTCCTCTCATTTCTGTGTTGCAACAAACAAACAACAAAACAAAAGAAAAGAAGGAGCCCGAGCGCGCTCCGCGTCCCCTTCTCCGCTCTTCCCCGAACCGCGTGACGTCGCTCACAGATTGGCGATCACGGTGGGACGTCTACTGCTTCCTTTCGGCTACCCTTGCAAGTTCGGCACCACCCGTGCCTCTCCACCTTTGCGCCCGCGCGTGCCCCCGTTGTGCTCACGGCAGCACTGTCAGTTGATTGGTTCTTTGTTTATTGTATGTCTGTTATTTCTGTTATTTTCCCACTCCATATATCTATCGGCATTCCATTGCATATATCCATTCCTCTTTTCTATCTTTTTTTCATTTTTTGAGGATCACCCTTTCCGGTGAAGGAAGGACTCTCCGTTTGAGAATTCCTCTCAACGGACTAGAATCTCCTACACTGGGACCTCCGTAAGTCCCCGACATCGAAGAATCTCCTCTTCGTTCACTGGGCTGGTTGTACCATTGAAGTTCCCCGGAGTTAGTCATTTCATTCGTGGTGAGACGAGAGACCCTAGCTGACACGGCGGTGAAACAAAAATAAACTAGGGCCCCCATTTTGTGTGAACTTCGGATCTCGCTAAAAATACAAAAAAAATCATCAAAATCAAAACACAAAAAAGGGCGTAAAGGCATCCACTTGTTTGATAATCTCTGCTACCTACTTGCTAGTGTATGTTTTTGCGTTCTGGGAAAACTGTGAGCATGTCTCACGAGTCTTTTGAGGAGAACCACCCTAGCCGTGGTTTGACAGCCGACCCGCGAGTCCATGCTATGGACTCGGGTCCTTCTCATGACCCCTCGCATGAGGTGCAGGTTATTACCGGGGACACGTCCCCGCCATAGGATATCACTTCCTTACTGGGCGTCCTCGCCAACACGGAGCTTACCTCTGAATAGCTCCGGGCCTTCCAGGCCATTCTAAAAGGGAAATCTGTTTCCCCCACGCCCCAGGAATCAACTCCGGCCATCGCACCTCTCCAAGAGTCCGTGCAGGCCATTCCATCTGCCTCATTGGCGCAAGCCATCCAGTCTCCCTCGCTTCAAGGACAAGCGAGCCAACAACCACCCTCATTCCAGTTCCCGTCACAATCTCAAACTCCCGTTGTTCCCCACACACCGCTTCAGCCAGGGCCAACTGTCGGTGGTCCGACAGCTCCCTCTCATTCGGGGTTTCCCCCTCAAGTCTCCGGGAGACAGTTTCTCCCCCAGTGGCAAGTGCCACCTTCACCTCCAGAGGAGCTCACCCAATCGCTCCTCAATAGGTTCAACCGCATGGACGAGCAGTTTCAAAATTTGAGAAGAATGGTGGACGTGAAAGCCACCCCGGAGGTTGCTTTGCCAATCCTTCCCGTCATTCATCTTCCTCCCTCCGAAATGCCCACGTACCGCAGATACAATGGTACCGGCAACCCCTTCATTCATCTCAAGGATTTCATGTATGAGTCCTCTTACTGGCAAAACGATCAGAGGTCCCTGGCATACCTCTTTCGGAGATCATTGGATGGTCCCGCGCTTGAGTGGTTCTATTCTCTGGAGCCCCGCGAGGCCGAGAATTTTGAAATAGTCCAGAGAAGGTTCTTGCAGAAATATAGGGATAGGGTCGGTCCCTCACTCTCCATTACCGACCTAGTGGCCGAAAAGATGAAACCCGACGAGGATTTTGTCCGATATGCTGATAGATGGAGGTCTCTGGCGGAAAGAATAAGGGATACCCTCTCTGAGCCCGAACAAGTGAAGATGATTGTGTCTAATGCAACCCTGCAGTTCAGACACGTCCTGGCCATGAATAAACTTACTACAATGGAGGAACTCTATGAAAGGGCCTGGTACATCCAAACCCAGTTAAAAGACTCCCTCATTATGAACATGTTTGAGTCACCGAAGCCCAAAGTGGTTAGAAAGACAGGCGCTGGTGTCCCGGGCGGAGCCACAGAAGGGGTCGTGACAAATGAGCAAGTCAGTGCGGTCAACAATGCCAACTATGCAGTCAACCCAAGGCCTCCACAAATGCCCCGACTTCCCCTTCAACCGGGTCCTTTCTCTCTCCGTCCTCCATCCCAAAATAATCCACCCCAGGATAATATGCCTCCATTACGCCAACCCCAGCAACAACAACCACAACCTCAGCAACAACAACCACCGCTTCAGTACAACCAAGTTCCACCCCCGGGGAACTATGGTCCCCAACAGCAACAAAGGAGGCCACTCGGTCCCAAGAGAGCCTACTATCCACCATTGCCAGAAACCTTAGCAGACATTTTTAATGCCCTCATGGCATCAAACCAACTCGCCCTACCCAGAGAAAGGTCCGCGTGGCCCCCCAATGTTGATACCTCCAAATACTACGTCTACCACAGGCAGCCGGGACACACAGTGGATTACTGCTTCCATTTCAAAGATTACATCCATGATATGAATGATGAACATCAAATAGATTGGGATGAGATGAGACGGTACGTCGCGGCTCTCAAGGCTAGGAGACCTTTTCAGAGGCCACAGCAGCAGTTACAACAGCAGCAGCAGCAGCAACCACAACAACAACAGCAGCCTCAGCAGGCCCCACAACAACAACCCGACATGGGAATAATCCAGAATCCATTACCGGAGCACCAACAGCCCAATCATCAGGTTAACCCCATCTCCTCCTTCCCGGAAGTCGGGAGAGAGCAGGTATGGCACCAGGAAAGTACCTCCATTCTTTCTACCTCCAACCCTATCGTCATGCACCCCCCTCACCTTACCCGGGTAGCACCTCTCTCTCATCAACCCGCGTCAGTATCACCATCACCATTTCCACTACCATTACGCCCTCTCATTCGCACCCCGACCTCCTATCAACCGACACTCTCTACTACGCCTTCACACCCTCTCACCTTCTCCCACTCCCCCACTTTACCATCCACCTCTACCACATTTACCCCTACGCCTTCTAAACCCCTTATCATCCGTCAACCATACATAACCCCGTCTTCCTCCACCACATCACCACTAATGCCTTCAAAACCACTCATCACCCACCATCCACCTCAAAACCTTTACCCGTTTCAAACCTTACCTCCACCTCCACCTTCCGAACCCCTTATCCTTCATAATCCGCGCGATATCCCCTCTACCTCCACCATGCCACCACCTAACAAACCCCTCATCAGAATCCCTGCTCCCGTCATCACCCATGCTTCATCAACCATTCCTCCACTACTACCCCTCAAACCCCTGTTAAGATCCACTGCTACCCCCACAGAGGTACAAAAGCCACAGGCAATGGTGCTCCGGAGTGGAAGGATCTTCCAGAGGGTTTTCCCCCACAACAGTCAGAATCCTGAGCTATCTCAGCCAGAGAAGGATCATGGAGAACAACCAGAAAGAGCTATCCCTGGAACACAGTATGATCTATTGAAACACCTGGATAAGACACCTGCTCGGATCTCCATCCTGGAGCTACTTCAAAGATCCACATCCCACCAGGCGGCCTTGATGGAATATCTTCAAAAGGTCATGGTTAATGAAGACCTCCCCGTGGAGAAGATTTCGACCGTCCTGACCCCAACAGACACACAACCAGCCATCATGTTTCACAACTACGAGCTCGCTCCCAAGGAAGCTCGGAAATATGCACTGTGCATTTCAATAAAAATCAATGGGGTATCCATAAACCCGTGTCTTGTGGATACGGGTGCATCCATAAATGTGATCTCCATGAGCACTCTTCAGTTGTGTGGGGTCAACGAGGAACAAATAAGACCTTCCTCGATCACGGTCACGGCTTATGACAATAGCAAAAGGCCGCCGCAGGGGATGATTATTCTGAAGGCAGAACTAGGCCCCATGTCAATTCCTACGGAATTCCATGTCCTCGACATGGACCCCACATTCAAGGCTATACTGGGTCGCCTTTACATCGAAGCCATGGACGCTGTGCCTTCCACCAACCATCAGTGCATGAAGTTTCCTTACAATGGGAGAATTATTAAAGTGGTCAGTACACCGGTCCTTCACACAGTGGATGCTATCAACACCTCTCTGCCCTCCGTTTGGCCATCTCATCAGCCCATATTATCACTGCTGGATGTGCGTGATCCATCTCACATTCCACTAGCACCAAAGGAGCCGGTCAGGGCAACCGCAACATCATGTCTCCCTTTTCACTCCAAAGGTTGGGATATTATGAGGAACATCGGCTATCAACAAGGAAAGGGTCTGGGCGCACAGTTACAGGGTATGCTCAAACCGCCAAAGGAAATTAGGCCGAACCGCAGGTTTGGCCTAGGCTTCAAAGGACCGTTCAAGGCAGATTGGAAGCCCCTCACGTGGACTCTATCAAACCACTTCAACAGAGGGCCCGTGGTTCAGATGGGAGATCACCCACGAGAAGCATATGGGGGATCATATGCTGTATATTTGGCTGAAAAATATCCGAGGATCACCAAAAGAGGCAAGATCAAAGATCCGGAATGCGAGTGGGACAAATGGTCCGACATACGGGACATTTCCGTTGCACTGGAAAGGATGTTCTCGTCTCCGCAGCTTGAAGGACCACCATTGATCTCGAAATACCAGAGAATATTACCACTCTTGCCAATGTTCCAAACTATCCTCATCCTCGCCAGAAGGACTCTGTCATCGACGGATCTTCATCCGTCCTCAACATTGCCGTCGACGGCTCATTAGCCGCCATCCTCTCCATCCACTCGTCTCAGCCTTTACTGATATCTTCTTCCTGGGCCGGACAATTGTCTGATGATCTTCCCAGGTCCCCTTCTTTGCTTACATACCTGCGCGGGCTTTTCAACCATGATCTGCTCTATGAGCCTCACAATCCTCTAGCCATAACCCCTTTTCTCTCTCCTCCAATCTCTTTTCACTGCTTTGTCATTAAAAATGGAAACGAAAAAAAAACGTCAATTTTCAAACTCCCCAACAACACATCTTCGATGAGGAAACCTCCTACATCTCCCACGGGTGCGTACCGCCTTGCGGACCACCCGTCCAAGGTCCGATGAGCGACCTTTTCTACCCCTCCTCTGAGGGGTCTTCTCCTGTACATTCTACACCATTCTCTTCGTCTTCCTCTTCTTCTGTAAATATTGTCAGTCAATCTAGGAATGATAGGCCAAGGGTAATACCTAGGAAGAAATCCAAGGGTAGGCAGATCCCTCATCGATTCCTTCTGGATTTGGCCGCCAGGTGTCAGGCCCTTCTTGCCGTCCCCCAGTTGTTAGAAAATCCCATCCAGCTACCCGAAATAGAATGCGAGGGCGACTGTGCATTTGATGAAGGGTATGGAGTCTACGAGATCACGGATGAAGAATGCCCCACTGAAGATGAGGGTGAAGAATATGAGGATGCGGCGGGCGCATACGCTAGTGGAATGAGGAGATTCGACGAGCCGTCAACCGCCGTAGAAGAATCCACCAAAGAAGTCAACTTGGGAACTGAGAAAGACCCTAGGATCATCCTCATAAGTGACAACCTACCACCCTCTGAAGAAGAGGCATTAATTGAGGTTCTCAAGGAATATAAGGACACGTTTGCATGGAGCTACGAGGATATGCCGGGTCTGGATTCAACCTTGGTCGAACACCGTTTAACCCTAAAACCAGGGTCCATCTCGGTAAAACAAAGGTTAAGGCGTTTCCACCCTCAGATGGCTTTGAAAATGAAGGGAGAGGTCGATAAGCTCCACAAAGCCAGGTTCATTAGAGTCATCCTTTATCCTCAATGGGTGGCGAACATTGTCCCAGTCATGAAAAAAGATGGGAAAGTCAGGATTTGCATCGACTTCCGGGACCTTAACCGCGCGTGTCCAAAGGATGATTTTCCCTTGCCTCACATTGATGTGCTGATTGATAACACGGCAGGCTACGAAACCCTCTCTTTCATGGATGGATTTTCAGGATACAATCAAATTCGTTTGGCAGAAGAGGATCAGGAAAAGACGTCATTCACTACCCCTTGGGGAACATATTGTTACGTGGTCATGCCGTTTGGGTTAAAGAATGCTGGAGCTACTTACCAAAGAGCGATGATGGCCATATTTCATGACATGATGCACATATATCTGGAAGTGTATGTGGATGACTTATTGGTGAAATCAAGGACCAGGATGGAACATCCAGAAGTTTTGGCTAAGGTCTTGCAAAGGTCAAGAGAGTTCCAATTGAAAATGAACCCGAAAAGTGTGTGTTTGGTGTGTCGTCGGGTAAATTGCTGGGGTTCATTGTGAGTAAAAGAGGGATCGAGATAGATCCCGACAAAGCTAAGGCCATCAGGGATATGCCGCCTCCCAAAAATTTGAGGGAAGTCCGAGGTTTAATCGGGAGGTTGCAGTTTATTCGTCGGTTTGTGTCCCAACATTCACAAAGGTGTAGACCTCTCTACGAGTTGACCAAGCCAGGAGTAGAATTCCACTGGAATTCTAAATGTCAGAAAGCGTTTGAAGGGTTGAAGGAATATCTGGCTAGTCCACCCGTTCTCATTCCACCCAAACCAGAAAAACCTCTTATCCTTTACGTCTCAGTCTTGGATGACTCCGTGGGAGCCGTCCTCGCACAAGCTGATGAAGAAGGCAAGGAACGGGTAACCTATTACTTGTCCAAACTTCTCAATCCCTGTGAGCAGAAGTACACCGGCATGGAGAAAACCTGTGCTGCCCTCGTTTGGGTAGTGCAGAAATTGAAACACTACTTCTTGGCTCATGAGGTCCACTTGATTGCTCGGATGAATCCTATCAAATTCCTTCTGGAGAAAGCCGTCCTTACGGATAGGCTAGCACGCTGGCAAAGTTTTCTCTCTCAGTTCGACATCACCTACATCCAGCAAAAGGCGATTAAAGGCTATGCCATAGCCGAGCACCTCGCTCACCATCCTCTTCCCAAGTTCGATCCCGTCCAATCAGAGTTTCCAGATGAGGAACTAATGTCCATCAACCAATCAGATGAGCCAATGGGGACACTATATTTTGATGGAGCTCTGAATTCTCAAGGGAGAGGAATCGGCGTCGCCCTCCTGTCGCCTGAAGGTCTCACATTCCCGTTGGCATACCAGCTCAAATTCCCAGTTACCAACAATATAGCCGAATATGAAGCCCTTCTAGCTGGCCTAGAACTCGCTCATTCTTTTCGTATCACTGAGTTGCGAGTCGTAGGAGATAGTCAACTCATCCTTCGCCAGGTGCTCACTAAATATCACACTCGCGATCCCAAACTCAAGCCATACCAAGAACTCACTGCTGCCTTTGCCAAACTGTTCGCCAAACTGATCTTTGTTCATGTCCCTCGTCATCAGAATATTCTCGCCGATGCCCTCGCCTCGTTGGCATCATCCATAAGGTTCCCTCTAGGAAGATGGTTTCAGTCCATTTCCATCTACAAACTTCATGCCCCTGCAATCGATGATGCTTCCTATGTAAACATCAAAGACAGGATAGCAAGGAAGATCCTGCAGGAAGATATCCTTGAGAAGAGGGAAATCATGTTGGCTGAGGCCGAAGGAGAACTGGCTGATGAAGAGAAACCATGGTTCTATGAAATTGTCAAATACTGCCAAGATCAGTCTTATCCTGAAGGGGCCACCACAGAGGACAAGAAAGCCATAAGAAGGGTGGCTCAGAAATATACTTTGGTTGGAGGTCTACTCTATAGGAGGAGCCTTACTGGTATTCTGTTAAGATGTCTTGGCGACGACGAGGTTTGGAAATGTGTAGAGGAGACGCACTCGGGTGTGTGCGGTGGCCACGTGAATAGTCAAATGCTCGCCAAGAAGATCATTCGGCAAGGCTTTTATTGGCCCACTATGGAAGAGGATTGTGCTGTCTATGTCCGTAGGTGTGTCAAGTGTCAACTTCACGCCGATAAAATCCATTCACCATCTTCCTCACTTCATCCAATATCCTCCCCATGGCCTTTCTCCATGTGGGCATTCGACATCATTGGTCCCCTAGGTGATCCCAATTCCCTCACCAAGCAGAAATCTTTCATCCTTACTGCGACGGAATACTTCACCAAATGGGCCGAAGCCGAAGCTTACGCGAAAATCAAGGCGTCAACAGTCTGCAAGTTCATCATGAAAAACATCCTCGCCAGATTCGGCATCCCAAGCACGATCGTCACCGACAATGGGCCACAGTTCATTTCTCAGGACCTACAAGACCTCTGCAAAAGGTACGCGATTGCATTGCATCATTCATCGCCTTACTACCCACAAGGTAACGGCCAAGCGGAGGCCACCAATAAAACATTGCTCAAAATCATTAAAAAAACCTGCGACTCTAGTAAGTTTTCAGACTGGCCAGAAAAGCTTATCGAAGCTCTGTGGGCCTATCGCACTTCAATCCGTACCCCCACCGGGCAGACTCCATTTGCCCTTACTTATGGTATGGAAGCGATAGTCCCGTACGAGACTCTGATCCCTTCTCTCAGGGTACAATTGGACGAGGAATTTCCCCTCGATGATCGTCGTAATTCACTCCTCGCCCAGTTGGAACTCTTGGATGAGAAGCGGCTGGCCGCCGCCGAACACGCGCGTGTGTATCAAAATAGACTCGCTCGCTTTTACCAAAAGAAAGTCGTTGAGAGAAAATTCAAAGTCGGTGAGATGGTCGTAAAAAGAATTTTTGTCAAACCTGGAGGGCCGCGTTCTAAGCTCCAACCTAATTGGGAAGGACCATTTGTAATTCAAGCCGTGTACCCTGGCAACGCCTACAAACTAATCAACGCCGAAGGGACCGAGTTATCCCACCCTTGGAATGGGCTTTATCTTAAGAAATACTACCCTTAGCACAAAACAAATAAAAAAAATGATGAAAAGATAAAAAAACATCAAAAACAAAGGAATATTGAAAACCACTAAAAATATGAAAAATTCAAAATGCCGATGCCTGGCAGCCACCATGTAGTTAAGTCCCTGCATTTAACCTTCATGTTAGGATAGGGCCCATTGAGGCTTGGTAGGCACCGGGTCTTAGTTTGCCAGAACCGTGGAGATCCCTGTCCGGCCACGTCGGCCTATGCTCGCTCGAAGGAAGCTAACATGTGCTCACTTGTGTATTTTATTCAAAAAAGTCGGTAGCATCACCTACGGTGGGGCTCCACCCGGAAGATCTCCGGAAGCTGTAATCTTTATTCTTTTCTCTTCGACCAAAAGAGACAGTCGGCGCCCTTAAAACGCTGAGCATGAGAAACCAAAACTCAAACCCCAAAGGCAAGAGTAGGACCCATTTCCTCGAGCATCGATCAGAGCACGAGAAGAGGGCAGTGTCCCCGCAGGCATACGAAGAGGGAGCCCACAAACGTCAAACGACTATATCTCCCTCACAAAAAGAAATACAAAATCAAAATCAAGAGAAAAGCCTGGTCGTGACCGTGCCTGGTGCGATAAACGAAACCCCTCAAAGCAAAAGTCTGAATCCACAAAAGGGGCCGTGGAATGTAAATGCTCGAGATTTGGTCCGAAGTTGTCCGAAAGGAAAGAGTTAATGGGCCCTTATTCGCTCGCCGGGTTAACGGCTTTGCCGGTCCTCTCAGGAGGTTTATCCCCTACGCTCTTTCTTCTCCCTCTAAAGATGAAGGTTCGATGGAGTTTCTGAAGGGTGAAAACTGCCTAGGGTCTGTGACCTTATTTTAATATACACATTTGGTTGCCTACTTTGAAAAGCAAAAGCTATCGCTGCGAAGGAGTCTCTGTGTTTCTGGCTGGTCAAGACCCCTGTTTACCACCTTGATGTCTTCTTGTTTAACCTCGGGCTTAGGCCAATGCAAGCGCGTCACCTATGGGTGCGACGGCGTCTGATTCCGGGTCAGCGTCGCGCGGTTGGTCGTTAGGGTTCCAGGGTGTTCCATCATATACCATCTAGAGTTGTGAGGAAACAGACCCGGGTCGGGCAAATCATTTACCTCGAACACCTTTTGGGTGAATCCCTGTGGTCGGAAGCAACTGGGAGCCTAAGCATGGCATGACGGTATTGTCATCAGGGTAAGTCTTAGCCGGCGGGATCATCATTCGAGGGGTCTAGAGGCCCATATCAACCTAGATGTGCACTTAGGATACCTGGGAGGTTAGTAAGAAACCCCTGTTCTCACGAAGGTTAGGTGCCATTTGGGTGCTTGCCGGGCGTTAGCAACAAAAAAATTGAAATGATAAAAGCAACAAAAAAAATGGAAAAGAGAAATGTACATATTTGCAAGCAAAAAAATTCTTTTTATGATAAAATAAAAAAAATATCAAATATAAAAAAGAAAACAAATCAATTTTGCATGATTGCATTTACGTGCATCATCTCATTTTTAATATCGCTTGCATTCGTGTGCTTGCCTGTCGCATTTATCATCACTGCATTTTTCCCTTGCCTTCGTTAAAATAAAGGCTTGGCCCCTTGACCAGTTATCAAAGACAGTCACAGTGACCATTTGCTTTTTGAGCAAGGGGCCAAGTCAGAACAGAAATTCTGATTTGTTTGTTTCAGTGATATGTGCAGGGATTCAGGTAACTGAAGCAAAGGTGAAAAACAAACAAACCAAATCTTGTGTTTTATTCCAAAAATCAAAAAAAAATTTACATCAAGTTCCGCCCTCTCTCTCTGCATTACTCGTCCCACTACTCTCCGGGCAAAACACTCTCAAAGGTGCTACCCAACTACGAAAAGCGGTACTCCTGCCGCTCTGTACTCCTCTTCCTATTCCCACATCCCGGCGTTGATCCACGGAAGCAGCAGAGAAGCTACCAACACGAAAGCCACGCTCTCGTGCTTTTCGGTAGCGCTCCTCACCATCTCTCAGCCACTATTCAGCAAGACCAAGGCCGATTCGGAGTTCGAATAGTTGGGCCTCCATGGCCCTTCGCTCCTCCCTTTCAGCCAAACTGTTGGCTCTTTCTCTCTCTGCGTCTCTTTCTCTCTCTGCCCGTTCTCTCTCACGGTCTTCCCTCTCCAACTGGAGAGTGATCCTCAGTTCCATAGCATCCCTGGATGAGTCGTCATCAGGATGACGCCGCAGTTCCCTCTCCAGTTCTGCTATCCTAGCCTCCTTCTGCGCAGCTTGGGCAAGCGCTTCTTCCGTCTCCTTTTCCTGCCGAGTGTACCATCTCAGATACGCGATAAGGCGTAAACAAAGAGAACTCAACGCTGAAACTTTTACCTGTATACGGAGCATCCCTTCTGCCTCCGCAGCACGCTGCGTGGCGTGAGCAAGTTGCTCATGAAGCGAGTCAAGTTCTGAGGTGGGAATCCACAAGCTGGAAGAGGCACCACCTACTCCCATCGCTGGGGAGGCCGCGCCAATCTGGGCATGCTACGACCATGTGAATTAGCAGCCAACATCTAGAATCTGGGGTTTTAATTAGGAACGTACTGTACACCTACCAGAGCGCTTGTAGCTCCGTGGGCATCGCCCAACTGTTGTTCCATCTCTACCAAGCGAGTTCGTAAATTCGCTATCATGGCATCCCGGATATCCTGCAGCCTTACAAGTCAGCATTTTCACCAGAAAACCAAAAAAGGAGAAAGAAGAAAAGAGAAAAAGGGGAAACCTACCTCCGCAAGTCCCCGGGGTTGGAGCCGCTCTGCGTATTTTATCCTATATAGACGCAAGTAGTCCTCGCTATCCCACGCCTATGACTCTACAATCGTGCCACCCCGTTGCCAGTCCTCATACTGTTCGGGGAATCGCACGCGCCAGTCAATGCAGGTCGCCGGTCCCCGCGTCTTTCTCCCGACACGAGGTGGCGCAGCTGAATCCACCCATTCTTGAGCCAGTCCTAAAGTCCTCATAACTAATCGTAGCCGAAGCAGCTCGATTTCATTCAGGCAGTGCATCCATAGTTCCCGTCCGAACCGGGCACGACTTGCTAGAACCCACGGCTGGTCGGCATCGACCATGTCTGAGTAGGGTCTCCAGTTTACCATAGCTGCAGGAAACTCCTGTAGCTCCCGCCTTAGCACCATCAGTTGGTAGGTTAGGGGTGCCGCACTCATGAAAGGTTCCCACCGCCTGGCTAGCGGCACCATCGCAGGTCGCCAATGCCGAGCTCTCCCCATAGGGAGGTAATAATAGCTCCACAGCTGCTCGGTGCAGGTCATCAGAACTTTGCAAAAACATAAAAAAAAATACAAAACAAGCAAAACCAAAAATACCTGGATGAATGGTGTGAAACCACTCACAGTCATCTCACGATCCGTTTCTTGGAATAGGCCTGCAAACAAGTGCGCCAGCATGGCAGCTCCCCAGGCATAGTACCCTACTCTTTCAAGATCTGACAGCAGCTCCAGGAAGCAACATTGGATACCGTCCCCTTTCGAGCTCAATACCAATCTCCCCAAAAGGAAGAGGAAAACTCTCCTCAAATCTATGTTACATCTTTCCCAGTTGCCAAAATCTGTGCAATATACGGCACGGCATCCTATTTCCATCCTTTCCATGAACTCTTCTGAGGATTCGTCATCCCGCCGACGAGTGTCGGTGAGCCCTAATGCATCCATGAGGGACGCCCTAGCTACCGACCTATTTTTTCGACCATCTAGGTCCAAACCCAGTAACTTCTGGGCACCTTCTCGGTAGTCCGCGTAAGTGACTCCGGTCACTGCCTCGCCATCCACCTTGAGACTCGTAATTCGGACCACATCTTCCAAGCTGGGCACCATGTGCCCCCAGGGCATCAGGAATGCCCGGCTCACTGGGTCCCATCTCTCACACAAGGCTTGGATCAGGACTAGGTCAAGCTGGATCGGCTCGATCCGAAGGAAGGTACCAAATCCCATCACGTCTAGCCTCGCCTTCTGAAAATCTGGGAGGCCCCTGTACGCTGCTACTACCAACTCCCATAAGATTTGTGATTTCATCACAACCTATGCATACAAGGAATGGGGGTGAGGATTGGTCGGAAGAAAGGAAGAAAGAATGAGAAAAGGGCAAGAAAACTTGGCTTACGAGTTGAGATTGGGCCCTTTCGCTGAAATGCCCTTCAAGGTCTGAAAGCCTCCTGGAACTACTACCACTGGACCTGCTTCTCTTCGAGGAATGGGAAGATTCGCCCTCCATCCAACTCTCAGAATTTTGAACTCCTCCTCTCTCGTAAGAACTTGTACTCCTCGAGTTAGTCCTCGATATACCTGGGAAGATAAAAGGGACAAGAATTTATAGAAATGGAAGGAGTGCGGGCCAAGATTGCCTCCATCACTTGTCGATGATAGCCCTCAAAATGAGACACCGGCCAAGCGGCCCCATGTGTCGCTTCACCGCTCGCACAGGGTGATTGACTGGACGAAGAATAGGACGAATAGCCCCTATATTGTCTAGGGATACCCTATCATGTTTTGGAGGACGCCCGCAAAATTTGGCACAACATCTGGGAAAAGGAACTAGGGCCGTCAGTATTGACTTCGACGGCAGATTCCCGTGAAAAATGGTCACAACAAGACACGATTCTCCGCTTGGAGCGGAGTCTCGGCAGACCCATCACATGGGAACAGTACAAAGGAGAAGAAATGTAGGGAAGAAGGAACGCACAAGAGAACAAATAAACAGCAGAAAATCAAATCACTCCATTCATAATTCTACATAAGCTGTCATAAGCACTACAATCATAGAGAGGTGGCGGGCCCACTAGCCCGCCAATCCTCACCATCACTCATCTCTCCGGGCACTCTCCTCCTCTCCCCCGAGGTGAGGGTCCCTCAGAAGCCTCCGGGATCCCCGTGCAGTAACACCTGCCTCGCCTCTGGGCGCCTGCTCCGCAGCAGTGACTCGCTGCTCCTCCCCTGGCGTGGCGAAGAAGCCACTGGCGACAAAGCGACCGGACTGGCGGAGTCGCTCCCCGAACTCTCGCGCTCTCTCATAGCGCGTCTCCATCCCTCCTAGCCTCTGCACGACGGCCTGAAGGCCCAGCTGGAGCTCCCTCACTTGGGCCTCCAAGGCCCTCCTCTCGGTCAGATCCCGCTGTCGCTCGGACCTTCTCTCGGCTTTCTCTCTCTCTGCGTCTCTCCTCATCATCTGCAGAAGAACCCTTAACTCCAGGATGTCTGGAGAAGGTCTCTCCTCACCGTGATGCCGCAGCTCCGCTACAGTCGCCACCCAGGCGTCACGCTCCTCTTCCGCCCGGGTCGCGCGGGCCACCGCACCGGCAAGTTGCTCCCGGAGGGAGGCAATCTCGAGAAAAGGGGCCGAGGAGCTGGAAGATCCGCCAGCCGCTCCCACCGTCGCTGTCTGCTGGGCACGCTGGAACAAAATAAACAACGGCCGTCAGTGAAACTCCGAAATCTGAAGTTAAAAGTGCGGCACGTAACTTACCAGGAGCGACAACTCATGTTGAGCGACGGCCAGCTGCCGCCTAGTCTCTGACAGTTGGGCGCGCGAGCCGCCGATGCCACGCGTGTCCCCAGCTTGGGGAAGCCCCGCGTAGCTCTCTCTCTGCCGCCGCAGGAAGTCGGCACTGTCCTGCACCAGTATACCCCCTTGCTGTCCAGGGAGACGTACGGGCCACTCCTCGAGCCTCGCCTTGCCGCGACTCTCCCTCCTGACGCGGCTCGGCTCGTCCGCACTCGCCCACTCATCGGCCAGGCCCAGGGTCCTTGCCATGTCCTGCACCAAGAAAGGGGTCCCACATCAGTCAAAAGGAACGCGTCCTCTGTCTAGGACGCGTCCATCATTTGAGTGCAACACTCGCCGAACCCTTTCCTCCTCGTGCGGCTCGCCTCAAAACCCAAAATGAATTAAAAGAGGAAGAGATCGGAGGACCTACCGAACTGTGTTCACCTCCTCCCACGCCATCGGGCCCCTCGGGTCCCTCGGGGGCCCGAAGCGGCCCTTCCTCCTCCATGGACGCCGTTCCGTGCTCGGGCGCGTCCCTCCTTGGGCGAGGAGTTCCTCGTCCCTCTCCACCTTCACCATGGTCGGGCCCACCGAACTCCATTGATCAAAAGAAGAGGAAGACGGAAAGGGGGGCAAGCGAGTTTCGGCAGAAGGCGGGCTCGTTTGCGGGTAAGGCACGAGAGAAGAAGGACCACCCGTCGCTTTAAATTTGAAATCAAGGATTAAGACGCGTCCTCGCGCCTGGACGCGCCCAAAAGGGGGAAAAGGAAACAAAATCCCCCCGTGCAAAGCGTAGTTCCCCGCTGTTCAGGGCAAGGTCTCTCGAAGCATGCCTCAAAGGATAACTCAGTGCAAAGAAGAAAGTGTGGGAGAGAGAAAAGTACATACAACACAAAAAAGCCATTTCCATTTCATATGATAGCCGAAAGTACATCATACAGTGAGAAGGGTGACGTACAAGCAACTCTCTAACTCTCACCGTCACCCTCCTGGTCATCTCCTTCCTCCCTCCTCTGACGGGGATCCCTAGGGGGCCTCCGCGACCTCTGTGAACCCTGAGAAGCCGTGCTCGCCTCTCCAGGTGGCACCATGCCAGCCTCCAAGGTACGGCGACGCTACTCGGCCGAAGAAACTAGAAAGCTGCCCACAGAAAAGGAACCGGACTGACGAAGTCGCTCCCCGCGCTCCTTCACCCTCCGATACCGCTCCTCACTCTCCCGGAGTCTCCCCTCCGCCGTGCCAAGACTCAGCCGAGCTCCGACACCTGGGCCACCAGAGCTCTCCTCTCGTCCCAATCCCGATATCGCTCTGCCATCCTGTACTCTCTCTCTTTCTCCATGGTCTCCCTCTCCCTCTCTCTCTCTAAGGTCTCCCTATCCCACTCCCTCTCTCTCTCCATGGTCTCCCTATCCCTCTCCCTCTCCTCTCTCTCTCTCACCGCCTCCCTCCTCGACTGCTCGAGGGCAATCCGCAGGTCTAGCACGTCACGAGGGAGCTCCTCAGCCTCCCGTCGACGCTCCTCCTCCAGCTCCGCAATCCGGGCATCACGCTCTGCCACCCGGGCGTCACGCTCTGCCACCCAGGCATCACGCTCCTGCTCAGCACGGACAGCACGCGCCAGGGCCTCCCGAATCTCGGCCACCTGTCAAAGCACGCATGCACCGTAAGAGAACAGTGATAGAAGGAAAGCAGCTAGAAAAGGGTCGTGGCCAAGCAAACACTCACTCGAGCCTCGCGGTCACGCTCGGCCTCCTCAGCCCGAGCCACCGCGTACGCCAGCTGCTCCTGGAGGGCAGAAACCTCAGGAGGAGGGCCCCGCGAACTGGAACCCGCTCCACCAGCCATCCCGGCTGTCGCTGTCTGGTGGGCCCGCTGAAACACGAAGCAGACGTCAGTCAAAGGCTAAGCATCAAAAATCCAGGTCACAAAAAAAATGCATTGCATAAACTCACCAAGATCTCCAACTCCTGTCGGATGGCCACCAACTGTCGCCTGGCGTCCGCCAACTAGGCCCGCAGGTCGGCGATCATGGTATCACGAGCATCCTGCATTACACATAAGTTAGTATCCCATGCATATACATATAGAAAGGTGGAGCAGTTTCATTTCACTTACCCCTGCCATACCACCCAAGGAGAGGCGGTCCCCGTACGTAGCTCGGTACCGTCTCATGTAGTCTGTGCTATCCTGTACGTGGGACACCACTGGGACCCCGCCCTGCTGCCAGTCCTGGTACTGTGCTGGGAAGCGCGTACGCTAGTCCACAATCTTCGCCTTCCCCTTGGTCTTCCGCCCAATGCGGGCCGGCGCATCTACGTCAACCCACTCCTGGGCCAGCCCCAATGTCCTCATGACCAGTCTAAGCCGCAGCGGCTCAATCTCGTTCAGGCAATGGACCCACACGTCCCACCTGAAACGAGGAAGACCCGCTACAACCTAGGGCTGGACAGCGTCGCCCATGCCCAGGTAGGGTCTCCACACCACCTGCATCACCATACATACATCATGTTAGTTACCATTCAGTCACACGCATAAACACAAAAAAAAATCATACGCATCATACCATGGCCTCGGGATACTCGCTCAGTTCCCGACGAAGTGACGCCAGCTGGTAGCTGTGGGGTGCTGCAACCACGACCGGCCTCCACTGCCGCGCCAGAGGCACGGCCCTCCTGTTCCCATGCCTAGCCCTCCCCATCGGGAAATAGTAATAGCTCCACACCTGCATCCATCATACATCATTAGTACAATAATTGCATATTTAACTGTGGGAATGCATAAATAAAATGTTTACCTGGAGGAAAGGTGCGAAGCCACTGACTGTCGTCTCCTTCTCCGAAGCCTGGGAGAGATCAGCAATCAAATGGGCAAGCAGAGCCGCTCCCCACGCATAGTGTCCCACTCTGTCCAGATCCGCCAAGATCCCGAGGAAACGACAGTGGATGCCATCCCCTTTCGTCCCCAGCAGAAGGCGGCCCAGGAAGAAGAAAAGGAACCTCTGAAGGTCTAGATCCACCAGCTCCCTCTCGCTCGGATCCTGGGTGAAAGTTGCACGAGCATCCCCCTCTAGTCGAGCCAAGAACTCCGCTCCAGTCTCGCTAACCCGCTGGCGCGGGTCGACGAATCCGAGCGCCTCCATGATCTCCACTCGACCCACTACCCTGCTGTCTCTATCAGTCACACTCGTCTCCAACCACAGCAGGTCCAGGGCGCTCTCTCGGTAGTCGGGGTAGGTGACCCCGCTGACTGCCTCTCCGTCAACTCGTAGCCCGGTGATCCGAGCCACGTCCTCAAGTGTCGGCACCATGTGCTCCCAGGGCATCAGAAACGCCCGGCTCGGTGCGTGCCACGCTCCCTCAATGCCTGGATAAGAGGAAGGTCGAGCCGGAAGGGCTCGATCCTAAGGAAAGCTCCAAAGCCCATGGCGTCTACACGCGCCCTCTGGAAATCCGGCAGCCCACGGTATGCTGCCACCACCAAGGACCAGCTGATCCGGCCCTTCATCACGCCCTGCAAACCACAAAACCAACAAAGAACACATCAGCATCATGAACAGTAATAAACAATAACACTGTATATATACTACTTATTCTTTTTATTTTATTTTTACTTTTTTAAATATTTATATTTTCTTGTGGAGTCGTCCAACTCCCTGGACGCCTCCTTCCAATTTCCATTTTTCCTTTTTAGAAAAAAACCCAAAAACCCAAAACAAAATTTATTAATAATATATATATTTTTATGGAGGCATCCAGGGATTAGGACGCCTCCTTATTTTTAAATTTTATTTTATTATTTACGTACATAAGTAAATAAATAAAAAGAAAAAGAAAAAGTGGAGGCGTCCAGGCCCCTGGACGCCTCCTTCTCTCACTACCCGGCCTTCTCTCACAGCCTCTCGCACGCCCGTTTTAGCTTATTAAACCACAGAGTGAGAATTCCGAAGTACTTACCGGGTCGTGATCGTCCTCTCCCGCGTCACCAGCATCCACAGCGGCCTCCGCGGCCAGGAGAGGCACCTCCATCTCCTCACCCGCAGCAATCTCCTCTGCTGCGGCCTCCTCGGCATCATTCCTCAACCTCCTCGCACGACGAGCCAGTCGTTTTCGCTTCCCTGGACCCTGGCTCGATCCTCCTTGCTCCATGGGGACTAAGAATGGGTCGTCTAGGGTGACTGGGTCGTCAGATTGAACAATAAATGAGCAAAAAGGGGGGGGCAACCCTTATAAATAGGAATTACCTTCTTTGGGGCGTCCAGGCGCCTGGACGCCCCCATAATTTTTGTTTATTTCAAAATTCAAAAATTTTGGGGCGTCCAGACGCCTAGACGCCCCCAAAACAAAAAATCAAACAAAATAAAAAAAATATAAGTTGGGGCGTCTAGGACCCTGGACGCCCCCAAAATAAAAAATAAAATAAAAATTAGGGGTGTCCAGGCCCCTGGACGCCCCCATAATAAAAAATGTTTTCAAAAAAAATATATATTTATATATAATAAAAGTAAAAAAAGATAAGAATATGTATATAATCCAAACAAAATAAAAAAACACAAAGAAAAAGAAAAACCATAAAAAAGATAATAATTAAGGGGACGGGGGTCCAAAACATCCAAATGCCAAATTTTATTCCATCAGAAAAGCAGAGTGAACTACATCAGGGGTTTAGACACCTTAGGCCTTAACTTCCCCAGTTCGATTACATAAGCCCTCCACGGCTCGCATTCCTCCACCACGTGCGCTAACGCCTTTCCCCCAACACTTGTCTTCCAGGGAGCTTTAATGGCCTTCGCTTCCTTCGCGTCCGCTTCAGTGCCCAACTCCCTCTTCTTCAAAGGAACGATGCCACTCGGTGGCGGGAACGAATGGCGTGGGATGCCAATCTGGAGGCAGCACCGATGCGCGTTGTAAAGAACAAACTCGGTCGCGCCGATCAGTTGAAGATCAATTTTGGGGGAAGGCCTCATGAGGAGATCAAGCGAAAGTAAACATGCCGGTGCGCAAGTAAAGAAGCCTTGTGTCACGGTGCGAAAGTGAGACCGCCAGTCTTCACGTTTCTTCAGCCACGGAACGCGGTTCACTACAGTACCACCAAAGCCTAACACGTCGGCTATGTGGTGAAGCGGGCTTTGTTGGAAGAGCTTCGAAGCAGTTGGCATTCCCTCGCGATGGTCGAATTTGAAGTGCAAATCAAGCCAGCAGCTCAGGACAAGTGCGCAACCAAAAGGAGGCTTACCCATGCTCGAGGCAGTAAGGCCACTATACAGGTAGGCGAGGACAGCGGGTCCCACCCTCTTTCCACGCTAGATCCCGCAGATAGCACTCAGTTGGTCTTCCTCCACTATGTTGTCGGTATAAGGAAACAAGAGAGCACTCGCCAGACAGATAGTGAACCCCTTCATGATTCCCTCCAAATAGTCATCGTCTGGTGACCCTCTCAGGGCGTCCATAACCCACTCCGCAAGCTTTTGGAGATCGATCCCCTTTTGAGTACGGACCTTTCTGGCTGCATCGGGCGGCATGAAGCTTCCAAGGACGCTTTCATAAGTCCCCCGTGCCAGCATCCGCATAGCCTTCACCTTCCCGTCACTCTTGAATTTCTTCAATCCGAGCAGAAGTTCCACCTCCTCGAGGAGGATGGTAACCTCGAAGGTCGGGAAGATAAAAGTGTGGGTCTGGGGATGCCAGATCTCCACTAGTGCACCCATAGCCGCCCAGTCCATACGAATCTTCTCGTAATGTTTGGCATGAATAAGGAGCCCCTGCAAATGCCACTTCGAGAGTATGGCCCTCATGCCAATGGAGATATTGGAAGTTAGCTTTGAAAGCCATGGCAGTTTGGAAAACTTCCTCGGGCCTGGGAAGAGTGGATATGGCTGGAAGAGGAAAGAAATAAGAAATGAAGGAAGTAAGAAGAAGGTTCACATGGAAAATTTGAAATGAATCAGCTTACCATATGCGACAAGATCGTCCCACTCAGATGACCCTCGAGGTCGGAGAGTCGCCTGATCTCGCTGCTAGGCCTGCTCCTCTTCATAACGCGGGAAGACTCTCCTTCCATCCTGAAATCTCTAGATTCTCCTCTCCTTCCTCTCCTAAGCTTCCAAAACCCACCTTGGTGCATTTGAATGAACTAGCCTAAGGGGAGTTCTTATAGGAAGGGAAGGGTGCCATCAGCGGTCGCTATCAGGATTTTGTCTGGATCTCCTTTGTATTGTGGTGCGATTCTGCTGTAATTCTGCTACTTTCTGATGTTATTAATCCATGCTGGTCTGTGCAAGTTTTACTAACGGACGTCTTTGTCCAGTCTCCCGTCCCACCTTTCAATGGTTGGTCCCACCTTGTCATGCATCATAGTATATGATACGTACGCTACTAGAACATGCCGAGGACCGTGCGGCCCGAACGAATCCGGGATCTGAGTTCCCCTTCAACAAAAACGGTGACGATCCCGGAAGAATTTGGGTTGTACGGATAGGCCGTCAATTTGTGATAGAATGGGGACGACGGTTCCATTCAGTGAGTTGGTACGCGGATAAACGGGCCCCAGCCCAATATCAGCTCACCGGGTCGGTATCCTGACCCGTTCTTCACAAGTTGACAATATTATCCTTGGCTATTTTCTATTTTAGTTTGTTTTAAATTTTTCTTTGAACCCAGCATGCATTCATATAGGACTTTGATTTATTGCGGAAGATCATTCAAGTGATTCGATTGTGAAAGCCGTTGTGCTCCAATTCCCACAAATATGAGATATTCCACTCCGAATGAAATACTGAGTTTCCTTGAGACAGCCCTACGCTACTCTTCCAAAGGAGACCCTTGTTTGGACAGACCCTCAGATATTCCTTTACCCTTTTTTTGACCCACCTTGGCCGCAGCACTTCCACATTGGCTGGTAACCGCTCCCCAAAGGTGAAACCTCCGGTTTATGACCCAGGTACTTCCACACCGAGAAGTTGGTCTCCTTTTGTTTCGTGCCTGAGCGCACATCTCACCCTCCCTTATTTGATCTCCGTCCAAGCAATCGTCAATATGAAAGACCTTCTTCAAGGTCACCTCATTGAAACTCCAGGAAAGATTCCAAACAGTAACGTCAAAAGCGTGTCTCATCACACCTTGGCATCAACTTATCAGTCCGCTCCCACTTCACTCCACTCCACTTCCACTACGTGTCGCTCCCTTGCAAAGCAAACGCCAAGGCGGGGCAGCTGTAGACACGCCATTCCTGACGTCTCCTGAGAAAGTCTCATATTACTATACGACGCCCCGCGACGGCTTACGCATTTCGAATCACTTGAGTATTTCCTTTTCTTGAGTCTTCTTCCGCCC